>OX422208.1:444342760-445592760 GCA_949130495.1 Sambucus nigra | reverse complement strand
ATCAATTCGGCCAAGCAAATCGATTCGCCAAAGACCGAATCGATTCGACCTAAGACAGTCCTACAGGTCTTTCTAAGCGAATCGATTCTCCCAAATGCGAATCGATTCGCCCTGTCCAAAGTTAACAGTTCAGGCAATTTCATCTTCTCAAAAAATCCCAAATATCATCCCAACCTCCATTTGTGTGGTTTCTAATCTCAACCAACAACACTATAATCATCCAAACACTTATTTATAACTAAAACATAAATTAATTTATGGGATAGAACAATTTCTCTTGGATTTAAACCCTAAAACAAATTAAACTCTCTTTTATCATTTCTTCCCATTTCTAACCATTTATACACACCATTAACATGGCTTTAACACTAGAAGTCACCAAGAGTTAAAAATACATCAATTTGTAAACTCAAAATCAATTTTCCCAATTTTATTTCAAGGGTTTCAACCCAAAAATCATATAATTTACCAACTATAATATGAGATGCACACACTCAATGAATAAAGCATAAACACTTGCCTCGTGGATAAAATTCGATGACCTCGAGTTGAATCCCGCAGAGTTTAGCCCAAAAATTCCCTTCCTCTTACTCTTCTCCTTCTTCCTTTCTTTCCTTCTTATTTTCTCTCTTTTATTTCCTCTCTCTCTCTTTCTCTCTCTCTCTCTCTCTCTCTCTCTCTCTCTCGTGTGTTATAAGAGAAGAGATAAAAGGGTTATCCCTTATAAAACTCAATTTTGACTCGTATACTCAAATGCGAGTCCCTACTAGTCCAAAAGTCCCCGAAACCTAAACACTACCCTTGGATACTCTATTCTGACTATTTCACCCATTCCGAAACCAACCGTGCACTCAAAATCTCCATGTGAGACACTTAACAAAAATTCACTAATCAGACCTGATACTTCTCAACACGCATTTTCTATAACGTAAACTATCACTCGACACTTAACCCAACTATGAGATGACATAAAAATATTTCGACTCGTTTACTTAGTCCCTAAAGTAAATGTAAAACACATTTGTAATTATCTAACACTCATAAATCCCGAATTACTATTCCCAGTAATTCCTTTAAATACCAAATTATACCCACTTATGTAATTTAGATATCTATAAAAGTACGGAGTATTACGTACTTCCCCCCTTAGAAAGGAATTTCGTCCCGAAATTAGAATAGGACCTGTACCCAGAAGTCGAATGGTACTAACATAATGGTACCCTACCATATACTCATTCACGGTGCCCACCTATCTCAAGGCTTATACTCTAATGCACTAGCTTAACAACAAGCTTGACTAAATCTCCACATGCTAACACACTACCTCGGTCGTAAGGTTAACTTTAATAACGACAAATCGCACCTAGTGCTTCTATAGCCTCATATGAAGAAAAAAGAGCTTATAATCACTGCTCTAACGTATCGATCCCATCGAAAAACTACTACTCTAAACGTTTGTTCGTCTACATCATGACATCAAATTTCCCTCAAAAAGGAAACCACACTAGCGCTTTACTACTCCCATCAGTCTTATCGCTTATATTAGGTGTGCTAACTCTTGTCTCACCTATATAGTTGGATTATTGTGTACCTTCTACGACGCTCCATCCAACACATTCCAATTCCATTTATAACTTTCCCAAAGCATAATCTTCAGCTTTATATACTACGCCCCCTCTATATCAGACGATCTATATAAAATCAACTTACCAAGGTGCGCACACACCCTATAATCCGTGCCTATCTACACCACTATTGCAAACATCACACACGTAACACTCTCTCTAAAAATGGGCTTCACTTTCTTCTCGGCCTAGTGCTAACACTTGGGTACTCTTAACCCGAATTACTCGAGATTCAATTCTTCGTACCTCAAAATTTAATCCTTATCAATGTTAACCCACCAATCTTCTCGTGGTTAACTCACTACAATTTCCCTATATCAGCGCCACTGGCCCCACTGGCCTTAATTTATGGTAACCCTAAGATTAATATGTTTTCCTGCACATGTAAATGAGGAATATACTAACTATATCCCTAGCGACCAAGACCTTTCCTAACTCCCGACATTAGCTCAGTTTCATGTGCGGGATTTCTCGCAAAGAGATGTAAATAAGGAACCCTCACATTACACTACTACCTCGCATCATCAATCATCAAGATATAACGGCCTAAGGCACATAATCGAGACTTCCAAAATCCTATCTCGCAACCATTCTAATGCACTTCGACCTCTATGTCCTTCCATTTCATCGAAATGGAAAGTCTAACCAATTGAGGCTCCTATACTCTACACAAATGTTACTATCATTATACACAAACATGTTACTTCAGAATTTGGCTCCTAGCCACGACATGTTTATAAGCCTCAAATCAATTCCCTTAACCTTACCTCACCCATTTACTTACGGTGCGAGAGACATTTCAGTGCGTTTCCACGGCACTTCGGTCTCCATTAGCCCCTAATCATCACATGACTCTCAACTAATATATCATCAAAACCAAAATTCTAGCATTCAATAACATCTCTCCACCTCCCACGTCGATAAGGTTCATGCGTGGATTGTCTCGCAAGAAAAATCCAAACAAGGGACCCCTCTGATACACTACTACTTAACTTTGTCGATCGTGGAGGTATGTCAATGTAAAACATACAACTGGGAAATTCCTCTCCCGTCTACCAACAAAATATGGTCAGAACTCTTATTTCTCTTAAGTAACAAAACCATAAAGCGCTTGTACTAACACTAGTCATTTGCGCGAATAACAACGAGCTCAAACTCACAGCTTAACACTAAATCCTGCATACCTTAAATCACATCTACAAGTTCCCCATGCACTAAAATCATGCTAGTGAAACAACTACTCATCGAAGTTTCATCTAAACATATACTAAAGGCGAGCTTAACCCGTATCAAGGTGAGATATAGCAAAACAACCAAGGAACCCTCTCGTTACACTACTCCCTCGCGTCGTTGGTCATCGAGAAATAACGATCTAAGGCACACTAACGAGATGTTCGAAATCCTATCTTGCTAACCTACTAACGTACCTCTACTACTCTATCCTTCAATCTTGGCAAAATGGAAAGCCTAACTAATTGAGGCACCTATTCTCTCCAAATAGATTACAAACATCATAAATCAAAACATTTTACCTCCAAAATATGCTTTTTCATCAAGGCCTGGCTATAAGTCTGTCATCAATTTCCTTTACCGTACCTCACCCATATACTTGCGGTGAGAGAACAATTTCAGTGCTTCTCCATAGAACTTATATCTCTATAAACATATAATCATCAAACAACTCTCGGTCTATATTGTTTCTCTCTACATTAGGTGACTTATCATCAAAACCAACATCCTCGTATTCTATAACATCTCTCCACTCTCGACGTCGTTAAGGTTCGTGCGTGGAGCGTCTCGCAAGCGAAATCCAAATAAGTAACCCCTCCTATACACTACTACTTAACTTTATCGATCGGGGAGGTCCTTTAGTTCAAAGTATACCACTGGAAAAATCCTGATTCTCCTATCGACAAGGTGTGGTCAGAACTCTTATTTCTGTCCAGGAGTCACACCACCAAGCACTCTTTATAACACTAAATCCTTGCGCAAACAACAACAGGGTTAAACTCACATCTCAACAATAAATCTTGCATACCTTAAATTATATCTATAAGGTTGCCACTCACTCAAAGCATTATAATGAAACCTCTACTCACCGAAATTTCATATACCCATAATAATGAAGGCGAACTCAACCTGTATCCAGGTGATATATCACAACAACAACCTGTTCCATCCTGGAACCGCAAATACGATAGTCTTGCCATCCTTAGCCTTCTATCGCTCCAATAATACCATAATATTATTCTAACAATAGTACTATACTCATATAACACATATAAAATGAGTAGTACTAACCAGATATAAATTCAAAATAGGATCCCGCTACCACGGAAATACATATATATGCACACTATATAATGTTATTGATACAGCCGATAAACTCGAATCACACACGAATCTAAGTCTAACAAAATATTGAGACCCAAATCTTGTCACACGGAATATACCTCCTTCATTCGAGGTAAAATTCATAACAATAACTTCGCTAATCTTCAAGACCGCTCTAATTGGTTTTCATACATATTACACTTGCCCTAAATGAGCTAAACTACTTTAATCCATGGCCCATCTAGGCACTCGACTCTTGTCATTTTCCTCCTACTTGGTAAGGACTAATCATGTAATTCTATACTCCACGTTACAACTTTCCCCATTTCTGGCCACCCTGACCATGTTAAGGTTATCAGTATCTCAGACTCTATAGCCTCGATCCTGAAAATCGTCAAAAGGAAACTCCACTACCAATTTCAACAGCTCTGGTTCAATGAATTCCCCGGGTGGATGTCCACCAATGGGGTTCCATGAACCCAAATTCTCCATATCACTCTTTATTCCCTGTCAGACTCTAATCGATCCTTATGTGAATAATTCAATCTTTTCCGAATAAACCAAAGGAACTAATGATTATATCCGTCAGTAAGATCCCTCCATTTAAGTTTTGCTCCCAGGAGTGAAATTTTTTCCTCAAATTTTCACAAATGGGTATTTCCATACCCCACTTTAAGTTAAAGCTTTTGAGCCTTTTACTTCCACTGAGTAATGCTACATTTACTTCGCATAACTCACTTCAACGTATGGTCCTTATCAAAGACCTTATTCCCAATTTACTTCACTGGGTAATTTAAATTTAGCACCACTTTTTACTACAGTGGTACCTCTTAACTACTATACTTTAGTAGTCATTTCATTAATACCAATTAACAACATAAAAAGGGGAGTGACCTCTACTGCAGTCGTCATTCCCAAATTCAACTCATAGCTCTAACAAAGTCCCACCTCCTGCCACCTTTGAAATGGCCTACCTTAGTCGCCCTTCCTCGATCCGCACATGAGTCTCGAACGAGCGCGCAAAAGATATACTAAAATCTTAAGTAATGGCGGGAGAAAAAAATATCACAAGAGTAATCAACGATCCTAATCCTAAGTTTCTATGTCAAATTGAGTGCAACGCTGAAGGCGTAGTATGTCCGCACAGATTCCAAAGGACACTAGAACCTGATGCTCTGATACCATCTGTGAACCCCCGCCTAATAAAATACCAAGCGATCACTGTTGTACCAAATTAAAATAGGAGTCGCATATGATTCATTCTTAGCATCACTGTCGAAAACCAAATTAATTACTAATAACCTATTAGGCTAGCGTTAAAATTTTATTTAACTAATCTTTTAACAAATTAATCAATTAAAACATTCACACAGTTTATGTATAAATGAAACTGAGATGAAATAAAAATAACTGAACACTCGATTTAACAATATACAACCAAATCGAATACGCATAAAAGTTGGTAAAAGAATAAATAAATACAATTGGGCTTTCGTCCCGAGTGTTCTACAATACCTCCTATCTAGATTATAATGATATAAGCGTCTACAGTAAACCTACATGCATCCTACTGTTGCAGCAGACGTCTAACTCGAAGGAATCATCATCCAGGCGCCCATGTGTCTGGACACACACACACATATATATATATATATATATATATATATATATATATAGCAAAAGAGAGGAAAAATAAATATACGGGAGAGATCCCGATTTGTGAAAATATTTAGCAAGTGCATAACTACTTTATTTATGAAAAATATGTTTTATCTCATATTTAAAATTGTATCTCACTCCCATGAGATACCCCCCACCTCTTTTCTAATAGTGCACATCTGACGCATATCTCCTACATAATCCTAGTTAAGCTACCTTGCCTAACTAATCGTTTCACCCAAATTCTACAAATCCTACTTAACCCAAGTACTAAGGGCTAAACTTCTCCCCAGTCTCAACATTGTGCCACGTTCGTGCGTGGGGTGTCTTGCAAAGAAAAATCCAAACAAGGAACCCCCCGATACACTACTATTTGGCAAGGTCGATCGTCAAGATCCATTAGGCCCTCAGCACAAAACGTATACATACATACCCATATAAATACATATACATAACATACTCATTTTATTTTTTCATATCACAATTTAAGTCCAGATAAAGTCTCCCCAAATGAGAATAAATCCTTTTTCATTTATCTCTTTACACTTATTAGAGATATATATAATATCTTGTTCTCATACAGAAGTCATATACTATACACACAAGTATAACAACCATCCCAACGAGCTATAACTCGAGGATGCAGTCTCTTAATGCTATCATCTTCCAGGAATTACTCACTTTATCCCAGGTTACCATATATCGGACTATTATCACACCACCATGGTAATAAAATAAATTAAAATGTATGGGAAGTGGTCATAGTTCCTCCCCGAAAGTGAGACGAAACATACCCACCATGTCTCACCCCTAATAAAAATCACACAATATAAAAATGGACGCTATGACCTCGGGACTATACGCTCCCTGCTCCTCAAGCTAGGGGCCTCACCCACATCGCGCAACTTCCCATGATAGCAAAATGGGGTATGCATCACATAAATATATATACCATTCACACATAGATATATGTACATGTTCATATCATTTTATACATATACAGTAATCACATCGTATATATAGTCTACACCATTCCTCAAATATATATATATGTGGGCATAATTTCCAATCTCACAAAACGATGGCCAATAACCCCAAATGTTTTCACTCAGAATAACATTCAAATATTCGCACACTCACGGTGCTAAATCCCAAAGTAGTCTCTATCTTCTTAGAATTTCAACAGTTCCATATCCCGAATCAACCTCTTAAATGACCCAAAGTCAATTCACAACTCCTCAAGTCCTTTAGATCATAATCTTATATAATACTCTAATTTAGAAAGACCCTAAGCTTTAAACTCAAATAGGTGAGGGAATAAAAATCTCCAAAACCTTGGGCTGAAAACAGAGTGTCGGTCGACCGGTACTGGACCCCCGATCGACTGCGATTTGCAAATAAGCCTAAGAAACCAACCAGCAAACCTTTCTTCCTTGACGCGGTCGACCGGCCATAGGGGCGTGGTCGACCGGTTATACCAGATCCTCGAAAATCAGTTCTCCAAATTTTCCATCCAAAAACCCAAATTCCATTTTCATGGTTTCTAATATACACCAATATCATCAAAAACATCTAAACAATGAATTCTGACAACACATCAATACATTTTATTTTTCCCTCAAAGTCAGGTTGGATTTCTGACTAACGATTTCGATCTCGGACAGCGATCCGTAGAAAAATCACTATAAATAAAACAAAAAAAAATAGGCGGTCGGCGCCCACGCGACCATATCGAAAAGATCTACAAATTTCATTTTCTGACCAAGAGCCGAATCGATTCGCTTACTAGACGAATCGATTCGGAAGTGACGCTGGTCACTATTCATATTCTTCTCCAAAAATCCAAACCTACATTTTTCTCCATTTTTGTTGTTTCTAATCTAATTCAACAACTCCATAAACATCTAATTTATGTTTTACAACTAACACATCAATTAATTTGGGGTATTAAACCATTTCTCTTAGATTTAAACCCTAAAATCGTAAAAACCTCAACTTATCATTTTAACCCATTTCAATCCATTTCTTCACTCCATTTACATGGATTTAACACTAGAAATAATTAAGAGTTTACATTACATCAATATGTAAACTCATATTCAAATTTTTCCAAATTTATTTTAAGGGTTCTAACCTAAAATCATATAGTTTACCAACTATAATATGAGATTTATGCATAAAATGAAATAAAGCAAGTACACACTTGTCTGGAGGATGAAATTCGACGATCTCGAGTCGAATCCGACGGAGTTTGGTCGAAATCCCCGATTTCTCTCTTCTTTTCTCCTTTTCCTTACTTCTCTCTTTATTTCTTCTTTCTTTCTTTCTTTCTTAATCTCCCGTGCCTTATAAGGGAGAAAATAAGGGATTGTCCCTTATTAACCCAAAAATGACTCGTTTACTCAATTACAAGTCCTTACGGGTCCAAAAATTCCCGAAACTCAATTTTGACCCTCAGATACTCTATTCTGACTATGTCGGCCATTTCGAGACTAACCGTGCAATCGAAATATCCATCCGAGGTACTTGACCGCAATTCACTATTTTAACCTGACATAACTTAATGCGGTTTTCCAATAAAAATATTACCCTTTGTCTCTTTACCCAATGACGACAGATAATAAAATACTCTGACTCGTTTACTTAATCCCAAAAGTAAATATAACATACATCCAAAATGATTTAATCCTTGAAAACCTCAAAAATTACTATTCATGATAATTTCTTAAATTCCTAATTTGCACTTAATTATTAAATTTAATTTCCCATAAAAGTGCGGGGTATTACATACTTCCCCCCTTACAACATAATTTTCCCTCGAAATTCGAATACAACCGATACTACCTACACTAACCTAGGATCGTGAATCACTCCAAATCCTAATGCCTCAAAGTGGAATGGTAATAACCCGATGGATCATAACCATACACTCATTCAACACTCACCTCTAACCAAGTTTATACTATATTACTAGCTTGCCAATATCTACATATGCTACACTGTTATCTCAGTCATAAGGTTGACTCTAATAACGTCACATCGTACCCGTCGTTTCTTGCACCACATATAGAGAAAATGAGACTATAACGGCTAATCTAACGTCTAAATCTCACCAGAGAATCATGATTCTAAACGTCCACTCATCTACATCTAGATATCTAATTTCCCTTAAAAAGGAAATTACTCTAATGCTTGACTATTCCCATCAGTCTCATCGCTTATATTGGTCATGCTACCTCTTATTGCCCTATGCAATAATTGGATTATCGCGTACCTCTTACGACAATCCATCAAACACATTACAAATCCATTATGACTGCCTCACGGTATAAGCTTCAACTTTATATACTACACCTTTCTATTTTAGGCGGTATATAAAATCAACTTACCAGGGTGCCCACACACCTTATAACCCATGCTTCTCTGCATAAAAATTATAAACGTCAGACACGTACCCTATCTCTAAACAATGGGCCTTATTTCTTCTAGGTAATACTCACACATGGGTTTTCCTAACCCGCAAAATTCAACTCTTCCTACACTTGGAAATCCAATCCTTCTCTAGGTTAACCAATTAATCTTCTTGTGGTTAACTTCCAATAATTTCCCGATATCGACACCACTAGTCCTACTGGCCTTACTTTTTAATAATTATAAGATCAAAGCGTTTCCTACTTACGTAAAATAGTACTATCCTAAATTGTGTCCCTACTTCCTAAGACCTCTCTCAACTTCCGACATTTGCTGGGTTTCCTGCGTGGGACGTCTCGCGAAGAGAAATCCAAACAAGGAACCCTCTCGTTACACTACTCCCTCGCGTCGTCGGTCATCGAGAAATAATTGTCTAAGGCACACTAACAGGACATCATGAATCCTACCTCGCTAACCTACTAACGTACCTCTACTAATTTATCCTTCAATCTCGGCAAAATGGAAAGCCTAACTAATTGAGGTGCCTATTCTCTCCAAATAGATTACAAACACCATACTTCAAAACATTTTACCTCCAAAATATGCCTTTTCATCAAGGCCTGGCTATAAGTCTCTCATAGATTTCCTTTACCTTAAATCACCCATATACTTGCGGTGAGAGAACAATTTCAGTGCTTCTCCATAGCATTTATATCTCTATAAACATACATTCATCAAGAAACTCTCGGTCTATATTTTTTCTCTCTACACTAGGTGACTTATCATCAAAACCAACATCCTCGAATTCCATAACATCTCTCCACTCCCGACCTCATTGAGGTTCGTGCGTGGAGCGTCTCGCAAGAGAAATCTAAACAAGGAACCCATCCGATACACTACAACTTAACTTTATCGGTCGGGGAGGTTTGTTAGTTCAAAATATACCACTGGAAAAATCCCAATTCTCCTATCGATAAGGTGTGGTCAGAACTCCTATTTCTCTCCAGGAGTCACACCACCAAACAATCTTTATAACACTAAATCCTTGCGCAAACAACAATGAGCTTAAACTCACAGCTCAACAATAAATCCTGCATACCTTAAATTATATCTATAAGGTCGCCACTCACTCAAAGCATGATAATAAAACCTCTACTCATCGAAATTTCATACACCCATAATAATAAAGGGGAAATAAACATGTATCCAGGTGATATATCGCAACAAAGACTTGTTCCATCCTGGAATCGTAAATACGATAGTCTTGCCATCCTTAGCCTTCTATCGCTCTAATAATACCATAATATTATTCTTACAATAGTACAATACTCAAATAAAACTTATAAAACGAGTAGTACAAACCAGATATAAATTCAAAATAGGATCCCGCTACCATAAAAAATACATATATATGCACACTATATAATGTTATCGATACCGATAATAAACTCAAATCCCACACGAATTCAAGGCTAATAAAATATTGTGACCCAAATCTTGTCACACAGAGGTAAAATTCATAATAATAACTTCGCTAATCTTCAAGACCGCTCTAATTGGTTTTCATACATATTACAATTTCCCTAAATGAGCCAAACTACTTTAATCCATGGCCCATATAGGCACTCGACTCTTGTCCATTTCCTCCTACTTGGTAAGGACTAATCATGTGATTCTACACTCCACATTACAACTTTCCCCATTTCTGACCACCCTGACCATGTCAAGGTTATCAGTATCTCAGACTTTATAGCCTCGATCTTGAAAATCATCAAAAGGAAACTCCACCACCAGCTTCAACAGCTCTGGTTCAATGAATTCCCTGGGTGGATGTCCACCAACGAGGTTCCACGAACCTAAATTCTCCATATCACTCTTTATTCCCCGTCAGCCTCTTATTGATCCTTATGTGAATAATTCAAGCTTCTCCGAATAAACCAAAGAACTAACGATTATATCCGTCAGTAAGATCCCTCCATTTAAGTATTGCTCCCACAAGTGAAAATTTTTCCTCTAATTTTCACAAATGGGTATTTCCATACCCCACTTTAGGTTAAAGTTTACGAGCCTTTTACTTCCACTGAGAAATTCTACATTTACTCCGCATAACTCACTTCAACGTATGGTCCTTATCAAAGACCTTATTCCCAATTTACTTCACTGGGTAATTTAACTTTAGCACCACTTTTTACTACAGTGGTACCTCTTAACTAATATACTTTAGTAGCCATTTCATCAATCCCAATTAACAACACAAAAAGGGGAGTGACCTCTACTACAGTCCTCATTACCAACTTCAACTCATAGCTCTAACAAAGTACCACCTCCTGCCACCTTTGAAATGGTTTACCTTGGTCGCCCTTCCTCGATCCGCACATATGTTTCAAACGAGCGCGCAAAAGATATACTAAAATCTTAATTAATGGCGGGAGATCTAAATCTCTCAAGAGTACTCAACGATCCTAATCCTAAGGCTCTATGTCAAATTGAGTGCAATGCTGAAAGCGTAGTACGTCCGCACAGATTCCTAAGGACACTAGAACCTGATGCTCTGATACCATCTGTGACACCCCACCTAATAAATTACCGGGCGATCACTCTTGTACCAAATTAAAACAGGAGTCGTATATGGTTCATTCTTAGCATCACTGTTGAAAACCAAATTAATTACTAATAAATATATTAGGTTGGCGTCAAAATTTTATTTAACTAATCTTTTAACAAATTAATCAATTAAAACATTCACAAAGTTTATGTATAAATGAAACTGAGATGAAATAAAAATAATCGAACACTCGGTTTAACAATATACAACAAAATCGAATACGCATAAAAGGTGGTAAAAGAATAAATAAATACAATTGGGCTTGTGGCCCGAGTGTTCTACAATATATATATATAGCAAAAGAGAGGACAAATAGATATACGGGTTAGAGCCCGATTTGTGAAAAAATTTAGCACGTGCATAAATACTTTATTTATGAAAAATATGTTTTATCTCATATTTAAATTGGTATCGCACGCCTATGAGATACCCATCACCTCTCTTCTAATATTGCACATTTGAGGCATATCTCCTACGTAATCCTAGTTAAGCTATCCTGCCTAACTAATAGTTTCAACAAAATTCTACAAATCCTATTGAACCTAGGTACTAAGGGCTAAACCTCTCCCCTGTCTCAACATTGTGCCACGTTCGTGTGTGAGGTGTCTCGCAAAGCGAATTCCAAACAAGGAACCCCACCGATACACTACTATTTGAAATTTCGATCATAGGCCCTCAGCACAAAACGTATACATATATACCCATATAAATACATATACATAACATACTCATTTTATTTTTTCATATCACAATTTAAGTCCAGATAAAGTCTCCCGGAATGAGAATAAATCCTTTTTCATTTATCTCTTTACACTTATTAGAGATATATATAATATCTTGTTCTCATACACAAGTCATATAAGATACGACGCAAATATTGCGTATTTCACCCGTTAACCCACGCGTTATTAGCCCCCTCGGGTATCTTAATCCCTATATTTATGCTCGTTAACCAGACAACCTCGGATTTCTATGTTAACATGTTTTGCAGGGGTTAATTGAGCTTTTGTAGGTATTTGGATGCTTAGTATGAAGTTTGGATGCATTCCGGTGAAGTTCCGTACACAATCGCACGCGCAAGGGCAATTCTGTCATTTTACAATTTTGGCAACTGGCCCAATGTCTTCACGGATGTTGAAGACCTCTAAACAAGCTTCGCGTGGCCACAAACGGTGCGCGATTCCGAGTCTGGACGAAGAAGTTATGGGCTTTTGAGCGGAAGAGAATTTCAAACCAACCAAAAACAGGGGAAAAATTCAAGACCTGTAGGTCCGAATCGATTCGCCCCTTTTGCGAATCGATTCGGTTGGAGATAGTATGCCAGTTCCTCTGTTTCCGAATTGATTCGGATTCCAGCCGAATCGATTCGCCCACCATTCTGAATCGATTCGGATTTATCCCGAATCGATTCGCACCTCTGGTAGCCTCGAGATATTCTCCAACCGAATCGATTCGTCCCAATGCCGAATCGATTCGGCCCTGCTGATATTTGTTTTTCTCCCCTTTTATTTACAAGTTTTCCATGGGATCTGTTTTGTATAAATACTCTTTCTCTTCATTTTGAAGAGATATATTCATATTTTAGCTTAGATTAGGGTTAGGGTTTTGGGAGCTTTTCTTCTTCCTCATTTGGTGTGACAACTTTTGGGTGTTGTAAGTTGGATTTCCATTACCCCTACCATTAATATAGTTGTATTCCTTAATTTCTTGCTTTGATAATTAGTTTACTTGCTTTATTTCTTGCTTTCCTAGTTTAATTAGTTTAATTCATGTATTGCCCTTAGATAAATAGGGTCGGGATTTCGTTCCGCCATTTACGGGTTTGGACCTCAAAAGTTAGGTTTTGTGTAAAATTGCATTTAATTGAAACCGCGTGTATTAAAGTTGGATTCTTATGCGTTTAACTTTCTTTGTCACGCAACGTTAGTGTTTATAGAGATAATCCGAATTTAATCCGCGTGTGATCATTTTTCCGTTAAATGTTTAATCTCGCAACTTTGGGTTAAATTCCTTATTGTGTGATGTTTCTGCTTAATTGAAAATGCTCGATTAAATTTATTTCGAGCCTTAACTCTAATTAGTAGTTGTTTCGATCCGTGTGGTAGAATGTGATCCCGATCCTCGCTTTACTTTTGTGTAGCGCAACTTCTCTTTTTCTTTTTCCACCATAACCACCCATCACCTTTTCTTATTTATTTTACACTTTTATTCCAAAAGTAATTAAACAATTAAAATCTAAAATTCAATCATTCCCTGTGGATTTCTTACGATACCCGACTTACCGCTGTGCTTGCTTGTCAAGTGTAGTAGTAGCTTAGGTTTTTTTGTATCGCGGCGGCGAAACACACAACGATTGTGTCCTCACACGAACACACTTTTTTCCGCCCGGTCACAAAATGGCGCCGTTGCCGGGGAGTGTGTTTTAGATAGTGATTGTTTTATTATTTCGTAGTATTTTTTCTTTTGTATTTGTATTCTTTATTTTATCCTTTCCTTTTGACTTGTGCTAGATTGTTTCGAGAAATTTAAATCTCGGCGCTTGTCGCTTTTATTGAATTGCCTATTTTTGAAATGTCTCACCATAACTCTCTAGATAATTTTAATTGTTATGCTAATAGTTCTCAAGGTTATACTCCCAAGACTATGCGTGAATGCCTACAAACTCTTGAGTATGAGCGCCTTGCACGTGAAAGTCAAGAATTTGCAAGCAATCCCCCATTGCCTTTGGAGGAAACTTTGCGTGGTGGGAATAAGGAATGGAATGATGAAGTTGAGATTTATGACGCTTGGACAAATAAAAAAAATGTCCAACTCGATGAGATTATTTCTTCTTCACAAAGTCGGGTTGAGGTTGAAACTTTCTTTTCACTTCCACCCATTTTTTAGGATGAAATAATTGAGAGTGATCCAAGCACTCTCGATTTCCAATCTCTTTTAAATACTTCCAATTCTTTTGAGGTTGTGTGTCCTTCCTTTCCTTTGCTCCCTACTATTCCCGAACAATTAAATTTATCTCAAGAATCGGTTGAAAGTCTTGAGGACTTTGACCCGATTCTTGAACGAGAATGTTATTTTGAGATGCTTCATCTCATGGGCTTTTCACTTGCACTTGCCCCACCTCCCCTTCCAATTGAAGAATCTTGGGGATGTGATTTTGATTTTTCTGAGACTAATGTAGTCTTGTCCCCCATAGTATCCAAATCCCCCATCGTCCGCCAAAAATTTCAAATTGGCGATGGTTCACTTTTCTCACCGCCCACATGCCTTCCGTTTTTCAAACGGAATTCGTATCTTTCGGGAGGCCTGTTCGCTTTGGAGGGTCCATCGTTGATCTTTCAAAGTCAAATCCCTTTTTGGGTGGACCCTCAACTATTTAGACTTCTAGTGTATAGTTAGTGTGAAGCCTAAATAGTAGGTTGTAAATAGTTAGCTTTTTAATTTTCTTTCTTTCCTATTTTTCTTTCCTATTAATTTAGTCTAGTGTAATTAGTTAACTTTTTGTTATTTGTTTTTGCTATGCTCGGTACTAACTTATTTTGTAGATTCCTTTGGACTAGCGCTTATGGAGATCGCTCCAATTTTGGGTAATATCGTTCTTTTCCTCTCTTTGTGTTGTGTTCTTAATGCGCATTGAGGACAATGCAACATTTAAGTTAGGGGGTGTAGGATATTCTATCCATTTCATGTGTAGTCCATTGATTTTCTTACTTGTTAGTTACTAAGTATGCCTTTTTGTGAAAAATTTAAAAATTTTCAAAAATATTTTCTTTCTTTTTTCTCCTTTGTTGGGCATTTTCCCTTGTTTTCGATGATAAATTTCAATAATTGCCCGATCCAATAGACAACTCAATGATGCATGTTCTCGATTTTAGAAGTTATTAGACTTTAGTCCTCAAATCATTGATATTGTGAATAACTTCATGAATTAAACTTTATCCCATGTGCATATGCACTTTCCTTGTTATATTGATTTGTTTTATGATTTTTATAACTCGGTAATCTTTTGTTGCATTGTATATACTTACACCGAGTAAGCTTTGTACCTTTCGTCGTTTGTGAGTGTTATACACTATTCTTTTCTCATTGAAAACGTTGAATTCGTTGGTAATCTCACTATTCTTTCATTTGACCGTTCATTAATTGAGTTCATACTTGAAATGTGTTACTTGATCATGATTTTCTTATATTGTTTTGACTCGAGAATTGCGTAAACTTTGTGAATTGATCATAGGACCTCTTTCTTATATCACCCCTATTAGCCTTGACCTCACCCTTATATGCTTTCCCTAGTCAACCCCTTTGTGCCTAAATACTAGCCTTTCGTTTCATTACCCAAATCCCATAACCAACTCCAAATTGGAGTTTTAAACCTTACATACACCTTCCATACCTTTGTTTGGAATGTTACTTGGGATTGAATTATGTTGTTATTATTGAGGTTGCAATTTTAGGCATATGAGAGTTTGATAAACAAAGAAAAGAAAGTGAAAAAAGTGAAGAAAAAGAGAAAGCAAAAAGAAAAAGAAAACAAAAGAGAAAATGAGAAAAAGAAGAAAAGAAAAGAAAAAGAAAAGAGAAAGCTGTATATGTTGTGTAGTGTTCAATAAGCTTTGATTACTCTCCAGTTGATATATCTAATGCTTGTTTGGAAGTTACTTTCCATTTTTGATATTGCCCGCATCCTTCCCATTATCCCGAGTTTTCATTCCGAACACTTTGAATCCGTACATATACCGTTCATTTCGTACCTTAACCCCAAACCTACATTACAACCCTATTACAAGTCCTATGTGATCTTAGGTTGATGTAATTCAAAAGTTTAAATAGTTTTGATAATCTGTGAAAATACATTTCGCCTCTTTTAGTGTGCGGTATTCTTTCATTGAGATTTCAAGTTTTTCATTTCCTATATAGCGTTCCTCATTTGTGACATGTGCGCGGCCTAGCTTCCATTTACATTTACTCTTTAGCCCGCATGTCCCGTGTGTTACCTCCCTGTTTTGAGTGAATTCGCTTGATGAGCGTAATGCCCGTGAGGATTGAATATATGCATGCCTTTATGTTTATCCGGTTTATTTAAGTTTTTTTCCAAATCATATTGTGCATTTGCTTTCCCCCCTCCCACTTTTAAAGTTTCAATTCTATGAGGTGCATTCAACCTGTTAATAATAACGGACTTTAGCTTGAATTCATTCAATATGCTAATAACGTGTTTGAAATCTTTTTCGTTGTTGTTGAGTTTGTCGCATGTTGGGTTGGGCATATTTTGAGGAAACCATATGATGTTTGTGGGTTTCATCCCTGAAAACCCTCACGAGACGACACTCGTCCACTAGGATAACCTAGGGGTTTAACGGCTTATTGCATATGCTAAATGAAATCGTTCGCCCACGAAAGTGGCCTTATCTTTTTATTACTTTTTCATCCCATTTGGCACTTGTATCCTGCTTTTGGTTTTCTTGTAGTTCTTGTTGTTTCCTATTTCATTGCTAGGGACTAGCAATGTGTAAGTTAGGGGGTGTGATACGACGCAAATATTGCGTATTTCACCCGTTAACCTACGCGTTATTAGCCCCCTCGGGTATCTTAATCCCTATATTTATGCTCGTTAACCAGACAACCTCGGATTTCTATGTTAACATGTTTTGCAGGGGTTAATTGAGCTTTTGTAGGTATTTGGATGCTTAGTATGAAGTTTGGATGCATTCCGGTGAAGTTCCGTACACAATCGCACGCGCAAGGGCAATTTTGTCATTTTACAATTTTGGCAACTGGCCCAATGTCTTTGCGGAAGTTGAATCCCTCTGAACAAGCTTCGCGTGGCCGCAAACGGTGCGCGATTCCGAGTCCGAACGAAGAAGTTATGGGCTTTTGAGCGGAAGAGAATTTCAAACCAACCAAAAACAGGGGAAAAATTCAAGACCTGTAGGTCCGAATCGACTCGCCCCCTTGGCGAATCAATTCGGTTGGAGACAGTATGCCAGTTCCTCTATTTCCGAATCGATTCGGATTCCAGCCAAATCGATTCGCCCACCATTCTGAATCGATTCGGATTTATCCCGAATCGATTCGCCCCTCTGGCAGCCTCGAGATATTCTCCAACCGAATCGATTCGGCCCTGCTGATATTTGTTTTTATCCCCTTTTATTTACATGTTTGCCATGGGATTTGTTTTGTATAAATACTCTTTCTTTTCATTTTGAAGAGATATATTCAGATTTTAGCTTAGATTAGGGATAGGGTTTTGGGAGCTTTTCTCCTTCATCATTTGGTGTGACAACTTTTGGGTGTTGTAAGTTGGATTTCCATTACCCCTACCATTAATATAGTTGTATTCCTTAATTTCTTACTTTGATAATTAGTTTACTTGCTTTATTTCTTGCTTTCCTAGTTTAATTATTTTAATTTAGTTTAATTCATGTATTGCCCTTAGATAAATAGGGTCGGGATTTCGTTCCGCCATTTACGGGTTTGGACCTCAAAAGTTAGGTTTTGTGTAAAATTGCATTTAATCGAAACCGCATGTATTAAAGTTGGATTCTTATGCGTTTAACTTTCTTTGTCACGCAACGTTAGTGTTTATAGCGATAATCCGAATTTAATCCGCGTGTGATCATTTTTCCGTTAAATGTTTAATCTCGCAACTTTGGGTTAAATTCCTTATTGTGTGATGTTTATGCTTAATTGAAAATGCTCGATTAAATTGCTTTCAAGCCTTAACTCTAATTAGTAGTTGTTTCGATCCGTGTGGTAGAATGTGATCCCGATCCTCGCTTTACTTTTGTGTAGCGTAACTTCTCTTTTTCTTTTTCCACCATAACCACCCATCACCTTTTCTTATTTATTTTACACTTTTATTCCAGAAGTAATTAAACAATTAAAATCTAAAATTCAATCACTCCCTATGGATTTCTTACGATACCCGACTTACCGCTGTGCTTGCTTGTCAAGTGTAGTAGTAGCTTAGGTTTTTTTGTATCGCGGCGGCGAAACACACAACGATTGTGTCCTCACACGAACACACTTTTTCCGCCCGGTCAATATACTATACACACAAGTATAACAACCATCCCAACGAGCTATAACTCGAGGATACGGTCTCTTAATGTTATCATCTTCCAGGAATTACTCACTTTATCCCAGGTTACCATATATCGGACTATTATCACACCACCATGGTAATAAAATAAATTAAAATGTATGGGAAGTGGTCATAGTTCCTCCCCGAAAGTGAGAAGAAACATACCCACCATGTCTCACCCCTAATAAAAATCGCACAATATAAAAATGGATGCTATGACCTCGGGACTATACGCTCCCTGCTCCTCAAGCTAGGGGCCTCACCCACATCGCGCAACTTCCCATGATAGCAAAATGGGGTATGCTTCACTTAAATATATACCATTCACACATAGATATATATATATATATATATATATATATATTGTAATCATATCGTATATATAATCTACATCATTCCTTATACATATATATGTGGCCATAATTGCCAATCTCACATAACGATGGCCAATAACCCCAAATGTTTTCACTCATAATAACATTCAAATATTCGCACAGTCGTGGTACTAAATCCTAAAGTAGTCTCTCTCTTCTTAGACTTTTGAGAGTTCCATATCCCGAATCAACTTTCTTAAATGACCCAAAGTCAATTCACAACTCCTCAAGTCCTTTAGATCATAATCTTATATAATACTCTAATTTAGAAAGCCCTTAAGCTTTAAACTCAAAAAGGTGAGGGAATAAAAATCTCCAAAACCTTGGGCTAAAAACCGAGTGTCGGTCGACCAGCCCTGGACCCCCGGTTGACCGCGATCTGCAAATAAGCCTAAGAAACGATCCAGTAGGCCCTTCTTCCTTGACGCGGTCGACTGGCCATAGGGACGAGGTCGACCGATCATAGCAGATCCTCGAAAATCAGTTCTCCAAATTTTCCATCCAACAACCCAAATTCCATTTTCATGGTTTCTAATATACACCAATATCATCACAAACATCTACACAATGAATTATGACAACACATCAATACATTTTATTTTCCCCCCAAAGTCAGGTTGGATTTTTGACTAACGATTTCTATCTCGGACAGCGTTTCGTAGAAAAATCACTTTAAATCCAAAAAAAATTAGAAAAATACGCGGTCAAGGCCTGCGCGACCATATCGAAAAGATCTACAAATTTCATTTTTTGACTAAGAGCCGAATCGATTCACTTCCTAGCCGAATTGATTCAGAAGTGACGTTCGTCACAATTCGCCTTCTTCTCCAAAAATAGAAACCTCCATTTTTTTTGTTTCTAATCTCATCCAACAACTCTATAAACATTTAATCTATGTTTTACAACTAACACATCAATTAATTTGGGGTATTAAACCATTTCTCTTAGATTTAAACCCTAAAAACATAAAAACCCCAACTTATCATTTTAACGCATCTCAATCCATCTCTTCACTCCATTTACATGGATTTAACACTAGAAATCATTAAGAGTTTACATTACATCAATATGTAAACTCATATTCTAATTTTTCCAAATTTATTTTAAGGGTTCTAACCCAAAATCATATATTTTACCAACTGTAATATGAGATTTATGCATAAAATGAAATAAGCAAGTACACACTTGCCTGGAGGATTAAATTCGACGACCTCGAGTCGAATCCGGCGGAGTTTGGCCGAAATCCCCCATTTCTCTCTTCTTTTCTCCTTTTCCTTCCTTCCTTCTCTCTTTCTTTCTTCTTTCTTTCTTTCTTTCTTTCTTTCTTTCTTACTCTCTCTTGCCTTATAAGGGAGAAAATAAGTGTTTGTCCCTTATTAACCCAAAAATGAGTCATTTACTCAATTACGAGTCCCTACGGGTCCAAAAATTCCCGAAACTCAATTTCGACCCTCGGATACTCTATTCTGACTATCTCGGCCATTCCGAGACTAACTGTGGAATCGAAATCTCCATCCGAGGTACTTGATCGCAATTCACTATTTTAACTCGACACAACTTAATGCGGTTTTCCAATAAAAATATTACCCTTTGTCGCTTTACCCAACGGCGACATATAATAAAATACTCCGATTCATTTAATTAATCCCAAAAGTAAATATAATATACATCCAAAATGATTTAATCCTTGCAAAACTCAAAATTTACTATTCACAATAATTTCTTAAATTCCCAAATTGCACTTTATTATTAAATTTAATTTCCCATAAAAGTGGGGGGTATTACAATAGTTTCAATCCTGACAATCACCCTCATAGTCCCCCTAGCTCCCCTTTCTAAAAGGAAACACACTACTAGCCTCAACATCAATGCTTCAATGAATCCCCGGGAGGATTTCCACTTGAGGGATATCATGAACTCAAACACTTTCAGTCTTTGCCCTTGGACTTAATTCTTCAACTCATCTAGCTCCTCTCTCATGGAAGCATTAATATTCCCCTATAAGAGGGACGACACTGCCATCATATACACAAGAAATCCGAGTAAAATCTCCATAAGTGTTAGCAACACTTACTAGTGAGCCTATCATTCCATATAACTCTTCATTGTACCTACCTGATCAGGTACAAAGTTCACTTATCCATATAACTCTTTGTTCACTGTCGTACGCTGGCCGATCCCTATGTGAATAATTCAGAAACTACATTTTCTTCATATCTGGTAATTTAAAGGAAATTGCGATTTAAGACAGCCATAAGATTCCTTTATAAGCAAAACATTTTGCTCCCCCAAATATGGTGACCACTGTTCCCACCATTACAACATTTCTCTAACGAGTGAAAAGGATTTCTCAAATTTTCACATTTGGGCATTTCTATACTCTGCTCTAAGCCAGAGCTTCTGAGCCTTCTACTTCCATTGGATAATGCTACACTTCCTTCGCATAACTTAAATTTCAACGTATGCTCCTTATCAAAGACCTTTCAGATTTTTTCTTAATTTAGCTTCCCTGGGTAATTCACGTTTAACACCACTCTCTACTATAGCGGTACATGGATAAATATAACTGCTATACTCTAGAAATCGTTGCAGTAATACATGCCAATTCCACAAAGGGAGTGACCTTAATTGCGTCCTTCATTCACATCTTAAACTAACAACTTCAACTAAGCCCCGCCTCCTGCCTCCCTCGTAACGGCCTTCCCTGGTCGCCCTTCATCGATCAACACACGAATCTCATACGAGAGTACAAAAGATTTACTATAATCTTACATAATAGCAAGAGAATAAAATCTCACAATAGGAACCAACAATCATAATCATAAGTCTCTATCAAATATAAAGCAACGCTGAAAGCGTAGTACATCCGCACAGATTCCTAAGGACACTAGAACCTGATGCTCTGATACAATCTGTGACACCCCACCAAAAAAAATACCGGGTGATCAATCCTATACCAAATTAAAATAGGAATCTCATATGGTTCATTCTCAGCACCACTGTCGAAAACCAATCTAATTACTAATAACTTATTAGGTTGCCATCAAAATTTTATTTAACTAATCTTTTTAGTCAAATTATCCAAGTAAAACAATCACACAATTTATATAGCACAACTGAAATGAAATAAGGTAACCGAACTCTCGGTACAACATAATACAACCAAATCGAAATGTCGTAACCTAAAATGCGGTAAAAGAATAAATGAATACAGTTGGGTTATCCGCCTGAATGTTTCTACAATACCTCATATCTAGATCACAAGGATAGAAGCGTCTAAAATAAACCCTCTTGCATCCACAGCTACTGCAATAAAATCTAACTCGAAAGAATCATCATCCAGGCGTCCCTATGTTTGGACACCTAATATATATACATATATAGCAAAAGAGGGAAAATAGAGAAACGGTTCAGAGCCCGAGTTTTGAAAATATTTAGCAAGTGCATCGAATGCTATATTTTTAAAATATGAAATCTCTCATATTTAAATTGGTATCGTGCTCTCATGAGATACACCTCACCACTCCTCCAATAGTGCACACCTATCGCATACATTTTAAACAACCCAGTTAAGTTATCATGCCTAACTAAACTCCTTCACCCATCCTCTAAGTTCTCATAACTATCACCTACCCTACGTGATATAATATATGTTATACCGTAAGCTATCACCTAAGCTTTAGTTGGTATGATCATCAATGTGATATATATATATATACATACCATTTTCACTTTAGTATATAAAATGCCGTATATATAATTCTCATTTAATATACGACCCACATTTGTATTAATTTGAATATAAATCTCCTAGAAGAGGAATAAACTCTTATTCATTTTACACTTTACCCAAGTGTAAATTATATGATTTCACATCCTCATATTCGTGCAATATTCTATACGCAACAAGTATATTTATACCTATATCACAACCATAAGTATAATAACCATCCCATCGAGCTATAACTTGAGGATACAACCTCAAAGTGCTATCATCATCCAGGTATACACAACTTAACCCATGTACCAAGTCTGACTCACTCAAGATCATGGTGGAAATACTAAGTGGTGGAGGCGGTCATATTCCCTCTCGAAAGTGGAATCATTATCACACCCATATGCGAGACAATATGACCTAGGGATATACTCTCCCTGCTCCGCAAGCGAGGGGATTCATCCACATCTCGCAACCTCTCTCGATAGCACTAGAGATATATGTATAGATAAATATATCGTTTGCATACCAATATATTTATTATCAAATCATATATATATATATATATATATATATATAATGTAACAACACCCGTATATTTAATATATATCACTACTCAATATGGCCTGGCTATAATTGTCGAACTCTTATAGCGATGGCCAAAATATCCCAAATGTTCCCATTCGTAATAGTATATAAGTATTTACACACTTAAAATACTAAACCTATAAGCATTCTTTTACTTAAGATTTACTTACCTTAATCACTTTTAAGGATTTATATATAATCCCGAATATACCAATTCATAATACTTAAGTAAGTATACAAGCTACTTATCTTAATTCCATAGGTATCGCATCAGCTATAATAATAGTCGTCAATAGACGTACCGGATAGCCGCTCAATCCTTCTTAGCCCATATCCTAAATACCATCCTAATCGCATCCTAGGATTTACTCAAGTATAATCGGCCGCTATTTATTCTAACCACATAAATATATCTATACACACTTGTCGAAGACTTATCTCTAATTTTATTCATCCTAAACATTCATTAAATCCATACCCCGGATTTTACAGTAAACTAATCCAAGGTTCTCTCTTTCATCCAAGGTTTACTCACCCTCAATTCCATTATCTAGGAGTCCTAATATCACTTCTAGAATACCCTACAATAATATCCAATTTGCAATTTAACTCCCCATAAACTTAAAGGAAGAAAATTTTCCATGATTACTAAGGCGAATCGATTCGCCCAAATACGAATCGATTCGGCCAATCGAATCGATTCGCCAAAGACCGAATCGATTCGACCTGAGACAGTCCTATAGGTCTTCCTATGCGAATCGATTCGCCCAAATGCGAATTTATTTTCCCTGTCAGGGGTCGATAGTTCGGGCGATTTCATCTTCTCTAAAAATCCCAAATATCATCCCAGCCTCCATTTTTGTGGTTTCTAATCTCAACCAACAACACTATAATTATTCTAACATTGATTTATAACTAACACAACAATTAATTTATGGGATAGAAAATTTTCTCATGGATCTAAACCCCAAAACCATTTACACTCTCTTTTATCATTTCTTCCCATTTTTAACCATTTATACACACCATTAACATGGGTTTAACACTGGAAGTCATCAAGAGTTAACAATACATCAATTTGTAAATTCGAAATCATTTTTTCCGATTTTATTTCAAGGGTTTCAACCAAAAAATCATATAGTTTACCAAATATAATATGAGATACACGCACCCTATTGAATAAATCAAGTAAAACACTTTCCTCGTGGATAAAATTCGATGACCTTGAGTCGAATCCCACGGAGTTTGGCCCGTAAATCCTCTTCCTCTTCATCTTTTCCTTCTTCCTTTCTTTCCTTATTATTTTCTCTCTTTTTTTCCTCTCTCTCTCTCTCTCTCTCTCTCTCTCTCTCTCTCTCTCTCTCTCTCTCTCTCTCTCGTGTGTTATAAGAGAAGAGATAAAAGGGATATCCCTTATAAAACCCAATTTTGACTCGTATACTCAAATGCGAGTCCCTACTAGTCCAAAAGTCCCCGAAACCTAAACACTACCACTAGATACTCTATTCTGACTATGTACGCCATTTCTAAACCAACCGTGCACTCAAAATCTCCATCCAAGTCACTTAACTAAAATTCACTAATCATACCTCACATTTCTCAACACGCGTTTTCTTCAACGTAAACTATCACTCATCACTTAACCCAACTGCGACATGACATAGAAATATTCTGACTCATTTACTTAGTCCCCAAAGTAAATGTAACACACATTGGTAATTATCTAGCACTCATAAATCCCGAATTCCTATTCAAAATAATTCCTCTAATTAGCAATTATGCCCACTTATATAATTTAAATATGTATAAAAGTACGAGGTATTACAAGGGGTGGTAAGAGAGTTAGTAATGACCATTATAGGAGGGTAGAGAATCCATCACCACATGCACCATTTTCAATGCGTTTTGAGGATCAATTAAAATGTCTCCGCAAATCCCAGAACCAATAATGCAACACGCATTTATTACAAACCCACCGGTAGTGCAGCTACTAAGGCAAGCCCAGGGATGGTTGGAAGAAATTATATAGTGAATCTCATCCACTACATATGTGGAGTTATGGCTCGAGGAGTTAACTCCTATGTATATAAAACATACCCCTAATAGATACATAGGATTAACTTCTAAGTTTTTCAGAAAACAGGTTTTGGGTGTTTTATAGCTTCTGTTTTTTTATTTTTCAACTCAAAATTACTCATTCTTAGTATTTTAATACAGTTATACCTTAATATATAATTTACATACATAATACATTAATATGTGTGTAATTCTTATATATAAAAAATATATATGTACATGTACACAAAATTACGTATGGAATAATATAAAGTTAAATAATATTATCAATAGATACATGATACTTATATATAGTTTTATACATGTATTATTAATGTATGGAATAATATAAAATATACATATTGTTCATATGTATTAAAAAATATTATCTATTCATGTATGTATATAATTTTATAGTGAATTATACATGCAATATCATTATATATATATATATAGATAGATAGATAGATAGATAGATAGATAGATAGATAGATAGATAGATAGATAGATAGATAGATAGATAGATAGATAGATAGATAGATAGATAGATAGATAGATAGATAGATAGATAGATAGATAGGGAAAGCATCAAGTGAGGTCCCAATTTGAGGACCCCGAATGAGGACCATTTTTTTAAAATAGAAAAAAAAATATTTTTGGGATGATTTTTTTTTATGATTTTTAAACATTTCAATAGGACCATAAAAAAATAATCAACTCAAAATGATTGTTTTTGCTATTTTAAAAAAATCAGTCAAACTTTGTCAGCTTTTAAGTAGTTAAAAAGTGACAAAGTTTAACCGATTTTTTTTAAAATAGTAAAAAAATTCATTTTGATCTGATTTTTTTTATATGGACCTACTAAAATGTTTAAAAACTATATAAAAAAACTATCTCAAAAATATTATTTTTACTATTTTATCAAAATTGGTCCGCGCCAACGGTATGCAAACAGAGGTCCTCATGAGATCCACTCTCTCTCTCTCTCTCTCTCTCTCTCTCTCTCTCTCTCTCTCTATATATATATATATATATATATATATATGTATGTATGTATGTATGTATAAACATACATAAAACTTTCATACATACATGATACATGTAGGTATACATACATATATACATAAATACTGTGGGTACCCAAAATTAGAATGATGGGCCTGGACAAGTAGCCCAATTGTAGCGGCACAAAGTCCAGACCCCCCATATCTTAATCGGTTATGATTTAGTCTTCTCCCATGTTCCCATTAAGAGAGGTTCTAGGAGAAGATGGAAAACGTGGGGGAGTCCAACACCCCCACTCCCTGAAATGGGCATGTATATAACAAACCCTAGGTCCGGGGCAAAGGACACATTGTATTCACTGTAATCGCTCTCCGGAGTACGTAGTAATAAAACTGACTGCACCACCGTGGACGTAGGCATTTTTGCTGAACCACGTACATCTCTTGTTGTGTGATTTGCATTTTGTATTTCTTTTTCTGCTTGGTGATTATGCATCCTTATCTCTTTGTGTTGAATAATAATTGTCACCACAATTGGCACCGTCTGTGGGAAACGTTTAGCTTCCCTGAGAAAGCCCACACCAACAAAGAACTCTAAAATTTCTGGTCACAGTAGTAATGCTCCTCAGGCAGGAGATATCCAAGAACAACCTACTCCTCGAAGGATTAGATCTGAAGTTCAGCATTCAGATCATTGGCCTCACCTGGAAAGGCCAGCCTCAGAGGAGAGCTAAAGACCAGCGAGGTCCACACAAATCTGCAGGTTGATTTATGCATATGCGGCGAGGCTCCAGGAACAAAGGGAGTCTTCTCGCAGACACGAGGCTGAAAATGCTCAGCTCAAGAGAAGGTTAGAAAGGATGGAGAAAGAGCTCCATCGTGACACCAAGATACATCTGTACCGCACTCCTAGCCCTCAGGCGATCAAGTCTCACAGCCGAGGAAGGAGCCCTAAACGAGGATCCCAAAAGGTTGAGGGAAACGAGTCAGGGGACGACCTGCGCGAGCAGCTGCGATAAGCTCGCCGTCACCCGAGCCCAGCTCGCAGTAACGAGAACGTACGAAATTTGGTCCGAAGAGAGATGGACCAACACCATGCGCATCGCGGTGCCAGATCAACTAGAGAGCTCGCTAGACGAGCACTCCAAACTCAGATGAAATCCCCTTTTTCAAGAGAAATAGAAGAAGCGGAAGCCCCCAGGAAATTTGCTATTCCGAGATTCAAGATTTACGATGGTAAAACCGATCCCATCGATCACGTTAGACAGTATAGGCAGGCTATGACCCTTTGGATCCATCGAGACGCACTGATGTGCCGAATCTTTCCCTCAAGCTTGCATGACGCGGCACAAAAATGGTTCGAAAGGCTCCCACACAGTTCTATCAAGAGCTTCGAGGCCCTAGCCGAGGTCTTTACAGCTCACTTCATTACTAGTATCTCCCATCCCAAAAGGATGGACGCTTTACTCACAATGAAGAAGACACCTCAAGAGACTCTTCGAGACTATGCGAAGAGGTATTGGTAGTTGTTCAACGAAGTCGAGGACTGCTCGGAGCAGGTAGCGGTGGCCTCCTTCAAAATTGGGCTACCCAGCTCTTCCCTCCTGTACCACTCCTTGACGAAGAAAGAGGCCACTACCATCGACGACCTGATTGCCCGTATTGAGAAATACGCCAAGGTAGAAGATGTCACTCGCTCCAGCACAGCAGAAAATGGTTGAACCAAGATCGCTGACAAAAGCAGTGATAAAAATGAGAACCAAAAGAAAGGAGGAAAGAATGGGGGCAAGAATGTCCCCAACAAAGGTGGCAAGAACGATATGTCGAAGGCGTTCCAGGCAGTCAACACTGTCTTCAAGGAACCCATCTACAAGATTCTCGCAAAAATCAAGGACGAGCCATTTATAAAGTGGCCCAGAAAGATGGGAGGGGATCCCTCAAAGATAAACAACGCGCTGAGATGCATTTTTCATAAAGAGGGGGGACATAAGACCCAGCATCGCAAGGCCCTTAAGTCTCACCTCGAGGAGCTGACCCAATCCGGGCATTTGAACGAGTTTGCGGAAAAGAAGGCAGAGAAAGTTGCTGCCAATAGAGAGGCGAGGCCTGATAATGTTCTCGAAGATGATGCTGGACATGAGTTCGCGATAATTCATGGGGCATCTGATGCCAAGCAGATCCAAGGAAATTCAGCTCGAATCGAGGTGAAGAAGCTTACAGCGGTGATGCAAGCTTTTCAGATCGATCCAGCAAAGTCACAGTCAAGAAAGCGTCGATGAGCAGATGACGTCGACTATAATAAGCATATTATATTCACAGATGAAGATATGGTGGCAGTGAGAACCCCACATCACGATTCTTTGATCATTACTCTCAGGATAGTTAACTTTGACGTCGACAAGTTGCTCGTCGACCAAGGAAGCTCGTCTGAGGTAATGTACCTCGACCTATTCAAAAAAATTGAAGTTAAGCATCGCCGAACTAAAGGAGGCTACTGTCCCTTTAGTTGGCTTCGCTGGAAAAATAACTATGTCCCTGGGAAAGATCGTGCTTCCAGTACGCGTAGGAAATGTCTCCAAGATGATTGAGTTTTTGGTAGTTGGCATCGACTCGCCATACCAAGACATCCTCGGCAGGGGATGGCTATATGCGATGAAGGCAGTCTCCTCGACCTACCATCAGAAACTCAAGTGTGTAACTGAGCGAGGAGTAATGGAGATACGTGGTGATCAAGCAATGGCAAGAAGGTGCTTCATAGCGGCCATCCGACAAAGGCCAGAGAAGAAGGCCGACAAGCCCAGCGAGAAAGTTGAAGAAGGTCTGACACCTTCTAAATAGTAATTAAAATACAAAAGGCTCGGAGTAGAGGAGACCAGGATCCTCCCCTCTTAATGTGTCATCGAGGACCTAGAGGAAATCACAGCTGGAGATTACGATGACAGCAGGATCTTCTTGATTGGAACTTCTCTCATAGATCAAGAGAAGAAGGAATTGACTACCCTGCTAAGGAACAATGTAGACGTTTTTGCGTGGGATCCATACGAGCTGCCTGGAATTGATCCTAGTATGGTTTGTCATCGGCTTCACGTCGATCCCACCTTCAAACCAATCACGCAGAAGGCATGGCGAACTCACCGAAGAAGGCAAAAGTCGTGGAAAAAGAAGTTGAAAAACTTCTCGATGCAGGATCCATACGGGAGGAATAATTCCACAAATGGTTATCCAACCCAGTAGTAGTTCCAAAAAGAAACAGGAAGTGGAGAGTTTGCATCAACTTCACTGACCTCAATAGAGCGTGCTCGAAAGACAGTTTCCCCTCCCAAAAATTGATTAACTCGTAGACGCCACTGCAGCTCACGAGGATGAGTTTTCTGGACGCATACTCAGGGTATCATCAGATCCCTCTGTATACCCCAGACCAGGACAAAACAGCATTCATTACCACAATTGGGTTATATACCAGCAGCTGGTCACCAACATGTTCAAGGACCAAATGGGAGACATCATGGAGGTCTACATTGATGATATGATCTTTAAAAGAAAGAATAAAGAAGACCACCTCTCAGACCTGTCAAACACCTTCGAAATCCTCAGGAAGTATCGAATGAAACTTAACGCGAGCAAGTGTTCCTTCGGTGTCCAGTCAGGGAAATTTCTTGGGTACTTGGTCAGTAAGAGAGGCATCAAAGCTAACCCAGACCAGATCAATGCAATAAACAGGGTACAACCTCCTAGCACAATCTGGGACGTACAAAAGCTCACCGGTATGCTCGCCGCCTTAAACCGCTTTATCTCTAAGTCCTCCGAGAAGTGCAAACCTTCTTCCATCTTCTAAAGGGAAATAAAACGGTAGAATGGAACCAAGATTGCTCGCAGGCATTGGACGATATCAAGGCCTACCTCAGCTCCCCACCACTACTCGTCATACCACAGGAAATAAATTCCTTGTACTTATACCTCTCCGTTTCAAACCACACTATCAGTTCTATATTAATGTGCGAAGTTGTGGGAATCCAGCACCCCATTTATTATGCAAGCAAGACCTTACTAGATGCCGAGCAGAGGTACCTACCATTAGAGAAGCTCTCCTTTGCACTAGTAGTTGCTTCGAGGAAGCTGAAGCACTATTTCGAAGCCCACATTATAATCATCCTTACATCACACCCCCTTAAATCAATCCTGAGGAAGGTGAATTTGGCGGGCAGACTGTCTAAATGGTCAGTCGAGCTCGGATGATTTGACATCCAATTTCAACCAAGGAACGTAATCAAGGGGCAGGTCCTTGCGGATTTCATAGCCGAATTCACAGGTGAGCAACCTTCCAACCACCCTCAACCAGCAAGGCAAAAGGGGAACCATGAGATGGAGGAAACCTGGAAATTGTTTGTTGATGGAGCCTCCAACTTAAAGGGGGAAGGAGTAGGCATTGTCCTCATTACTCTAGAGGATTTGCAGCAAGCCCATCCGAGCATTAACCGTAGCAGCAAGCCGCTAGGCGTTGATTAGATGCTCCAAGTGGAGTCAGCACCCAGTTGGATGGACCCTTTAAGAAACTATGTGAAGGATGGCACGCTCCGAGATGACAAGAAGATTACCCACCAGATAAGAGTCAAATCTTCTCTCTTTCACTTATCATCAGAGGGCAAGCTATATAAGAGATCCTTTTTCGGTCCATACCTTCAATGCATTCACCCAAGGAATGTCGAGCAGGTTCTACATGAGCTTCACGAGGGAATCTGTGGAAGCCATATTGGAGGAAGGTCTCTGGTTTTTCGAGCAATGAAGGAAGGCTATTGGTGGCCCTATATGCAAAGGGACTCTGCGATGTATGTTCGCAAGTGACTGAAATGCAAACTTCATGCTCCTATGGTCCACCAACTGGCTAGCGACCTAAAATCACTATCCAGCCCATGGCCATTCGTCCAATGGGGAATGGACATCGTAGGACCACTTCCTACCACCACCGGCAATCACAAATATCTGTTGGTCACAACTGACTACTTCACCAAATGGATCAAGACGGAACCCCTAGCGAACATCCGAGATGCAGATATGATAAGGTTCATATGGAAAAATATAATCACCCATTGGCATCCCCAGAACCATCATCACAGATAATGGAATGCAGTTCGAGAGCGGCTCTTTTCAGAATTTCTGTAATGAATATGGAATCAGACACCATTTCAGCTCGGTGGCCTATCCTCAGAGTAATGGCCAAGCCTAAGCTTCCAACAAAATGGTGATCGACAGATTAAAAAAAATGATTAGAGCAAGCCAAAGGTGCATGGGTAAATGAGCTACCACATATTTTATGGGTTTACCGTACTACTCCACGACGAGCGACAAGGGAAACCCCATTCTCACTGACGTATGGGACAGAAGCCATCATCCCCTTAGAGGCAGGCTTGCCAACAATGAGGACTAGCCTTGTCGATCAGTGCAATAATGATACAGCATTGCTCGTCGAACTCAACCTAGCTAATGAACGCCGCTAGCTGGCCCTAAGCTATCAGCAGCTCGCAAGGCACTATAACAAGAAGGTCAATCGAAGGACATTTCGAGTTGGGGACTATGTCCTAAGGAAAGTCCTGGGCAGCGCAGCAAAGGCATCAGACGGCAAGCTAGGACCAAACTGGGAAGGACCATTCAAGATAACTAGAGATGATCTGCAGGGAGCCTATCACTTAGAAACGATGGAAGGCAGAGAGATACCCTGAGCATGGAATGCAGCCAACCTTAAGAAATTCTATTTCTAGATTCTCCTTTTCTTTAATTATGAAACTGTAAGTTCATTTCCTTGTCATTAATGAAAAATTATTTGACAGTAGCATTTTACAAAGTATCGATTTGCGTTTTTACAACGTGTCAATGTATAAACTTTATAAGCCACACACCTTTTCCAAGTAACAGGCACACTAATCATTACACTATAGCAGGGAAATAACCCTCCTCAGGTTTTCGTTATGAAATATGAAAGACCTCTTAACATTTCCCCTGGCAATACATGAAGCCCTACAGAAAATCCTTAGGCAATATGGCCAGCTCGACTGGCTGCCAAACTATGTTTGGTTGATAAAATCATGATCGGATGAAATATCCAACACCAGGTGTGTCCTCGCCAATTGCCACACTTAGGCCTAAGGGAGTGTGACGACACAGCCTAAAAGGTAAAGTGGGGCATAATGGTATCTCGCTAGCATACTGGACTGGAAGGACATTTACTTGATAATGCGAATATACAAATCTAGTCAGCCAAGATAGGCTCAAGATTTTTAAGCAAAGGGGTGAAAAATATAAGACACTTGTTTAGTCAGCAAATTCGCCCAAAACATAAATTTTATATTAATTCAGCACATTTACAACAAATACAATACATGTTTAGTCGGCGAGCTCACCCAAAACATTAACATAACATCACTTCAATACAAAATACACAGAGTTACTACTGGAAAAATCTTAGTGGGGGTGAGACCTCTGAACGAGATAATCAGCCACTTGATCTCTTCGACCATCATCGGGAGGGGGAACTAACTCTTCCTCGACTTCGTTAGCATCCGACTCCAATAGCTGTCGAGGGATGGCATCAATGGGTATCCATTGATAATCTCTCTGGAAGGGGTTAGGCATCCGAGTGGGAGGAGATATTTCATGGCGATACCAGAGCATTGAGTTCCTTGGAACTTGCACCTCCCTCAAGGCACTCAACCACCCCCTGATGAAGGCGAGCTCTTCAAACTCTGTCAGCCTCGTTGGAGCATCTAGCCAACCCTGGTCATAACCGTCAGCCCATACTCGTCGAGGTCCTTTTTGAAACAGGTGCCATAGCCAAGTAACATCCCTTTGAAGCACAGCAGCGATCACATATGCTCGCTGAACATCACCACGAAGCTCTTCCATTTCCCTACTTGAACTCCTGGTGCTCCTTCCAGCTCGCGGAATGGATGGCCAAGTAGAGCCTCGTAGCACAGGAGGAACGTCGCTCAAGCTAGCCCTAGCTCACGACGAAGAAGAGCCTCGAAATACCGCAGGAGCGGTGCTCGGTGCATGCTCCCTAAGTCTTGAGACCTCTCTCCTCAAAGCCTCGTTCTCCTACTAAAGAACTTCCCCAACCTGATTGATCTCAGAAGCCTCTAATAGCTCTTAGCACATCCACCTCCTCTTGGACTGAGGCACCAATATCCTCCATCTCTTGGATCCTATCCTTCAGCCTAACAACAAGTTTAGGTTGCTCTATGAAGCGCTTGTTCCTTAATCGCAGTGATTTGTAAATCCTCACAAAAGTGTGACGAACTTCAGAACTCACATTAGGTCCAAGCATTCTTCCCAATTGAGAAGTGGCTGGTATATAATCGTCGACATCAATCGACTATAAGCAATAAAAGGGCAATGGAAAGAAAAATAAATCAGTGCACTGGAAAAAAGAAACCTTTTCATTTCATTGATAAGAGTTAAAGTACATCGAGCAGCAAGAACGAAAATTACAAGCAGAAATACAAAAGTAGTCTTAGAAGTAAATTAACTAGCAACCTCAGGCTGCCCAGAGGTAGCTGGCTGCTTCCTCTTGTCAGCAGCAGTAGAGGCATCCCCCTCTACAGGGATAACCTCATTCGCCTGGACAGGACGAGCATCGGCAGGAATTGTCTGAGAGGCAGGATCAATGCCTTCGATGGCTGGGGCAGGGGCTTCTTCATCCACAGTTGGCTTCGAGCCTGGGTCATGCTTGTCGAATAGGGGAGAGTAAGCATCCACACCAGCAGACAAGAGGGCCTTGTTCCAGCCCTTCTTGATGTTTAGACGACAGATGTAGCCTATCTGAACCTCGGTGTCTTCATATGCAGCAGCCCACCCGGAGTTGTACGAATCCTCCTTGATGGTGACTGCCTGGGAATCTTTTTCCTTCAGTTGCTCGGCCAGCACCTTGTTCTCCTCTATGACGGCCAACTTGCTCGAGCAGACCATGTCATAGGCCTTCCTCAGCTCGATCAGTTCTTTAACCGCCGCATCCCTCTCTCGATTAGAATTGACGAGGGCCAGGTTAGAAGAAGCTCGGGCAGCATCAGCAGTCTTTATATCAGCCTCCAGTTAAGTGCCCCTCACTTTCAAGGAAGTATTCTGTCGCTCCAGCTCGCTGTTCCTGCTCACCAGCTCGTCGCGAGAGCGATAGAGCACGGCAAAGTCAGTCACAAACTGTAAAAAAAAAAAGACATAAAGAAAAGGAAATAGCTAAAACTTAATAGAGCATTAAGGGAAAGAAAAATTCTTACCAAGGCTAGCTTTTGTCTAGCCTGTAGGGCCAATTGATCAGACCCCAGCGCCCTTTGACGATCAGCAGGAAGAACTGCCCTTTCGAGCAGCGCGGGGGGCAACTGAGGAAAAATAGCAACTGAGGCCCCCTCGGACAATGCGGACACCGGGACTAAGGCCTGCCCAGCCTTCATCCTCGATTCCATCCTTCTCCTCTCCTACTCTTTCTCTTTATCTATCCTCCCCTTCTCCTCCATCCTTTTATCTTCTCCATCTTCTTTTTCTCCTCTTCCTTTTCTCTCTCTCTCTCTCAACTGTTCTTCTTCTTTCCTCTTCCTCTCCTTCTCCTGAGCAGAAGACCGAGAGCCAGTAGCAACAGCCCCAGTATTAGACTTCTGCTTCTTTGACCTCTGGGCGAGGAGCACGTGATTGTCATCATCATCGTCCCGAATCAAAGTTTTCCTTAGAGGAACCATCTCCTTGCTTGAACTGATGGACATGCTCGAAGATTCTCGAACTTCGGAAACTTCCTCCGAATCAGAAGAGCTACCACCACTGGATCTCCCTTCACCAAAATTGCCTTCAACACCACCTGCGATATCACTCTCAGAACTGCTCTCATCCTCGTCCAACTGAATAGGATCAGCAGTAGTCTCTTCAGAGGTATCAAACTCAGGGATACTATCTACCGACCTCGCTATAAAACTAGAACCAATGTTTTTGTATTCGAGCATGAAAGAAGCGGACTGGGGATGCTCGCCGTCAGCTAAAGGCTCCCTGATATTCCAGGCCTTGACCAATTTAGAAAGACGAACCTCGTTGAGAGTAGGTTCCAAGTTCTTCGACCTCGCTGAAGAAAAAATAGGGAAAGTCATAAAGATCACAAATCAGTAAAAAATTGAAGGAGAAGAGCAAAGACTACCTATATATTCTTCCCCATAAAAGGGAATAGAGAATCTATCAGACCTCGACCCCTCAGTCTGGGGAGAACACTGCCAATTCCTAGCAAGGAAGACGTCTTGCCAATAGTCCTTATGGGAATCAGGTAAGTTAACTACCAATACCCTATCAGGACTCCTGGCTTTGAGATAGAGAACACCAGAACTAGTTCAAAAAAAAGAATAGCAAAAGTAGACCTCGGCGAGCCCTAACTTGGTACCATATAACTGATTTATTCTATGAACACCATTGATTATCTTCCACACATTGGGCGAACACTACGAAGGAACAATGTTGAAATAACCAAAGAAGTGCAATAATAGGTTGTTGGGAGGAAAAGTTAGTCCCCCTTGGGAAAGCAGCAAGACATGGATCCAATGGGCACCCTCTATCTCTCTAACATTTCTAGGGGGAGGGACACACTTAATCTCTACCCACTCTGGGATATTATAAAACTTCCTAAACTCAGACACTGACCTATTACCGATCTTTCCCATTGGGAAACCCTAAATAACTACAAATTCAAAGAAAAAATACAAAAAGAAGGCACAAGAGACTTACAAGATGAAAGTTCGACTTGAACGATGAAGAATCACAAGCCCAAATGACAAGGAAGCAATGAGAATGGAGACTGGGAGAAGAGAACGTGAATCGTTAGAGCTCACAGAGAATGGGAGAGTTCTGAGAAGGTTGAAACGACGATCAAGAAATGACCGCTCTGGATAGCTTTTGAGTGCTGCTAATCATAATGCACAAACCACGAAGCATGTGCCGCCTAAACTCAGTCCTCGAACTTTGGGAAGAGTTTCACGGTGCACAAATGAGCCATTATCACAAATCATTTAAATTTATTGAGCCCAAAGTATGGCCCAACAAACTTAGGGGCAATTGTGGGTAGCTGAAATTAGAATGATGGGCCTGGACAAGTAGCCCAATTATAGCGGCCCAAAGTCTAGACCCCCCATATCTTAACCGGTTATGATTTAGTCTTCTCCCATATTCCCATTAAGAGGGGTTCTAGGAGAAGATGGAAAACGTGGGGGAGCCCAACACCCCCACTCCCTGAAATGGGCATGTATATAACAAACCCTAGGTCCGGGGGAAAGGACACATTGTATTCACTGTAATCGCTCTCTGGAGTACGTAGTAATAAAACTGACTGCACCACCGTGGACGTAGGCATTTTTGCTGAACCACGTACATCTCTTGTTGTGTGATTGGCATTTTATATTTCTTTTTCTGCTTGGTGACTGTGCTTCTCTTATCTCTTTGCGTTGAATAATAATTGTCACCACACATACATATATACATACATACATATATACATACATACATACATCATAAATTATTTATATGAGCATTTAAATTCCTACATGTATCATAAATATACATATATTTAGTGAGGTATGGTGGGGAATTTAAATTTACATGTAAATAATTTATGATGTATGTATGTATGTATGTATGTATGTATGTATGTATGTATGTATATATGTATGTATACCCACATGTATCATGTATGTATGAAAGGTTTATGTATGTTTATATATATATACACACACACACATAAATATATGTACAATATAAATATACATGATTGCCAATTTTGTCAAATCTTTAAAAAATTGTATTTAAAAACAAGGTTACCAAACGCATACTCATAATTATAAACATAAAAAACTCAATTTTAAAACTGTTTTTAAAAACATCGTTTAAATCGAGTTTTCTGAGTAGCGAACCAAACAGGCCCTTATTTTTAGAATTATCAGAAATGCATGACAAATATATTGTTTTCTAGCATTTTCATTCCATAAAAATGCCTATATTATTCTACTAAATGCGCACATTATATATTCTCATAAGACTACTCTTAATCATACACACAACAAGGCTATACTTTTTATCAAATAGAGTCACAAATTTACTAAAACTAGATCACCCACCTCAAATGACTCCAAAATGGTGGTGGTGATAGTGAAGATTGAGAACACACAATATAATTGACTTACTTGAGTCTATATTATGTAGGAGTTCCAACTAGTTTGGATATGAAGACAAAGTAGGTTAGTTTTTGTGAGTTGCTCTATCTCTCAAAGCTTCAAGCAAGAATGAAGAAATCCAGTCCAAGAATCATCATGATCAATATGAAGGGAAGTTAATCTTACCTTATGACCACTTTAGGACACTTACACTGCATATTATTGAGTTTAAATGTGCATATATTGTTTTAATCATTTTAAAAATATTTTCAAATCATTTTAATTCAATTATAACACTTTTAAATCATTTTAAATAATTTTTTAAATTATTAAAATTTGGTTTTTAAAAGTTTTGGGGTTAAATATAGTATTATGCAAACTATTTTTATTCATTAAAATTTGACCTTGGTATAATCTCAAAGAGGAACATACTTCTAGGGTTAAAATAGATTTTTTAAATGAACCAAAAGCACGCATTTTTCATTGCATATCTGTCGTACACGTGCTGGCTTCTAGACGATTGGATTTGTGTTTTCTGTAAGACAAATTCTTTAGTTGTAAATTCTTTAGTTGTAATCTCAACCTTTGATTAATCCTTATCAACAGACTGCATGCATTCTTGATCAATCCATGTGAAACCTATGTTAACCAATCATCGTACGTTATTTTCACCGCTTAGGTTACACCGTTAGATTGATAGTCAACTGGTCAAAATCAATCTCAATCGTTCATTTGCAGTAAAGGTTCTTGGTTCTCCCTAACACAGATATAAACCCTCTAAGTCTCAGACCTTAGAAACTTTTGGCATTCGTCCAAAAAGAGTGAAAACAAGAGAGTATAGAGAGAGGAAAGAGAGGAAAGAAAAGATAAAAGAGAGAGATAGAAAACCCTAATCTTCAAAAGCTCAACCTCTATGAGTTCTCCATAAACCCAAACACCTAAACCTTCAAATTTCATATATCAAAAACCCTAAATCTTGAGAGTTAGATCCATTTAGGTTAATATGTGTAAAGTGTTGGGTTTGTTCGAAGTTTGAAGACCTCTTCAAGCCATTGTTTCTCTCAGAACTCATCTCTAAGAATTTCTTAGGTTTCTCTGTAGAAACTTAAGTCTTTCTTAAAAGAGAATATCGCATGTTTAATTTTTGTTCTCTTTTGATCTTTATTTTGTGGATCCATTTTCTTTCAAAAGATTTTGAAAAACAAACTTTGATTCTTTCAAGGTTAAATAAGATCCCTAATACGTTTGTGATTCTTGGATCATATTTCACATTTTGTGAAATAAGTTGTATAGAAATAAATAGAAACACATAGGACCTTAGCTAGTTTTAAAAGCAAAGTTGTTTTTCAGATCTGATCTTGATAAGAAGCTTATTTGTCAAAATTATTTGAATGAGATTCTGCATGTTATATAGATGCTTATGATTTATAGGACTTTGTCTGTATAAATATCTTGAGAGGGCGAGTCACATAAATCTACATTTAGTGCACATCACAAACACATTCTCACACGAGCGCTTAGTCACAGTGGTTCTATTTGAGAAACCTGGTATTGTAAGAGTTAATGGAATTAGAAATCAAGGAAAAAGCAAAGAAGCAATAAGACAAGATCAGTTCTAGTCAGAAAACCTTTGGAGTGGAGTAGCACATATAGGTATATCTCTGAACTTAGATTTAGTATCTTTGTGTGCTTACTTAAGTGTTGTAACTTTAATCTTTATTTTAGTGGATTTTTGGTTTGTGGCATAGAGGGCACCGTGGATGTTTCCCTTGATTAAGGGTTTTACCACGTTAAATACCTGTGTTCATTTATTTCAATGTTTATAATTTCTGTTGTGATTGGTACTGCACCTTAGAATTAGTAGGTGATTTTTAATTTCTAAAACCTAATGTAATCAACTACCAAATCTACACTACATATTCAGAAAAAAATTTTAAACTCATCTTGTGTTAATATTCGCAAAAAGTTAAGTCCAAAAAGTTTATTCGGAGTTTTTTTAACTTATAACATTTTGTTATTAATCTAGTAAACAGTTTTTTTCAAAGATGGGTGACTCCCCCACCTCCAAAGGTGTCCCTAAAAGTACTCACAAAACCTCCCACTAAACTGGCCTCCATGGAAGCTCCAACATGCTCCAAAATTCCCACATCTCCTTGCTCCAAAATACCCTTATAAGAAACCCCAACAACACTTCTATATATATTTTCGTATATCATGTCTTAACAATGTAGGGATTTTCCATTCCATGAGGGGAAGGTATGATTAAAAGGGAACTAAATCAGTGTGAGATAGAATGGGAAAATGAGAGAGCTCCGAACTTATGAGAAGGGAAGGAAATATTTACAATGTCCCTATCTTCATCTCTCATGCCTAACTATCCCTTAAATATAAAATGAATACCCTACTTTGGTTTAATCCATACCATTAGGTTTAATCTATGGTCCAAAATCAACAACATAGATGGTTGACTATATTTGCGGGTTTATTGATCAACGTTTACTTCTTTTATCTACAATATAATCCCTTATTTCCATTCATGTATACATGTATGCCGTTTGATCCCATGCACATGTCAGGTACCAAACTAACGAAAAAATTAAATCCTAAGGCCTTCAATCGAATGAATCAGCACAACTATCCAGCACAAATCCGACGTCATTCTAACGATTTAATTCTTCGTTTGAACGAAGTGTCTTGTCATTAGAAAAACCTTATGCATCGTTCGAATGAAGCATGAGAAATTTCCCTCCAACACTTTCTAAATCTGTTCCTTCCAACCTGTACGTGCATTCCTATTATTTTCTATTAATACTTCTAATACACACACACACACACACAAACATACCTCCTGTAAAGCCCAACTTGTTCTAAATTAGCATATTTCCCCTAAAAACTTCCATATTCTTAAAAGAGGCCTATATAGTTCGGAACCCATAATTCTATAATCCATATAATATTCATAATTTAATAATTCTCTTTGTAACTCAATTTGTTACTCCCACATGTATATAATTATAACTTATTGCTCCTAATATAAAATCTACATATAGCTCATTTGGTTTCTCCGGCGGGATAGTACAAACTTCGCTCCTTAGGGAATTCCGTCTTCGAAATTCTTATTTTATCACAATATATACTCTAGGCATCTACGACCAGTTTCCAATCCCTAGCATCATCGATACTATATCCTATCTCCCAAGATTCCATTATAATCAATTATCATTGTTACTCGGATCATGACGGACCCTAAGGCCCCATTGCTAGTCCTCAAGCATGCCTAGTGTCCATTTAAACAAAACCTCGAGATCGTTGATACTTTCCAGGCATCGTAATATCACCAATGAATTTATCAACATGGATCATTTCTACATCAGGATTCACAACCAATGTTTCCTCCAACAATCTTGGATCATGCCTAGTCTAGGATGATACTATTTCGACACTCCTCGATATCGTATAGTTATACCTGACTGATATCTCCTATGAAGTCCCTATGTCAATCTAGGTCCACCCTGGGTACCACAACATCCGCATATACAAGTGATCACCATTTAGATCTCCGAAATTCTGAACCAAGTGTAATATTATCACCCAATGCTTTTAACAGGTTCCAATATTCATAATACTATCAAGTCACAACCTCGGGACACATGACCGAGTCATAACTAGTTACACTGATCAACTAACAAACATACTAACCTAAGGTAATCAAGTAATCATACCCAACCCATATGCAAGAGCATGAGCCCACGCACACACACAGACTGGTGTAGAATAAAGGTGCATCAGAAAAATACCGTACTCAAACACCGTGATGCATCATCCACAACAAGCCTAACCCGCAACATTACTGAGCTTACACAACGCCACACCCATATTGAAACTAATCAACAACCTCCCATACCGGTGTCATAAGAGGCATAATAAGGAAATGAATTAGGTGACTACTACGCCAAAGAAATCAGTCTAATTTTGACAACAAATTAAACCATATAAAGTATGAACCCACGACGTATACGTAAAGCCTCTAACTCTTACCGATGTGGATTAAGTATCATGGTCTTGCCATGTATCCTGATTGACCTTATAATCTTAACGAGTTCTACCATGAATCATCCGTCCATGCCAAACGAATGGAAGATAAAACCAATTTCTTCAGGGAGTTGAAATGCTAGGCTTCCCTCCTTAGGAATAATGCTACCTATCCATCGTCAGTAAGGATAACGATCCTAATTCGAGGCGAAGTTACTACTCTTGTTACTCATCATCATTTACCAACCTATCATAGTTAGCCTTCCAAAATTCAACATGTGACAGTTATCCTCAGTTTTCAAGATCACTATCCCCAAGTGAAAGACAACTCTCACATAATTTCAACATTCAATTCACGAACCATTGCTACCACCCTTGGTCTACATGATGCCGAGTCATAATCATTCTAATGGAACCTCAACTTTCGAACATCATTCATGCCCAATGATTTCCCTTGACGGAGTCATTACTAAACATACCGGTAGCACACGTAGGTCCTATAATCAAGCCTAACACTTTCCCTCTAGTGTTATCTCTAAAGTCCACGATGAATATCATTGTGTTCCAATTCTCCCATTTTCATAAAATATATTATCTTTCAATATTGAAAACCTTGAAATATTTATTATTCTTTATTTTTGAACAAGACATCATTTTTCCACAAAATCACATTATTTGCAAACCTTTTATCACATAAAAAAATTTTCGACAAAATTACTAGAAAATACACCATTTTCGTAAAACATTAACTTTCATTATTTCAAAAGCCTTGAAATAATTATTCACCCTTTATTTTCAACTAAAATATCATTTTCCAACATTTTTATTCCATAAAAATATTTATTATTTCTTTTTCACCAAAAATATGCCAAAATGACATTTCTTATATTTTTATTCCCTAAAAATGTTTATTTTCATATTTATTAGAAGTACATGACAAATATTATTTTCTAGAGTTTTCATTCCATAAAAATGCCTATATTATTCAACGAAGAGCACACGTTATAAATTCTCATAAATCTACTCTTAGTCATACACACAACAAGGCTATACTATTTATCAAATAGAGTCATAAATCTACTAAGAGTAGATCACCCACCTAAAATGACTCAAAAATGGTGGCGGTGATAGTGAAGATGGGTGACTCCCCCACCTCCAAAGGTGGCCCTAAAAGGAGTCATAAAACCTCCCACCAAACAGGCCTCCATGGAAGCTCCAACATGCTCCAAAATTCCCACATCTCCTTGCTGAAAAATACCCTCATAAGAAACCCCAACAACACTTTTATATATATTTTTGTATATCATGTCTTAATAGTGTAGGGATTTGGCATTCCATGATAGGAAGGTATAGTTAAAAGGGAACTAAATCAGTGTGAGGCAGAATGGGAAAATGAGAAAGCTCTGAACTTATGATAAGGGAAGGAAACATTTGCAATGTCTCTGTCTCCATCTCCCAATCCTAACTATCCCTTAAATATAAAATGAATGCCCTACTTTGGTTTAATCTAGACCATTAGGTTTAATCTATGGTCCAAAATCAACAGCATAGATGGTCATTTGTCTTTGCAGGTTTGTTGCTCTACGTTTACTTCTTTTCTCCACAATATAATCCATATTTCCATGCATGTATACATGTATGTCGTTTGATCCCATGCATATGTCAGGTACCAAACTAACGAATGAATTAAATCCTAAGGCCTTCAATTGAAAGAATCAACATAACTGGCCGGCACATATCCAACATTGTTCTAACAATTCTAGTCATCGTTCGAACGAAGTGGCTTGTCATTAGAACGACATTATGCATCGTTCAAACGAAGCATAAGAAGTTTATCTCCAATGCTTTCTAAATCTCTTCCTTGCAACTCGTACGTGCATTCCTTTTATTTTTTTTATTAATACTCTTACTATATATATATATACCTCCTGTAAAGCCCAACTTGTTCTAAATTAGCACATTTCCCCTAAAAACTTCCAAATTCTTAAAAGAGGCCTATATAGTTTAGAACCCATTATTCTATAAACCATATAAAATTCATAATTTAATAATTCTCTTCGTAACCCAATTTGTTACTCCCACATGTCTATAATTATAACTTATTCCTCCTAATATAAAATCTACATATAGCTCATTTGGTTTCTCCAATGGGATATTACAAACTTCCCTCCTTAGGGAATTCCATCCTCGAAATTCTTAGTTTATCAAAATTTATACTCTAGGCATCTACGACCAGTTTCCAATCCCTAGCATTCTCGATGCTATATCCTAACTCCAAAGATTTCATTATAATCAATCATCATTGTTACTCTGATCATGACGGACCCTAAAGCCCTATTACTAGTCCTCAAACATGCCTAACGTGTCCATTTAAACAAAACCTCGAGATCGTTGATACTTTCCAAACATCATAATGTCACCAATGAATTTATCAATATGGATCATTTCTACATTAGGATTCACAACCCACGTTTCCTCCAACAATCTTAGATCATGCCTTGCCTAAGCTGATACAATTGCGACACTCCTCGATACATATATCAAAGATAATCGCCTTATCGCATAGTTATACCTGACTGATATATCCTATGAGATATATATGTTTATATACCACAACATGCACATATACAAGCGATCACCATCTAGATCCCCAAAATTCTGAACCAAGTGCAACACTAGCATCCAATGCTTTTAATAGGTTCTAATATTCGTAATACTATCAAGTCACAACCTCTGGACACACGACCAAGTCATAACTAGCTACACCGATGAACTAACAAACATACTAACCTAAGGAAATCAAGTAATCATATCCAACCCACATGCAAGAGCACGAGACCACGCGCACACACAAACTGGCGTAGAATAAAAGTGCATCCAAAAAAGAGCCCACTCAGACACCGTGATGCATCATCCACAACAGGCATACTCACATCACTCCTGAGCTTACGCAGCACCCCATCTGTATCGAAAATAATCAACAACCTCCCATATCAGGATCACAAAATTCACAAAAAGGAAATGATTCAGGTTACTACCATGCCAAAGAAAGCAATCTAATTCTGACAACAAATTGAACCATACGAAGTATGAACCCATGATGTATATGTAAAGCCTCTAACTCTTACCGGTCTGTATTAAGTACCATGGCCTTGCCGTGCATCCTAGCTTGACCTCCCAATCTTGACGAGTTCTGCCAAGAATCATTCATCTATGCTGAACGAATGGAAAATAAAACCAATTTTTTCAGGGAGCTGAAATGCTAGGCTTCCCCCATTAGGACTAATACTACCTATCCATCATCGGTAAGTATAACGATACTAATTCAAGGTGAATGGAATTCTCTTATTACTCATTATTAGTTACTACCGTATCATAGTTAGGCTTCTAAAATTCAACATGCGGTAGCTATCCTCAGTTTTCGAGATCACTATCACCAAGTGAAACAAAACTCTCACATAATTTCAAACATTGAATTGACAAACCATTTCTAGCACCCTTGGTCTACATGATTCCAAATCATAATCATTCTAACGGCACCTCAACTTCCAAGCATCATTCATGCCCAATGATTTCCCTCGACGGAGTCATTACTAAACATATCGGTAGCACACGTAGGTGATATAATCATGCCTAACACTTTCCCTCTTGTGTTATCTCTAAAATCCACGATGAGCATCATTGTGTTCTAATTCTCCCAGGTGCACCCCCTAGAATTGATTAACCTAATCATCTCCCAAGGTCATATTGTGACGCATGCCTATAAGCAAAAGTCGCATCACTAACTCCAAGACACTGCCACAAGTCAACATGATCTAACCGTACTACAATTATTAACAACCTACCATCCCTTATGTAAACTTTGATGCAATAATTATTCTCAGTGCCTCGTGTGCGACGATTTCAAACTCAGTTATTTCTCTAAATATCTTACACATTTATTACAAGAAACCACGAGTTATATCATGACCTGTGCTACACAAACTCGATTCACTATTACTAGGTAATGACTATCACTTGCATTAATATATGAAAAGTGTGACTGTGTGATAATGATTTAAATTAAATTCGCAAGTTTCCAAGAACCCTTATTTAATTAGAGTCTATTTTTAAACCAAAATAAATCAGCCCCAAATCATTCAACTGCGTGTGTGCGTGTGTCAAACCATATAATAAATAAAGCATGCGACACAAGCTTAAGGAAAAATCCCCACAGGGAAAAACCTTTTATTTCTAGAACTTTGAAAAGTTTACAAGACCATTGACTTACATACCATCTTGCTTTTGCCCACAAGAGTAACGCACGGTGTCTTCGTCAAACCTTCAAAGCAGCGGCTAGAAATCTGCAGTGGTTCACGCGCAGCTGTACCACAAGGACCGCAATCCTAGACACGCAGTCTGAAATCTTCATAAGAACTCCCTCCACAATAGCACGCAGCTGTCTATTGTAGAGCTCTCCCCACAAAGAATAAACAAGGTCAAAAGTTGTGTTCTTGAACACCAAAACAATTCACTAAAGCATATGGGAGTTTTGTGAATTAAAAACAAAAAGGGATTAAAACCCTAAAGGAAGAAGCCAAAAAGGATTCTGCTTTAGCAGAGTTTTTGTTCTGGAAAATGTATGGACTTCTTATTGAAAATGTTACCATTTAATGAGTATTTATACAAAAATGCACCGCCTCGAAATACGAGCTCGTTCGAACGAGAAGCATATGTCGCTCGAACGAAGTACGCATGTCGTTCAAACGACATCGCGCGAATTCCAATCTCGTTCGAATGAGATGCTGATCTCGTGTGAACAAACTGGGCGTCAAAATTGAGGTCCGCTATAAAACTTAGAAAAAAATACTAATTCTCAATATTTGACGAAAAAGTTCGCTCCAACACATAGAAAATATTTTGTAAAAATCTCCCAAAAGCTCTAAGTGAAAAGTAAAGATATTTAAAACATAACCTTACCAAAGTAAACTTCGCTGAGCCTTGAATGATGAAGAAGTTGAGTAATTCGGATCCGTCTTTGATGTAGATGTCTCTTGAATGCTCTTCGACAGTGTAGCGGTATACGACATAACAAATTGATAATGGACCTATGAAAATATGTCCTTACAAATCTCCCCTATGTCTATGCCGGTACATACATAAAAAATCCGAATTATCAAAAACCAAAATGCCTATTCAAATCTACCCTCCCATGAATAAATTTGCAAGACCTCAAAACTGTTCTTCAATCATCTTCGTCAAATCTCAAAGCTTTTCTCATCAGGGTGTGCAACATATCAATCTTCAATTTTGTACCTACACGCATGAGATAAAGCAAAAACCTTCGTGACGCATTGAGTTTTGAAATGATATAAGAATAAAGCATTAATAATCAAATCTCCCCCATAATGCAAAAACTCCCCCATAACATGATAATTCTTTCTCCCCCTTTTTATGATGTCCCCAAATAGAAAGATAAGAAGAAAAAAAATCAAAACATGGAGTGTCGTGACAAAATGCATAGCAATCAAAGATCAAGCTACGCACATGCAAAGGAGTATCTCACAAATTTCACAAACTATTTTTGGATTTTTCAATTTTTCATACAAAAATAAGATACCACTTTGAAAAATATGATACAAAAAATCACACCATGGAATTAAACTCAAACAACCAAGTCATGGATACGAAATGAATGGGTGTGAACACATTCGATAGGTAAATCAACTCAATCAGTCATATGTGCACGATGCATATGTGTACTCCTAACGAATGAACATCACAAGTATTCTTAGGTATAAAAATTTGTTGAATTTAAATGACATCGACTTATACAAATCAACAAATCAAAGTCAAATGATTTCCACACCAATAACGTCCAAAACTATGTAGCGCATTTTCAAGACTTTCAAGGATGTGAAAACTCATTTTAATTCTCCAACCAAACACCCTCATATATATTTTCTTTTTAGAGGTAGTCTAAATTCTCAAACTTTGGAGAATTGGTGCGAAAACCTAAATGGACCATAATTGGCATGAATTTCTTTTTATTGCCTTTAAATTTTTTTCGGGCTGTTTTAAACCTCTTTGGACCCCGGATAATAAAATTCCTCCATTTTTTAGGTCCTTTTTTTTTAACGGTGGCTTTTGCGCAAAGAATAGATAATTACCTTTCGCAGCCCCTCCCCGTTTTCAAATAAAGCACACAAACTCACAAAACGGTTCTTAAATGCAAAATGTCCTTATCAAAATATATCACGCTTGGTTCGTTTTAAAGGACAGGATTGAAGTGAAAACACCCAACCAACATGTGATAATACAAGCACAATAATCAAACAAATCCGTGCATGTGTGCAATAAAGGAAACATGAGTCAAACATGTAGGAAGTAACACTTAATTACATCATAATGACTCCAAACATTATAAAGCACAAGGATGAATTGACCTATTGTCTGAAAACACTATCAAATAGTCACATGTAAAATGGAATGATGTTGTGACTCGGTCATCCAAAGTCTTTATCCATAAACGGTGCAAACACAATACAAAAATATTTTTTGGATTTTTCTAAAAATTTTATGAAAATAAAATCTTTTTGTATTTTTCAAAAATTTTCAAAAATACAAATCTATACAAAAAGTACATGTCACAACGCTAGCAAAAATATATCAAAAAGCATAACTAGCGTATGACAAACATGCAAACAAAATCATCTATGTGATATGACAAGAGAAGAATCGTGTGCAAGCAAATGAGAATCAACTATTCTAAAATCTAGTGTATCCAAAAGTGATTTCCTAACCCAAACGGATGTAACACGTCGACACGGGGTTTTGGGAACCAACAAAACACTAGACTTCGAATTCCTAGGATCTCTTCCAAGATCAAAACAAAATCTCCTAATGTGACCTTTCCTACCACAATATGAACATGTGTAAACGGGTGGAACGACACCTAAAGTGTGATCTTTTCTAACATCCTTTGGAACGGTTAACCCTCTAAAACAAATAATGGTTTTGGCTTTAGCACTAGAAGCATGAGAACAAGATGAGCCATTACCATCACTATCAAACCTACTTGAGTCAGTCAAATTATTTTTTAACTTCAAAATTTCAACTCAAGCAAAGAATTAGACTCTTCCAAAGACAGGGATTTCTTTTTCAAATTTTCAATTAAACTTAACAGTTTATCACGCTCCCCCTCAATTAAAATAAACTTATCCCTAAGAGTCTTTTCACGTGCCGTAAAATCATCGATTAATTTTTTATCCTCAATGGCACAAACGGGAACCCTAGAATTTTTAAGTCCTTTAATTCCTTCTCTAAAACTAGGACTTTCTCATCACTCTTCTTTTTGGTAATTTTCAAAGAATCAAAATCAATACACAAATTACCAAAGTGCTCACGACAAATATCACTTTGAGTTTGAAACGCTTGCAAATATTCAATCTTACTTTTAAAGAGAGAATTTTCTTTTTTCAAAACTTTAATTCTTTTGCAAAGTTTCAATTTCAAACTTTTTAATTTTTCAGTACGGTCGTGAACTTTTTCAAAAATAGGCTCCTCATTAAACGAGCGTACCATTGAAAAAATTGCGATTTTTCACAAAAATGATTTTTTAAAACAATCAATATCACACGGTTTTGCGAAAAATAGGAATACGCGATAAATTAGCGTAACCCGCTCTGATACCAATTTGAAAAGTGCGACTATGTGATAATGATTTAAATTAAATTCGCAAGTTTCCAAGAACCCTTATTTAATTAGAGTCTATTTTTAAACCAAAATAAATCAGCCCCAAATGATTCAACTGCGTGTGTGCGTGTGTCAAACCATATAATAAATAAAGCATGCGACACAAGCTTAAGGAAAAATCCCCGCAGGGAAAAACCTTTTATTTCTAGAACTTTGAAAAGTTTACAAGACCATTGACTTACATACCATCTTGCTTTCGCCCACAATAGTAACGCACGGTATCTTCGTCAAACCTTCAAAGCAACGGCTAGAAATCTGCAGTGGTTCACGCGCAGCTATACCACAAGGACCGCAATCCTAGACACGCAGTCTGAAATATTCACAAGGACTCCCTCCACAATAGCACGCAGCTGTCTGTTGTAGAGCTCTCCCCACAAAGAATAAACAAGGGCAAAAGTTGTGTTCTTGAACACCAAAACAATTCACTAAAGCATATGGGAGTTTTGTGAATTGAAAACAAAAAGGGATTAAAACCCTAAAGGAAGAAGCCAAAAAGGATTCTGCTTTAGCAGAGTTTCTGTTCTGGAAAACGTATGGACTTCTTAATGAAAACGTTACCATTTGATGAGTATTTATACAAAAATGCACCGCCTAGAAATACGAGCTCGTTCGAATGAGAAGCATATGTCGCTCGAACGAAGTACGCATGTCGTTCAAACGACATCGCGCGACTTCCAATCTCGTTCGAACGAGATGTTGATCTCGCGCAAACGACCTGGGCGTCAAAATCGAGGTCCGCTATAAAACATAGAAAAAATACTTATTCTAAATATTTGACGAAAAAGTCCGCTCCAACACTTAGAAAATATTTTGTAAAAATCTCCCAAAAGCTCTAAGTGAAAAGTAAAGGTATTTAAAACATAACCTTACCAAAGTTAACTTCGCTGAGCCTTGAATGATTAAGAACTTAAGTAATTCGAATCCGTCTTTGATGTAGATGTATCTTGAATGCTCTTCGACGGTGTAGCGGTATATGACATAATAAATTGATAACGGGCCTATGAAAATATGTCCTTACAATATATAATAAGATTAACCTTAGTTTATACCTCCAAGGAAACTTCAATACGATTTCATAATTCTATATCCTTTAGTCCTCAATGAGTGCATAACTACTATAACCGAATTACCTTTTCGTGCAAACCTTATACTACGTGCTGACTTACCAATTAACACGACTATATGTTTGTATTGGTAGGATACGGGACGTCAGGTATTGCCTATGAACACTAAGGCCCATTTTTACAAACTCTGCAAGGAATCCGATTTATCAATCCCAAACTACAATCACTAAACTCTAAATTAATACCATCCAGGTTCTGGTAGGACATAAGACGTCGGGTGTTACCCAAGTGGAAGCCCACCCTAAGACGTCGCATGTGGTCTTATTCTAAAACATCACAACTTAATTACTTAATACCAAGTCACCACGATTATCAAGTTTCAATCCTAGGTTACCTCAACCATTAATGTAATCTAAATCTCCACTATAATCAAGGCACCTGAATGTGGACATACTAAACTCAAGCCAGCAACCAATGGACCTAATACTTTCTCGCCACTTAGCTAATATTTGTGAATACATTCTTCGACCAGCAACCCCTAAAGTTACCACCGATAAAGATAACATCCTATCAACTAAGACTGACTTATCCTCTAGCATTGTCCTACACCAATCACGGTATCACCCCGAGGATCGACATTGCATAATCACCACATCGATATTGACCTCTCACGTGTGTCACACCCAAGGCCACATATAATTTAAATTATGATTTCCCAACAAATACCTATGATTAACTATCCATAAAAAATTTTCCACTATCCCAATGGGAATCATCTCATTCTATTAATATCTCTAAAGACTCTACGTCAACAAGGTTCGAAACAAACACCTCACACTACGAACCACGGTGTCACCACTTTGGGGATTACATTGACACTTAAAAATTATTTACACACTAAATAAAAAATGCGTAAATGATTTATAACAATTAACTTGATCATATGCCACTTGACACTAACTTATGTGTTGGGCTAACCTCTTTGACCTTACCGTCGAGGACACGAACCATAATCATCACCAAACTAGCATGACTGACCCAAACCAACATCGACATCGAAGGATCTAATATCAACCTCACCATATCACACCCGTAAGGAACCTTGAACCTAGAGCTCTGATACTATTTGTAACGACCTTACCAGGATTTATGGGTTACCCATGAGTCAACCGATCCGAATCGAGTTGTTAGGTATGAAGTGAAATGGAACAACTTGTATAATGTTGCTAATCGAGTTTTCTTTTAATTACTTTTTAGGTATTAACATGCGATTCCAATGTCAAGATACACTATGTGAGAGGCCTATGGGGAGCACCCCAATGTCCAAGTAAACAGAGCTACTAATATAAACATAAACAAAATATACTTACCTGTAAAATGGCATCAAATTACGGAACCGCGCCCAACTTGTCATCACAAAGTGGGGATGTGAGCTTATGCCCGGTGGGACCTATACAAGTAGTATAGAAACTAACGGTATAAAGGAATACTCACACGATACAACACATGCATACTAAAATATGTATATATCTACATACGTATACCTTTGGAAAGCAGACACCAATGCATTAATCGTTTTATTTCCTAAAATCTTGTTTACCCAGATTAATCTACCTTAATCTTATTAAAGGTTTTCTCCATTCATACTTAGCATTATCACTTTATTTAACACATCCGGTTAAACACTTGAAACCATTACACTTGATTTACCCCAACCCATTCCTTAACCGGAATTTAATCCCTTTCATTCATTACTATACACTTTAGTATTTTCATTGAAAATCACCATTTCAACACACACATTCAGCATGTTAGAAAATACTTATATAATCTTTCAAAACTCCTTTTTACAACACATTCTTGTGTTAAGTATGGATTTAACCATTTAGGTTGTTCAACCACCTGTTTATCCACTTTCTTTAACCATTTTTCATTCATTTATGGACATTACTAGATTTATGCAATTACTTGTCAATTTCACCTTTACCGGAATATTTATTACATTCATTCAAGTTAGCCTGTATTAACACATTTACCACATAACCCATTTCTTTATATGTTCCATATTTCATTTAACGTTTCCTGGAATCATTCAATACCGCATACTTACACGGGCTCTACAGCGACGATTATGCGTACCATATGCTCTGGCTAGTGGTTTTTGGATTTTCACCCAAGGGCTCCGACCCTTCTTTCTTTATCCCGGTGTCATTCCATTACTTAAATGTGTTTTAATATTGTACAAATGTCCACATTATTTCGTTTCCTTTTTAGCCGACCGAAGCCAAAACCCGGGTCTTTACCACCCCAATTTGTGTTACACTAGAAGGTTTATCGCTTTGTGCCCTTTACACCTTAACCTCGATTTTTATTCCAAAAAAATCACATTTGTTTAGGACCAATTTTTGTAACACCCTTCCCAACATTTTTATTTCATAAAATGTTCCACTTTAAGTAAAATTACCATTTTATCCATTTGTTTCCAAATTGCACTTTTACTCCTTTTTAACAACTGTTAATTTCACCCAAAATACAGTTAAGTTATACACACCAACTTCTTAAGTGTTTTAACCATTCAACACGCTTTTAAACTTGGAGTACATTCATTTTGGTTGGAAACACTTTTACACCTTTAATCCTTTTATAGCCCCTTAAGTGTTAATATTTCACATAATTAGTAAGTTACACTCACTAACCACTCCATGCTTTCCGATTAACACTTAACTAAAGCTTTTTAACAACATTCATAGTTCTTTACATCTTCATTCAAGAAATACATTTATTCTTAAGACTACTTTTATAAGAAAATACCAATTCTTTTATTTAACATCTAGTCTTCTAACTTTATGCACATTATGTCTTTTAGTCCCAATTACCCAGACTTTGAAAACTAAAATTCCAAAAATTAATTCTTGTTCAAACCCAACAAGATATTCTTCTAACTTGTTTATACATTCTATGTCAATATACTACAAGTTTATATGTAAGAGAAAATGGGTTTTAGACCCCAAAAAACCTAAAACATGGTTTGAACATATTTTTCATCAAGCAAAGATTTATTCCCAAACATTTTATTCCATAAAATGTTTAACACCAATATTTCTAAAATACACCATTTTCGTAAAATATATTATCTTTCAATATTCCAAAACCTTAAAATATTTACTAATTCTTTATTTTTCAACAAAATATTATTTTTTCACAGAATCACATTATTTGCCAACATTTTATCCCATAAAATATTTTTCATCAAAGTTATTAGAAAATACACCATTTTCATAAAACATCAACTTTCATTATTTCAAAATCCTTGAAAGAATTTTTCACTCTTTATTTAAACTAAAATAGCATTTTCCAGAATTTTTATTTCATAAAAAAGTTTGTTATTTCTTTTTCACCAAAAATATACCAAAATGACATTTCTTACATATGTATTCCCTAAAAATGTTTATTTTCAAATTTTGTTGAAGACACATAATAATAACATTTTCTAACATTTTTATTCCATCAAAATGTTTATTTTCAAATTTATTAGAAATACATGACAAATATTATTTTCTAGCATTTTTATTCGGTAAAAATGCCTATATTATTCTACTAGGATCACACATTATATATTCTCATAAATCTACTCTTAATCATACACACAACATGGATACAATATTTATAAAATAGAGTCACAAATGTACTAAGAGTAGATCACCCACCTCAAATGACTCTAAAATGGTGGTGGTGATAGTGAAGATTGGTGACTCCCCCACCTCCAATGGTGGCCCTAAAGGGAGTCACAAAAGCTCCCACCAAACAGGCCTCCATGGAAGCTCCAACATACTCCAAAATACCCTCATAAAAAAACCCTAAAAAAACTTATGTATATATTTTCCTATCTTATGTCTTAACAGTCAAGGGATTTGACATTTGATGATGGAAAGGTATGGTTACAAGGGAACTAAATCAGTGTGAGGTAGAATGGGAAAATGAGAGAGCTGCTAACTTATGAGAAGAGAAGTAAACAATTACAATGCCTCTATCTTCATCTCCCATGCCTTACTCTCCCTTAAATATAAAATTAATGCACTACTTCAGTTTAATCCAAACCATTAGGTATAATCTATGTTCTAAAGTCAGACGTCATAGTTGGATGACTGCCTTTACAGGTTTGTTGCTCTATGTTTACTTCTTTTATCCACAATATAAGCCCTGTTTCTATGCATGTATATATGTATGCTGTCTCATCCCATGCACATTTTAGGTACCAAACTGACGAAAGAATCAAATCCTAAGGCCTCCAATTGAATGAATCAACATAGTTGTCTAGTACATATCCGACGTCGTTCCAACTACTCTAGACGTCGTCTGAATGACGTGGCTTGTCGTTAGAACGGCCTTATGCGTCGTCCGAACGATGCATAAAAAATTTCCCTCTAACACTTTCTAAATTTGTTCCTTCCACCCCGTATGCACATTTATTTTGTTTTTATTAATACTCCTAATATATATATATATATATATATATATACACACACACACAAAAAGTCTTCTATAAGGACTCCTTATGGTGCAGACCCCGGTACATACCATTTTTTAAAAATAGTAAAACAATGAATTTTTTTATGAAACTTCATTGATATGATCTTCATGGTGAGAATATCATCTCCAATTTTTTGCATTAAAAAATTCAATAAAAAATCGTTGAGATGAGGTGATATGTAAAAAAAATCAATAAATATGCATTTTCAACCGTTGAAATGTTGGGTCGACGCCAACCACTTTATTGATTGAATTTTTTAATGAAACTTCATAGATATGATCTTCTCACTATCTAGATCATATCCATGAATTTTCATCAAAAAATTCAATCAAAAAGTGGGTGAGATGATCGCCAACATTTCGACGGTTGAAAATTGAGAAAGGTGTGTGCTCGCGTTCAAATGATCAAACCATATATAAAACCCTTTTAACACAAACAAACCCTAAACATGCAGCAGTATGTGATTGAATAAATAGATAATCTACGCAAGAACATTCAAACACATGCGATTAAGGAAAAATCCCCCTCAAAGGCAAAACCATTTATTTTCACTATAATTTGTAAGAAAACGGCTTACAATCGGATTACAATGAAAATACAAGTTGACTAAGAATTACCCTCGGGTATCGAATTCTGTAGTCGCGGCTGGAATTATCCCTTTCCAGTAGGGCTGCAATGAAGAAGAAGAACGGTCTCCTCCACAAGGGTTGAACAAACCAAAGTTGTGTTCTTGGGTTGCAAAAGGATTCACAAAGGTTTGGCAATGATGTGTGAATCAAAACATGAGTCTTGGGACTCAAAAATATGAAGACTAGATGTATTTGGACTCTCAAATTCGTCTCCTAAAGTCTTGAAAAACAACTCCCCCGAAGTTGGTATTTATAGGAAAAAATATGAAGAGTCCCACGTTCTTAAAACTCTAAAATTTTATCCAGCGTACAAAAAAAACAGCATTCTTTAAGGAATTTTCTCTATCTTCAAAAGGTCATAACTCCTTCACCGTAGCTCGGATTGAGGTGCCGTTTTTTCCAGTATCTTCGTTGCGGCGAGATCTTAAACTTTCTAGTTGACCAGACCTCCGAACTATGGATGTGAAATTACGAAAATGCCCTTGAACTCTCCTATTGTGCCTTTTTTCACTGTTTTGACTTCCCTTGCGTACCACTTGCATTAAGTCCCTAAAATCTTGGAACGTGAAGTCATTGAGGCAGATGTGGGACATATTAGTGGAGATAATGCATGCTTGATTCCCGGAATTCGGATAGAGGCCGTCATGTGAGATCGTGAGGAGACGTGCCAAATGTAGCGGCGTACGACATAAATAAATGAAACATTTCGGACATGTGAAAAATGTCCTTACAAATCTCCCCCTATGTCTATGCCGGTACATACATAAAAAATCCGAATTATCAATATGAAATTGCCTATACAAATCTACCCTCCCATGAACCCAAAACTGGAAAAGGTACAAATGAATAGTCTTCATCGTTTGTTCTTTAATTCTTCAGGAATCTCAAAACTTTTCTCATGAGGGTGTGCAACATATAGATCTGCAATCTTCATACCTACACACATGAGACAAAGCAAATACCACGTGACATATCGAGTTTGAAATGAGATAACATGGATATCAATATATGATAAAAATATAAACAACATCTCAAAAACTCCCCCATAATATGATAATTCTTTCTCCCCCTTTTTATGATGTCCCCAAATGGACAAATTAGAGAAATAAATCAAATAAGCAAGTGCGGGGTGTCACTAGGATAAAAACACACCATGAATAAACAGAAAGCAACCAAGTCAATGATAGCGTAAATGAAGTGGTGTGATCAAATTCGATAGGAAAATCAATGCATACAAACATGACATATGTGCACGATGAATATTGGATATTCCTAGCGAATGAACTCAAATGCTTCCTTTGGTGTAAAAGAGTGACAATATAAGATATTGACTCAATCAAATCAACAAATTAAAGCTCAAAATGATTTTCACACCAATAACGTCCAAAATGATTTTATGCTTTTTCAGGACTTTCAAGGAAGTGCAAACCCGTTTAGATTCTCCAACCAAACTCCCTCAGATATTGTATTGAATAGAGGCATTCTAAATTCTCAAACTTTGGAGAATTGATGGTGAAACCTAAGTGGCCCATATTTGGCATGAATTGCTTTTTATTGCCTTTAAATTTTTTCGGGCTCTTTTAACCTCTTTGAACCTCGGATATTAAAATTCCTCCATTTTTTAGGTCCTTTTTAACGGTGGCTTTTGCGCAAAGGATAGATGATTACCTTTCGCAGTCCCTTCCCGTTATACAAAAACACACACTCTCACCAAAACGGTTTTTACATGCATTCCAATCTTGTCAAGTTTTATCGCATATTGTACATTGTATAGACATGATTGAGATGAAAACACGCAAGCCAACATGAGATAGACAAGTGCAATAATCAAATATAGCCGTGCATGTGTGCAATAAAGGATATAGGAGTCAAACATGTAGGAAGATATCACTAATTACATCTCAAAGACTCCAATCAATGTAAAGCACATGGATGAAATGATGTAGCCTCTCAAATCTCTATTAAACAGTCACATGGATAAATGGAATGAAGTTGTGACTTGGCTATCTTACATGCTCATCCATAAAAGAAGCAAAATACAAAAATCTTTTTGGATTTTTTCAAAAATTTGGAAAAAAAGAAATAAAATCTTTTTGTGCTTTTCTCAAAAATTTTCTTAAAGGAAAATCTTTTTGTATTTTTTTTTTCAAAAGAAATATAAAAAGCAAAAGGAATAAAACAAAGTTGTACAACAAAGTAATGGTACATATAAAACAGACTAGCAATAGGAAGCATATGATATGAACATGAAGAAGCATCATATTCTAGACATAGACCAACCCCTCAGTCAACTGTGCAAATCCCTAAAGATTTCCTAAGACTCTCAAATCTAAGGGCATCTAAAGGTTTCGTGAAAATATCGGCTAACTGACGGTCGGTAGGAACAAAACTCAGGGATACGACTTTCTCTTCAACTAACTGACGAATAAAGTGCTCACGTATCCTGATGTGTTTTGTGCGCGAATGCTGAACTGGATTGCGGGATATGTGTATCGCGCTCGTGTTATCACAGGAAATGGTCATGGTGTCCTGTGATATCCCATAATCCTCCAGCATTTGCTTCATCCACAAGAGTTGTGTGCAACAACTCCCGGCGGCTATGTACTCAGCCTCCGCAGTGGACAAAGAGATGGAATTTTGCTTCTTGCTCATCCAGGAGACAAGAGCAGAACCAAAATAGAAACACCCACCAGAAGTGCTCCTACATCCATCTACATCCCCAGCCCAATCGGCATCGGAGTAGGCGGACAGACGGTCATCGGTATCAAAGGAATACCAAATCCCGTATGAGAGAGTCCCACTTACGTATTTAATAATACGTTTTAGAGCAAGTAAATATGACTCTTTTGGGGATGCCTGATAACGCGCACAGACTCCAACACTAAAGGCGATGTCGGGACGACTGGCAGTCAAGTAGAGGAGACTACCTATCATACTCCGATATAAGGTTTGCTCTACGTCCTTGCCTGAAGTGTCCTTACTAAGCTTGGTAGTGGTACTCATAGGTGTACGTGCATGCTTAGCGGAGTCTAAACCAAATTTCTTCACAAGGTCTCTAGCATACTTGGATTGGGAGATGAACATCCCATCCTCTAGCTGACGAACCTGGAGACCAAGGAAGAATGTAAGCTCACCAACCATGCTCATCTCAAACTCACTTTTCATATCCTCCTCAAAGTGGTGAGCATGCTGGGAGCATGTGGATCCAAAGACTATGTCATCCACATAGACCTGGGCAACCAAAATAGCACCGTCATCTCTCCTGACAAACAACGTCATATCTACTCCCCCTCTCTTGAAGCCACGAGCTAAGAGATAGGAAGTAAGCCTCTCGTACCAAGCACGGGGTGCTTGCTTCAAACTATACAAGGCTTTCCTCAGATAGTAGATGTGCTCAGGGTGCTGAGGGTCTTCAAACCCTTTTGGTTGTTCCACATAAACCTCCTCCTGTAGAATGCCATTCAAAAAGGCACTCTTGACATCTATCTGATACACCTTGAAGCGCAGATGACATGCGATGGCGAGCAGAAGACGGACGGACTCAAGCCTCGCAACAGGAGCAAATGTCTCCCCAAAGTCTACACCCTCTATCTGTGTGTAGCCTTGAGCGACCAACCTAGCCTTATTTCGGATTATGGTACCATTTTCATCCATTTTGTTCTTAAAAATCCACCGGGTACCTATCACATTAATCTCACTAGGTCGGGGGACAAGTTCCCAGACATCATTCTTTTTAAACTGAAGCAACTCATCCTGTATAGCAGATATCCAGTGTTCATCCTTGAGTGCTTCTTTATGGTTCTTGGGCTCGAATTTGGACGTGTAGCAAAGATGGCTAACAACGTTCTCTAGCTGAGCACGAGTCTTGACCCCTAGAGTGGGATCACCAATAATGGCAGAAGGGTCATGACTCTTGCGAACCCAAGCAGGTGTGTCCTCTAACATAGGAGTAGGGTCCACAGAGTGTGAGAGAGGAACAGGTAAATCACTGTCAGAACAATCCTCATCCTCACACTGAAGGTTAGGATCAATAACCGTCGGAGGTTCGTCATCTTGCACGATGACGTTTGTTGATTCCATAATCTTAGAGCTCTTCAGGTTAAAAACCCGGTACGCTCTGCTATTCGATGAATATCCTAGAAATATTCCCTCGTCGCTTCGGGAGTTAAACTTTCCTAATTGCTCTTTATCCCGTAGGATGTAGCATTTACTCCCAAAGACACGGAAATATGCCAGGTTGGGCTTCTTGCCAGTCCACAACTCATAAGGAGTGTGAAGTGTGTGTGGACGCAGATACACCCTATTCACAGTGTGGCATGCAGTAGACACTGCCTCTGCCCAAAATCTCCTAGAAACTTTACGACCTAGAAGCATAGATCTAGCCATCTCTTGGATCGTTCTATTCTTTCTCTCAACAATCCCATTTTGCTGAGGAGTTCTCACAGCAGAAAACTCATGTTTGATCCCAAGGCTATCACAGTACAAATCCACCTTTGCTTCCTTGAATTCAGTGCCGTTGTCACTACGTATTCTGTTAATAGTGACACTGTGTTGATTTTGCAGGACACGGCACTTGGTCGTTAAGAAATCTACAGCATCGGATTTCTCTCTCAGAAAACCTACAATGGAGTATCTGGAGAAATCATCTACCATCACGAGGATGTACCTCTTACCACCTAGACTCTCAGTACGAGTGGGACCCATAAGATCCATGTGAATCAACTCCAGAACACGAGAGGTGGTAATGGAATGTAACTTCCTATGAGGACTATGAATTTGTTTTCCCAACTGACAGGGTCCACAAACGGTCGAAGTTGACTTTCCAAGAGATGGTAAGCCACGTACTAGGTCCTTTTTAGATAAACGATTGAGATCTCTAACGTTCACGTGACCTAGACGTTGGTGCCACAGATCCATAGGAGTGATCGTGGCGCTGTTGCAGACAAGTGAGGATGTGGGCTCAGTCCCATAGCAATTATCCTCGGTCCTCACCCCTTGCATCAAAAGTTTACCGGCTTGATTGTAGACTTTACACGCGTCCCGGTCAAACTTTACTGCAAAGTTAGTGTCGCACAGCTGGCTAATGCTGAGAAGGTTTGCTTTCAAACCTTTGACGTACAAAACATTTTCTAGCTTAGGAAAACCAGGTAACTCGATAGTACCTCGTCCTATAATGCTAGACTTACTCCCATCTCCAAAGGAGACTCTGCCATCTTGATAATCCTCAAGAGTAGTAAAAAATGAGGCATCACCTGTCATGTGTCTGGAGCACCCACTATCAAAATACCACTGTGAGGTATTATGTGATTTGAGAGCAACATGAACAACAAATGCCTTTTTATCTTTCTTAGGCACCCAAGCAGAGATGACCTTTTGTTTGCCTTTGTTGGTTTTAGCTGGAATGTAAGAAGCATTCACTAACGGCGAAGACATCCGTCGGAATTCTTTCATCAAACTCTGAGTCGTGGCAGCTAAGAACTCAACTCGCTCTCTCAGACTAGAAAACTCATCAGTATGTCGTGGTGGAGCAGTAGTACGTCGTGTCCGACCCATGCTATAGCAAGTTTCCCTAAGGTGGCCTTTTCTTTTGCAATAAGTACAAAAGAGCTCAGTCAAAGGCGGACCTTGGTTTGCTTTTCTTGGTCGAACTCTCCTTCGAGGTTTTTTACGGTGACCATAAGGAGTTGTAGTAAACTCAGGAACTGGTCCAGGTGCAATTTGGGACGTGGAGGCACCATCATATCCCATTCCTTGACGATCACCAAAACCTAAAGCGGGGCCGAGGAGCATCTTTCCCATCTTCCCAGATCTGTCCTCGATTTGTACCTTGACTTCCCGTGCTTTCTCAAGATCATGAGTCAGCTGGGCAACAAGGGCTTCAAGTTTCTTCCGAGTCTCCACGGAGGAATGGAGCTGACTCGTAAGACTAGCCACTTGCTTGATCAAGTCCCCTCTCTCTTTCTCTAGAGTACTCTCTCTCTCTTTAAACAAATTCTCATTCTCGACACATGTAGACTCTCTCTCTCTCAGGGCGGTGCAGGTGGAGAACTCTCTTTCTCTCGCTCTCACTTGTGTCATCCTCCCCCTCACTCACATCGCTCTCACTGTCGAGGTATCCCTGTGAAGCATCATCCTCAACGTCGTGAGGAGAACTAGGAGTGCTCACTTGGCTGGCCATGAATGCGGTGAAGTTACACTCATGCGGTGACTCATCTCCAGAATCCACCGTCTCGACCTCACTGTCGTCACTAAGGGTAGCATTAAGAACAACTTTCCCTTTCTCTCTATTCAGACGATTGGCACACTCAAAAGCTCTATGACCCCTACCATCACACTCAAAACATCTCTCACTTTCTTTCAGAGGAGGATTTTTGGAAACTTTTTCATTTTTCTTTTCAAACTTATTTTTCTCAAATTTCTTTTTATCTTTAAAATTGCCATTTTTCTTAAATTTGAGAATCCTCTTGAAATTTTTTGCGAAAAGAGCCAAATCATCTAAGTCAAAATCGCACTCAGAATCTGACGTGTTAGTCTCTCTCTTTCTAGATGACTCTACCCTCTTTCTAGCTGACCCCTCACTCCTTCTCTCTTGGGCTTTAAGAGCAATTCCCTTATCTTTAGATTTAGCATTTTTAGGGAACATATCAATTTCATAAGTTTGCAAATCTCCTACAAGTTCTTCCAATTTTAGCGTATTTAAATTACCCATAGAATTTAGCACAGTGACTTTAGGGATAAAACGCTTAGGCAAAGAACGAAGAATCTTTTTAACAACTCTAGCATTCGTAATATGTTCACCAAGATTAAAACTAGTATTCACAATGTCAGAAAGTCTAGCATAAAATTCATCAAAGCATTCAGAATCATGCATGGTGATTGTTTCAAATTGAGTTGTCAAGTTTTGCAACTTAGATTCTTTCACAGCATTAGTTCCTTCATGGGTGAGTTGTAAAACATCCCATGCCTCTTTTGAGGTGGTACACGTCATTATGCGTTTGAACTCATCAGGTGTGATAGACCCAGAAATAGCACTTAGACCCTTAGAATTAAAAGATAACCATTTAATTTCTTCATCAGACCAAGAAATGTCAGGTTTCAAGTTGGTCACATTATCAACAGTCACGGTGGGAGGAGTCCACCCTCGTTCAACCAAAATCCAGACACGTTCATCAATGGCTTTTAAAGCCGACCTCATACGGGCTTTCCAATAAGCATAATTTGTCCCGGTCAAAAATAGGCATTTTATAATATGACTTCTCCATTTGAACACGCACTTTTTCAAAAATCAATTTTTTCAGAAAATTGATATCTTAGAAAAATTTTGCGTAAAAAAAAGGAATACGCGATAGATTAGCGTAACCTGCTCTGATACCAATTTGAGAAAGGTGTGTGCTCGCGTTCAAATGATCAAACCATATATAAAACCCTTTTAACACAAACAAACCCTAAACATGCAGCAGTATGTGATTGAATAAATAGATAATCTACGCAAGAACATTCAAACACATGCAATTAAGGAAAAATCCCCCTCAAAGGCAAAACCATTAATTTTCACTATAATTTGTAAGAAAACGGCTTACAATCGGATTACAATGAAAATACAAGTTGACTAAGAATTACCCTCGGGTATCGAATTCTGTAGTCGCGGCTGGAATTATCCCTTTCCAGTAGGGCTGCAATGAAGAAGAAGAACGGTCTCCTCCACAAGGGTTGAACAAACCAAAGTTGTGTTCTTGGGTTGCAAAAGGATTCACAAAGGTTTGGCAATGATGTGTGAATCAAAACATGAGTCTTGGGACTCAAAAATATGAAGACTAGATGTATTTGGACTCTCAAATTCGTCTCCTAAAGTCTTGCAAAACAACTCCCCCGAAGTTGGTATTTATAGGAAAAAATATGAAGAGTCCCACGTTCTTAAAACTCTAAAATTTTATCCAGCGTACAAAAAAAACAGCATTCTTTAAGGAATTTTCTCTATCTTCAAAAGGTCATAACTCCTTCACCGTAGCTCGGATTGAGGTGCCGTTTTTTCCAGTATCTTCGTTGCGACGAGCTCTTAAACTTTCTAGTTGACCAGACCTCCGAACTATGGATGTGAAATTACGAAAATGCCCTTGAACTCTCCTATTGTGCCTTTTTTTCACTGTTTTGACTTCCCTTGCGTACCACTTGCATTAAGTCCCTAAAATCTTGGAACGTGAAGTCATTGAGGCAGATGTGGGACATATTAGTGGAGATAATGCATGCTTGATTCCCGGAATTCGGATAGAGGCCGTCATGTGAGATCGTGAGGAGACGTGCCAAATGTAGCGGCGTACGACATAAATAAATGAAACATTTCGGACATGTGAAAAATGTCCTTACAAAAATGCATATTTAGACCATTTTTTTTACATAGCACTTCATCTTAATTATTTTTATTGAATTTTTTGATTAAAAAAATTGGAGATGATATTCCTAACATGGAGATAATATCCATGAAGTTTCATCAAAAAATTCATTTTTTTACTATTTAAAAAAAATGATATGTACCGGAGTCCGCACCATAAGGAGTCCTTATAGGAGAGGGTCTCTCTCTCTCTCTCTCTCTCTCTCTATATATATATATATATATATATATATATATATATATATATATACCTCCTGTAAAGTCCAAGCTTTTTTAAATTAGCACATTTCCCCTAAACACTTCCAAATTCCTAAAAAAGGCCTATATTGTTTAGAACCCATAATTCTATAATCCATTTAAAATTCATAATTTTATAATTCGCTTTATAACCCAATTTGTTACTCCCACTTGTCTATAATTATAACTTATTCCTCCTAATATAAAATCTACATATAACTCATTTGGTTTCTCGATCTGGATATTACAGTGGGTTTTCCTCGTAAATCGGCGTGTTGTGTGACTAATCTATTTAATTTATATGATATCACCTAGATGCATGTTTTAGGTAAGATAAAATTTGGTAAATCATTTTATCGTGACAACTTGGTTTAAAAATTAGTGCAAATATTTACTTGTAACAACAATCTTGGCTACACTAAATTATTGTGTATTTTTTTAGTGCAGATTCACCTAGGATACCGATCCTTTTAAATTGGTCTCAGAGCTAGAACACTAAGTTATTATATTTAGATTCGTGTTTAGGTATGAATTTTGATTGTTTTTATTCAAAGGATCATTCAGGTTTTAGGGCACCGATGTTTAATGGGTTTAATTACGCATAGTGGGAAATGCAAATGAAATTAGCGCTCAAAGCGATAGACGAGTGGGTATGGCAAGAAGTTCCTAATAGTTGTTACCCACCCACAACCCTAACTGGTGACTATTGGATTTCCAAATCCATAAAATCATTGAGTGAGGAAGTGCATAAGTTAGCGAATTATAATTCTCAAGGTCTAATGCTCTGTTTTGTTTAGTAACACCGGAGGAGTTCCATTGTATTATGACATGTCAAATGTCTAAAGAGGCTTGGGGCATACTCCAACTCACCCATGAAAGTACTAGCGTTGTTAAGGGTTACTGATAAGCACTCAAAAGTGTTTATTTTATACCCCGAATGGATGCATTTTAGGCGCTCATTTTTAATAAAAATGATCTTATGTTCGTATTTATTTATTTCTCAGGTCAATACACAGTTGCGGTACAAATAATGCTAAATCAGTACAATTGCGACTCAATAGCGGTCAAAAGCGTGTATCGAAGAAATCTAAAGAGACCATGAAGTCTGGAGTCCAATCTGAGCTTGCCCCGATATGATCTGATGCCCCAAAACAGTCCCGTAACCCAAATTTAAGCCTATATCGAGCCCAGACCATTCCCCGAGCCCCGTGTGTGTTGAGTTTGTACCTTTACTATTTTTCTAGATTTTTATTTTCAATCCTTTTATTTTTAGGATTTATTTTAGATTTATTTAGATTTTCTAAGGTTTATTTTCTATTTTTCTATTTCCTTATTTTGATTTTCGATTTTTATTATTTTTTTATTTTGAATCTTTATTTTATTAGGATTAATTTTTAGGAATTTATTTTTCTTAGTTATTAAATTTCATTTTATATATTTTCTTTATTTGTTTTAGTTTTACTTTATTAGGATTATATATTTTTAGTTTTAATAGAATTTTATTTTATTTTCATTTTTTTAGTTTGAGATGTTAGTTTTTAGTTTTTAGTTTTTAGTTTTATTTTTATTTTTAGGTGATGCCATTTTTTTAAGTGTCCAAATTAACACACACACACAAACACCCTAACACCACACCCTCATCCCTACCATAATTCCCATACACACACCACACTCTAACCCCCCTCTTCTTCTTCTTCTCCAACCCAACACCCGATTCTCTCTCTTCCATTCCCTTGTCCAAAACTTATCCATAAACCCATCTCCCACCATTAAAAACCCAACTATAAACCACCATACCATCTCTCTCTCCTAACCTCCACATCTTAAATCCCACAAAACCCCCTGCTTAACCCGGAAATCCGTCAAGCTCTACAAACCAGCGCTGACGACCCCACTGCCCGCCGGCGCCGGACCTCGCTGTGACCTGACCCGTGCCGGCGTCCTACGGTCTAGCTGCTCCGCCGAACCACCTACTCCGCCGGAGACCTGCCTCGCCTCAAACCCTCAACTCCCAGCTCCACCCCGGCCACCCCAGTCCAACCCGCTACAAACCCCCAAACCGGACCATATTCGAAACCCACCAGCAACCCAAGCCGTCGGCGAGACCACCTCTCACCCATGACAGCCCGATTGCGACCCAACAACTCGGATCCGATGTCAACTCCCAATGCCATATCCAATACCGAACCCGGATTCGAAATTGAGAACCCCCACTTGCTAAGCCGCGAATTCAGGGATCATAGTGAAAATCTCTTCCAACAACAAAAAAAAAACGTGGATATCCCTCAAAATAGCCCATGATTTGACTTGGTTGATTCAAATCCCATCAATATCTCCTCTCAAAATAAAAGTCGTGGGTTATAAAAGAAAAAGGGGAGTCTCATATCAAGGAAGATCCTCATGCAACAAAAAAGGAGATACGTAGAGAGAGAAAATCACAGTGTATAATATGTACATAGTAGGTTCTTTAAAAATTTCAAAAAAAAATAGTTTAGTGTTTTAGGTTTGTTTTGTTATTATTTTTGGTGTCATCAAGTGCTGGATTTGTGAAAATATTGGGACACATGTGCATGAACGCGATTCAAGGAATCAATTCAAAAGGAGACTTTTGTGTATTGTATTTCTTGCTCTACTTTTTCATTTATTATTCTATGTTTGTGGCTGCAATTAATTGTTTCATTATGCTTGTCTAACCACCCCGTTCAAGGGGTGTGATGCACTACGAATGATATTACTTTAATTAATTTGTTCCATTAATTTGATATTTCTAGGTAAATTAATTTTAAGTGTCACTAATTAATTTATGTAACGAGAGTTAGTAAATTAATTGAACGAATTAATGTTTGAATGTTGGACTCGAACTAGAGATAGGTTTTTCCGATAATTAAATATTAATTCGGTATTAAAATTTGAGGATTGATATTTTTTTCGTTAAATTGATCCTAACGGGTAATTTTTCTAAAAATAATATAAGTCCTAATTTTTCATCGTGTGACCTTTTTAAATTAATTTTCTGAAAAAGATTTTATTAAATTTATAATTTTAACGAGAGTTAGATTATCGATTCAATATTACCTCGAAATATTTCAAAATTAATAAATTGAGAAATTAAAATAATTGAAAATGCAGTGTAATCCCATCTCTTGACTTTCTCACATATTTCACACTCGGTTGCACATTTTTTTTCATCATTCGGACATTTTAGAATTTTTTGCATTTGTTAGTAAAATTTTCCCTTGAAATTATTTTAAAAAATAAAAATAAATAAATAAATAAATAATATTTTCATAAAAAATTGAGATTGCACGTTTTCACATTTATTGTTTCATCTTGAAAGTTGGATTGATACCCGTACTTACCGCAATATGAGTTATTTTTAGACAAGTTTTGCAGGTAATTCCAGGAATTTTGATACTCGAAGTTTGACCGCATCGACATTCCAAATCCATATCCGAAGGAACCCAAATTAAGAGTTATCAAATGGCGCCAATGCCGATTTCTTAAGATTGAAGCCCGTGAAGATTTGTACTTTTCATTTTTTTTATAGTTATTCCTTCCTCTCCCACCTTAGATTTGTTGTTTAGGATTATTGAGGCCTTGTAATTAATTTGGGTGCATTTTGACACCGATTTAATTTTGTAATATTAATTCCTAAATAAAAATATTTAAAAAAAAGCGAAAAGGGAAACCGGACAAGGTAGAGAGAGGGCGTCCAAGGCGAGGAAATTTGAAGCCTCTCTACTTTGGGTCGGTAGGACTCCCAGGGAAGACTGAAGTAGGCGTACTTCCCCCCGGTCGACTCAACTCGGTCTTCACCCCATGTGTGTAAAAACCGTGGGAGGTACAATTTTTTTATCCCTCGCGACTCTCCTGCAAGCGAGTTCATTTTTGTGCGATTAATTGCTCCTATGTGCCTTTAATTTATGCATCGCACTTAAATTGAATGGTTTGGTGAATTAATCTACCTAAGACCTATACCCGGTCATTGAAACGAGAAGGGATTTCATCACCCGACTCACTCGCTTATCCATTGTGTGCTACCCTAGCTGTCATTAAATTCAAAATCAATCAATTAGCTAGCCCCGTAGGAACACATTTTTGCAACAGGCGATCACAAAGATAAATTTCGTGCATTTTGTCGCCTGCGGACTTAATTATAATTTGACTACCCCTTTCTCTAATTTTGAAGATAATAATTGGCTACGTGCTCGTTACGGTTTTTTCTTGACTCGTGTGTTTCCAATTCCATTCTTTCGGTAGTCGGTTTTAGTTAGTTCGCTCATATCAAGAGTCCATTTTCTCCCCTTTTTCGAAAAATACCAAAAATATTTGCTTTTTTTTACATATTTTCAAAAATCCCCAAAAGATTTTCTTATCTCCATATTTAAAATACCAAAAAGATTTTCCTTTTCTTATTTTCAAAAATCACAAAAAGATTTTCTTTTCTTTTGAAAAATATTTAAAAACCCAAAAAAAATATTCCTCTTGTCATGGCCGAAGAACGTCCTTTACGGGAATACTTTGGCCATTTCACATTCTCTCGAAGTTTGTTTGATGATAAGTCCGACTCGACCCTTGATTCATTAATTCATGGATTTAACTCTCAAACTCCCACTGTTGATACTCATGTGTCATCCACGCACACATCTCCTTCTCCACCGCCTTCGGTGCCGAGTGTCAACCCATCCCATGCTTCACCGTGCACATACGGCTTTCTTAGCAATCACTTGTCCCATGAGTGTCCATTTATATTCTCTCCATCTGAATCCACCTTGGAACATTTGTATCCCTATCAGGGGCGGATCTATATGGTATGTTGGTGGGGCAAGTGCCCCACCCCAAATCTCAAATTACCCCTAGAAAATTGTAAATTTAGAGTTGTGCCCCACCCCAAAAAAGAAAAAATTCAAAATTTTACCACTAAAAATTTTTTAACCCTAAAAAAAATTTCGAGGGCTCCCGCCTCCGAACCCCCGACAATGATTTCTGCCCCACCCGAAACAAATTCCTGGATCCGCCTCTGATCCCTATGACACTGTTTTGGACCCACCCTCGACGTATTGTCACGCCATATCTAATGTCAAGGGGTATGAGAACCCGAGCTATTCATGGAGGCTTGATCATCCTTCCATGCAATATGAATCCCAATGCCATGTTGTGGATCCTTACGGTTTCCAACAGTCATCATCGTCACCTTGTGCACCTCATACCTATCAGTCCCCTTCATATGCTCCTCATGCTGATCACACTTTTGTCCCTCACGGAGATGCTTCTCCCGTGACTGCTACACTTGACCCTGCTCCACACACTTCATATGAGTATTCTCCACATCCTAGTGTTTCTAGCGAGTTGTGTCCACCTCACCCACCACCTCCACCCACCACCACTTCGCCACCACCTTGCACATCCGCTCTCGAAAGTCTTTTGCACAAGTTCACGCACACACTTCAATCTCAAACTGAATCACTTCAAAGTCTTGAACAACGATTATATGATTTTGAGTGTGCGAACGAGATGGATTCCACCCCACGTCAACCCATTATTGTCCCCACGTGGGACGATGATGTGTCGTCTTGTGCCACTGATTTTGAGTGTGACCAGCCCTGTTATCCTGAGAATCTCGAAGTTGAGACCACCCCGTGGTCCGAGCACCAAGTTGACAATTGTGTTGACATATCCACTATTTGTCAGACTGATCCTACACCACTTTACCTTATCGAACCCACCATTGCGGTTTGCCTTTCCCCTTCCATAGAATCCTTACTTATGTCTGAGCCTACACCTACTGAGCCCACTGCGTGTGTTCCCAAGGAACCACTTCATCCTAGGTTAGCTCCGGTTACGAGTGCTCACCATTTTCTTGATATTGAATTTGAGATGGTTTCTATCGCTCGGGATATGGATCCTGACCCACCATGCCTGGCTCCCCTTGAGCCGACTATTGATGTAGATTCATCTATCTCAGATCTTAGAGCCTCGTTAGACCCTTTCACCACCTCAGATGGTGACGTAATGGTGGCTAAAGTGATCACTCCCTCGTTCACTTTCACACCTCCTACCGCGAGTACCCTTGAGGATCACTCCGTGCCTCATGAGGAGTGTGTGTCCCCTAATCGTGAGTTAGATCATCTTCCCCCTCCCTTTGTCCCACCCGACCCACCCACTGTCCCTACCACCCTACCACTTGATTCGGACCTTGCTATTATACGTTCCCTTTTCACATCTAAGCATTTAGGTCCTCACCTCTCCCCATCCTCCACCCTAGTGCTCCACGATCCCATTTGTGCACTTTTCATTTAACCCACCATCCATGTGAGTATTCTTGATACTCTCCACTTTCGTGACACCGAGCGTGTTACTCTATGCACACCACTTCGTTGTGGTGTAGAATTTTTTCATCTACCGCTCCCTGGCATGTCACGACGTGACCATTATCACCGTCCATTTATAGAACGGTCGTGCACTTTCTATGAGGCTCACCCCATTACTAATGCCAAACCATTTTGCCTCCCCCACCAACTTGAGCACCATTCTTATAGGGCCCTTGTTGCCCTCACATTTACGCTCAATAAGGCCCGTGATTGGCACCTTTTCACCCGCTCCCTTGCCTTTCTCACCCTTACCCTAATACCCACCCACCCCTGGTCCACCGATGCTTTGCATCGAGTGATGCACTTTGCTATTCAAGTACATTGACCTATTTTCTCCTATATCCAGCAAGACTGACGCTTCAGTCTTGTTTGGGGGTGATTCTCATCACCCAATTTTTCTGCCACCCCGCACTTTTCATAGTATTAATCTTTAGGGTGAGATTGGTTCGGTCTGGCTGAAGACGTTAAACTTAGCGCTAATGGGAGGCAACCCGTTGTTTATTGTTTCTGAGTATGAGTTTTATCCTATTTGGGGGTGGTGTTTCACACCACCCGCTGCTTTTCACATTCTTTATAGACTTGTACGTCTTTTTGTATCATGTTTGTTCTTCAGGTTTCTTCTATCCTCCAGAATGCGGTACATTTCACTAGCGGTTCATTATGGTAATATCTTTCCTCCCTTGTGCTTTTCATTTTTCTATATGGTTTTAAACATCGAGGACGATGTTCTCTTTTGTTTGGGGGTGGGAAATTTATCAAAATCGTACCTCTTTTGAAAAATTTCAAAAACAAGTGATTTTAAACTTTTATCAAAATCGTACCTCTTTATCAAAATCGTACCTCTTGTGCTTATCATTCACCCATTATCATTTTCCATATTACCCTTATCCATATGTCCCAAATACCATCCATCATTACCATCGTGTTTGAGAAAAAGAGTGTTTGAAATTATCAACGTAAATTGTCTTCATTTTCGTTATGAAAACAAAATTGCATTGCAATAAAAAAAATAGAAAAAAAAATCGAAAAATGCATCGCAATAAGAAAAAAAAATAGAAAAGAAGAAAAATAAAGATGCGATCATAAGTTCAAATAATGAAGACAATTGTTGACGCCACTTGATGCCTGCAGATAAATGATGAGGATGAGATTGAAGATGAAGATAAACATTCACATCAAACATATAAGAGACAAAGGTTTTTAAAGTGGTTCGGCTATAAATAAAGCCTACGTCCACTATTATTTTATTCCCAGGGGTTTACAATAGCACAATATGGTGTAGAGAGAGAAAGGATGTGTATCTTGTGTATGGTGTTTATTAGTTTTCTTCCACCGTCCCCCCCGAATCTCCTCCCTTTTGGATAAGGGGATACATGTATTTATAGTGATGGGAGATAAAGAGATTCATTGTATGTAGACATTTATGTCTACATTCAATGAATCTAATTGTTGAATTGCTTGGTATGCTATGTGTTGTCATCTATTAATACAGTATAAATGTACATTAAGGCTCATTAAATGCGATGTCATCTTCATTAATGCACATTAAATGCAGAGTTATCCTTTGATCTTCCTGGTTGGTATGCCGACCAACTCTCCTTGGGTTCCGACTAACTCTCCTCGGGTGCCGACCAACTCTCCTCGGGGGTCGACCAACTCTCCTCGGGTGCCGACTAATTCTCCTCGGGTACTGACCAACTCTCCTCGGGTGCCGACTAACACTCCTCGGGTGCCGACCAACTCTCCTCGGGTGCCGAATATTACGACGTAGGATGACATGTGTCCTTTTCTGATTGGTCCTCATAGATGGAGAATTTTTGCGTTAACAGAAGCCCCCAATGCTCCATGCTTGATGGTTTACTTGAAAGGATGGAGTATTTATTCTGTAGTGTTGCTCGGTGCTCGTGAAACTCTTGATCTACCTTCTTGATTTGTTCAACATAAAGTGCATTTTATCCTGGACGACATATGATGCAGGCTGATCGATGGTTGCTAATCTTTCTTTAGAGGAACTCCGTGTGCTATGTATCACCCCTGGGAATTTGGATGCAGCCATGCCATAGTATGCAGCTTGTAGCTTGTCATAATCTTCAAGTATGTTGATTGGTTTGCTAGCCAACCAACTGCCTCCTGTGCCGAGCAACTGAGTGCTAACTTCACGTGCTTGATTCTTCTGATTTATGATCCTCTGAATACTTTGTCGAGTAACATACTAGCTTTTGAACCCAAATCTTCCATCTGATTAGTACCAAGCTAGTGGTGGACTTCGAAACATTTTCATACAACTTCTTCTTCAATGTTGGTCGGGACAGTAGTAGTAAAGATCTCAGTGCTGTAGATGCTGAATTTGACTTCTGAACTTCAATAGTATGTGCATAATAACTCCTGAATATGCCTCCTGAACTTTTGAATGCGCTTCCTGAACTTCTGAATACGCCTCCTGAACTTCAATATACCTCTTGAACTTCAATATTCCTCCTGAACTTCAATAGCCTCCTGAACTAATTCTCGAGCAAGAAAAATAACTTCTGAATGATAATTAGTCGGGGCCCCGACTATGTAAGTTTATGGAGTAGAATTTGGGACCCAACTGTATGATGTTATGAGAATGTGCCACCGAATGAACAACTGAATTTTTACTAGAAGCCCCCAAGTGTGGAATGTGAAATTTGAATGCTTTTTGCTTGATCGCTTTCACATACTCATAAAATGTTTCCGACCAACTGTAGTTGACAGCTTCTTATTTCCGACCAACCTGAGTTGGTGGATTTTTTCTTCCCAACCAACCTTAGTTGGCACTTTTTGGAAATATTTTTTCTTCCCAACCAAACTTAGTTGGCATTTTTGGGAAATATTTTTTCTTCCCAACCAACCTTAGTTGGCATTTTTGGAAAATATTTTTTCTTCCTAACCAACCTTAGTTGGCATTTTTAGGAATAGTTTTTCTTCCTAACCAACCTTAGTTGGAATTTTTAGGAATAGTTTTACTTCCCAACCAACCTTAGTTGGCATTTTTTAGAATAGTTTTTCTTCCTAACCAACCTTAGTTGGCATTTTTAGGAATAGTTTTTCTTCCTAACCAACCTTAGTTGGCATTTTTAGGAATGGTTTTACTTCCCAACCAACCTTAGTTGGCATTTTTTAGAATAGTTTTTCTTCCTAACCAACCTTAGTTGGCATTTTTAGGAATAGTTTTACTTCCCAACCAACCTTAGTTGGCATTTTTGAGAAATATTTTTGATAATAAATGATGGAGACTTCCTCGGAGATGACCAACAGATTGTTAGGAATAAGATATAATAAATGCTGGAGACCTCCTCGGATCTGACCAACAGATTGTTAGGAATAAGATATAATAAATGCTGGAGACCTCCTCGGAGCTGAATATATAGAGAGAGAAGAAATTTTCCGAGCTCCATGCTGAATATAAATAAGAATTACCCCGACCAACTATCCGTTGGGGGTGAAATATAATAACTGTTATAGTTATTCCTCGGAGCTGAATATATATAGAGAGAAGAAATTTTTCGAGCTCCATGCTGAATATAAATAAGAATTACCCCGACCAACTATCCGTTGGGAGTGAAATATAATAACTGTTATAGTTCTTCCTCGGAGCTGAATATATATAGAGAGAAGAAATTTTTCAAGCTCCATGCTGAATATAAATAAGAATTACCCCGACCAACTATCCGTTGGGGGTGAAATATAATAACTGTTATAGTTCTTCCTCGGAGCTGAATATGAATATCTCGTCGAGTTCCGTGTTGAGATGAATATACAATATGAATCCCAAGGGATATAGAATAATTTGTGCTTGAGCCGATATCTCCGAGTAATAATATATAATGCCTCGCTGAGGTGAAATGATAATAGTTTCCAGATTATTTTCGAGAATTCGTCGACGTTGAGTCTTGTACCTGTAAAATTAATAACTTGCCCTACCATATGTGTAGGATGAATTGATTAGTTATCATGAGAATAATCTAGTCAATATAATGAATTTATGATATGTATTTGCTCGGGCAATAAAAATATCAATTTTAAAATATGAAATAATATATGTCTGGCTGATCTGTCAAGACAAAATGGCCTCATATCGAGCGATAATAGTTTCCAGAGGTTTAAAATTGTGGCTGAGCTTTCGTCGGGATTGAATCTCGTCCCTATGAAATTTTAATAAGCTGCCCGAGCACCTGTTGAGACTAGTTCAAATAATTATTGTCATGAGAATAATTATTCAACCAAACAATATGTGATGTGTATCAGCATAAGGCAATAAAAATTTCAAAATATGAAATAATATGTTTTGTGCCAAATGTGTGTAAGATGGATAAATTTTTATTAGATATGTGCCATAAATAAGACGTAGTGTTTTTCGTAAAGTTATTTAATCTCCAACAACTAATCAGATATAAGTTGATGTTTGAAAATTATTTATCACTTGGCTTTAAAAATATTTTTTCGGGTGATCACAAGTTTTTAAAAAAAACTTAAGCCCCCTGTTTACCCCCAAGCTGAACTCGTGTTTAAAGAAATATCTGGGGTGCTCCGTATTTTTTAATACCCCAAGATTTTACTGTTTCCGACCAACTACATGGTTGTTGCCAACCAACATTTGGGGATGTCTCAGGTTGTAGAATATATAGTGCCGACCAAGAAGCAAATGGTCCCCGACCAGCAGAGCGATTTCGTCGATCAATAAAATGGTGCATTGATATTGCAGACCAGCTGTTAGATGGTCACCGAACAACATCAGATGTCGCCGACCAAGAAGTGGATGGTTGGATAGTTGCCGACCAGTAAATTGAACCCTCGGAACAAGACTGAGATGTCGCCGATCAATAAGTAGATGATCGTCGACCTGCAATTGGTTCCATCAAGCTATAATATGAGTCTCCGACCAACAATAAGATACCTCGTAGTTGGATAAAATTATTTTAATGTTGCTGATGGATCTTCACATCTTATCTACGACAAACAAAAATGGTCTGGTTAAGCTTCATTTTAATAAAATATGGCCCGAGATGATGCCGACCAATAATATGGATGGCTGACCAGAATATCTCGAATCCTTAGATAAGAAAAATAACATTCGATGTAAAATCTAAGCATTAAGGATGTTAATTAAATGAATACTCATCTAATCCACTAGATCGTGTGATTTCGACAAAGAAACCCTGTGATGTGATGAATGCGGAGCCAACCTCTCAAAGTTGTGCCCAGAGTCTTGACATGGTCATGATTGTTTAATTGATCATTTTTTACAAGAGGTGGGTAATGGTTTTTCAGGTGAGAGAAAATAATTTTTTATATTGATCCCTTCATATTCCCTATTTGGAGAGATAAAAATATGCTGAATGATCGAAGTTATTACCAAATTTATATCAAAAATCAATCAATGAGACTTTATTGACATAGATGGAAGATGAACCAAATTAAGTATATAGCTCATAAAAATGAATGCAAAGAGACTCAAACTTGAAGAGAGAGAAAGTAGATATGGGTCATGATTTCCATGAGAAAACTTTTTATTGTCTTTAACCTTTTCCCATTCCCTGATTAAAAATATAATGGGAATTTGAATAGTCATCAAAGATCTTTCAAAAATTATTTCAAAATCAACAATGAAAATTATCAAATCTTATCATCGTCGTATATATTGGTATATGTAATCATTTAAAATATTTATTCCATGATATAAAATTGAAACTCGAGAATCAAGCAAAAAGTTATGATTTATGAAATCCACTATTCTTCAGATTTCTAAATAAGAATTATTCTAACAGTTATGATTTAAAAATCATGATATGCAACATGTTGCAGATAAAAATTGGACAATTAATTTATGTATAAAAACATAAAAATCATGATTGAATCAAAAAGATGTATGTATAATTGATTATACGTAGAGAAAATAAAAACTTAGCTTTTGATGGAGAACAATGCTTGTAACACATTCCCACAGACGGCGCCAATCTGTTGAAGACAGAAAATGGCCACTGCCATTTTAGTGGCGTCAACAGCAGATAAATGATGAGGATGAGATTGAAGATGAAGATAAACATTCACATCAAACATATAAGAGACAAAGGTTTTTAAAGTGGTTCGACTATGAATAAAGCCTACGTCCACTGTTATTTTATTCCCAGGGGTTTACAATAGCACAATATGGTGTAGAGAGAGAGAGGATGTGTATCTTGTGTATGGTATTTATTAGTTTTCTCCCACCGTCCCCCCCGGATCTCCTCCCTTTTGGCTAAGGGGATACATGTATTTATAGTGATGGGAGATAAAGAGATTCATTGTATGTAGACATTTATGTCTACATTCAACGAATCTAATTGTTGAATTGCTTGGTATGCTATGTCTTGTCATCTATTAATACAGTATAAATGTACATTAAGGCTCATTAAATGCGCTGTCATCTTCACTAATGCACATTAAATGCATAGTTATCCTTTGATCTTCCTGGTTGGTATGCCGACCAACTCTCCTCGGGTGCCGACTAACTCTCCTCGGGGGCCGACCAACTCTCCTCGGGGGCCGACCAACTCTCCTCGGGTGCCGACTAATTCTCCTCGGGTACTGAACAACTCTCCTCGGGTGCCGACTAACACTCCTCGGGTGCCGACCAAATCTCCTCAGGTGCCGAATATTGCCACGTAGGATGACATGTGTCCTTTTCTGATTGGTCCTCGTAGATGGAGAATTTTTGCGTTAACAGAAGCCCCCAATGCTCCATGCTTGATGGTTTACTTGAAAGGATGGAGTATTTATTCTGCAGTGTTGCTCGGTGCTCGTGAAATTCTTGTTATACCTTCTTGATTTGTTCAACATAAAGTGCATTATCTTCTGGACGACATATGATGCAGGCTGATCGATGGTTGCTAATCTTTCTTTAGAGGAACTCCGTGTGCTATGTATCACCCCTGGGAATTTGAATGCAGCCATGCCATAGTATGCAGCTTGTAGCTTGTCATAATCTTCAAGTATGTTGATTGGTTTGCTAGCCGACCAACTGCCTCCTGTGCCGAGCAAATGAGTGCTAACTTCACGTGCTTGATTCTTCTGATTTATGATCCTCTTAATACTTTGTCGAGTAACATACTAGCTTTTGAACCCAACTCTTCAATCTGATTAGTACCAAGCTAGTGGTGGACTTCGAAACATTTTCATACAACTTCTTCTTCAATGTTGGTCGGGACAGTAATAGTAAAGATCTCAGTGCTGTAGATGCTGAATTTGACTTCTGAACTTCAATAGTATGTGCATAATAACTCCTGAATATGCCTCCTGAACTTTTGAATGCGCTTCCTGAACTTCTGAATACGCCTCCTGAACTTCAATATACCTCCTGAACTTCAATATTCCTCCTGAACTTCAATATACCTCCTTAACTTCAATAGCCTCCTGAACTAATTCTCGAGCAAGAAAAACAACTTCTAAATGATAATTAGTCGGGGCCCCGACTATGTAAGTTTATGGAGTTGAATTTGGGCCCCGACTATGTAAGTAAATGTAAACAATAATCAGTCAAAATGTTTCACTCTTCTCAAAACACCCCATCATTCATCTTCTTCAATTCATTATCCCCTCATACCTTTCATAAACCCCATTTTTCACCCTTAGTAAAGTGTTCGGGCAAGCGAAAAGATTATATGGTGAATAACTCGACATTCTCGACATAGTGATTAGCATTCCTTCATGAGATCCATTTCTTTCACGTATCCGTCTTTTTTTATAAAGTGTGTGAGTCATTTGAACTTGTTTACATTTACTCATATCCTCACACACTAGAGAGATACACTTACCCAATTCTCGAAGAGTTCGATTCAGAGAGATATATCCAGTGAGAATTGAAGTTAAAACGTCGATTCTATAATGACAATCTAGCAATTACTCTAATGATACTTAAGATTGTTTCACACTCACACACGTTGAGTTTTAGGAAGGATTACGCTTTTAGTATTAAGTAATTTCATATCTTATTTTGATAGTTGAATACGGTGTTCCTTGATGTCCTTTAAGTTGGGTTGTATAGCGTTTCATCATCTACTCAGATACTGCATTTAAATAAGTTTTGAATTTTGTGGGTGCATTCACTGCAAACCCTCACGAGACACCACTCGTCCTGTAGGGCAACCTACAGGTTTAACGGCTTGTTGCATATGCTAAGTGCAATCGCCAGTGCCTGCGAAAGTGGCACACTTTGGTTACTTATCTTTGTTTTCTCTCCAATTTTTCCTCGAGGACTAGCATTGTTCTGTTTGGGGTGGTGTGATAAGCACTCAAAAGTGTCTATTTTATACCCCGAATAGATGCATTTCAGTCGCTCATTTTTAATAAAAATGACCTTATGTTCGTATTTATTTATTTCGCAGGTCAATACGCAGTTGCGGTATAAATAATGCTAAATCAGTACAATTGCGACTCAATAGCGGTCAAAAGCGTGTATCGAAGAAATTCAAAGAGACCGTGAAGTCTGGAGTCCAATCTGAGCTTGCCACGATATGATCCGATGCCCCAAAACAGTCCCGTAATCCAAATCTAAGCCTATACCGAGCCCAGACCATTCCCTGAGCCCCGTGTGTGATGAGTTTGTACCTTTACTATTTTTCTAGATTTTTATTTTTAGTCGTTGTATTTTTAGGATTTATTTTCTATTTTTCTATTTCTTTATTTTGATTTTTTTTTATTTTTTATTTATTTTGAATCTTTATTTTATTAGGATTAATTTTTAGGAATTTATTTTTCTTAGTTATTAGATTTCATTTTATATATTTTCTTTTATTTGTTTTAGTTTTACTTTATTAGGATTATATATTTTTAGTTTTGATAGAATTTTATTTTATTTTCATTTTTTTAGTTTGAGATGTTCGTTTTTAGTTTTTATTTTTAGTTTTATTTTCAGGTGATGTCATTTTTTTAAGTGTGCAAATTAATACACACACACAAACACCCTAACACCACACCCTCATCCCTACCATAATTCCCATACACACACCACACTCTAACCCCCCTCTTCTTCTTCTTCTCCAACCCAACACCTGATTCTCTCTCTTCCATTCCCTTGTCCAAACCTTAGCCATAAACTCATCTCCCACCATTAAAACCCCAACTATAAACCACCATACCATCTCTCTCTCCTAACCTCCACATCTTAAATCCCACAAAACACCTCTGCTTAACCCGAAAATCCGGCCAGCTCTACAAACCAGCACCGACGACCCCACTGCCCTCCGGCGCCGGACCTCGCTGCGACCTGACCCGCGCCAGCGTCCTACGGTCTAGCTGCTCCGCCGAACCACCTACTCCGCCGGCGACCTGCCTCGCCTCAAACCCTCAAATCCCAGCTCCACCCTAGCAACCCCAGTCCAACCCGCTACAAACCCCCAAACCGGACCATATTATCGATTTAATATTATCTCAAAATATTTCAAAATTAATAAATTGAGAAATTAAAATAATTGAAAATGCAGTGTAATCCCATCTCTTGACTTTCTCACATATTTCACACTCGGTTGCACATTTTTTTCATCATTCGGTCATTTTAGAATTTTTAGCATTTGTTAGTAAAATTTTCCCTTGAAATTATTTTTAAAAATAAATAAAATAAAATAAAAATATTTTCATAAAAAATTGAGATTGCACGTTTTCACATTTATTGTTTCACCTTGAAAGTTGGATTGATACTTGTACTTACCACAATACGAGTTATTTTTAAACAAGTTTTGCAGGTACTCAAGGGAATTTTGAGAGTGGCTTTTGCACAACAACGATACATATGCAGAAAGCCATTTATCAGTTACAAAATCCAAAACTTGACTACTCAGTTTGAAACCATTAAGATGAAGGCAAGTGAAACCCTCAATGAGTTATATGCTAGATTATCTGGTACTGTGAGCTCCTCTTTAAACATGAGAGAGAATACCCAAAAATTGAGTAATCAATAAAATCTTAAGGTACTTGCCTCAAAGATTTAATTCAAAAGTGATGATTTTGAATTCCTTGGTTCCTTAGGAATCCACAAAACTCGAAGAGCTTTTAGATGATCTTTAAGCCTATGAACTTGATATGTTTTCCTCCAAAATAAAGAAAAAAGATAAGGGCATTGCTTTGAAAGCCGAGAAGGAGGAAACATTAGTTTTAGATGATGAGTCTGACTTCGAGGAAAGAAAAAAGATAAGTGTTGCGTATCCATAGATGGTTACTGATCATGTTCGGTGGATAGCGAGGCGTCTGTCGACTCATATTTTGTGGCAGCATAGGTGGGTGGATTCATTTGTTGTCATTATGAGAGAGAGAGATTGAATATTGAAGATGCGTCAAGGCTTGAGAGGGAATTGAGTCCTTAAGTAAATATTCTGTCAATTTGTGTAACTCGATATCATAGTGAGTTTGTGTGGTTGGTCCATCAAAGGTTTTTAACTGTTATAGGTTTTCCTTGTACATCGGCATGTTATGTGATTAATTAATTATTTTATCTTCTATCACCTAAATGCATGTTTTAGGTTAAGATAAAATTTTATAAATCATTTTATCTCAACAACTTGGTTTAAAAGTTAGTGAATTTTTTTAATTAAGTTAATTATGTTTAAGCGTAACAGGTAATTTAAAAAATTGAATATTGACTTTTTGTTTAGATCATCTCTTCATTCATATTATGTTTTTAGGGATTAAAGACTTTGATACATATTGGTACTCTAAGCTTGGATCCATCTCATGTTCTTTTTCCTGATAAGATTCTTCACTGCCTCTATCACTTTGTTTATCATAGGCAATAACCACATTATTCATTCCTGGCAAACAGTTCTCATATATATTTAGAAATCCACTTTTTATCTCATTTGACCTTCTTCTTCATCACTAAAAGTAACAAATATGTGTTCCCTATGGGATGGAAATGGATTGTTATTAACATTGCGTTGAGGAATATGTAAAGTCCCTGTTAACAAATGCTTGTTGATAATCTTCCTCATGGTAAAAAATGAAACCATAGGATGACTGATGAGCCAATGTATCGGGCAGTAATTTGGGTCAACTTAAACGTCTACCCCGGGAGTATAAGGTGGAGAGTTTATAGGACGAAAAATAACTCCATCACCCAACATGGTGTTGTAAGAGCTCATTGTCTCTTCAACGCTAAAAAAGAAATTGAGGTGGATCCTCGTCATCAAACTTCCTTTTGTTATTCTTCTTCAAACTTATTCTCCAGTTAGTTATTTCCACACGAATTTAGACATGATAGAGAGAGGTTAAATGATTAATGAAATATTCTGAGATGCTCGCATAAAGGATTTGAATATGCCTTCTCCTGTCTCATTTATCAAGTGACATATGAACTTTGGTAGCAATCCGTTCATGCAAATTAGAAGAAGTTTTCTCTCCACTGCAGTTTCCCGTACGTCTGGAGATCTCTCTTTAAACCACTTGATGTAAGCCATCAACTTCTCACTTAGCCTTTGCTTATCTTGAGAAAGCTAAGTCAAGGTAAATCTTTCCTCTTGTAGAAATAATTCATGAAGAAATTGCACATGCATATCTTCACATGTAGACATACACATTGTGCCTAAGTGAGGGTACCATGTGTAAGCTTTATCAGCAGAGGATTTTGAAAACTCCCCTAAAGGTAACTTTTACATTACAATTATCACCTAAATGCTCAAAAAATATCATTAAATTTTCCTTCTGGTTGCCTCCGCTTCTATTAAATTTCACAAAATTAGAGGAATACACCCCTCATGATAAGCTTCATCATTGTACTCCTATGTGTATGAAGTACGAAAATCATCGTAAATAGATGTTACTTCACTACATATTTGTGAGGAGGATGCCAACATCTTCATTATTTTCCTTTTAACCTCCTTAGTGGTCAAAGAAGAAAAAATAGCTACCTCTACTGTCTTGTCTATGTGCGAGTGACCACTAGTAAAGGAGTGATGATAGATGGAGCTTAAACAGCTAGCGTTACAATAGGAGAAAGATTGGTCATAACAGGAACAACTGGTTCGGCAGGTGTAATGGGTATTCCCATTAAAAGAATGATAGGTTATGCCACTGGTGTATCAAAGGAAGTTGGTACTGTCGTTTAACCAAACATCGTCCTTCTTTTTAACTTTGGAAGAACTTCATGAATTTAACCATGGTATTGGTCATTTGGTTGGGCTCTAAAATAGAGCTCATGGAATTTTTTCCCACATGAACATTCCCCGTGATAGGAGTGACTTGAGGAACCTTAGCAGCAAGTCTTCCTCATGTTGATCATCATCGAATGCATAGTACGGTTTATATTTTCATTCACTAAATCTAAAAGAATACCTTCCCAGCGGAATCATCAAATGTAAGAGTACTTTTTTTGGGGTTGTAAGAAAAAGTAGTAATTTCCCTTATCGTCTAGGTGTTTGTAGTGAAAACTGAGGCATAACGTTTATTAATGGTGATGATGAATATAGCTTGCACAAATGATAATGAGCAAACTCAACAATGAAGGAAAATATGATCAAAATAAGAAATCAGTTATGAGAACACAACAGTTAACGTGGTTCACCCCACTAAGGCTACGTCCAAAGAAGACCGAGATTTACTTCACTTGGAGAATGAAAATCAATGTTTATAAACACTCGGTCTCAACAACAAAACTTATCCTCCCAAATGTATAAAGTATTTAAAGTCTCTCAAGAAGCTCATAATCTCTTCAAGTCTATTGACATCTCTTTTAGAGCTATTTTTCTATTTTTTTCTTCATAAGATTAATGCAGAATTTATAAATTCATCTTTAACCCATGGGATTGTGGGTGCCTTTTCCTTTTTTGAAATTTTCTTCTAGTAAACCACTATGAACAGACCCATTAATCATGGGTTAAAATTTCCCTAAAGCATGGAAGAAAATATTACTCTAATTAAATGTAATATTTCTTTACCATGTGGCTTAAGCTCAGTTCCCAATATATAATATAAAGTCTTCATGCATGGGATCATATGCAAAAGGAATATTCTTTTATGTCAAATAGTTCTTTCAATGTCAGAACCCTTTACAAATTATTAATACTTTAGTCGAGAAAGCTGATGGTTATTGGCAACATGATCAAACGAGTGAGTTGTTTCACAACATGCTTGATCGCGTAGAGTTGTTTCGTAAGCTTCTCAATCAGGTAAAGAAGTTTAAATCTCTGTATTATCAAAATTAATTTCCTCGAGAACCTTACCAACCAAGTTAATCGATAGAGCATAGGGCTTCATGAGTTACTCCAGACTTGGTCTTTCGAGTATTCTGATTAACCCTATCCATATAACATCAAATGAACTCCTATATGCCTTAGTGAGGTAACTTATTTCTGAGTAGGAAGTTTTACAAAAAATCCCCTCCTATAGGTACTATTATTGCATACAAAAATTGTAAAGTCGTCTGATGATGTACAAATGCGAAGTAATAATCAATTAAAAGGAAAAAAAGGATACTAAATGACATAATAGTTGGTCTTATTATACTAAATATGCTCTGTTTTCTAAGACATCATTTAAGATTTGACAAAAAAAATATCTCAAATTACCAGGAAAAGAATTCAACACAATAGACATCATTCTATGCATGACTGAAATAAAGCAAAATGGATACAAATAAATAATTAAAACATACAATAGGTGAACCACAAAACTCTAATACCAAACTAACCAATAGTACTATTATCATGGCGTAACTACAATTGTATAAACATAAACCAAACCACTTAAATGATCTACTACATACATATGATTATTTATCACCCTTACAATTTCTAGTTGATTCATATAAAAATTTGAATCATATTTCCAGATCTAAAGTCTTTGGACTCTAGAATTCACTTTTATCCCTAAATTCCAAATTTCTCAATAATTTTATGGCATACGAAAGAGGTTTCTCCTCAATTATTTAAATCTAAGATTTATCAAATATCTATTTATTTGTTTCTAGATAATCCAATTCCATACTAAATTTCATTCCTTATTCAAGAAACATGGAGTTTAACCTAAATTTTCTAATTTAACAATTATCAAAATTATAGATTTAACACCTGACTCAAATTATACTAAGAATACAATGAGTACGGGCATAATAACACAAAATCAATTATTTATTTATACAAAGTAAACTTGACGTTATTTGAGAGATGAAGTCCCACTCCAATCTTGCCAATTATCTCCTTATCCAAATCCAATTGTCCCACTTTTCTTCTTCTCCAAGTAGCCTCTTTTCTCTAGCTCCATGGCTTTCTTTCTAAGATTTTAAAAGGATTCTTTTTAACCATACTCTCCCTTTTTATATTTTTATCCAAGAAATTAGAGTTGGAACCCTTATTAACCTTGACCCATTAAGCCCAAAATATTATCCAAATAGTCCAAAATTTAGCCAAATTTATATACTAACATGTTGGGCTCAAAATTCATTATTTTAAGTCATAACCAACCATTCAATATGTTCCAAACGCTAGTCCAAAATACCCAACTAATATCCCAAATCTTTTTAACAATACGAGTCTAAGATAAATACTACTTAAAAATATAAATATAATTATTAATTCATTACCATCTATTAAGTTCAATTTTAATTTTGAATAATATACAAATATCATAATACATATGAAAATATAAATAGTGGCATCATATGTCACTGCAAGAACATATTGTCATAAACAATAAATTTCACCATTTAATTAATGCATTAAAATTACTAGGTATTACAATAGGGGTTAATAAAAATCCTTTCTAAGATAGCAGACGCTGGGGCTAACATACAACAAGTTTAACTACCAAAAGATGGTAGGCAGGTCGAATTCAAAGTTAAGACTAAGGCTAAAACACGAGTCTCAAAACTAGGAAGCACGATTGATGATCCATACCCTAAGTTATTAAATCATTTGTGCATAAGATGTGGAGAGTAGTACAATAAAATGTGAAAAACCATCTCTTAAAATGGAAATAATAGTAGAAATAACAAAAAGAAGCTCGCAATGGTCGTGCTATATCATCTAAGGCAAGATAAAAGAGGGGCCAATAAGTTAATGAGCCCACAAGTGAAGCAATGAGAGTACTGAGACCTCCACCCATGATACAAAATAAAATTGCAAAGGGTACATCAGTTCAATCCAGTTGTTCAACCCCCAAGAAATTTTAAGTAAAAAACGATAGAATTTTAGAAAAATATGCCTCCCTATCCAGTCTTCAATTAGGAGATTGATGATGTGCCTTAATGTATATCTTTGTTAAATGGGTACCAAATTTGTTTGTGGTTTAATAACATAAGGTGTCTCAATAAATGAATGGTGTCTCTAACATTAGCGAAAAACCAAAGGTGCTGAAGCCATAACAAGTTGCTCTTGGGATGTGGCATGTGGTACAGGCTCCAAAGTATAAGAAAAGAGATCCCAAAGTTGAGATAAAAAGGACTCAACAAAGGTTATTTTAAAGGAAATTTAAGGATTGTAAAGAGGTATCACAAGTATTTCGCCAAAGCCCAACCCAGGGTTTAATACGGATAAGAGAGAGGAATGGAAATCCCCATTAGAGAAATTTAACGAAAAGATCAAGTAATTGGAAAAGGCCATGAATGTAGATGGAAATGATGCATCTTATGACATGCATTATATTTAAGATGAAGAAATAGTTAACCGACTAATGGCTATAGATTCTATCGAACCTTTAGGAGGGATGAATCATCAGTAATATATACAATTCAACACCTTACCTAATCACATACCAGTCAATGGGGCAATAATACTGCTAAAAACTTTCGAAGTAAAAGGTGAAGGGGAGATCCCAAAATTATAAATAATTGAAGATGATGGTTCGAATGTAGATTGGCTAGATAATTTTATATTTTCTTTAGATTTTTTTTATGGGTTTGAAGAACCAACTCAATACATCACCAGTCACATCAAACCTTTGTTTATAAAGGACTTTGTTAATGGAGCGTTAATTAATAAAATCTTACTAGATAATGGGGTAGCTATCAATATCACGCCATATTCAATGTTGGCTAAAATAAACAAGAATAATGCAAAACTGGAAAAAAATAGGATAACAATCTCTGGTTTTACTGGAGATAAAAAAATCAACAAAATGAGTTTTACTAATTGATATAGAGGTTGGAACTAAACAATATAAAACAACATTTCTATAATTGATGTGAAACCTAGTTTTAATGTTTTATTGGGCAAAGTATGGAATTATACTAACAAATGTATTATTTTTTTATGCATCAAAAGTTATTGTTGATCAAAGAGGATGTGAATATTGAGGAAGTGGAGGTTGAGCCTTCTCCTTTCCAAGAAAGATCTAATTATGTGGAAGTTGAATTGTACCACTAAATTATCAGACCGTCAAGATAGATGATTTAGTCTCTCAAACATCAGGACAGGAAGTAACAAGTAAGGGTTGGCAATATTGGATTTTGGTCTGATGGTACCATCTGAACATGAAAAGGTGGTTGTCTAATGTATCAAGACCTAGTGGAAATGGGGGACATAAATAAGACCATAGAATTGGTCTTGTATAAATTCATAGGTTTTTAAATAGAAAACATAATCAATGAAGAAATTATTGGTGGGGATTGACTAATAATACAGAATAATTTTAGCCCCAAAACTTTTATTGATGATGCATTAGAAAGCGAAAACAAGAACTAGGTTTCAATCATAAACTTGGGGTTTTAAATCACAATACCTCAAAGATCTTATAGGTGATCCAAATGAGAATAAATATGTTGATTAAGATGATGATTTTGCTTAACTCCTAAGGTTTCTAAAAAACTTGCTAGAATCCACTAAAAGTCTCGGATCTTCTAGTATATGATCCAACCAAGGTAGGACTTGTGTGTGAACACTCTCGGAGATGAACACGCGGTGAAATATAAGAGAAAATACCTTCTCTCTCCTCACCCCTTCACAAAAACAGAATAGTGTTTGTCCTCTCCTTCTCTAACCCTCCCTAATGGACATACATATTAAAACCATATATTATAATATTATATTGGTATAAGACATAGTCTTGAGCTAAACTAGGTTTCTAGAGAGTTTGGGCCTACTAATTGGGTAATGGACTATTATAGGGACCCAAGACTATATAATTAAATTATCTTTTAAATAAATACTCATAAATCCCAAATTACATCCTCATAATTTATTTCATTTCTTTATTGATGCACAATTAATTTGAGAAAATACTCACGACTGCACTCCAACTTAATTATCTCAAAATCACTCAAGATAAGGGGGTCTTATTTGCAAAGTTGATATAGTATGTAACACGATTTTTTGCATCAAATATACATGCTCACTTGGTCAAATCAATTGTTCTCTAATTGGTTTAAACCAACATATATTCCATGATTCTTTGACTTAATTGTTTGATTATCTACTAGATTATAAAATCCAACCACCGGGTTTATGTGTAGAAACAAAACATATAAGTCTACTAAGGGGGTATCACAATTCAAGATCTTTCTTAGACACGAATTCCTCTAAATATTAACATCAGACCTACTCACACAATCATTTTCGAACTTGAGGGGATATATTTATCCAATCTATAATTGAATCTCTCCCATAACAATTAAAGAAACAATTGTGGAATTATTTCAATCCTCGTAACCATTGGGATTAAAAACCAATGCACCCTTTGTGAATGTTGTGAGATTTTCCAACTCTAATATACTGAGCACTTAAACTTAAATCTCACCAATGTTCATATTCAATACATTCTTGAATGTACCAGTCATAATAATTCGTTGAACTATCAAATAAGTTCTCAAACCATTAGATAAGTTCCCATTGTTTGATATAAACTACTAGGACTGCACTGGCAGTTATACCAATGGGATGTCAACTCCCTATATAGTTTGTGAACCATTAAATTACACTATAAATAGAATTATGATATCATATGATAAAGCTGAACCAAACTCATTGAAATTCCTACATAGCCCAATTGACTGACATTACATATAATATACTTAATAACAAATATAAGGCATTCCCACATGTTCGGTATAGATATTCTCGAAAGAAAATATCACCTCTAGAACCTTTGAAAGATAATGCAATAGAAAGTGTAAAACCGAAAACTTGATCCAAAAATCAAATCTAGGGTTTCGAATACAATACCTTTGCGAATTTAATTGCAATCATATGGGGAGAAACGTATTTTATGATAATTCGAGACTTCCATCTTTTGGTCCTCCAAAAGCTTGCTATAATACTCCCAAAGTCATAGACTTGCTAGAATATTATCCACATAACTCTAGGTATGTGTGATGGGTATGAAAATCGTAAGTGACTTTAGACCCACAAATGCTCTCCTCTAGACCTCAAATAGGTAAGATAAGAGGAGTATCAAATTCTAAGTAAATAGTTTAAAGTGTTTTAGAATTTAACAAAGAGTCATGCATCCATTGTCAAAAGTGATATACTGTTTATTACATTGTAAAAGAATTATTACAATCTAAGAGACCTTTTAAGCTTTGGTCAAGAGATTACGAGGTGTTGCAGCCAATTTAAAGGACCTTGGGAAGTAACTGATTAACTTCTCTTATGGTTCATGAGTATTTATGTCGGGTTCAACAAGATATGCAATATGTGTAAACACTGGAAATGATCTAAGTTACCAATATAAAGTCATAATAGTGGGTTGTGAGTATGAAACAAAGTGTAAAACACTTGTGAATGCTTAAAACTTTTGAGTCTCTATAAGTCTAGCTATTTGAACTTGTCTTCATCCTTAAAACACCCTTTATTTATATAGAAACTCTAGGAGAGAGAATGAGTGGAATTTCACATAATTTATGGGCCACTTTTAAGGACTAACAGTGTCAATAAAAGGGGGTGAAGTGTTTGCTAAAGGATTTATAGGTGGTGTAAAGTGGTTATTAGTATAATTATGCTAATGGGAGCTTTAGAAGCAAGTGGAGTTAGGTAGGGGAGGTATGTGGAATAGAATTCTTCCTTCCACCTAACCAACAGACTGGTTACATGCATTTTATTGGAGGTCTAAGAGCTTGGGAACTACCATAAGAGTGCCATAGGTTTCCCTCGGGATATTACCCAATGATTTACCTCAGTGTTGAGGTCTTAGTGACCTTCGACAACTATTTCTATTTAGAATGAGGTTTTTTTCTTAACATAAGACTTGGTGGAACCCTAAAGTTATAGTATATGTGTTAAGATGAGTATACATTTTGGAACGAATGACATATTAGGATGAAAGAGATGTTAATGAGGCCTATTATAGTAGTACGACCTTTTTATAGGTACAACGAAGGTCTTAGGGGACAAATAATGATCTGTTTGAGGTCAGAGATCAATAGTGGGACCTCTTCTCTTACATGAGGATATTCTTTTATTGCATATTACAAAGGTTGTAAGGAGCAATACTTATCTTCTATGCAAGTTGAGGGTAAAGTCGTAACTAGACATTGAGATTTTCGTCATGATTAGATTGTATTAGGAAGGCACATTCATATGGACATGGATAGGTGTTGAGGGATGGCGACAATGATATGATTAAGGTGGATGATCTTGGAGGCTATAATGGACTGGATCCCTAGGCCTTTTCGGATATAAAATATCCCATTGGGATGAAATGATTTTCCACCATTTCCTACAACCCTCTTCTCTCTCTAGAATTTAATTAAACAAGCAAATTCTTTCTTTACACAATGTCTACTGAGAATGTTTCCCCCTTAAGAGTCTTAGTCCCCAAGGCTTTATTCGCAGTTGGTCCTCATATTTCTCCACCTCCCACTTCAGAGCCAAAAGTTGCGACTTCTGATCATCTTCTTACCAGCTTTGTCCCCCTGGAATAAGGGTGTTTATTTACGAGGGGGCTATAACACTGATTTTTCTAGTGGAGCTCACATCGCCTCATAAATTACAGGGTAGGATCTGGTAGAGATTCGAAAGATTTATCAAATTTTTGATAATGCCTTTTTTAGCGTCGCAAATCCTGGAGAGGGATTTCTCCATGGTAGCCTAACATGTATGCTTTAATGAATGCTTTCTCCTGTATGGGTCTATATTTCCAATTGCTTTGCAGGGGATAATGATCTTAAAGGATATTGGGATATCTCATACCCAATTGGTGACCAATTCATAGAGACCCCCGATGGCCATAGTCTTGCCTTTTAGGGAGTCTAATGGAGGTAAGCACGATGTCATCTCGGCCTAATTCTTCAAATTATATCGAATGCACTATAAAAATAATCCTCGTGACAAGGGCTTTAAGTATTTATCCCTTAAGTCCAATGCAGACGTTTTTACAAAGGACAAGTATAATGCCCCTAGAAACTAGAACGAGATGTTCTTCTTTGTTCAGGGATCTAAGGCCGCCCCAGACCTTGTTGAGCCCATTGGTTGCCTTACCCTCTAGTATGCCCCTAGCGTAATGGGTAAGTTGATGTTTTACTTTTACTTTAGCTCTTGGTTTGACCTATATTTTACGATTTGATACTTTTCTTATATTTTGCAGCAGTTGTCGAGCCCACCATGTCCGAATTAAACATGACTATTGAGGACCAAAAGTTGGCATCAACTCCCTTTGAGATCTTGATGATAGCCAAACATCTCTTCAGTTATAGGATTGTAAGGGTAAAAGTGTTATGACACAATTTATATAAGGGGGTGTGCAATAGTCCAATGGTTTTAACTTATTTAATTCGGATGAAAACCCACACCAATTTTAATTCCTTTATATTTTTAGCCCTAGAATGTGCAACAATGTTATTCAAAGCGTAAATAAATAAAGCATGTAATCAAGCCAAGCAAGACACAATTTTCAAGAAAAATCCCTTTCGAGCAAAATTGTTTATTCACTTTATAAATTTACAATCGCAATTTAAATTTTTTATAAATGAATCTACTATGATCCTCTCAAGAATCACAAAACTGCAGTCTTCCTTCACCAATGATCTCGCAAGAATCACAAGAACATCATTCCTCCTTAAGACTCAGTCTTCCTCTTCAGTAGTGATCCCCTCAGGTTTCACAAGTCATCCATGGAGATGCATTATCCATAAAGGTTATGAATGCAAGGATAAAAAGTATAGGTTTAAACTTGATTTACTCAAATATATTCTGGGTAATTAATTTGTGAATCAAAAAGGTTTTCTAAACTAAAAATTTTGAAAACTTTTGCTAAAGATTGTAGAAATAGTTATGGAAAAAGTATTAGTGAAAAATAACACGAAACAGGTATGTATTGGATGTTCTAAAATTTCGAGGTGGTGGCTCATTTGAACGAATTTTAAAGATCGTTTAAACGAGAATAGCAGTTCATTGTAACGAAAATGAACTCATTTGAACTACCAAGATATCTTGTTTGAACGAAGTTCAAATGACCTAAAACAGTACGGCCTCATTTGATGTTCGATAGAAGTAAACTTCAAGAGAGACTTCAAACGAAAAGAGGATCTCGTTAGAACGACATTCCCAACTCATTTGAAAGAGATGCGAGAACTTTGAAATGTTTTAAATAAAGCAAAAATGACTCGAGTTTTAAATAAAAAATCATATTTCCAGATTTAATAAAAATAAACATCCCAAAACAAATTCAAGTAATAAATTCAAGAACATAATAGCATTATACCTTCATAGTGTGGAGATCCTTGAAAGTTGGAGATGTTGGAGATTTGGTCTTCGTGGGCTTAATTCGAATGGTAATGGGATAAGACAAAAAATTTGTAAGACTAAGGGATTTTAGCAAATGATAGAAATTTTACTCTAACAAATCTCCCCCCTTTTGACTATTTAGGTACAAACATACCCTCCCATACCCCTAAATGAATAGGTACAAGAACATAATAATGTCTACAATGTCTTCAAATCTCCACTTCTTCTTGGACTTCTCATGGGCACTTTTTTTCACCAAGTGTAATGCGAATATAAGCTTCGAAAAGCACGTACACACATGAAACAACGTTAATACCCATGATGCATCGAGTTTGACATGTAAAACAAAATGCATAAAATTCTCCCCCATAAATCAAACTCATGTAATCTCTGAAATTATTTTTTCTCCCCCTTTTATTCTTTTCAGAAATAGACAAGAAATGGAAACTAAACATAGAATATAGGGAACATCACTGAAAAGAATAAGATGTCATCACAAAAATATATCAAATAAACTCATGTAATGATAAACTTAAAGGCTCAACAAACTATTTTTGAAAATTTTCATTTTTTTCAAGCATAAAAATTTTAACAAACACAACACACCATGGAGAAACAAAAAATTACTCGAGTCATGGAAAGGTAATGTAGTGATACGAACATGTTCTGTAGGTTAATCAATACAAACAATCATATCAAATGTGTGAGAAGGATTGAGGTACCACAAATGAAAGATCTCAAAGTCTATCTTAGGGGTAAAAATGGTGAACTCAAGTGAAAGTGACTTAACCTAATCAATAAATCAAGATCGTGAATGATTTTTACACCAGTAACGCCCAAAATTATGTAATGCTTTACGATATTTTTATAGTACATTCAAACCCATTGATCTTTGACTAAATTACCTCAAAATCTCAAATATTGAATTATTCTCTCAAATCTTTTTGAAGAAATTAATGCCTATATGTAGCGAAGCTTCAATGTTCTACAAAATTGCCCTGGCATTTCTGTTTTTATATGCCTTTAATCTTTTAGGCTATTTTCTTTGCAAACGGTGGCTCACGAAAAGTCAACATGACTTTCTCAACCCGATTACATAGCATATAATATACCAAATATAACGGATAATTGGTTTTCTTATTTTTTTTTAATCCAGATAATGGATCTTACATACACTACTTTTATTATCTCATTTTTCACATTTTGTTCATTTAAAAGTAGGATTGAGATGAAAACACTACACTCGACACGTGATAGGTAAGTGCAACATTCATATAAGTATGTGCTTGGGTACGTTAAAGGTGACAAGGAGTCAATCATGAAGCAAGATATCATCATATCACATCTTAATGACTCCACACATTATAAAGCACATAAATGAAATGATGTCACATCTTAAAACACTATAAAATAGTCACATGGATATTGAATGAATTGGTGACTCGAACATCTTCAATGTTCGTCCACATATGGTGTAAAAAAATACAAAAATCTTTTTTGAATTTTATCAAAATAAAATATTTTGTCTTTTTCACCTTTTTTTTAAAAAGAAATTGAAAATCTTTTGTATTTTTCAAAAAAATTCAAGAAAAAAAAAATTCTTTTTGGATTTTTCAAAAAATATATCAAAATGAAATTATTAGTATAAGGATAGTATACACTAGTAATAAACATGTAAAATATGAACATGAAAAGCATCCTATGCCAGAAACAAGTCTCAACCTCAATCATTAGGCCCGGATGAGTTTCTAAAAGGAGATGATATCCTATGAAAAACTTCTATCAAATCTTGAGAAGTCTTGACTAAAGAATATACTTCCTTTCAAAAATTCTCAAAATATCCAATATGATATGAGGGAGCATGAGAAGTAACATATGTGGGAGTGCGTGCAAAAACTTGTGTAGTAGCATAGCGTGGAAGATATCTACGAGACACTCTACCCAGCTTAAAGAAAAATTCTCTATGGTAACCTCTTTGCTTGAAATAGGAACAAACATATATGGGCTTGGGACCATATCTCTCAAAACTTCTAGGAAGAGATATCCTAGTTAGAATCGGATGCCTAGGTGGATTAGGTCGAGGGCCGTAAGAATCTAACACAAACTCGGGAACCAGCTCAGGTTTTATATGAGAAGTGGATACACCATCATAACGATTTCCTAGCCTATCAAACTTACCTAAAGTGAGAATAAAGAGCATATTTCTTACCTTCTTATATGTGTCCAAGAAAGTAACCTTGACTTCTCGAGAACATTTGAGATCCCTCTCCAGTTGGGATACACGGGCTTCAAGTTTCTCACTATTATCCAATGAAGATTGAGGATCTCTCGTAAGACTAGCCACAAGATCGGTAAAATCACACTTTTCTCAGCCTAAGATGATCAACTGCTCACATAAAGAAACCTTCACCTTCTCGTGTTCACTCGTCGATGCCTCACACACTTAACCTTCTCAAGTTGACTTGTCGACTCCTCACACACCCTCAAATCTTTCACCTCTCTCTCTCGAAATCTAACACAATAAGAGACAAACCTTTGTTCCACTTTTTGGTTTTCAACATCTCAGTGTACAAAACATTAAAATATTTTTGAAAATCTCCTTCTCCCTCACTTGCAATCCCATCCTCACTCTCACTATCTCCTGAGTTACTTAAAACTTCAATGAGGATTTCATATTTGGTCATTTCCTCATCGTCGTAGGATAAACTAGAAGAGCTAACATGAATAGCCATGAATGCAATGCACGGTTCGTGTGATGATTCTCCCCCTGAATCAACTAACTCGATGTCATTATCTCTAAGAGTGGCCTTATTTGGAAGCTCCTTGCCCTTTCTCTTTCGCTTAGTGGGACATTCATCTGACCTCTTTCGTTTATCCTCTCACTCAAAACACCTTATATCTTCCTCTTCATCAGTGTTATCCTTGAACTCATTCTTATTTTGTATTTCTCCAAAGTCTTTTTATTGGAAGAATTTTCTTTGGAAAATTTGATAAACTTAAAAATTTTCGAAAAAAGGCTAAGTCATGAAAATCACTATTGCCCTCAGATTCAAACTCAAAAACTCTCACTGTTTTCTTTTCTTAGTTTGAGTCTGTAAATATACCCCTATATCCTTATGTTTAATGGATTTTGGGAACATATATATCTCGTATGTTTTAAGATCTCCTAAAGGTTATTCTAACCTAAGAGTATCTAGTTTCCCTAATGAGTTAAGCACGGTGACCTTAGGAATGAAGAGGTCAAGAAGTGACCTCAAAATCTTTTTCATGACCCGTCTCATGAATTTTCTCACTCAAATTAAAACTAGTTTTCACGATGTCTTACAGCCTATCATAAAATTCATCAAAACACCGAGACTCTAACATAATGATGGTCTCAATTTTGATGGGAAAATTTTAAAGCATAGATGTCTTGACAGTTTTCATACCCCCATGTGTCAACTAGAGGATATCCCATGCTTTCTTAGACATAGTTCATGCCATGATGCGTTAGAACTAGTCAGGGTGATGGATCCAGAAATAGGACTAAGGCCATGGGAGTTAAAGGTGCTCCACTTAAGCACATAATCAGCGTAGGAGATGACAGTTTTAGGACTTTCAAAATTATTCACACTGATCGTGGGTGAGGTCCACCCTCTTTCACATAATAACCAAACGCCATCATATATGGATTTTAAATCCGATCTTATTCGGGCTTTATAATAGGAATAATTCCATCCATCAAAAATTAGCATCCTATTATATAAGTTATCCATCAAATAATTTGCGATTTTGTTTTTAAAAAAACTAATATCACAAAAAAAATTGTTAAAAATCAGGATCTCACGATAATTTGGTGAAACCTGCTCTGATACCAATTGTAAGGGTAGAAGTCCTCGGATACCAATTTGCAAAAGGGGGATGCGCATCTAATGGATTTAACTTATTTAATTTAGATGAAAACCCACACCAATTTTAATTCCTTTAGCCCTATAACTTGCAACTATGTGATTCAAAGCGTAAATCAAGAAAGCATGCAATCAAACCAAGTAAGACACAGCCTTCAAGAAAAATCTGTTTCGTGCAAAACCTTTCATTCACTTTATAACATTTACAAATCGCATCTTTCAAATTTTATAATTGAATATACTATGATCCTCTCAAAAATCATAAAATTGCATTCTTCCTTCTTCAATGATCCTTCCAAGAATCACAAGAACTATAGTCCTCCGTGAGCCTCAGCCTTCCTCTTTAGCAATGAACCCCTCGGGTTTCACAAGGCATCCATGGATATGCCTAATCCATAAAGGTTGTGTATGCAAGGACAAACTATAGGGTTTAAACTTTATACATCAAATATATTTTAGGGATGTGATTTGTGAATCAAAAAGGTTTTCAAAACTCAAAAGATTGATAACTTTGCTAAAGGTATGCAGAACCAGTTTTGGCAAAATTCTTCATAAAAACAAACACGAAACAGGTATTTGTAGTACGTTCTAAAATTTCGAGGTGGTGGCTCGTTAGAACAAGAATAGTTGTTCATTCAATGAAAATGAACTCGTTCGGACGACTAAGCTATCTACTTTGAACAAAGTTATAACGACCTTCAAATGACCAAAAATAGTATGTCCTCGTTCGATATTCAATTGAAGTACACTTCAAATGATCCTTCGAACGAAAAGAGGATCTCATTAGTACGAGATTTCCATATCGTTTGAACGAGATGCGCGAACTTTGAAAAAAATTTAAATAAAGAAAAATGACTCGAGTTTTAAATAAAAAATCTTATTTCAAAATTTAATAACAATAAAAATCCCGAAATAAATCCAAGCAATATATTCCAACACATAATGGCATTATACCTTCATAGAATGGAGATCCTTGAAAGTTGGAGATGTTGGAGACTCGGTCTTCATGATGGCTCAAGTCGAATGGTAACATGATAAGCCCAAAACTATGTAAGCCTATGTTATTTGAGCAAATGATAAAAAATTTGCTCTAACAAGGATGGGGCCTGAGCCCCAGACTCTAATGTTTGGGGAGAGATTTTGAGGTCCCTAGAATTATTTTGAGGAACACGCTAAGGTGTGAACCATATGTCTTGGTGCCTCGAAAGAGGAAGGCCACCACTGAGGTTCTTGAGGACTTTGAGGGTGACAACGACCTACCTAAGGAAGGTTGATCCCTCAAGGACTGAATTAGTCTCTACATCTGGCCAAGAGCCTATTCTTATCAAATATTATTGTTCTCCTTGTGAGTAGCTTTGTATTTTATCTCTTATTCCATTTTACTTATTTTACTCCTCTGAAAACTAACTTTGACTTGTTATTGGTCTAGTAGATGAACGGGAAGAGAGGATGATAGCTCGTAAACTCAGCTAAGAGATTTTTGTTGATGTTTTGGTTAATAGGAAAAAGAGGACTAAGACCACTAAATGCCTAATATTCAGTATTTAAGTGAGTATTCCTAATCCTAGGGTTTGGCTAGTGGAAGAAGACATCTTGGAATGTACGCTGAGGGGTCAGTGCTAGAGCCTATAAAATCCCTTCCCATATTGTAAGAAGTCTCGGGGGAAGGTAGGACATTTGGGGAAATCCTTGGTCTCTTAGAAAGAAGCTTCGAAGAAGGTGGTCCCCTCTCACAAAGAGGAAGTTTAAAGAAGGTAGCTCAGATACCAAGTACGTTAAAGGGGTAAGCTATTATTGAGGGGAATAAATTATCGCCCTCGGCGGTGGAGAGTTATTCCATGCCTTTCTTGGTTGAGGAGATTGACTCTTATGTCTCAACCGTGGATGCTTTTTCTTGTTGGCTAAAATAAATAGATCTAATATAGTGGAAATGCTGAGGATTATGGGAGCCCTTGCCAATGCTGAGGAATTGATCCATATGATTGGCAAGGTATCCCCATGCTTATCTTATTATTTCCTTATTTTTTTATTTTATGTTCTTTGTTCTCATATATCTTCTCTTTTACAGTCTCAGCATCTGACTAAACCCTTTTTGGTGTATTCTTTTAATGGTTGAGGGAATGGAAGAAGGCTATTGAGATAGTGGATAATTGGGACCTCACTAGGATGCACCTAGACCGGATGATTAATGAATAGAGGTTGAGGGTGGGGGCCCTTGTAGAAGAGATTGATGTCTTGAAGGCAAAGGCCATCTCCTTGGAGCAGGATAAGCTCTTAAATGAAAAGAGTCTTAGGGATAAGGCATCTTTATTATCTTCTCCTCGAGTCTCTTTGTCGAATGTTATGGAGCTATATGCCCATGATTAGTTTGAGATCAAGGTGTTAAGAGAGGCTCTTCAATGATATAATCTTAATCTTCATAGATTTAGAGAGATACTTATTCAAGTTGAAGGCAAGGTGGAGATTTTGAAGCAATTAGTTAAAGATATAACTATTAAGAAGGAATAACTAATCTCCACGGGCCAGAAGGTGGAGAAGACTTATGTTCAGGTCATTGTGAGGCGCAAAGAGTTTTAGGTGAATATCCTTACCACCGTGCAAAACCACTAGGATATCTACATAAAGCCCGAGGCATTTAAGAATTATCTCTTTAGAAACTTCAGTTCTGGTTTTGAAGTTTGCAAGGCCTAAGTCTAGGCACTATTTCTTGATGTGGACATCTCTAGCCTCTTTGCTGAAGCCCCTCGGTCGGACTAAGAAAGATCGGGTGAAGAAGTTAATATTAGTGATGACACTATTGAAGCCTCTTCTCCTAAGGTCCAAGAAGAGGAACCTAAGGAAAAATACACTGCCTCACGACCATCATTAAGACACTTCAAAAGTGAAGCTCTTATAGATCCTCAAAACCCCAAGATTTTCGTGTTTTTTTTTTAATCTTTTGTTCTTTTAGACTGGTGGTTGGTCTTGGGCCATTTATTCTAATATCCATTCCTCATCCTTAAAGAAAAATAGTTTTTGAATCATGAGAGTTTGTTTTTTTGTATTGCTCTTCTTTTCTCCAGTCTCTGCTTCATACGTGCTTTACTTTTTTTTTTGCTAATGAAGATTTTACACTGTTTGAAGTCTATCGGAGGTCTTTCAGTAGGTAGTATTCCCTTATCCCTCAATATTTCATAGCAAAATAATGTAACTTGAGTAGTGAATTCGTTGGCATAGATTTAAGGGTATTGAGACCTCTACCTTATTTTTGTGCAGTTGTTAAAGTCAAGACTAAGGTTCTGTAGTAGTCAAGTAGACCTTAGAAGCCTAGAATATCTGGAATTTGTACATTCTTAGGACTAAAAACCCAACATTTTTGTACCAACGCTTAGCCTTTAAATTTTTCTAGGGAACTACAGGCCAAAAATTAAACTTAAAGGTCATAAGACCTCAAATTTGAAATTAAAACTTGAAATTTGTTCCATAATGGGTCATAAGACCTTTGAAACATTTTTAATCTAAGAGAAGACCTCAGATTAATAATTAGAGATCTAATGAGGGTACTGGGACCTTAGAATTTATAACTGTATTCATCCTTAAGCCTCCTAATGGGTCCTGAGACTCTGAAATTAGGTGTTTTGAATGTTTTAGTCCCCCAAAGGGTAAGACGACTTAACTTAGCATATGGAAATTATGTAGTCTAATAATTGGGTCATAAGACCTTTAGACTAGATAAAATTTGAAACCTAAAGTCCCACAAAGGGATAGAAGACCTCTGAAGTTGGGTAAATTGAAAAAGTCCCATAAAGGGTCCAAAGACCTCTGTATGTGGAAAATTTAAAATCCAAAGTCCCATAAAAGGTCCCAAGACCTCTAAACATGGGATATTTGAAACCTAAAGACCCATAAAGTGTTATAAGACCTCTGGACTTAGGTGCCTTTTTGTTGGGATGAAATAATTGGTGCTGTTATATCACTTATAAATGTGGAAGCCAATTTTAAACACATTTTATCTTTTTATCCTAAACATGCATCTATTGTGATAAAATAAATAGATCAAACCAAGCAATCAACTAAGACAAGTTTTAAGGAAAACTCCCCACAGGGAAAACCCTTTTATTCCACTAATAATTTGCAAATTCCAACTTACAAAGTTACAAGAGAAATACAACAATGATTCTCACAAGAACCACAATGACCGTAATCGACAATAATGATTCCCTCGAGAACCCCAAAAATCGCAGTCTTCCTCCTTCAGACATCAACCTTAGTCTTTAGCGGTGACTCCCCATAGGTATCACAAGACAGCCATGGAGATTCCTTATCCAATGCAGAGTTTTAGGGATAATTATTTGCAGTTGGAGACTTAATCCCTCAATTTTTTGGGGAAAAAAGGAAGTTTTTCACAAGTCTCATATCTTTTAGTAAAGATTGATGTTTTGATAATTGGATTTTTTAAAAGCAGAGATCAAATAATTGATTTGCTAATAACCTTGTCCTTTTTTTAAAATATTTTGTTTAGTGTAATAAAAGCCTTTAGATTGACTTTTGTGGATCCTTGGACCTTAGTCAATTTGAATAGAATCAAAGGTGAAAATCTTAATGATTCCTTTAGTCTTTTTTAGGTCCTTGTTCCTTTGACTAATATTTTTGGGTTGTTTAAACCTATGAACTAAAATCTTTTTTGAGTTATGGAACCTTTAGATGTTATTTTTAAGCCAAGTCTAAAGTCCTTGCAACTTAAAGTTTGGATCCTGTGATCGTAACATAAACCTAGAGTCAAAGATTAAGTCCTTTCAACATTATATTTTGGGTCTTTAGATCTTGGTTTAAATTTCCAGCCAAGGCTGAAGTCCTTGTAACTCAGTTTTTGGATCCTTAGAGCTTAGATTATAGAGCCAATGTTGAATTCTTTATATTTCTTAAAAGAATGTTGGTTTTGAACATATCGTTGGTAACAAAAATATGCTTTTTTCATTTCTTTTATGTAGCAAAATACATCATATATAATTTTTTTATGGGATTCCCTATGCCTCAAAAGCTTCTGATGCCTTAATTTTCATCCTCCATCTAGGACTCTAGTTATGAGGGGGATCGTCCCATATTATGGAGTTGAGGTATCTAAACTCATCGATTATATGCCTAGCCCTTCCTAAGGGAGCTCATACATTGGTGGAGATGGATGTATAGACCTATGTTAAGACCTCAAGGATCTATTAAATCTTCATTAGGACCTGGGGTGCATGAAGCGACCCCTTCTTGTCATTCATTATGGTAATGTATCACTCTAGAGCTTTCTTTTGATATCTAAAGACCTCTCCTACCGTTATGAGGGTTAGGAATCTCATCACTAGACTTCGTGCTGAGATAATATCATCTAATTCATTGAATAATGGTATGTCCATTATCAGGTTGTAGATAGAGGGTAGGTCCACTACTGTGAATTTATTCCAAATAGTTTTATAGAAATATTTAGAACCAAGGGTAAGGGGGAAAGTTAGATATCCCAATGAGCAAGATCTCTACCCATTGAATCTGATTAGAAGATTGGTGACTAGTCGCATGTTCCTCGCACTATGGCCCATAACCTCAAAGGCGTCTAGGAATAGGATATTTATAGAGCTCCATGTGTTAATTAGAACCCATTTTATATTAGCATTCTCCATCATCATTGTGATTATGAAGGTATCATCATGAGGTAAACGGACCCTTTTGAGTTCTTCTTTTAAAAAGAGTATCATATGGGATTCTTTTAGAGCCAGATAAGGGAAAGAGACTTGGTTGGTCAGTACCACTTTTATTGAATGATTATGAGGTGAGATTTTTTAGATGTGTCAAATATTCCACCTTTGGTTAAGCCTTCAGAGGTAAAGTTGACATCTATCAAAAGACCATCATCTTTGTTCTTATTTTTGTTGTCATGTTGACCTTTTTCTACATCCATAACCACATATTCTTTGAGGTAACCCCTATTTACTACCCCTTCAAAGGATTCTTTCAACCTGAAGCAGTCTTTTGTGTTATGACCATGATCTCAGTGGAACCTATATTACTTGGACTTGTCCCTATTTTCATAGTGGTTCTCATGGGCTTGGGCGGAGGTATGAGCTCTTGAGCTTCACCTCCAGTAAAGACCACTTCAAGGGTGGTTGTGAGTGGAGTGAAATGTTTGGCTTTCAGATCCCATTCTTCTTAAACCCATATTGTTTCTTAGACTTGTTTGCTTTAGAGGTCTCCCCAATATGGGAATATTTCTTTTCTCTTTCCCTATAGAGAATTGGCTATGTCATGCCTTATTTAGATAACATCATATGCATTCATATATATCTGATCTCTCTCGAGAAGCTCAATCATAGATTTTGGAGGCTTCTTGAAAAATGACCTCAACAAGTATTCTGAGGTGAGGCTTGAGATGAAGGCAGCCACACATATTGTATCGCTAAAGTCATTAACTTGGAGAGCTTCGTGGTTGAATATTTTGACATATTCTTTAGGGGTGTAACTAGCCTTCTGCCTGAAGTGGAGGAAGCAATTGACAAGCTTCCTCATCTTCTGATCTTTAATAAAGTAGATAACAAAGGACCATTCCATCTCATTGAAGCTTCCAATGATCCCTATCTTGAGCTTAGCAAATCAGTGCCTAGCTTCTCCTCTCAAAGTAATAGGAAAGTCTTTGTAGATGACCATGGTATCTTGAATGAGCATAAGTGCATATATGTTCCTAACTGATCGATGGGGTCCTTAGACCCATCAAACGGTTAGATATTAGGCATGTTCCCCTTGGGGAAATAGTATAATGTTAAACATCATTAAAAATAGAGACAATGTCTTTCGGAGGGCCAACTTAATAGTGTTTGGCGTTTGAGTCTTGTATTAGTTAAGGATACATCCCAACCGATCTTGTATATTTTTTATCTCTCCATTCCAGGGCCTAAACACCATAGAACCTCAATGGAATTGATCTCTATGGAGTGATAACATATCCTTTATAGGGATGCAGGTAACTGATAATTAGGGGGCCTAGGGCACACTATCTAGATAATTTTTCCTTCTAATGGGGACTTGTTGTTCTCTATTGTTTCACTACTCTCTAGTTCTACTAGTTCTTCTAACAGTTGATGTAAAGGAGCCTATTAAGGATGGCAACCATTTTCTCTTAGTGCATCTTTTGGTGGGCCTTTGTTTCTTTGAAAGATCTAGCTGCGGCAACATTATTTACTATTTTAGAGAGGGTAAGGCATGTATTTGAAAGGAATGGAGCTTTTCGTTCCCACAAACAATGCCAAACTAATGGGTGTGTAATTATAAGTGACTTCAATTCCATTTATGCTCTCCTCTGGGCCCCGAACAGGTAAGAGAAAATAATGTCAAAGTGTAAGACTATAGCTTAAAGTGTGCAAGACAATACCTTAAAGTGTTTTAAACTTCAGCAAAGGGTCCTGCGACCACTGTCAATGGTGTTGTATTTTTTACTAGATTGTAAAAGAGTTATTATATTCTAAGAGTCCTATTGATATTTGTTTAAGAGAGTCTGAGGTCTTGTAGCCTCCGTTATCAATCCAAATGACCTTAGGAAGTACCTGATTGACTACTCTAGGGATTCCTGAGTATTGCTGCAGGTCTCAAAAGACATGTAAATACTAGAAATTATCTAAGTTACCAATATAAAGTAGCAATAGTGGGTTGTGGAAATGAAACAAAGAGTAAAACACTTATGAATGCTTAGAACTCTTTATTCTCTGTAAGCATGGCTACTTGAACCCTTCTTCATCCCTTAACCAACCACTATTTATGCACAAACTCTAGGAGATAGAATTAGTGGAATGTCAAATCATGGCTAGGGCTTTTTGAGATCTAATAGTGTCATCCAAGGGGGCGAAGGTTTGGCTAAAGGATTTATAGGTGGTGTTAGGTGGTTATTAGTAGCATAAAATGCTAATGGGTGCTTTCAATGCAAGGGAGTTCGGTAGTGGCGGTATGTGTAATCATGTTTCCATTTCCACCTAGCCAAAAGAATCATTGCAGCCACTATGTCCGAGGTGTGAGAGATTGGAAACTACCATAGGATTGCCATAAATTGTCCTCGTGATATTGCCCAATGATTTACCTTAGTGTTGAGGGCTAAGTGTCCTTGGATAACTATTTTTCTATGGATTGAGGTATGTTCTGGGTATTAGACTTGGCAAAACCCTGATGATGTGGCCCATGATCATGATTGAGGAGACATGTTGGAACAACTGACCATGTTAGGAAGAACTAAAAGCGAGTGAGGTCTTCTATAGTAATGTGGCCTTTTCTTGGGTGCAAAAGAGGTCTTGGGGGATATATAATGATCTGTTTGAGGTGAGAGGTCAGCTATAGGACCTCTGATTTTGTTCGTGGATATTTGAGGATCTTTAGAGACTTTCAAACACTAAGTGTAAAATAACGTATCATCATGGTGTGTGGGAACCTTTAAAGAAGAAAACTCTTGATTTTGAGTGAGATGTGGTCCTCTCTCTCTAGGATCCTTCATAAAAATGTGAATAGTGTTTTCTCTCAGCCTTCCCAAACCCTAATAATTAATAATTCATCTTATAACCCCAACTTAAACCAATATATACCAATTTAAGTTGTGGGCCTGGGCCAAACTAGGTTTCTTATGAATTTAAAACTAACTACTTGGGTATGTGGACTATACTAAGAATCCAAATCGAGTTATTAAATTATCTTCCAAATAAATATTTAAAAATCTCAAATTTCTAATCTCTTTGTAGACACTAAATTCTAGGCACCCCTAAGTCCTTCCGTATGTTCCTAACACCTCCCCAATACATTACAAACCCTATGTCATACTTCGAGTATAGATATAGAGACCATTGGGCACTCCCAAACCCCGTTTAACTCGGTCAACTCCATCGTCAGAGCGAAATATCAATGAATATTCGAAAGGCTGTGATTCCCCTTTCTAATGGTCCACCCCGTGCACAAATCGGCATAACGATTCGGACGAACGGAACATTTTACTATCGTAAACCGAACTAGAGCCCATTGGGATCTCCCAGACCCCGATTTGACCCAAATCAATTTCATTATCAAAGAAAAAGATCAATGAATATTCAAAGGTAACTGAAACCCCTTTCCAACTGTTTTCCCCGTGCGCAAAATGGCATAATGAACGAACGGGCCATTTTCTCCCAAAAACTGATCTAAAGGCCACCCGACGCTCCTAGGCTCCGTTTGACCAAAGTCAACTATTCAGCTAAAATAAGATGGAATGAATCTTCTAAGGGAACTGAATACCCTTTCTAATGGTCTTCCCCAAGCGAAAATCATCCTTACGGTACGAACGAGTGATCCATTTTACTCTAAAGTGTCATCAGGCACTACCGGTCCCCATTTGACCAATGTCAACTCTCTGAACCGAGCGAATCTCTTTGGAACATCGAAGTACCTCACACAATCTTTTCAATGGTCTACCCCATGCATGATACGGACTTATGGTTGGGACGAGCGATCTATCGTAGTTCGATGATATTATATCCAAAGGACTGATGGGCACTTTTTAGCCCCGGACCTAAAATTAACTCCCGAACCCGGGAGCGGACTGAAATATTCTCAAAGGTCTCATAATTACCTTTGTAACGGTATGTCTCGTGTGTGATTTGGACTTATGAATAGTCAATTACGACCATTTTTTTGAAATATCGGCACGAGATTACCAATTAGCAGGTACATTTTCCTGCCTATCGATAGTGTGTCTATGGTTACCTACCCATCGGCTAGACAAGGAAAATTCCGATTGCGAGTCCCCTACCCTATTTAAAGAGAGCATGAGCTCACTTTTAAAGGCACCTCAGAAGCATCAACTTCAGTGATCTCAGTAACATTCTTCTTAAGTCAACGAGGTTTCTATAAAGGGGCATTGTTCCACAAGTCACAATATTACTTAGGCAAGGGAGTCCACAAGGCCCCTATTCAAGTACTAGTTGAAATATTATTTAGGAAAGGGAGTCCACAAGACCCCTCTTTCAATTCCAGTTAAAATGATTTTTAGGTGAGGGAGTCCACAAGTAAAGGACCCCTCTGTCGATTCCAGTAAAAATTATTTTTGGGTGAGGGATTCCAAATGAGTTTGGGTGAAAGACCCCTCCAGCCCCTCTTTCGAGAAACCCAAGATATTTGGGTGAGAGGCCCCTCAAGCCCTTCCTTATAGAATTTCTAAGATATTTGGGTGAGGGATCCCTCTTTATATAATTTCAAATATATTTGGGCGAGGGACCCCTCGAGTCCCACCTTACATAATTTCTAGGATATTTGGGTGAGGGACCCATCCAGACCCACCTTCCAAATTTTCCAAGATATTCGAGTGAGGGACCCCTCCAGCCCCTCCTTCCAGAAGTTTCAAAGACATTTGGGTGCGGGACCCATCCATCCCCTCCTTACAGAATTTTAATTATATTTAGGTGAGGAACCCCTCCAGCCCCGCCTTGCAGAATTTTCAAGATATTTGGGCAAGGAATCCCTCCAACCCCTCCTTTTAGAACTTTCTAGGACATTTGGGCGAGGGACCCCTCCAGCCCCTCATTCAAGAGTTCTAAATATATTTGGGCGAGGGACCCCTCCATCCCCTCCTTCTAGAATTTCAAGATATTTGGGCGAGATAACCCTCCAACCCCTCCTTCAACAAATTTCAAAGACATTTGGGCGACGGACCCGTCCAGCCCCTACTTTCAGTTCCAAAAGAGTTTTGGGCGAGGGATCCATCCATGCCCTCCTTCCAATTCCAGATGAGTTTTGAGCGAGGGACCCCTCCATCCCCTACTTCTAGTTCCAAAATAGTTTTCGGAAAGAAACCCCTCTAGCCCCTACTTCTAGTTCAAATTAGTTTTGGCTGAGGGACCCCTTTAATCCCCCTTCCAGTTCTAGATAAGTTTTGGGCAAGGGACCCCTCCAGCCCCTCCTTCCAGTTCTATATGAGTTTTGGGCAAGGGACCCCTCCATACCCTCCTTCCCATTCCAAAAGTCATCAAGGTCGAGGGACCCCTCTGCCAATACCAGCTCCAATGTAAAATCTTGTGGAAGTCTATGATGAAGTACTCCTCTAGTAATTGTTTAAACATTATTTGTTTTATAATAAGAGGTTCCAAGTAGCGACTCAAAGATAAAAATAGGCCAGGATGAGGAGGTCTACCATGAACAACCCCTTATCATGAAAAAGTTACTCTTATATAGAACAAAAGTAATAATACTTACTTTTTTGTACATGTAGCCTAGTTGAGCAGGCATGGCTCAAATAGGCCAGATGGGATCTCCTGGGACTTCTGGCTTGGTGACTGAGTAAAAAGGTTTGTTGATCAAGCTCAACCACTTAGCACTTTAGGATAGAGAGACTACCAGTTGAAAGACCCTAGGAGTCACTCAAGTCCTTACACAACTCACATTTAGTCACGATTGAAGAGAGTAGCCATATGGTTGCTCATAAAAAATGAATTTTTTATAAAATGATTTTAGATAAAGGGGTCCTCAAGTCCTCTCTCAAGTTTAATTATTTTAGAGGAGGCGGTCCTTGAGGCCTCTCTCGAGTTTGTAGAGTTTGTACCACAAGTTACCGTTTTAAAAGATATTTTCCAAATCATATATTTTGTCTCCATTAGGAGACATATTTGCTTTTTGACTTTGATTCACACTTGGTGTCCTCTGTCGGAGGGGACAGGCGGCTGCAGACATAGTATGGATAAAAAGTAGATTTCAGTCCTTGTCCCTCTAAGTTTTCCCTGTTGATTTTGGGTCCTAAAAAGGCCCAAACCAGCCCCATGTTCACCTATAAATAGGACCATTGGTGAGGTCAAATCGAATATTAGAAACTCAATTCATACCATTACTCTGTCAAAATCACACCAAGACACCTAGTATTCTTTCCATGCTCTCTCTCTAAGTGTTGAGGGCTTATTTTTTCACTCCCTCCTTGAAAGCCATCATTCTCAGGAGATCCTCTTGAGAAAAGTTACTATTATTGTTGCGAAGTTCATCTTATTGCAGGAGGTGATTCTACTTTGGTTCCATTTTTTACCCAAAAGGGAAGCTTTTACCAAGTCCTGCTACGGAAACTCTTGAAGATTTTGGAGGCAGAGTTCATTGAAGTGGGTCACGCCTCACTCATTTTAGTATCTTACCAGACCCTAGTCACACTACCCTCCTACCTTTAGTGACTCCACTGGGGAGGTATCCTCACTTTCATGGACAAATAAGGTTTAAATGTTTATAAGTAGTTGATTTTTAAGACACTCCACCTGGAAATGGAGTTTAAAGTGATTAGACCACTCAAGAAGAGGTGGTGATGATCGTAGCTAGAGAGACTGTTCCTTAGGGAGGGCAGACTAAAGCAGCAACAACAACTCCAATGGCGGGTATGAATCTCATGATCATGTTTTTTGAGTTTTTGAAACAAAACAATGTGGATTTAGCAAAATTGAACCAAATCGTGTAACACGAGCATCTGCCCCCTCTAGAGGGGAAGCCGATGCAACAGCGGCAACAGTAGAAGTGGATCCACCATAAAAGGTGGTTCCAGAGCAAGTTGTGACACCATTGAGTTCACCAACAGCAAAAAGCGTGGGTTTGGAAGAATATACCTCCAAGGCTATTACCATAGAGGAAGTGAAGAAGCTACTCTCCTCCCCCTCAGAGGGAAGCTTCTCATTTATACGAGCAGCTACAGGATACCTACCCACGAGGTGTGAATGAGAAGCCATATCGAGAGGGGATATTCCACCAAAATTTATCAAGTTTAATGGTGAAGGAGATAATCCAATGGAGCACGTGAAGAGATTTATTGAGTATCTAGGGGTGCATGGGAATGACAAAAATTTGAGGTTAATGGAGTTCTCCAAGACTCTCGCAGGGAAGGACTTCATGTGGTACTCCCACTTAGCACCAAACAGTATCCCTAAATGGGATGAAATGCATAGGCAGTTCCTCCAAAAAGAATTCATAGCAGAGGATGAATTCATGTTGAGACACATGGCACATGAGGTGCAGAAGCCTAGAAAAGAGTTTATGCAATATATCAAGCATTTTCGTGAGAGGGCACTAAATGTACATGAGGATGTGGAAGAGGCAAGGCTACTACAAATATGTGTTTAGGGGCTCTTGGAAGAATTTAAGATTCACCTCGTCAATGAGCCCAGAGATGGAACTTTTAGAGAGTTCACCAGGGCTACCAGTAATATAGCCATGATAATCAAGCCTAGGTCCTCAAGTTGGAGGACACAAGAGCCACTGACTTATGGAATATTCTAAGTCTCGAGGAGTCAAAGTATTCAATTATGTGGATGGAGGTTCAAAGGGCAAGAAGAGACGCCCGAGATCTAAAAGCAACATCCCAGCTAGCAAGAGGAAGTTTAGAGAGGATGCCCCGCCACCACTACTTTATAGCGTAGCGAAACCAATGGACGGTTATCGTATATTGATATGAGAGGGGGTAGTAGGTCCCCTTCATTTAAATGAAAAAACTCTAAAAGCAGCAGACAAAACTAATCCCAAGTGTTATGAGTTACATCGGAGGGTGCAATACTGTGACACCCCGCCTAATTAAATAGCGGGCGATCACTCCTTTATTAAATTAAAATCAAGGTGAACAGTTGGTTCATTCTTAGCATCACTGTCGTAAAAAAATAACGTTTCCAATTTAAACACCCTAATTAATTAAGCTAACTGTCAAAACCATTTGAAACCCTTACTTCCAATTTATTAAATCTGATTATAAAACCTTTAATCATTAACATATTAAGAGTCACACAATAAGTATGAGAATAGAAATGAACATTCAAGAATTTAACCATCAATAATAAATCCCAACATTTACAACACTAAAGGAAAACATCCTCACAGTAATAAATCCCGAAATGAAAATGCTGAAGGTAAAAAGAATTACAGTCTCTGACAAAACCAACTAAATAATGGAAAAGGGTGACACATGCCCCCACTGGATAAAGTTGAACTATAAGTAGAGTCAACAATGAGGTCGTCTAAGCAATGGCCTGCAACTCCCACAAAAGCTATAGCACGTTCCATCCAAAGAATCCTAAGTAAGACACCCCTGTGGCAGGGCACCTGTAATACATATATATACATATACACAAGAGAGAAGAGATAACAACAAACGGGTTAGAGCCCGAATGTAAAATCGTTTTAAAAATAGTTTAGCAAGTATTTAAAATGCTTACCGGCTAATGCAACAGTCATATTAGTATGCGACACTCTCTTGAGAATTCTCACCTCTCATCTAGTGTGCACGTCTATCGTACTAATGAACCCCATATATCTCTCTAACTTATTCTCCATAAGTTTTAACACGTGACATTAAGGTTATGATATTCACTTTTAGAAAATCTAACTCTTCAGGATTTCTTACGTTATTTAGAATAATTTCGCATTGTTATAACGTTTCCGAATACTTACGGTGAAGTTAATGAATTTCATACTTTACTTAACTACTATTTTACTCAGTAGAAAGTTCTCATATAGTTACACGTATATATATTAATTACTCGTATAATATATATACAAACAGCACCCCACATAAAATCTATGGTGCTAGACTCCCATATATAAGTATATATATACCAATCACTCATAAATTATATATATACTAACGGCACCCCACATAAAATCTATGGTGCTGGCATACTCTGCTATAAAGTCCCCGTATCACACAAACTAAGGGAAATACTAGTTCGGAATCACTCTCGAACTGTATTAACACAAACACAAACAACATTGAGGCGAAGCATAGATTCCAAGTCTCTAAGAGGTCAGTGCATACCCTCACGTCTCTTAGGATCGTCTGACCATCGATCAGATAGCCTGTACCAAGGATATCTATCTTCTAGGGTACGAGTCAATATCCACCATAAAGGTCCCATCGAGATAAGACTGTCCCAGCGCGGTAACCTCAGGGGTAGCAAGTAGCGCGGGTACGATTTTTACACAGAAATAATATATGCACAATCACACCTTCATATATAAATATGTATTCACATCCACATTATTAAATTAGGTACTCTCACGACCCAAAATTATCATTATCTGTTATTACACATTTTACTCAATTATATCGTATAACAGCCTCATTCCTTTTTATTTTCGTAATTAATTTATTCTAAACTCACTTCTTGTCACTCGAAGTGTTCTCTCTATCTAAGTACAATTTCAATAGGCTCTCTCTCGCCTTCTAATCCAACTTATTAGATGTTTCGATTATTTAATCAACGCACTTATGATTTCTTAGGTCTGAAAGTCTCCCCGTTTACCCTTTATTTCCCTTCACATTAAAGTTCCACTTTATGGGATTTATCTTGACCCTACTGGTCCTCTTTATGTTTCATTATATTCTAGCAACCATAATAAAGGTTTACTACTCATAAAATCGAATTAAGCTAACACGAGCAAAAATGCAATTTTCCCAGGAGGGTCGATCGATCGATGAAAGGGGGTCGATCGATCGAACCATCGATCGATCAATGCTCTGGGCTCGATCGATCGATCAAGCAGTTATGCAGATTCTGCAGAAAACCCAGTTACGGAATTGTTACCCCAAACTCCTCCAAACCATCATATTACAGTCCCAAATTTCCAACCAATTATACTATAAGTGTTGTATACCCATATAAACAATATCCTGCGTAACACATGCGAATTTTCATCATCTATAACACGATAAAAGGGCAAAAATCTTTATAAGTCTCAAGAACCCTAATTTTTCCTTTAAATTAGTTTCTTTCATTCTTTTTCCAGATTTTTTATCTCTAATACCATGGAAATTCGTGGCTCAGCCTCTACATGTGAAATGGATTTCCAGAAATATGATCTCTATCATTATAGCATGCAATTTGTGTCTCCAATTAATGTTTTTCCTTAAGAACACTAATTCTAATCAACCTAAGACTAATATAAAAGGATGCATTAACTTGATAAAAGCAAGATGGATACTTGCCTGGAAATTTAATCTCTGATTTGTGGAAGAAAAAGGTGTGGTTGTGATCCCCTTCGCGCGATCTACGATTTGGCGGTGACGACGGTGCAATCGGAGGTGTTCTTGGCCTAGAACTCCTTGGAGAGATTCTCCTCTTCCTCTCCAATGGTCGTCATTAGTTTTAGGTTGTGTTAAACCTAAAATATGACACTTAACATCTGATATAACCCTTGTAAATTCGTGGGTTTAATTGCCCATAATTACGAAATGTCCAAAACGCCCTCCCGGGGTGCTAATTAAGCCTAAAAATGCCCCGAGACTCAAACTAAACCCCCGGGTACACTTTTCTGACTATCTCGACCCTCTCAGACACTTTGGCTCACTCAAAACGACCATACGGGAAACTTATAATTTATTCACTTTTATTAATCAACATTTAGTCCCGACACGACACAGGCGCGTCCCGACTTAAATTTCCATAATTGCCATTTTATTCACACGTGACAATTTTATAAAAATAAATCTCATATATTACTATACTCATCCAGTAACATTCAACAAATAACAAATTTTCAATAATTACTAACTCTCGTCACGCTAGTAAATATTAAAAACAACATTCCGGATTAAAATTAAATTAATTTATCTCAATTAAAATTAATAAATTCCATAATTTAAAAGCCATAAAAATACGGGGTATTACATACTTCCCCCCTAATAACGGAATTTCGTCCCGAAATTCGGAAAATAAGGCCTATCAGGTAGCACAATTCTGGATATCCTTTTTCGTACACAAACTATTTACATCGTAAGGCGCTCAATCACTATAGCCCTTTCCTCACAGTAACCCTATTTTACATTCTCATTGGAGACACTTCACATTGCGCTCCTAACCGATAACATTCGAATAGGTCACGCCTATACGTTATAAATTTCCATTATCTCACTATCATTAGGAGGCCGCAACTCACTACATAACAACTACTCGGATTTATTCATATACAAAATTCCCATTCTGAGAAGACCATACGAACATTTAACCACTCTTGTTCACCTAAAACAGTTGTGGAATTCCAACATAGTTATCGGATATCTTCTCGACCGATCCAAAATTCTGATTATCTACTCACCTCTAAGCATACGGAAGGAGAATAGTCGAGGTTCTTCCATAACAAAACCTTAATAAGCACCTCGTACGCGATAAACAGGTACGAGTGCTTCTATAGAGCATTCCTGAAATCATCGTACCAAGATTCCAAAATTTCCTTCACGTGGCTCCACTAATCTTTAATCACCGTGTACTTATTCCCTGGCTAAGGGTGATACATCCTACTCGAAATGAAACCTTATCTCCGTTGGTTCCTGAAATCCCATATCAAAGGTGGGATTCACCAATCTCATCCGGATTCAGAAATTTATACTGCGTCGGACCATGCACTGGCGCGATCCTTCCTTTCAAAGGAAGTCTGGGGCATACTAGTTGATATTGTAAACCAACCCAAAGGAATATCAATCACTTCCTTCTCGGCGACTTAATTCACATGCTCGGGATGAACCCTTGATCTTGTTTTGAGGATAGTAAGCCATCCAAGAACTTTACCGACTTCACCGACCTCTTCGAAGTTACAGGAATTGTCGATAAACACAAAATTCTTTGGTTGATTCTCCTCTTTCAACCAAACCTTACCTATGGGCGGTGTATGTAGAGACTACTCACTACGTCCCGCTAAACATCGATTTTTCTTTGAAATATCTCACATTAAGTGACACGTAATACTCCTCTTCCTTCCTTGGTGTATGATGAAGTCCCGACCCGTGCTCTTCTCTCCACGAAGCGCACTTCTGGATCTCTTATACCATACTAACATCATTTCTTTGGTATGCGCAAGTCACTCTCACACTTGACTACAAACAACTCCGCTCCGAGTGTTCTTCATAATAATTTAATTCTTCTCTATTCAAGGAATACCTCTTCTTAAATGGCTTCCCACTGCCTTCCAATCAAATTGGGGTGTACTATTCTAATTGCACACTAATGTATGGATTTTTACCCCTCATGTGACGTTTAATCCATTCTATCACTTCCACTTCGTTATACTAGTCTCACAAACATATATTTCACACGTCTATTACCACGTCCCTTCGACTTGGACAATTTTAACTGTAGCTAACCAAGATGCCCACATTTTGCAACACCCCGACTGCCCTAGGAAAGCGAACGGCGTGTTACTCATCAGTGAAACTAACTAAATCCAGCAAAGTTCAAGGAATAGGGCATTCAAATTCCATGACCCTAAAAGATGGATAACAAATCTCAAACTTCTTCAGATAAGTACAACAATCTTCCCAAATAGGTATAACAACCAAAATAAATCACTAACGCTCTATTCATCAGAATAATTACAGGTTATCTCTTTGTATAATAGAATTCTTTCTAGATAATCCATGCTAACAATCATCCCAACTCTTTATTCACCTTGTGTTCTGAACGCGGTTACGACATTCGGGGTACTCTCAATCACCCTAGAAATCAAATTTTCCTTATCATCGTTCCACCCCTCAACTCGTGGGGATAACTTTCAATGTTTTCTTACCACACAATCCGGCTCTAGTGGCTTTAAATTAAAATTCAACTACCAACTTGCATTTGTATTTACATGATCCCATTTTGACCAGGGTACCGAACTCATGGAATAGTGACCAAACGTCTCCCTATTTCCAACCTTACGCTAAGTTTCATGCGTGGGATGTCTCGCAAAGCGAAATCCAAACAAGGAACCCCCCCGATACACTACTTCCTAGCATTGTGGGTTATCGAAATCCGTTAGGTCCTCCGTCCATAGCATGTACCCCTTTATTCCGTCCCTTGACGTAAAAGTTACAATTCCTCCCGTAGTTATGCTTAACAAAGAATGTTTCACCAATTTCACTATCGTCCCGTATTGGTTGATGGTAATTACATTCCATAAACCTCGAATACATATGATCGGAATTCTCAAAATTCCTTTCCCTAATAATAGGGGTATAACTCTTAACTCCCACATCTCTAGAGGATAGATATAACACTGCACTCTTCCTATCACTAAGTCCGGAGTGCTAAACATAATACTGAGTCAAATCTTTTCGCTCAACGGTAAATCCCGATACATACTGAATCATACTGACAAATACTATACATACATTGGCATCGAATATCTCGAGCCCACTATCTCCTCCGAAGTCTCTAGGATAGATAATATAAATGCGAGTCCAACCTTCTTACAGGTAAAGCCTCGCCAAAACAAAACATGCTGCACTAATGCAACTACTCCGATAGCCTTGCAATAAATGCCCACTATCGTACTAACCATTTCTATAACGTTTTATCAAAGATAATACCATACTCGTATATCGCATCACTACGACGAGTAACCTCAATAAAATACGTATCACTGTTAATATACACATTCATCCTCCGCAGATAGCACTAAAGAAAAATCCCGCTACACTAGGGAAAAATATCCACATAATAATAACATTTATAATTATATGCATTAAACTCGTCTCACATGCTAATCTAACAATGAATAAAATATGGCGACTCGCTCGTGTCACATAAACACGCCACATCCTCTGAGGATACCACTTATACTTCCACCTTGTCAATCGTCTTGACTGCGCAAATGGTTTCCGGACATAATACATCTACTCAAACCAAACAAAATTACTTTAGTCGTTGTCTTTTACTAGGCACCGTATTCTTATCCTTTTACTCACTTTGGAACATATTATCGCGAGCGATTTCACTCCGCACAAATTACCTCAACACATAATCCACTTACTACCTGTCCTACTAACCAGATTAGGATTGTCCTTATCTCGTACTTTAGTAGACTCGATTCCTGTTAGCTGCCTCAGTTATACCCTTAGCCTTTTAGTCCCTAAAGATTAGGTCACTGTCTATAACAGTACTTACTAAATTTACCATCACTTGGTAAGAATTCAACTATCTAAATCATTTAAATGGGTTCCCTGATGTGTATCCACATCCCTTGGTGGTGCTACACCACCACCGTTGTATTCAGTCTTATTCTTGACTAAATCCTTCGATTTCCTTTAACTTCCCCCACAAAGAAGCGTTATCATCTATATTGACAAAATATGACGTTGTCAACCTCTAATTCGGTCGTCCATCAGAATTTCCTCTTTGAGTGTTATCAACTATTATTACGTGTCGATCTCCCACTGGGAGTCATTTCTCCACTTGTATCTACGTCATTCGATACAAAATTCGCTAACGATTAAGATTCATACTCACAAATGGACCCCTGTCATGCCCTCCCGTGATGAGTTCAGAACTACGTTTGCTTCTAATCCTGAACAGTTGAGGAAGGAACACACAGTCAACACTGTACCTAAGGTTCTCCTGTAGGCATAGCATTGCACTTCTAAAATTGGTGGTTGACTCCCATCTTTATAACTTCGTCCCGAAAGCCAAGAAAATTTTCCTCTAAATTTTTACTTTCAGTTAGCCACACTCCGTTCTATATCTAAACCTTTGGATACTTCACCTACTTTGGTAAACACACATAATTCCCGCATTTCTAGAATTTCCACAGACAGTTCTCTACACGTTTTTGTAATACATTGGGTAAGTTTACCCTCACACCTCATTCGACTATAACAACATTTGGAAATCATTGTTGCGCCTTAGTCGCCTTCCTGGTCTTGGCTTCTCGTGCCATAATGGAGGTGACCTCGACTACGGTCATCATCCTCGGATATATTTTATAATCTCAACTTAGCCCTGCCTCCTGATGTCCGCTTAACGGTCATCTTCTAACATCCGTCATCGCTCGTCACACGCACACATCCAAACGAAACTAGAATTCACTAATGTATACACGTTATAGTAGGAGAACGAATTCACATCAAGAAATCGATAACCCTAAACATAGGGCTCTATATCAAACAAAGCAACGCTGAAAGCATAATAAGCCGCACAGATCCTAAAGGACACTAGAACCCGATGCTCTGATACCACCTATGACACCCTGCCTAATTAAATACCGGGCAATCACTCCTTTATTAAATTAAAATCAAGGTGAACAGTTGGTTCATTCTTAGCATCACTGTCGTAAAAAAATAACTTTTCTAATTTAAACACCCTAATTAATTAAGCTAAGTGTCAAAACCATTTGAAACCCTTATTTCCATTTTATTAAATCTAATTATAAAACCTTTAATCATTAACATATTAAGAGTCACACAATAAGTATGAGAATAGAAATGAACATTCAAGAATTTAACCATCAATAATAAATCCCAACATATACAACACTAAAGGAAAACATCCTCACAGTAATAAATCCCGAAATAAAGATGCTGAAGGTAAAAAGAATTACAGTCTCTGACAAAACCAACTAAATAATGGAAAAGGGCGACACATGCCCCCACTGGATAAAGTTGAACTATAAGTAGAGTCAACAATGAGGTCGTCTAAGCAATGGCCTGCAACTCCCACAAAAGCTACAGCACGTTCCATCCAAAGAATCCTAAGTAAGACACCCCTGTGGCTGGGCACCTATAATACATTTATATACATATACACAAGAGAGAAGAGATAACAACAAATGGGTCAGAGCCTGAATGTAAAACTGTTTTAAAAATAGTTTAGCAAGTATTTAAAATGCTTACCGGCTAATACAACAGTCATATTAGTACGCGACACTCTCTTGAGAATTCTCAACTCTCATCTAGTGTGCACGTCTATCGTACTAATGAACCCCATATATCTCTCTAACTTATTCTCCATAAGTTTTAACACATGAAATTAAGGTTATGATATTCACTTTTAAAAAATCTAACTCTTCAGGATTTCTTACGTTATTTAGAATAATTCCGCATTGTTATAACGTTTTCGAATGCTTACAGTGAAGTTAATGAATTTCATACTTTACTTAACTACTATTTTACTCAGTAGAAAGTTCTCATATAGTTACACATATATATATTAATTACTCATATAATATATATACAAATAGCACCCCACATAAAATCTATGGTGCTAGACTCCCATATATAAGTATATATATACCAATCACTCATAAATTATATATATACTAATGGCACCCACATAAAATCTATGGTGCTGGCATACTCTGCTATCAAGTCCCCGTATCACACAAACTAAGGGAAATACTAGTTTGGAATCACTCTCGAACTGTATTAATACAAACACAAACAACATTGAGGCGAAGCATAGATTCCAAGTCTCTAAGAGGTCAGTCCATACCCTCACGTCTCTTAGGACCGTCTGACCATCGATCAGATAGCCTGTACCGAGGATATCTATCTTCTAGGGTACGAGTCAATATCCCCCATAAAGGTCCCATCGAGATAAGACTGTCCCAGCGCGGTAACCTCAGGGATAGCAAGTAGCGCGGGTACGATTTTTACACAGAAATAATATATGCACAATCACACCTTCATATATAAATATGTATTCACATCCACATTATTAAATTAGGTACTCTCACGACCCAAAATTATCATTATCTGTTATTACACATTTTACTCAATTATATCGTATAACAGCCTCATTCCTTTTTATTTTCGTAATTAATTTATTCTAAACTCACTTCTTGTCACTCGAAGTGTTCTCTCTATCTAAGTACAATTTCAATAGGCTCTCTCTCGCCTTCTAATCCAACTTATTAGATGTTTCGATTATTTAATCAATGCACTTATGATTTCTTAAGTCTGAAAGTCTCCCCGTTTACCCTTTATTTCCCATCACATTAAAGTTCCACTTTATGGGATTTATCTTGACCCTACTGGTCCTCTTTATGTTTCATTATATTATAGCAACCCTAATCAAGGTTACTACTCATAAAATCGAATTATGCTAACACGAGCAAAAATGAAGTTTTCCCAAGAGGGTCGATCGATCGATGAAAGGGGGTCGATCGATCGAACCATCGATCGATCAATGCTCTGGGCTCGATCGATCGATCAAGCAGTTATGCAGATTCTGCAGAAAACCCAGTTACGGAATTGTTACCCCAAACTCCTCCAAACCATCATATTACAGTCCCAAACTTCCAGGAATTATACTATAAGTGTTGTATACCCATATAAACAATATCCTATACGTAACACATGCGAATTTTCATCATCTATAACACGATAAAAGGGCAAAAATCTTTATAAGTCTCAAGAACCCTAATTTTTCCTTTAACTTAGTTTGTTTCATTATTTTTCCAGATTTTTTATCTCTAATACCATGGAAATTCATGGCTCAACCTCTACATGTGAAATGGATTTCCAGAAATATGATCTCTATCATTATAACATGCAATTTGTGTCTCCAATTAATGTTTTTCCTTAAGAACACTAATTCTAATCAACCTAAGACTAATATAAAAGGATGCATTAACTTGATAAAAGAAAGATAAATACTTGCCTAGAAATTTAGACCATGATTTGTGGAAGAAAAAGGTGTGGTTGTGATCCCCTTCGCGCGATCTACGATTTGGCGGTGACGACGGTGCAATCGGAGGTGTTCTTGGCCTAGAACTCTTTGGAGAGCTTATCCTCTTCCTCTCCAATGGCCGTCATTAGTTTTAGGTTGTGTTAACCCTAAAAGATGACACTTAACATTTGATATAACCCTTGTAAATTCGTGGGTTTAATTGCCCATAATTACGAAATGTCCAAAACGCCCTCCCGGGGTGCTAATTAAGCCTAAAAATGCCCCGAGACTCAAACTAAACCCCCCGGGTACACTTTTTTGACTATCTCGACCCTTCCGGACACTTTGGCGTACTCAAAATGACCATATGGGCAACTTATAATTTATTCACTTTTATTAATCAACATTTAGTCCCGACAAGACACAGACGCGTCCTGACTTAAATTTCCATAATTGCCATTTTATTCACACGTGATAATTTTATAAAAATAAATCTCATATATTAATATACTCATCCAGTAACATTCAACAAATAACAAATTTCCAATAATTACTAACTCTCGTCACGCTAGTAAATATTAAAAACAACATTCCGGATTAAAATTAAATTAATTTATCTCAATTAAAATTAATAAATTCCATAATTTAAAAGCCATAAAAATACGGGGTATTACAAATACTCCACCAAAGATTATTATTACCTAAGGAGGATCTTTGGCAAGTAGGTGGTCAGTGGTACTTTGCAAATAATTCATGTGGATGTCAATGTGAACCCACTCACAGCGCATCATTATAGTACTACCAGCATGGTAGTAGCATATGATGAAGAGGCAGCTCGAGACCAGATGGAATAGGAAGGTAGCGAGAAAATATGCAAGGAGCTAGAATGGCTAGAACTTAATAGTGAACAAAGAAATGATAAGGAAAGGAGGCGCGATGAATGGTTCTTCAATCTTGACCGAGAAGAGACTAGATATAAGGGGGTTGAGCAAGTGAACAACGCAGAAGGTGAAGCAGATGTCATCATTCCCTGGGATGAAGGAGGGAAATCTGAAGTAGAGTATGTATGTATTGCCCAAATGTATGATGTGGACTTAGACTCTGAGTGTGAAGCCATAGGAAGGACTCCTAAGTTCAAGTGATTCTTTGACTAGATAAGAGTAAAGTATGACACCAGAGTAGTCATCACAAAAAGGTTTTGTAGGCAGTGCAGCATTGCGGAGACCCCTTACTAAATTGGCAGGGACGAATTGGGAGGTTGATCAAAATATACACTTTTAAAGTGGTCTTCTCTAAGGCAGATAGGTAAGTGCCCTATTTCCACAACCGCCTATTGTGCGTGACAACTATGATCAATGAAATCTATCCCCCAAGGCATTGATGGATGGAGGGGCGTCTATTAATATTATATTGATCGATACATTATATGAGACAGGGATCGATCAAGAAAAGATAGTAACTGTGCCATTGGTGATTTCAGGATTCGACAACCCCGCATGGATTCCCTAGGATATGTGAACATGGGTATTAAGTTGGAGAATTTCACTTCCCACATAAAATTCCACATCATCAATTCCAACACCAACTACCAATTTCTCATTTGAAGGGTGTGGATCCATACCCATGAAAAAGTACCCTCCACGTACCACCAACGTGCAAAAGCCAACATTTGGGGAATGAAGATCATAATCAAAGAAACATATAATCCATTTCTTGTTGAGGAGGCCCACCTAGCGGATGCGGTATTTTACACAGAGTTGGAAAGAGGAAGAGTTTTGCAAGAAAGTTGGAGAAAAGGTAAGTGGTTGAATGAGGTTCCTAGCTAAAAAAGTTTGTCCACGATCATTTGGGATCCCCCACATAGCAAAAGTAAAGAGGAAGGTAGAGGAGGTATCAAACCTCAAACTTTCAAGAAGGTGGTCCCACCCGATGGGAAACTTATATACTATTTATAACGGTCTACGCAGGTGGCATTTTGGGATGAGAGCATTGACCCGACACTAGAGTGTTTTTTGGTGCATGAGTCCCATATCATTGAACATATTGAAGAACCAGAAGAGGCTCTGGAGTGCATGCAAGATGGACTCAGGGAGTAGCTATAAGAGCTAGAAGATATTAACTTGGGAGTAGAAGGGAGTGAAACTAGACCCATTCTAATTTCTAAGAGTTTGAATCCAAAGCATAAGGGAGAGATCATCAACTTGCTCAAATGTATTTTCCTGGAAATACATAGAGATGCCAGGGATAGAACCGAAAATGAGATCCCACAAATTAAATATTTTTCCTAATGCTCTTCAAGTCAGACAAGCAACACGTACGTACAAAGCTAAGCTCGACCTAAAGATAAAAGTAGAAGTAGAGAAACTATTGGTAGCAGGGTTCATTAAACCCATCTAGTACCCTGTGTGGCTCTCCGTCATTGTACCTATGGTGAAGAAGGACAAGATTCAAATTTAAATTTGTGTGTACTTTTGTGACTTAAACTAGGCATGTCCCGATAATGAGTTTCCCCTACCCAGTATAGATGACTTAGTAGATTCTACCGCATGACATAAAATGTATAGTTTTGTGGATGGGTACGTCGGCTATAATCAGATTAAGATGGACCAAGTGGATGCGGAAAATACTGCCTTCCGCATGCCATTAGGAAACTTTCACTATAAAGTCATGCCATTCAGATTAAAGAAAGCCAGGGCCACCTGCCAACGGACCATAATGGCAATCTTCCATGATTTGTTTCATGATATACTGGAATTCTATGCGGATGACCTCGTGGTGAATTTAAAGAGAGAAAGCAGTCATATACAAGACCTCCAAAGAGTGTTTGAGAGATGTCGTAGGTATAAGATGCAGATGAACCCCTCAAAGTGTGCCTTCGGGGTCACTACAGGGAAGTTTTTGGCGTTTGTAATGAATAGACGGGGGGTGCAGGTTGGCAAAAAAAAAGAAGAAGTCCAACATGATGATGCCACCTTCAAAGAGTTAGAGGCAACTCAAGAGCATCTTAGGAAAGTTGTCTTACCTAAGAAGGTTCGTACCTACACTGCCAGAGGTGACCCACCCATTTACAGCCCTGTTAAAAGAAAAATCTAAGTAGACATGGGGGGAAGAACAGGAGAAAGACTTTGAGAATATCAAAGATATTTTAGCCTCTTCATCCACGATGATCCCGTCGGAGGCTGGGGCACCACTGTTGCTCTACCTCACTTCAATAGAAAGGTCTATAGGAGCACTGTTGGCTCAAGAGAAGGAATGAGTAGAGAAGACGGTGTATTACTTGTCAAGGGTGATATCAGGTACAAAATCAAGATATATAAATGTTGATAGACACTATCTTGCTGTAGTTTTTGTGGCTCCAAAGTTGAGACACTACCTATTAGCCTTTACAATCCGTATAGTTACTAAGTGTGACCCTATCAAGTACCTCTTAGCACGGATAGTCCTGGTAGGGCGGGCAGCGAGGTGGTTCTTAATTTTCCAGAGTATTATTTGTAGTGAATAACACCTAAATCCATCAAAAGTCAAGTGGTAGTTGATCTGTTGGCCCACTTCCCAAGTGGGAATTTTGAGCCCCCAGTGAAGAGTTACTTGGGGAAATTTTGAGGCATGCCTGGCAAAAGAGATCGAGAAGTGAAATATGGATTTTGATGGCTCTAGCGCACAAGGAATGGGAGGTGAGATCATTATCCTCTTAACTAGTGAGGAGAAGATCAACCTCTTCTTCAAGCTAGACTTCAAATGATCGAACAACGAGGCTCAGTATGAGGCCCTCATTTTGGGTATGTTGGAAGCACTTCGAAGAGGGATTAGAGTACTATGTATACGAAAGGACTCTAATCTGGTGGTGAAATAGGTTAATGGGGAGTTATCCCTCAAACATGACAACCTGGCACCATACAGATCCATCATATAGAAGTTACTGAGGCAGTTCCTGAAAGTGACCGTTGAGAGGCATGCGCGAATAATGAATAGGCATCCTGATGCGCTAGTTATAGTAACCCGAAAATTAGATGTGAATGAGTCACAGGAGACTATCACAGTACGACGGAGAATGATTCCTACCATAGTGAAGTCTTTATTCCCAAGTGATGAGTCAGAGGACTGAAGGTACCTAGTTATGTAGCATCTAGAAAAAAAGAGAAGGAATGGTGAAGATGTTAGAACTAGCTAACTACCACCTATGCAGCGAACACTTTATTATAAGAGCACTGGTGGGTTCATATCAAGGTCTGTAGGAGAAGAGGAAGCAAGAGAGAGGTTATCAGCAATGCAGGAGAAGCATTGCGGGGATGCTGATGTCCCTTTATATCACCGAGTGCAGTGGGGGGGTGGGGGGGGGGGCTATTATTGACCCACCATGAGCACATAAGTTGCTTATCTGTAGCAGGGCTATTTAAAGTGCCAACCCCAATTTAACCAACCTATAGAAGCTAATTTTGTAGTGGCCTTTAAAGATTGGAGGCAACCCTATATAACTAATTTGAAAGATGGTGATCTATCTACAGAAAGAGCGTATAACATTTATCTAAGAAAGAGAGTTGCCGGCTTCTTCCTAGTAGAAGGGGAGATCTATAAGAAGGGATACAATGAGAAAAAACTGAAATGTGTAGCCAAAGAGGATGTGGCAAGAGTGTTGAAAGAGTTCCATAATTCCTCCCACATGGGAGGTGCCAAACTGTACGACCAGCTGATGACGTTGGGGTATTATTGGCCAACCATGGAGGTTGATTCCATTGGTTATGTAAATAAGTGTAGAGCTTTCCAAGTACATGGTAACATGGTACATGGTACATGCCCCTTCTGTTAGTCTGCAAAGCCTAGAAGCTCCCTACCCCTTCCACATATGGCCGTTCGATCTGGTAGGAAAGATCAACCTAACCTCTCATGGCAAAGCTTTCATTATTATCACTAGAGAATTGTATACCAAATGGGCCGAAGTTGTCTCCCTCAGGAGAGTGGCTGACCAAGTGGTAACCCAGTTTATTATGGAGTGTATCATATGCCGATTTGGTATACTCAAGGTGATTCTAACATACAATGGGAAATAATTCGTATACAAGGATATGGCACTTCTCACATATAAGTATAAGATTGTGCATAACAGCTCAACTATCTCCTACCCTAAGGGCAATGGCCAAGCAGATGCCACAAATAAGACCTTGATTAATATCCTGAAAAAGATGGTGCAGGACATGCCAAGAGAGATATATGAGAAGCTGCCCATGGTACTATGGGCTTACTTTACTTCAAATAGAAAACTGACCAAGTTTACTCCATTCTCACTTGTGTATAGGAATGAAGCTATCTGATCGATGGAACTGGTGGTACCAGTCACACCCCGCGTAATTCTGGCATCGGCCGCCACCAAAATTAAGTCGGGCATGAGTAAATAAAATACCACTATTAGCATGAGACATATAAAATCAATCCACAAGATAAATAATTGAATCAATCCCAAATGATAATAACAACTAAGCGATAAAAGATCCATCACATGCTAAAACTTCGAATAAATCCAATATCCAATAATGATTTAATTAAAAACTGAATAATAATCAACTGTGAATGATCCAACTGAAATCTTCTAATAACTTTGGAACCGAATGGACCAATAAAAACCCAAATGAAGTCCCATAATGAAATACGACTTAAAAGAAAGTCTAACTAAATAAAGCAATAAAATGAATAAACTCCAGCTGCACCTCCAAATGACAAACTCTGATAATCCTATGCAGCTTCTCCAAAACTTATCCTGAAAAAGTTAGTCAATGCACGAGGTCAAATCCCCGAGCATGAATACATGCTACTCCCCTAAAATAGGGTCCGTGAATCCAGACAGTAGCATTATACGCAATAAATATCACAATAGAATATTTTAATTAAATGTTTTATTAAATGCGAGAAAGATAAATTACTAACCACCCCCAAATATTCTAATAAAAACACTTTAATATCATTTTAATTATCCCTCCGCACCAAATCATTAATTTACTTAAATTAACCCAAATTATCATTATTATCACTTTTTATTATGGCGGTCCTCCCGCCCCGGGTGGTAATTTCCATCAAAGTTTAACGCTTCCCCTTGCCAAAATGCCAGCCGAATCTGTTTAAACTGTCGATCCCCCCAAATTTGACAAGGTCCCACACACGACACGATATAAATCGCCAGCCGGGCCATTTAAACTGTCAACCCCCGCACATTATGTCGCCACAAATTTTAATACCTGTTTTTATCTTATGCATTAATTCTCATTTTCTGAATTTCACAATTAACAAATTACCCCACCCTTTTAATCAATGAGAGATCCTCAAAATACCACTGAGTCCCATACCTAAGGATCCCCCAGTACACATACATCCTATCCTACATATATGATGATTTACTAATATAAAACACGTCCTAGTCTCATGCTTAATCTAACGCAACGATAATAAAACATAAAAATCATCCTAACCCCAGAATATAAAATCCCCACAAATTTACACTAACGAGTCCCATACCTAACAAGCATCCTAAAATAGGGTTGAGAAAGAATAATACCCAAAAGTCCCTCGTCCCCATGATGGCAAAAGTGAATAATAGTAATCCACACAATATCATAAATCATAAACACAACATGATAATATAATCATAAAGGTCCCAATTTAATTTAATTCAATTAATAGCACTGTCGTTGTTTTCAATATAATCCATTCTATTCAATAATGTTAACTTATTTAACATGCGATGATTACAATATGATATAGTCATTCTCTTTTATAAATCATCTAATTTTTTTAGTGTGTACGCGTCCCAATATAACATATATCTAATCCCATAATTTCTACATGCAAACCTACATCCCCCAAACCTTGAAAATCCAATAATCTAACCTACGCACCCAAGGGTTTCAAAGATTAAATCATACTAAGTAATTTCATAAAAATAGTCCCAAATTAAGTGTCCACTTTCTCTAATTAAGTTACTCATTGATTTTATAAAAAAACATGATTAAGGGTTTAGGCAACACTTAAGATGCATAATACCAAAGGAAGAGAATAAAGTATTCATGCTTGAGATTAAGATGAAGAGATTCTGACTACAAGGTTGGATTCCTCTCGAAAAATTAGCAAAGAGACGTTCATGAAAAATCTTGAGAAAACCCGATTTAAAGCTTCAAAACGTGGATTGAAAATAGCGCTCCAATGGCGTTAAGGTTTTGAGGGAGGAAGAAGATGTAAAAGAGGAGATTATTTCTCTTAGTGTTTAGAAGAAAGTATATTTAAAAGTCCTAAACCCGTCACTTTATTTATATACCAAAAAGAATTTGAGTCCTAATCAAATACAAACACTCAAAAAATTATTACAAACGATCAAACCATAAGTATGGCTTGAAATTTTAGTATTTTGTAGCGAAAGGTGAGATGGAGCTGCTGTGAAAAATTCAGCTCGATCGGACGGTCGAATTTCTAAATATATTATTTTTATCCTCCTTAGCTCGGATCCTCCTAGATTTTTAGACAAAAAGTTATAATTTCTAAATTTTAATCCCGATTGAAATTCCACTTAAAACCTTATTTTTATATATAAAAACAAACATATTTAATTAATAAGAATAATTAATTTTATTTTTTCTCGAATTTCCCAATTAATTAATTTAATTAATTAATAAAGACACGGGGTGTTACAGTACCCTCAGCTAGGGGTCGCTCTAAGTGATGGACTCATTCCTGACTCACGACATGTGTAGTTGGAGGCACTGGATGAGCATAGGGATAAGAAAAAAGATAACTTCAAAGTCTATACCCAACAGTTGTCCATAGCTTATGAGAACCTATTCAAGCCCAGACAGTTTCAGGTGGTCGACTTGGTCCTGCCCGCATCCACTCATCACCTCCACAGCATGTCGGTGTCAAAGTACAAACCCAGTTAGGAAGGCCCTTTGTGGTAAAGGGTAGGTAAATCAGGGTAATGCCAGATCTCGGAGCCGGAAAGTGATTATCTCCAATCCATCAATTGCAAATGGCTAAAGAGGTACTATGCCTAGTTTTGTTAAAGTTCATTTCCTATTGAAGAATTTGAGTGGCTTGCCCTAACACCCAAAAAGTTTTTTTTAAATGATAGAGTAGCATAGTCTTGTAAACAATATACAGTATGAAAATAAATGAATAACAACCCTTTTTTATCATTTCATGATGATTTTTATCTTATTTACTTACCCTCTATACGAGGTAGATCCGCTAGAATATTTTTTCCAGAAATACTCTCTACTAGGCTAGAAGAAGATCCAGATAAAAAGAACTTTTCTCATTACACTTGGGGGGGTACATACATCGTAAGAGAAAATTATATTGATAAAAGTCCTTCCATAGATAACAGACAAATGGTTTTATCCTTGCCACCAGACCAGCAGGAGGACATCCTCTAAGCAATAATAAAATTTGGATTGATTTTCTAAAAACAAGATTTATAGCCTAGAGAACAAGTTCCAACCTTTGTTCTCAAATAAAATCTTTACTTAACTAGTTCTCATAAAGTGTGGAGAAAGGGGGTCTATACCCCCCCCCCCCCCCTCCCCCGGTCTAAATTTTTTACGAAAAAAGGTTCCTAATAAACTATTTGAAATAATGACCCCGCAGACTAGGGGAAATGTTTCTAAAAAAAGGATAGTCATTTATATTGGTAAATTATAGTCAAAGTTTGTAGGAAGAATAGAGGCTAACACTTTTCTCCCTATTATTCCCTAAGAAATGAATGTGCATAGTAATATACCCCACGGATAGAATGGGAAACTCTACAATATTAACTTGCTCAGATAATATACAATTACCCCACAGTTAGAAGGGGAAGCTATGAAATATTAACTTGCTCATATAATATGCAAGTACCCCACAGTTAGAAGGGGAAGTTCCAAAATATTAACTTGCTCAGATAATATGCAAGTACCCTACAGTTAGAAGGGGCATCTCTAAAATATTAACTTGCTCAAATAATATGCAAGTACCCCACAGTTAGAGAGGCATCTTCCAAATGTTAACTTGCTCAGCCTATATGCAAATACCCCACGGGTAATGGGGCATCTTTCAAATGTTAGCTTGCTCAGCTCAAATGCAAGTACCCCACAACTAGAGGGGCATCTTCCCAATGTTAACTTGCTTAGCCTATATGCAAGTACCCCATAGTTAGAGAGACACCTTCCAAATATTAAGTTGCTCAGCCTATATGCAAGTACCCCACAATTAGAGGGGAAACTTCAAAATTTTAACTTTCTTATCTATATGCAAGTACCCTATAGTTAGAGGGGAAGCTTCAAAATTTTAACTTGCTCAGCTATATGCAAGTACCCCACAGTTAGAGGGGCTAGCTCTGAAATGATGAGTTGCTTTGCTCATATGAAAGTACCCCACAGTTAGAGGGGGCAGCTCTAAAATGATAACTTGCTCAGCTCATATGTAAGTGCCCAATTAGAGGAGGCAGCTCTGAAATGATAACTTTCTCAGCTCATATGAAAGCACCCCATCGTTAGAGAGGTAGTTCTGAAATGATAACTTGCTCCGATCTCTTGAAAGTACCCCACAAAACATGGGGCAGTTCTAATTGACAAATTGCTCATAGTAAATAGACTAGGTCACGGTTAACAGACATCAATGCATCATAAAGGTAAAGATAGCATCAGTGTAGTTTTCGTAGTTAGAAATAAAATTTCTAAGAAATAGCTAAAAGTAAATTTGGTATGATAGTTTAATACCTGAGGAGTGAGCAACATAGCACTCTCATCATATTTAGCATAACTAGGAATAGCCGTTTCACTAACCTAGAAATAAGGAAACAAGAGTGTGATGACAAGCACACTTGCATAGTAAAAAAAGGAAGAAAAGGGAAAGGGGAAAGGAGAAAATGGTATGACAGTATAATATCTCTCTCATAGCTTCTTCCCTAAGATGTTCCACAGCAATCGGAAAAATCGCAATACTAACCTAAAAAAAGGAAACATGTAAGTGTTAACAAACACTTGCACTGTAAAAGAAAGTTTGAGAGGTATGATATACCAAGTGTTTACTCAGATAATCTCATCTGAGACACTAGTCATAGGTCCCATAATGATAGGGATAGCTGCAATATGGACTTGAAAGTAATAAAACCAAGTGTTAGCAAACCCTTGCCCAGAAAACGCAAGTCAAGAGTATAGTATGCCAAATATACCAAGGTATCCCTCTCCGGGAGGCTATCCAAAGGTCTTACATGTAAAGGAACTTGTGCAACACTAACCTGAGAATAAACATAAAAGTACGGTAAATAGAAGGACCATAGTTACAAGTATGTCGGAAATACATAAAGATTCTCGTGCATAAAAGAAAAGCAAAGAAGTTTAAGCAAAATGAACTGATATATGCAAAAAATTACCTGGGGAGTTACTACCCCAGAACTCAGGACAAGTCCCATAGATAATGACCTCAGCTATACTAACCTAAAATCAAGTAAAAATTGAGAAATGTACAAGTGAATGGCACATAGAAGAAAGTGCCTCTTGGGTAGGAATGTATAGTACATATGGGGTCACTTACACAAGACTCGCAGGAGGGACTATTTGTGAAGAAGTCTTGCCAGTACCAACTTGTGAAGGAGGAAATAAATAAGTGTTAAAAAAACACTTACATACTGACGTAAGAAATATAGACAAGTCATAAAAAAGATCTTCTTGCAAAAGATGTCGAGAGGGGAACTATGGTGGTGCAGCTACCGAGAATAGTAGCAGCAGGGGCACCAACAGCTGCAAGGGTTATTGGAGCAGCATCCCTAGGGTCCTTCGATATTAAAAAAACTAATCATGGCATACAAAGACTTTTATTTTACCCAACATAAAATACTTTGCACGAGGGGACTAATGTAGATGGGTACTACCCCACAGTAAAAAGTAATTCGTGGCGAGGGAGTCCACTACGAGGGACGGACCCCTCTGCCAAGACCACGACCAAAGGAGTGAATGACGGGGAGGGATTCCATTGCAAGGTACTCCTTTAATAATACCATAGTAAAGGTACGATTTGGGGGAAGGAGTCTACCACGAAGGACCCCTTTGTCTAGATCACAATAAAGAGTTATTTCGTGATGTGAGAGTCCACCAGGATGGATCCCTTAGACATTCTAAATCAAACAGTGTAATGATGTAATGGCATGAAACTTTTATAATACAAGATGAAGTGATTGCTTTGCACAAACCCATTTGTTCTCCTCAACACATGAGAACACACTATATGGTTGACTCTCTTGAGTCCGTACCATATAGGAGTTGTAACTAGTTTGGATATGAAGATAAAATAGTTTAGTTTTCTTGAGCATCCCCTCCAAGGTACACAAGCGCCATCATCAAACATAAATCAGTCCAAGAACCACATACATCTACCAAAGGGAAGTATTTTTATCTCTTGAACACACTATAGTACACAATTTATGCATAAAGGTGTTAATGTGTGTGCACGTGTGTTCACATATTTTTAGGAATTTTTATTTTAAAACTATTTTAAACATTTTTAAAACATTTAAAATAATTTTTAAAAGTAATTAAAATCATGTTTTAAAAGTGTTGGGGTTAGAATTCAAATTAGTTTTATTCCTTAAAAATGTGTCAGAGTAAATGTAAAATCGACAATGACATTTGTGGGCACAATTTGGATTATTTAAAAGTTCTAAAACACGTGTTTCACAGCCTATTGGATTATCCCACATTTTAGCACACAACTGGTTACATTTGTGTTTTCAATGTGTCTTAGAAGTGGGAAATAATATTAGACATTGGATCATTTTAATCTACGACCTGCATATGTTTTGAAGTGATCCATGTGATATCGTTTAGGTCCAATCAGAGAAAGTGTTTGTACGGTGCCATTTCAACCCTTAGATTTAGAATTGAACCGTCAAAGCAATCCCAACCCTTTATTTCCTTCGAACATATGGAACCTTCTATGACCAGTATAAATAGGCTCTTTGGGTCAGCCATTTAAACACTTTGGTCATTCGTCTAACTTGAGAGAAAAATTAGAGAAGAAAGATGTTAAAGAGAGAAGAGATAATATATATATATATATATATATATATATATATATGGAGAGAGAGAGAGAGAGAGAAATAAAACCAATCTTCGTAATACAAAACTCTTAGGTTTTCTTCCAAAAAACAAATACGTTCTTAAAGTTTCAACTATTCCAGAAAAACTACCGTTTGAGAGTTAGAATCAGTTAGGTTTTTGTGAGTTTGGTATTTGGTTCAGTTTGAAGATCGTCTTCACTCATTATCTCTCGTAGGAACCACATCTCACTGTGGATCTTGCATTTCTTTCTAAATATTGTAAGATTTGCTAAGAGATATATCACACGATATAATTTAGGGTTTCTGTTATCTCTTATCTATTGGATCTTATTTTGTATGTTTATATTTTTGTAGATCCACTATCTATTTCAAATTATTTGAAAAAGAGATTTCCCAAAATCTCATATCTGAAAAACCTTGTTTCAAAAATATAAGTTTCACAGCTTGAGAAATTATTTCGTACATAAATAAGTTTTCAAACTATAAAATCTAGTTTTTAGAAAGATTATTTTCCCGATCTGAAAATAGTTTTTGAAGTCTGATTTTTATAGAGATTTGAACTCTTTGCATGTCACATAAAAACTGTGTAATTTTATAGGATTTATTGTATAAATCTTGAAAGGTGTGAGTTGCATATTTGGATGTAGTTGTAGTCACATAACTATCAGCCCCACTGATATGACGCAAATATTGCGTATTTCACCCGTTAACCTACGCCTTATTAGCCCACTTGGGTATCTTAATCCCTATATTTATGCTCGTTAACAAGACAACCTCGAATTTCTATGTTAACACGTTTTGCAGGGGTTAATTGAACTTTTGTAGGTATTTGGATGCTTAGTATGAAGTTTGGACGCTTTTCGGAAAACTTTCGTCGACTATTGGAGCTTCGGGGGAATTTTAGTAATTCCAACATTCGGGTTTGAATCCCGAGCTCTGCACGGAAGTTGAAGCCCTCTGATTTCTCTTCGCGTGGCCACCGACGGTGCATGATTCTGAGTTGTATCGAAGGAGTTATGGCATTTTTAGGATGGTTTTTACTTCAAACTCACACTCAAGGCCACATTCAAGGACATTTTTGTCATTTCATATTTTAGTTTTTTGGCCCAATGTCTTCTTGGATGTTGTATTCCTTTGAGTTATCTTCGCTTAGCCTCCGACCGTGCCTAATTCCGAGCTATAACCAAGAAGTTACGGCCTTTTCCGTAAAACAGGACAAAGCTGCAGATTTCATACCTGTAGGTACCGATCGATTCGGACACCCCAAATCGATTCGGCCGAATCGATTCGGACACCCCAAATCGATTCGGTTTGGACCAGTGTGATTAGTTCCCTTTGACCAAATCGATTCGGGTGCAGATATTTTTTATTTCTTTATTTTTTTACAAGTTTACCATGGGATATTTTTGGGTATAAATACTCTCTTCTCTCATTTTTGAGAGAGATCTTCATATCTCCATTTTGTCTTAGATTTTAGGGTTTGTGGTTGGGAGCTAAATCCTACTCCTATCTTGTACTCTTTGTTTTGTAAGTTGTACCTTAACTTTAATTTCATTAATTTAGTTGTCTTCCTTAATTTCCATGCTTTAATTTACTTGCTTTCTTTACTTTCTTGCCTAGATTAAATTATTTCTTGAATAATTAGTTTATTGCTTTGTTAATTAGTTTAATTTATGTATTTCCCTTAGATAAATAGGGTCGGGGTTGTGTTCCGCCATTTACGGGTTTGGACCTCGAAAGTTAGGTTTTGTGTAAAATTGCATTTAATTGAAACCGCATGTATTAAAGTCGGATTATTATGCGTTTAACTTTCTTTGTCACGCAACGTTAGTGTTTATAGCGATATTCCGAATTTAATCCGTGTGTGACCATTTTCCGTTAAATGTTTAATCTCGCAACTTTGGGTTAAATTCCTTATTGTGTGATGTTTATGCTTAATTGTAAATGCTCGATTAAATTGCTTTCGAGCCGGAATTCTAATTAGTAGTTGTTTAGCCCGTGTGGTGGAATGCGATCCCGATCCTCGCTTTACTTTTGTGTAGCATAACTTATTCTTTTCTTTTTCCACCATTCCCAACCATCACCTTTTCTTTTATTTATTTTACATTTTTATTCCTGAAGTAATTAAACAATTAAAATCTAAAATTCAATCACTCCCTGTGGACTTCTTACGATACCCGACTTACCACTGTGCTTGCTTGTCAAGTGTAGTTGTAGTTTAGGTTTTTTGCATTGAGTCGTCGAACCGATAACAACGATTTGCGTACTACACGACGCACGATTTGCGCTCGATCAAAATGGCGCCATTATCGGGGAGTGTGTTTTAGATAGTAATTGTTTTATTATTTCGTAGTATTTTTCCTTTTGTATTTGTATTCTTTGTTTTAAACTTTTTTGCAGGATAGCATATTTGAGCGCTAAGAAACTTTGATTCGCGGTTGCTCACTTTCTTGCTCGGATTCTCCATCTATAAACAACGAGGTAATCATGTCCTACTATTATAGTTATTACGGTCATTCTAATGATTCTTACTTTGGGGATAGTTTTCAAGTTTTCCATTTTGAAGATTTTCTTGAGATTGAAAAACTTGAAAACATTTATCGGAATGAAAATCGTTATTGGGAGCTTGAGTTGGATTCATTATTCGAATCCAATAACGATTCTTATTTCGATACTTTCGAAGACGAGTTTCAACCAAATGAGGAGTCCGAGGCTCTTGAGCCGAGGAAGCCTACGTTGGAAGAAACATTTCTTCTTTACTCCCAAGGTTTGGAAAGCCTAAATGATGCTGGAATGAGACTTGGATCACTTTGCGATGAGATGAATTCTTATGCACAAAACAACGAGGAGGTGGAAACTTGTGTTTCACCTCAATTTTTCAAAGAATTTCTCATCGAATGTGAATCTCTCTCCCCCGAAATTCAATCTCCTTCTGACGATATGTTGACGGATATTGAATTTATTTCATTACCATATACATTTTCCATCATTGAACCATGTGAATTACCGGTTGATTCCTATGAGTCGGTAGAAACTTTTAAAACTTCTACACTTTTTGCCGATGAGGACTCCTTACCGAATTTGTTTTCGATGGATGTTATCCCCACGTGTGCACCATCTCCCATTCCATTTGAAAAATCTTTGGGAGATGAGTCAATTTTTCTTGGACCTCAAGTGTACCTTTCCCCCTTATTATCCAAATCCCCCATCATCCGCCCAAAATTTTAAATTGGCAATGGTTCACTTTTTTCACCACCCACATGCCTTCCGTTGTTCAAACGGAATTCTTATTTTTCGGGAGGCATGTTCGCTTTGGAGGGTCCACCGTTAATCTTTTAAAGTCAAATCCCTTTTTGGGTCGACCCTCAACTATTTAGACTTCTAGTGTATAGTTAGTGTGAAGCCTAAATAGTAGGCTGTAAATAGTTAGCTTTTTAATTTTCTTTTTTTTCCTATTTTTCTTTCCTTTTAATTTAGTCTAGTGTAATTAGTTAACTTTTTGTTATTTGTTTTTGCTATGCTCGGTACTAACTTGTTTTGTAGATTTCACTGGACTCATGCTTATGGAGTTCGCTCCAATTTTGGGTAATATCGTTTTTCCTATCTGTGTGTTTTGTTCTTAATTAGCATTGAGGATAATGCAACATTTAAGTTAGGGGGTGTAGGATATTCTATCCATTTCATGTGTAGTCCATGGATTTACTCACCATTAAGTTACTAAGTATGCTTTTCTTAGAAAAATTGAAAATTTTCAAAAATATTTTCTTTCTTTTTGCTCCTTTGTTGGACATTTTGCCTTGTTTCCGATGATAAATTTTAATAATTACCCGATCCGATTGACAACTCAATGATGCGTGTTCTCGATTTTAGAAGTTATTAGACTTTAGTCCTCAAATCATTGATTTTGTGAATTAAACTTTATCCCATGAGCATATGCACTTTCCTTGTTATATTGATTTGGTTTAAGATTTTTAAACTCGGTAATCTTTTGTTGCATTGTATATACTTACACCGAGTAAGCTTTGTACCTTTCGTCGTTTGTGAGTGTATACACTATTCTTTCCTCTTTGAAAACGTTGAATTCGTCGGTAATCTCTCTATTCTTTCATTGATCGTTCATTAATTGAGTTTATATCTTGAAATGTATTACTTGATCATGATTTTCATATAATGTTTTGACTCGAGAATTGCGTAAACTTTATGAAATGATCATAGGCCTTCTTTGTTATATCACCCATATTAGCCTTGACCTCACCCTTATATGTTTACCCTCGTTAACCCCTTTGAGCCTAAATATAGCCTTTCTTTTCATAACCCAAATTCCCATAACCAACTCCGAATTGGAGTTTTAAACCATACATACACTTTCCATACCTTTGTTTGGAATGTTACTTGGGATTGAATGTTGTTGTTATGATGTCGGTTGCAATTTAGGCATATGAGAGTTTGAAAAGTAAAGGAAAGAAAGAAGAAAAGAAAGTGTAGTGAAAAAGAGAAAGCAAAAAGCAAAAGAAAACAAAAGAAAACATGAGAAAAAGAAAAAAAGAAAAGAAAAAGAAAAGGGAAAGTTGTATATGTTGTATATATAGTTCAATAAGCTTTGATTACTCTCCAAATGATACATTTAATACTTATTTTGGAACTTGTTTTCCAATTTTGTAATTGCCCACATTTTTCCCATTATTCCAAGTTTTCATTCCAAACACTTTGAATCCGTACATACATCCCTTTCATTTCGTACCCTATCCTAGCCTACATTACAACCCTATAAAGTCCTATGTGTTCTTAGGGTGAATTTGATTTAAAAGTCATAATAGTTTTGATAATCTGTGAAAATACATTTCTCCTCTTTTAGTGAGTGGTATCTTTCATTGAGATTACAAGTTTTTCATTTCTTATATAGCGTTCTTCATCTGTGACATGTGCGCGGCCTAGTTTCCATTTACATTTACTCTTTATGCCCGCATGTCCCGTGTATTACCTCCCTTTTCATAGTGAATTCATTTGATGAGCGTAATGCCCGTGAGGATTTAATATATGCTTGCTTTGTGTTTATCCAATTTATTTAAGTTATTACCAAATCATATTTCGCCTTTTCTCTCCCCCCTCCCACTTTTAAAGTTTCAATTCTATGAGGTGCATTCAACCTGTTAATAACAACGAACTTTAGCTTGAATTCATTCAATATGCTAATAACGCGTTTGAAATCTTTTTCATTGTTGTTGAGTTTGTCGCATGTTGGGTTGGGCATATTTTGAGGAAACTATGGGATGTTTGTGGGTATCATCCCTGAAAACCCGCACGAGACGACACTCGTCCACTAGGGTAACATAGGGGTTTAACGGCTTATTGCATATGCTAAATGCAATCGTTCGCCCGCAAAAGTGGCCTCATCTTTTTATTACTTTTTCATCCCATTTGGCACTTGTATCCTGCTTTTGGTTTTCTTGTAGTTCTTGTTATTTCTTATTTCATTGCTAGGGACTAGCAATGTGTAAGTTAGGGGGTGTGATACGACGCAAATATTGCGTATTTCACCTGTTAACCTACGCCTTATTAGCCCCCTTGGGTATCTTAATCCCTATATTTATGATCGTTAACCAGACAACCTCGGATTTCTATGTTAACATGTTTTGCAGGGGTTAATTGAGCTTTTGTAGGTATTTGGATGCTTAGTATGAAGTTTGTACGCTTTCCGGAAAACTTTCGTCGACTATTGCAGCTTCGGGAGCATTTTAGTAATTCCAACATTTGGGTTTGAATCCCGAGCTCTTCACGGAAGTTGAAGCCCTCTGATTTCTCTTCACGTGGCCGCCGACGGTGCATGATTCTGAGTTGTATCGAAGGAGTTATGGCATTTTTAGGATGTTTTGTACTTCAAATTCACACTTAAGGTCACATTCAAGGGCATTTTTGTCATTTCATATTTTGGTTTTTTGGCCCAATGTCTTCTTGGATGTTTTAGTCCTCTGAGTAGCCTCCGACCGTGCCTAATTCCGAGCTATGACGAAGAAGTTACGGCCTTTTCCGTAAAACAGGACAAAGCTTCAGACTTCATACCTGTAGGTACCGAATCGATTCGGACACCCCAAATCGATTCGGACACTCCAAATCGATTCGGTTTGGACCAGTGTGATCAGTTCCCTCTGACCAAATCTATTCGGACACCCCAAATCGATTCGGTCCTGCAGATATTTTTTATTTCTTCATTTTTTTACAAGTTTGCCATGGGATATTTTTGGGTATAAATACTCTCTTCTCTCATTTTTGAGAGAGATTTTCATATCTCCATTTTTTCTTAGATTTTAGGCTTTGTGGTTGGGAGCTAAATCCTACTCCTCTCTTGTACTCTTTGTTTTGTAAGTTGTACCTTAACTTTAATTCCATTAATTTAGTTGTCTTCCTTAATTTCCATGCTTTAATTTACTTGCTTTCTTTACTTTCTTGCCTAGATTAAATTATTTCTTGCTTAATTAGTTTATTGCTTTGTTAATTAGTTTAATTCATGTATTGCCCTTAGATAAATAGGGTCGGGGTTGTGTTCCGCCATTTATGGGTTTGGACCTCGAAAGTTACGTTTTGTGTAAAATTGCATTTAATTGAAACCGCGTGTATTAAAGTCGGATTATTATGCATTTAACTTTCTTTATCACGCAACATTAGTATTTATAGCGATATTCCGAATTTAATCCGCGTGTGACCATTTTCCGTTAAATGTTTAATCTCGCAACTTTGGGTTAAATTCCTTATTGTGTGATGTTTATGCTTAATTGTAGATGCTCGATTAAATTGCTTTCGAGCCGGAATTCTAATTAGTAGTTGTTTAGCCCGTGTGGTGGAATGCGATCCCGATCCTCGCTTTACTTTTGTGTAGCATAACTTATTCTTTTCTTTTTCCACCATTCCCAACCATCACCTTTTCTTTTATTTATTTTACACTTTTATTCCTGAAGTAATTAAACAATTAAAATCTAAAATTCAATCACTCCCTGTGGACTTCTTACGATACCCGACTTACCGTTGTGCTTGCTTGTCAAGCGTAGTTGTAGTTTAGGTTTTTTACATTGAGTCGTCGAACCGATAACAACGATTTGCGTACTACACGACGTATGGTTTGTGCTCGATCACCCACTCTCACACAAACACATAGTTAGTGTGTTTCATTGGAGAGATCTTGAGTTGGTTGAGACACTACAAACAAAGAGCAAGGAGGAAGGCAAATAAGCTTCTAGGAAGGTCAAAGGGTTCATATTAGAATTACCTTTGAGAGGGAAACTCGTATAGGTACATTTCTATCTTAGTCTTAGGATTTTAAATGCATGCTTAGTGCTTGTAATCTTGTAATATTGTTTGATTTTAGTGGATTTTTTGTTTTGTGCCGTAGAGGTCACTGTGGTTGTTTCCCCTAATTTGGGGTTTTAACACGTAAAAATACTGTCTCTTGTGTGTGGTTTTTACTTCTTCACTACTACTGCTGAAAACTAAACTTGTGTTTAATTTTAAAACTTATTTCCAAGAAACTGAAATAACTTGTTCATTATTTTTAAACACATCTTGTGTTACTGTCCAGTTTTATAAAAGATTTTCCTCAAAAAGTTATTTGGAACTTACTTAACTGTTAGATCTTAGTAAGTTTTTTCAATTAATATCAGAGCTGAGTACTTGTTTTTCAAAATATGTTAGATCTTGTGCTCTGAAACTATTTTGAAAACAAAATCTCAATGGACTAGAGATTTGAGCGTTTTGGAAATTTGTCCAAACCTCCTCTCTTTGATGGAACCAATTATCCTTATAGAACGTAAGGATGATTTCCTTCATCCAAGGGACTTTAGGAGATGATGCATGGGATTTCATTGAAAATGGATACACTCATCCAACTAAGCATGTTGTAGAAGGTAATAATGAAAGAATTAAAAAAACTCCTCGATGAATTTATAAAGGAATAAATACTGGCCTCTGTAAGTAACAATAAAGGGGAAAATGCCATATTTATGTCTATTAATGAACATGAATTTAAAAGGATATTTATATGTTCAGCATCTAAGGAAGCCTGGGACATGTTAGTCATTGCACATGAAGGTGATGACCATGTTAGGCAACCAAAACTCATATGTTAATACATTAGTATAATACTCTCCTTATGCATGAAACTGAGACTTTCGATGAATTCTACATTACACTAACTGATGTTATTACTAAACTATATGCTAATGGTATTACGTATGAAAGGAAATAAATAGTCTCTAAAATTCTTAGATGCCTTACCCCTATGTTTGATAACAAACGTTATGCAATTGAGGAGATAGATGACCCATATGTGACCCCTGAACTCCTTGATAGCAAGCTTAGGAATCTAGAAATGGAACTAGAATTTAAAAAGCATCTTTCCAATAATCAAAAGAGACACACCAAACCTAATGTATTCTTCCAGTCCAAAATGACCACACCACAATTTATTGTACCAAACATTAATCAGGACTCTGAAGAAGACCGTGACTTAAATAATTTGGATAATCAGATAGCCCTCATGTCTAAACATATTAAGAAAATTATAAAGTTTAGAAACAATATTGATTCTAAACAAGGGAAGACTGCTTATTCGAATTATTCTAATAACAGACCTCATGAGAGAAATCAAGACAAACACAACACTGATGATAACAATAGACCAAGGACTGATATGAATAATGTTAAATGTCATCGTTGGGGGAAACTAGGTCATTTTTCCAGTAAGTGTAAAGTTAGACTTAACAATAACAAAGCTAAGGCCAATATATGTCAGACTTGGGATGACTCAAGTAAATCTGAAGAATATGAACCTGAATCTTCTTATTCTTTTGATCCTTGTATGGCTTTCTTTGCAAAAATTATTTATGCTGATGATATCCCTGAGAACAATATTGATTCTGATGTTGTTATGCCTAGATCTATTGTGACTAATAATGTTGTACCAGCTTCTAGTTTATCTGCTCTTTAATTAGAAAACAATGTTGTTGATGTTGCAAGTAAGAATTCTTCCACGTTGTCTGTGTGTCAAAGTGATTGCTCTAATGATGAATTAAATGGGTGTCTGAGTGTGACAATTGAAATGCTAGAGGAAAACTCACACACTATACTAGATGATTCTGAAAACCATGATCTACTTGACATTCACACACTTTACACTAAGACCCTTAGGAAGAGCAGTAGACTAGAAAAGACTGTCAAGGAGTTAATTGAGAAAATAGAAGCCTCAAGCCTAAAGGTAAAGCAGAATGCTGAGGACTACACTAATCAGTGTTTGGCCTATGAAACTAAAATTAAAGTTTTTGTTCAAAAAATCAAACAACTTTCTGAATAAAATGAAGTTTTGGAAAAGAAATATAAGGCAACTTTGGTAGAATTGGAAGAATCTAAAGAAAAGGTTTCAACTGTCTTATAAAAAAAATTAAGCTTGAAAATAATTCTAATTGTTTTGAAGAGTGTGTTGCCTCTTGTAAAACTAATTTCGAAGACAAAATAGGCATAGGTTTTGATAAAAAAACTAAGTCACAAACCAAACCTTGGCAAAATGTAAAATTTGTGTCTTCTGGAAAAAGACCTATTGATCTATGTCCTGATTTTCAAGCCTTAAAAGCTGATTTTGAGAATAAAAAGGGCTAGACATCTTGATGAAAAACTATCCAAAGCCTACTGTTGAATCTAAGGATAAATATGTTTGCCCCCTATTATGAGATTTGAACCTGATTGGAAAACTGTTGTAGTTAGACCTAAGGTCAATGTCCAGCAAATGGATAAACCTCTTTTAAAAGATTTTAAAAATCAGAAAGAATCGTTTAGCCACCAAAATTATTCATACCGTGATGTTTATGGACATTGTTTCGCTTCCGGGTTAAAGCAGTTCAAATAGCGTGTCATGTTATCAACAAATATTTCCTTAGAAAAATACCAAACAAACGTCCTACGAACTTTGGTATGGAAAATAACCTAACTTAAAATATTTTTAAACTTTTAGGAGTACTTGCTATGTTTCCAAAGACAGAGAACACCGGTATAAATTTGAAACCCATGATGATAAAGCCATATTTTTGGGTTACTCCCCTAATAGTTAGGCTTATCACATTTATAATTTGTGTACCAAAGTAATCATGGAATATATAAATGTGATAGTGAGTGACATTCATATCGAGAGTAAAGAATAAGGTCTAACTATAGTGCATGAGTTTGAAAACAATTTTACTTATGACTCTCAAGAGATAGTTGATCCTTTACCAACTGAGACCAATGAAGTACCTAACTGGGTTTCTATAGATCATCATATATAATATTGTTGGTAACCATAAAGAGCCAGTGTGTACAAGATCCTAATTACGTAATGTTGCTCATTTTTCATGCTTTGTTTCCTTAATAGAACCAAAGAATGTAAATGAAGCACTTAATGTCTCATTTTGGATAGGTGTTATACAAGAAGCGCTCGCCCAATTTAAAAGTCATAACGTGTAGTATCTTGTGCCTAGGCTAGAAAATAAAAGGGTTATTGGCACTCACTAGATTTTCAAAAATAAAACAGATGAATTTGGGATGATAGTTAGAAATAAAGAAAAATTAATTGCCCAGGGTTACTCTCAAGTTAAAGAAATATATTTCGAGGAGACTTTTGTCCCGGTCACTCACCTTGAGTCTGTTCACTTACTCTTGGCCATAGCTTGCCACTTACAATTCACACTTTATCAAATGGACGTGAAATCCTCCTTATTAAATGGTATTTTGACAGAGGAGACTTATATAGAACAACTGAAAGGCTTTATTGATCCTCATTACCTAAACCACGCTTATAAATTGAAAAATGCATTATACATTTTAAAGCAAGCCCTTCGGGCCTGGTACGAATGTCTGTCAACCTTTTTTTTATCAATAAAGGGTTTTGACGAGGTGGAAATGACCAGACTCTATTTGTTGAACATTTTAACAAACGGGTCTTAATAGCTCGGGTTTATGTTAATGAGATAATATTTGATTCTACTCCCCCGTCTAAAGTTAAATGATTTTTTAAAATTATGCACGGGGAGTTCCAAATGTCGCTTATGGGGAAGCTTAAGTATTTCTTAGGACTTCAAGTCAAGCAAAAATCTGATGGGTTATTCATTTCGGAATCAAAACATGCTATATATTTAGTGAAAAAGTTTAGATTAGAGAATGCCAAGGTTGCTAGGACTCCCATGAATACTTCTATAAAACTTCCAAAAGCTGAACATGGAAAACCTATAGATCCTACCCTATATTAAAGTATGATAGGTTTCCTATTATACCTCACAACCTCTCATCCTGATATCAAGTATGATGTGTGTGTTTGTGCCTGTTACCAAAGTGAACCTAAGGAAAGTCACTTGCTATATGTCAAACAAATTATGAAATAAGTTAACGATACAATAAACCAAGGGATAGGGTACACAAATGACACATATAACACAATTATAGGATACACCAACGCGCATTGGCTGGTTGTTCTGATGACAGTAAAAGCGCCTTAAGTGCTTGTTATTTTATAGGTAATAACTTAGTAGGATGGAGTAGTAAAAAGAAAAATTTCACTTCACGTTGCACAGCAGAATCTGAATATATAGTTGCAGGACGTTGTTGTGCTCAATTAATGTGGATTGAGCAAATGCTTAGTGACTATGGCATTAATGAAGAAAACCTACATTTATATTGCGATAATCAAAGTGTGATAAATATCTCTAAGAATCATGTTAAACATTCACATACTAAACACGTTAAGATAAGACACCATTATATTCGTGAATTAGTTGAATTTAAAGAATTAGAGATAAACTTTTTACCTACAAAACTTCAATTAGCTGACTTATTTACTAAACCGTTAGATAACTTGAGATTTAAATCCTTAAGAAAATCTATTAGTATGGTTATTCCTGAATAATTGTCTATAACCTATAGTATTTCCTCTGGTTACATTCATGTTGATAATTGGTCTTCGAGGATATAGGGCAGGGTCGTTTGAAAAATGACAAAAGACATCTCGTATCTCTATTTTATGTAGGAGAGCCTTGAAGTGACCCATTGATTATTATAGGTTTTTACATTGTTTATTAACATTCCTTATCAGTTTTTTCACCCTTTGTACATTTGAGCAAAATTAGGGGAGAAATACTTAAGTAACTTGCTATATTTATATTTACATATTTTTAGGATTTTTTTTATAAGATTTTAAAAATATTTTAAACATTTTAAAATCATTTAAAATGATTTTTAAAATAATTAAAATCATGTTTTAAAAGTGTTGGGGTTAAAAATCAAAAATTTTTTATTCCTTAAAAGTATGCCAGGGTAGAATATAAAATTGGTAGAGACATTTGTGGGTACAATTTGGATTATTAAAAGTTTTAACACGCATTTTATAACCTATTGGATTATCCCACGTGTTAGCACACTACTGGTTACATTTGTGTTTTCCGTGTGACTTAGAAGTGAGAAACAATATTAGCCTTTGGATCATTTTAATCTACGACCTACTTCTGTTTTGAAGTGATCCATGTGATATCGTTTAGGGCCAATTAGAGCAAGTGCTTATGAGGTGCCATTTAAACCCTTAGATTTAGAATTGAACCGTCAAAGCGATCCCATCCCTTTATTTCCTTCGAGCATCTGGATCCTTCTATGACCAATATAAATGGCTCCTTGGGTCAGCCATTTAAAGACTTTGGTCATTCGTCTAACTTGAGAGGAAAAATAAAATAAAAGAGAGGTTAAAGAGAGAAAAGAGAATATAGATAGATAGATAGATAGATAGATAGATAGATAGATAGATAGATAGATAGATAGATAGATAGATAGATAGATAGATAGATAGATAGATAGATAGATAGATAGATAGAGATAGAGAGAGAGAGAGGGGGGGGAGAAAACCAATATTCGTAATACAAAACTCTTAGGTTTTCTTCCAAAAACCAAACATGATATTCAAGTTTCAACTATTACAGAATACCTACCTTTTGAGAGTTAGAATGAGTTAGGTTTTTGTGAGTTTGGCATTTGGTTGAGTTTGAAAACCCCCTTCACTCATTATCTGTCTTAGGAGCCACGTCTCACTTTGGGTCTTGCTTTTCTTTCTAGAAAGTGCAAGATTTGGTAAGAGATATATCAAACTAGATATATTTTAGGGATATATTATCTCTTATGTGTTGTATCTTGTTATGTATGTTTATATTTCTTTAGATCCACTATCTATTTTAATTTCTTTGAAAAAGATATTTCCAATGGTTTAAAATCTCAAAATCTAAAAAATCTTGTTTCAAAAATATTAGTTTCGCAGTTTGTAAAATTATTTCTTACATAAATAAGTTTTAAAACTATAAAAACTATTTTCGAGAAAGATTCTTTTTCATATTTGAAAATAGTTTTTGAAGTCTGAATTTCATATAGATTTGAACTCTTTGCATGTAATATCACTACACCAAATGTTATGAATGGTCACGCCTAGCTGGCCGTGGACTTGGGCCGTGACCATCCCAATTTTTGGCATAACCATATTCATTACCACACTGAGTCATGGATGCTTTGGAAGTGGTCACGGCCCAAATCCCTAACCACTGTGGTTCACGAACTTGGGCCGTGACTAGGTCGTGACCATCTTCATGCCAAAATTCCCTCCCAGCTTGGTTGCGAATGGGTCACGGACTTGGGTCGTGACCATAGGCGTGACTAAGCACAAAACACACACATATTGGGTCACGATTGGGGGTCATGACCATTTATTGGCATGGGTCACGGATATGGGTCGTGACCAATAGGTGGTGACCACACAACTTAGCTTTATTAATGGGTCGCATATGATGGCTCACGGCTCTTGTCTGTGACTAGTGTCAATCCTAAAAAAACATGCGCAAGTATTTTCATTTCCCCTCTCATATCTTATTTCTTTCTTCCCCAAATGCTGGTATGGAGTAAGGATCGATGGAGGTTTCGTGGGTAGCAGGTGCGATGCTGTGTATGGAGTAAGGAGTGGTGGTTTAGGTGGTGCGATGTAAGGTGTAGGGGCGAACGGACCTGTGGACGAGCAGCGGCGGCTGCCCGCCTCAAGATTTTCTCCCTCTCTCTGTAACATCCAGCCACAATTGCACAGTGTTCCACTGCTAGTAATTCCTCTGGCTAATTCTTCTTTGAGTTCCATCGCGATCCTTCTACCGGCTTGAAGATTTGATATGGTAAACTAGGTTTTTTGACATTTGTGATTTAATTTTAAAGCCTTGTTCGGTATTAATAGTTTTGTATTTGGAGATAACTAATGTTTGTGATATGATATCAATATGATTTAAACAATTGCTAAGATTAGTGCACTGTGATTTTTTTTTTTAACTTTCACCAATCTGATTTGAAGAATTGCTAAGAATAGTTCACTAAGAGTTTCTTTTTTTAAGTTTTACCAATCTCATTTATAGAATTTCGAGGAATAGTTAATTGTGACTTTTAAGTTTTACCAATCTCATTTGAAGAATTGCTAGAATTGCTAGGGTTATATTGTAGTTACCCTACTCTCTTCCACTCCACAGCCAGTAGTTGTCCTGCTCCACCTCCACGAACCACAGTTGGTCTTACCCCTGCAATTTCAGGTACATGAGGTGGTTTATGCAAATTTTGTTTTGGGGGGTTATGAAAATGGAAATTTGGGATGTTAATGAATGGGAATTTCTTTTATTTTTGTTTCTAGTTTTTTCCGCGCTCGTGGGGCTAGAGCTTTCCATGTCCAAAGACAACCACCAATGTAAGTTTGGTTTACCCTCCGCTCTAGTTCTTTTTTATTGTTTTGTATTAGCAATCAATTTTAGGGTGTGTTTGGATAAAAAAGTTATTAAAATTGAAAAAAAATTGAATTTTTATTTTCTATCAAAAACCGTGGGAAAATATAGTTACTCAACTAATAATTACTCAATTTTAGGGTGTGCCATGTCATACTGGATTTTCGTGTGATGTCCTATCGGGTTAGTGCAAATATTTACTCAACCAATACCCAATTAGTTAATAGCCTTGTCATGTTGTATCAGAGTTCGAGTTGTGTCGTGTTCATGTAGGGGTTGCAACAACCATATTCGCTTCTAGCAATCGGCCTTCACTTCATGACAAGTGATACACTTGGCCACGAAAATCACGACATCATTTTTCATTCATGATCACCGTTAGTCTAAGCATAAATCCCAGTACAACTTAAATTAAACCGCAATTAAATATTTATGTTTTATCACTTGTTGGTTTTTATGCTTGATGATTTATTAGTGTCGTTGATTTTTTTTTTATTGGATGTGGCTCCAATTGCACTAAAATTATGGATCCGCCACTAAGGTGGGGTGGGGTATTTCCAGATCTTTGCTCTCCATGTCTCAGAAGGATGGGTCACCACAGGTTAGTTTTTTTTTGGCTTCTCCTCAATCTTATATGGTTAGTTTCGGGTGCTTCACACCAATTTTTTTAGGCGTAATGTTGAGTTCAGTTCCATAAGTTGGTGTGAGAATTTTATTCACGGATCTAGGTAGAACAATAAATCTGAGGTACTCAGGTTAGTTTCATCATACTCAAACTCATGTGGTTTTTTCATATCTTTTTTTTTAACAAAATGCATTTTGTAGCCGTTTAAATATAAAACCAGTTGTATATTTTGATTTTTATAATTCTCACTTCTCAATTCGTATTTTGATTTTTACAAATCTCAGCTTTGATTTTTGATTGTTGGGCAGTAGTGTCGATGTTATATTTAGGTTTGATCTGTTTGTTTGTTTGTTTGCATATAAATGCTTTGACTTTGTTCGAATTTGGTTTTTTTGATTCATTGATTGGTGTTTTTGGCAAGTGATTTTGGTATATGACTTTATTGGTGAATTTGTGTAGCGATTTCGGTGATTTGGTGGGATTTTCCATTTTCGTAGATTCTTTCCCGACAAAGCAGAATAATTAGCTTCAGAAATTCTCAATGAGTTATTGAAACTAAAGTATATTGTGGGCGAACGTTTGGATGATTTTCAAGGTTACTAATAACTCTTCTTTGATTTGTATAGAAATGAGCTAAAGTTTAGACTATGCCCATTTATCTCTGCAACTTTTTCTGGTGGCCAAAAGCGTGCATGTACAAGGTTCTTGAGGTAACTTTCTTGGATAATTTCCTTTCGCCTCTATTATGGGTTGAGATAGATCAGTTTTAATAGTTTTTCTCTCTTTTGGTTGCAGCAGCGGTGACTCCTTTCCTTTTTCTCACATATTTCGGCTACCATCCCTCTCTCTTTACACACATTTCGGTACATCTCTCTCTCTCTCTCTCTCTCTCTCTCTCTCTCTTATATATATATATATATATATATATATGTCTATCTCTCTCTCTCTATACATATATAATAAGTAACGAGGGTGAAAAGGTAATAAGTAATCATATACAAGTTGATTTAGACGGTTCTCATTACTATAATTTGAGAGGTACCAACACCTCGCACGGGATCAATGTAACTCGTAGGTACTGATCGCATGGTCACGGGACTCCCGGTTTGAGAATATGATAATAATTTGAAAATATCTAGACTTAGGATTAAAAACATGACGTTAGAGGTGAAAACCTTGAAACAGTCCCCAAACGGCCCCGTGAGGCGCACCGACACCTTGCACGGGACCAATGTAACTTGTAGGAACTGACAGTTTTGTCACGGGACTCCCGGTTTGAAAATACGATAATAATTTGAAAATAAAACACGACGTTAGAGGGTGAAACCTTGAAATAACCCCTGATTGGCCCCGTGAGAGGAACCAACAAATCGCATGGGACCAATGTAACTCGTAGGAACTGACTGCTTGGTCACGGGACTCTCAGTTTGAAAATACGATGATAATTTAAAAATATCTAGACTTAGGATAAAAAACATGATGTTAGAGGGGAAATCCGAAACATCCCCCAAACGACCCCGTGAGAGGCACCGACACCTTGCACGGGACCAATATAACTCGTAGGAACTGACCGCGTGGTCATGGGACTCCCAGTTTGAAAATACGACGATAATTTGCATATTTCTAGACTTAGGCATAAAAACATGACGTTAGTGGGTGAAAACACGAAACATCCCCCGAACGGCCTCGTGAGTGACAACAACACCTCGCACGGGATGAATGTAAATAATAGGAACTTAGCGCGTGATCACGGGACTCCCAGTTTGAGAATACGATAATAATTTGCATATTTCTATGTTGAGGCTAAAAAATATGGCGTTAGAAGGCAAAAATCCGACACAGTCCCCGAATGGCCCCATGAGTGGCACCAACTCCTCGCACGGGACCAATGTAATTCGTAGGAACTGACCGCGCGATCACGGGACTCCCGATTTGAGAATACGATGATAATTTCCATATTTCTACACTTGGGCATAAAAACTTGGCATTAGTGGGTGAAAATCCAAAACATCCCTCGAACGGCCATGTGAGTAGCACCAACACCTCTCACGGGACCAATGTAACTCGTAGGAACTTACCGCGCAATCATGGGACTCCCGGTTTGAGAATACGATGATAATTTTAAAATATCAATACTTAAGCAAAACATGGCGTCAGTGGGTGAAAACCCGAAATAGCCACCGAACGGCCCCGTGAGTGGTATCAACACCTCCCACGGGACCAATGTAACTCGTAGGAACTGACCGCGTAATCACGGGACTCCCGATTTGAGAATACGATGATAATTTACATATTTCTAGACTTAGGCTTAAAAACATGGCGTTACGAGGTGAAAACCCGAAACAGCCCCCGAATGGCCCGTGACTGGCACCAACTCCTTGCACGGGACCAATATAACTCGTAGGAATTGACCGCGCGATCACGGGACTCCCGGTTTGAGAATACGATGATAATTTACATATTTCTATACTTAGGCTTAAAAACATGGCGTTAGTAGGTGAAAACCCAAAACAATCCCCTATCGACCTCGTGACTGGCACCAACTCCTTGCACGGGACCAATGTAACTCGTAGGAACTGACCGCACGATCACGGGACTCCCAATTTCAGAATACGATGATAATTTGCATATTTCTAGACTTAGGCTTAAAAACATGGCGTTAGAAGGCAAAAACCAAAAACAGCCCCCGAACAGCCCCGTGAGTGGCACCAACACCTCGTATGGGACCAATGTAAGTCGTAGGAACTTATCACGTGATCATGGGACTCCCGATTTGATAATAAGATGATAATTTAAAATTTTCTATACTTAGGCTTAAAAACATGGCGTTAGAGGAAGAAAACTCGAGATAACTCCCGAACGGCCCCGGGACTCCCGGGACCAATGCAACTTGTAGGAACTAACCATGCGATCACGGGACTCCCGATTTGAATACATGAGGATAATTTAAAAATATCAGGACATAGGCTTAAAAACATGGCATTGGAGGGCAAAAACCTGAAACAGACTTCGAACGGCCTCGTGAGAGGCAACAACACCTCACAAGGGGCTAATGTAACTCGTAGGAACTGACCATGCAATCACGGGGCTTCGCACGATAGTGGGACTCCTGGTTTGAGAATACGAATATAATTTGAAAATGTCTAAACATAGGCTTAAAAACATGGCGCTAGAGGGAAAAACCCCGAAACAGCCCCGTGAGTGGCAGCGACACCTCGCCCGGGACCTATGTAACTCATAGGAATTGATATGTTGATAATTATAACTCATATATGCAATTTTTTAGCTTGAATAATTTTTTTTGTAAAACTACTTGGTTAGTGATATCATTTTTTTTTTGTATCCTATCATTTACAAGATAACGTTGTATCGTTTACTTTTTTGCCCGTGGAACAAATGAATGAGGCAATGGTTTACAACATAAAGATTGTTTATATAATGTTGTGGACATTCATGATTATATTTTTTATGTGTTACAGCCATGCGGGCTTTTATTATTTTATTGTTTAGTTTTATGACCATGCGGGCTTTTATAATTTGATTGTTAAATTTTATGGTCGTGCAGGCTTTATAATAATCAGGTTTTATATTTATAGGGTTTGGAATGTCCAAAAAATAAAGGAAATTCTGCCTAATTTTTTGTTGTCTGTGAATTATTAAGACGTGTAATATTTTTAAGTTTGTATATATATTAGTTTATTAACCATGTTCCCGATTCACAATTTGTGATATTTTTATTGTTTTGCCAATAATAAATATTTGTTACACCTCGTACGCGTCCAACGTTACACGTAGGAACCGACCGTGCAGTCACAGGATCCCCAATTTTAGGATTGGACCAAAAAAGACATTTTTTTAAATTATAGTTAAATATGGTCATGGACTTTGTCCATGACCATGTCTATTTTTTCCGTAGCGTAGAAAAATAGTCGCGGCCAAAGTCCATAGCCCCCAAATGTGACAAAAAATGGTCGCGGCCAAAGTTCGCGACCATTTTTTTCCTTTTTTTCGTCTTGGTGTGCGTCACGGACTTTGGACGCGACCATTTTTTGTCACGGTTGGGGGTCACGGACTTTGGCCGCAACCATTTTTTCATTTTTTTCATCGCGGTGTGGGTCACGGACTTTGATCGCGATCAATTTTTGTCACGGTTGTGGCTCAGGGACTTGGGCCGAGACCATTTTTTCCTTTTTTTTATCGCGATGTGGGTTACTAACTTTGGTCGTGACCAATTTTTGTCACGGTTGTGGGTCAGGGACTAAGGCCACGACCATTTTTTCCCTTCGCGGTATGGGTCACGGCCCAAGATCGCGAACATCTGTCGTGACCCCTATTGGCCGTGACCATTTTTTGGTCACGGACATGGGCCGCGACCCACGAAATTGGTCACACACGAAATGGTCATGACTCAAGTCCGCAACCCACAGTCTTGGTTAGGGATTTTGGCCTTGATCATTCGCCAGTTTTGGTGTAGTGTATAGAAACTGTGTAATTTTATAGGATTTATGTGTATAGATGTTGAGAGGTGTAAGCTTCATATTTGCATGTTGTTATAGTCACATGACTATCACTTTCACTCTCACACGAACACATAGTTAGTGTGGTTCATTTGAGAGATATTGAGTTAGTTGAGCCACTACAAACAAAGAGCAAGGAGGAAGGCAAAGAAACTGCTAGGAATGTCAAACAGGTCGGATTAGAATTACCTTTGAGAGGGGAACTCGTGTAGGTACATTTCTATCTTAGTCTTTGGATCTTGAATGCATGCTTAGTGATTATAATATTGTTTGATTTTTATGGATTTTTCATTTTGTGATGTAGAGGTCACCATGGATGTTTCACCTAATTTTGAGCTTTACAACGTAAAAATAATTCCTCTTGTGTGTGGTTTTTACTTCTTCACTACTATTGCTGCAAACTAGAATGAAGTTCAATTTTAAAAACTATTTCCAAGAAACTGAAATAACGTGTTCATAATTTATAAATACATCTTGTGTTATTGTCCAATTTTTTAAAATAGTTTCCTCAAAAAGTTTTTCGAAACTTACTTAACTATTTTAACTTTTGTTAAACAACTTAGTAAGGTTTTTCAACACAACGACTTTTGTATGAGGGGACTAATCTATAGGGGCGTCCATCTGCTACTCTAAAATAACCTTGGGCAAGGGATCCCTCTAGTCCCTCCTTACAGAATTTCAATGATATTTAGGCGAGGGACTCTTCTAGGCGCTCCTTCTAGAAGTTTCAAGATATTTGGGGTGAGGGATCCCTTCATCCCCTCCTTCCAGAAGTTTTAAACACATTTAGTCGAGGGACCCCCTCATCCCTTCCTTCTAGAATTTCAAAGATATTTGGGCGAGGGACCCCTCCAGCCCCTACTTCTAGAAATTTTAAAGACATTTGGGAGAGGGAACCCTCCAGCCCCTACTTCCAATTCCATAAGAGTTTTGGGCGAGGGACCCCACCAGCCCCTACTTCTAGTTCCAGATGAGTTTTGGACGAAGTACCCTTCCAACCCCTACTTGTAGTTCCAAAAGAGTGTCAACCAAGGGACCCCTACAGCCCCCCTTCTAGTTCTAGATGAGTTTTGAGGGAGGGATCCCTCCTTCCAGTTCCAAAAGTCACCAAGGTTGAGGGACCCCTCTATTAATACCAGCTGAAATGTAAAATCTAGTGAGAAAGTCCACAGTGAAGGACTCCTCTAGCAAATGTTCAAATAATAATTGTTTTACGGTGAGAGGGTCCAAGTAGTGACCCAGAGAGAAAAATAGGCTAGCATGAGGGGGTCTACCATGAACAGACCCTTATCATTAAAAAGTTATTCTCTTATATAACAAAAGTACTAATACTTACTTTCTTATACAGGTAGCCTAGCTGAGCATGGCTCAAATAGGCCAGTTGGGATCTCCTGGGAGTTTTGGTTTAGTGGTTGAGGAACAAGGTTTATTGAGAAATCTCAACCACTTAGCATTAGATATACCCTAGGAGTCACTCAAGTCCTTACAAAACTCACACTTAGTCACAACTGAAGTGAGTAGCTAAAGGGCTGCCCACAAGAAATAAAAGGTTTAATAAAATTATTTTAGAGAAGGGGGTCCTCAAGGCCCCTCTCAAGTTTAATGGTTTTAGAGGAGGTGGTCTTCAAAGCCCCTCTTAAGTTTACAAAGTTTTTACCACTTCTTACCGTTTTAAAAGATATTTACCAAATCAGATATTTTGTCTCCATTAGGTGACATATTTGCTTTTTGACTTTGGTTTACACCAAGTGTCGTCTATCGGAGGGGATAGGCGGATGCAGACATAGTGGGGATAAAAATTATGTTGCAAACCTTGTTCCTCTAAGTTTTCCCTCTTGATTTTGGGGCCCAAAAAGGCCCAAACCAGCCCCACGTTCACCTATAAATGGGACCATTGGTGAGGTCCAATCGAATATCAAAAACTCAAGTCATACCGTTACTCTGTCAAATCACACTAGACCACCTAGTATTCTCTCATTGCTCTCTCTCCCTCTCTCTCTCTCTCTCTCTCTCTCTCTCTCTCTCTCTCTCTCTCAGTGTTGAGTGCTAAGTGCTTGTTTATTCACTCCCACCTTGACAGCCATCATTCTCAAGAGATCCTCTTGAGAAAATTTACTATTATTGTTGTACAGTTTATCTTCTTGGAGGAGGTGGTTCTATCTTTTGTGCCATTTTTACCCAAAAGGGAAGGTTCTACCAGGTGTTACTATAAAAACTCTTGAAGACCTTGGAGGTAGAGTTCATTGAAGTGGGTCAAGGCTCACCCGTTTTACTATCTTACCAGACCCCAGTCACACTACCCTCCTACATTTTTTTTATTTGAAACCTTACTTCACCTTTTATTCCCATCACTTTCACACCTAATTTAGCAAAACTCCTAATTCATTCTTCATTCATTTGCAATGAAGCTCATCATCAATCAAGATCAATCTCCAAGTCTCCAAAGAAGGTCCAAACAGTCTTCACTCTCTATAAATTGCTTTATTTTCGCATTAGTTATATAAATTCTTAATTTATCTTTTACTTTACATTATACGCATACTAATCTTCAATCCTTAATTAGTTATATTGCACATAATATATTTTTTTTAAAACAAACCCAAAATAAGAAAAAGAGGGTTACACCTATATATTCCAACGGGATTGTTCACCACATTTTTTAAAAATTAAAAACACATTTTTCTTACACACACATATAATAAACTCCAATTTGAATCTATGGAATAAACCCCACCCTTGTGCCGCATGCGAACCAGTTGGACGTTGATGGCGTTTAGGCTAAAACCTAAGACTCGAGTCCTCTTTTCATATCTCATCATTTTCCTATTTTATCCATATACCATTCATAGATATCATAGGTGTTATTCCTACTTGTGTCTTATCCAACACATATTATCGTCTCATCATCACGATCAATATCTCAATAAGCGTACACATCATATTTTTTAATTATTCTTTTTGGAACATTCCTACGGATGACCTCACTACATGTTTTCCATAATGTGCGATGAGCGATCCCGATCTCCACTTATATATATATGCACACACACTTCATGTAGAAATTAAGGAAAATAGTAATGTAAGACCATGAGATACCTAAAGGTCGGGATGGGTACCTAAAACCTTCCTATTCCATAAATTATCCCCCAAACCTCTGAACAATTGGTTTCGCAAGCATCAGTTTGTCTTTGATGCCACTCTCTCGAGGCGGCGACATGTTCTTTTTTCGGTTTTGTGCAAAGTAGGCTAGATACTCTATCTCTTTACATCACCCAAAAACCGACTATAGCCGAAGCAACCCCACCCACCCACCCCACCTGGAGTAGCGAGGGTACAGGACCTTTATCCTCCCTCTCCCCCCCCCCCCCAAAGCGTCTGTAAGGGGAAGATCTCGGGATGGCCATATTGGAGACTCCAGTCGGGACTTACATAAGAGGGCTAGACTCTGTTTGCATGGGTGTTATCATTTCTTCTTTTGTTCGTATACATATACCAGTATGTTCCTTTTTCTCCTCTATTATTTCTTGTATATATCTACCTCAAGTTTATATCACCTCTCACTCAGTTTTCACTTCACAGTTGTAAATAATCTCCATGTATACCTCACACTACCCACACTTGTATATAGGTTCACTTATATATACTTGTTTCCCACACCACTTTGAATATCCATGCTTAGGTGTCACTAGCACACACCTCCACTTATCACACTTGTATATATCCATGCTCACTTATACATATCACATGCCACTTGTAGTTTACCTATGCATAGATTCACTACCACATGCTCACTTATAGATATTCACACGTCACTCACTCTAATGTATCCATGATTAGTGTAATCTTCATACTCCATAATAGATTTACTTTTTACTTGTACATTCTTCCTTATTAGTATAGTGCTCATCATGCCAAATAAAATACTCTCTCCATAATATACTAATTACGATTCATGCATTTCTTCACACTACATCACCAAGAGCATTGTTATATTGACCAAAATTTAGTCCCGTACCGGAGGTTCACTTTTTGATGCGCGTTGATCCGAAAGATCGCAGTTAGCCTAAGTAATATGAATCTTACCTTTCATTGGCCAAGTAGCTTCAACGTATATCGAACGGCCCCCCTACATCTTACGGCTTGATCGAAGTCATAACGGGAGGTATATAGCAAGGAACTTGTTCACGTACATCGATTATATGGAATTCTCTCTCACACGTATTGTCCCCTCGAGTTATATAGTGTGTCAATTCATGTACATTCAGCTATATCAAATGGTTTGTCCACACATATGGATTGACCTAAAAAAATACGTATATCGTTGATGTCATGCCAAAGGGTGGAACATTTCCACTAACCCAACAACTGCATACCCTTATGGTGTCCATCCCTTCTTTTTGGCTCTTTACTCCTATCTCGGGATTTCGATGCTCGCACGTGCGCAATCGGAGAGGGAGAGAAGGTCTCCCGCCCTTTTTCTAGGAGCGCTTTGACCATCGTCGATGTGGGGTGATGTAAAGAGATGGAGTTATCAGCCTATTTTGCACAAAATAGACAGAAGAACTTATCGTCGCCTCGAGAGAGTGTCATCCAAGACAAACTCATGCTTACAAAACCAATAGTTCAGGGGTTTAGGGGCTAAGTTACGAAATGGGAAGGTGTTAGGCACCCATCCCACCGTTTCGGTCTCTCATGGGCTTGTGTTACTATTTTCGTTAATTTCTCCATGAAGTGTGTGTGTGTGTGTGTGTGTGCATGTATATATACGTGGAGATCGGAATCGCTCGACTCATGTCATGGAAAAGATAGAGTGAGGTCATCCAAAGGAATGCTCCCAAAATAATTAGAAAATATGATGTGCGCGCTTATCAAGATATTGATGGTCATAATGAAATGACAATATTTATTAGACAAAACGCAAATATGAATCACAAGTATGATATATATTAGTAATATACAAATAAAATAAAAAGGATGAAAATGTGAAATAGGAAAATTGGAAAATTGGAATATTGGACTCGAATCTTGGGTTTTAACCCCAACCCCTATGTAGCCTATATAAAGGCATCAAAGTACATGTAGTTCGCATGCAGCATAAGGGTGGGGTCTATCCCATAAATCCAAATAGGATTTTATTATATGTATATGTGTAGAAAGTTATATTTAGTTTTGAGAAAACGTGGTGAATAACCCTGTCGGAATTTATAAGTGTAACCCTCTTTTTCTTTGTTTTAGGCTTTTTTTTATAGAAAATAAAGTATGTGAAATGTGACTAATAAAGTATGAGATATTAATGTGTATGATCTAAAGAAAAAACTAGATAAAGAATTTTTGTAACTAATGCTAAAATAAAGAATTTAAAGAGAGAGAGAAGGATTTTTCGACCTTCTTTGGAGAATTGAGGCTTGATCTTGATCCTTGATGAGCTTCCTTGAATGTTGGGATGAATGTTGGATGAGAAAGGATGAGATTTTACTAAATTAGGTATGAAAATGATGGGAATGAAATATGGAAAGGGATTTCACACAAGAAACTTCGCTGATTGCAAGAGAATATTGATGATATCACTGATATTGATGGATCTGAGGTGTGCCTTGAGAGTGAGCTCATGCCCTCATTTTATAGGGTAGGGGGACTATCGATTGGCATACCCCTATCCCTGCCAATCGGCAGGTGACCCTAGACACATTGTCGATAGGCAGGGAAATGGACCTACCAATCAGTATTCTCATGCAGATTTTTCCAAAAAATGGTCGTAGGACGCAATCCGTAAATCCAAATCATACATAGGGCACACCATTAGAAAGGTAATTCAGAGACCTTCAATGGTCCTTGTGCCTCTTCTAGGTCCGGAAGTTGACTTTGGGTCAAATAGGGTTCGAAAGTGCTCATCAATCCTTTAGATGGGAGATTGTCGGACGGTAATGGATCGTTCATCCAAACCGTAAGTCGGAACTGTGAAAGGGGTGGACCGTTGGAAAGGTTATGCGAGGTAATTCGACATTCCAAAGAGCTTTGCTTGGTTAAGAGAGTTTACTTTGTTCAAATGTGACCCGAAAGTGCCTAATGACCCTTCGAAGTAAAATGGGTTGGAAAAGGTATTCAGTGCCCTTCGAAGATTCATTCTATCTCATTTGAGCTGAAGAGTTGACCTTGGTCAAACGAATCCGGAGAGTGCCCGATGGCCTCCGGATTAGTTTTTGGGGGAAAATGGATCGTTCGCCTGAACCTTTATTCCGTTTTGTACACTGGGTGGACCATTGGGAAGGGTATTCAGTGCCCTTCGAGGATTTATTGAGATTTTGCTCTGTCGATGGAGTTGATTGGGGTCAAATCAGGGCTCGGGAGCCCCCGGTGACCTCCAGATTGGTTTTGGGTAGTAAAATTATCCGTTCATTCGAACCGATATGCCTATTTGCACATGGGGTGGAACGTTTGGAAAGGGTATTCAAAGCCCTTCGAAGATTCATTGAGCTTTCGCTCGGAGTTGAATGGAGTCAAATTGGGCTCAGGAGCTCCCGATGGCCGTTAGATCTGTACTCGAAGTATGACCTAGGGTTTGTAGTGAAAGGGGGAGGTTTTAGGGACCTAAAGAGATATTTAGGGGGTCCTAGAATGTGGTATCTACACTCACATAGGTGTCAAACCTAGGGCACTCATATTTAGTTTACCAGTTACTACTCAAAACTCTGCCGAATTATCGGGTTAGCATGCCTCCCAAATTTTTGCGCAATTTCATCTTTTTTCCAAAACGGGACCATGTTCATGAGCCTTGCAACAAGTCAAACCATGTTTTACATACTTTTTAAACCCAATTTTCCTAGGCTTGGGTCACGTTCGACATTTCTTTTTGCATTTAGGTAAACCTAATACAAGTGAAAACATAATAATAATAATAATAATAATAATAATAATAATAATAATAATAATAATAATAATAATAATAATAATAATAATAATAATAATAATAATAATAATAATAATAATAATAATAATAATAAGAAGAAGAAGAAGAAGAAGAAGAAGAAGAAGAAGAAGAAGAAGAAGAAGAAGAAGAACAATAATAATAATAATAATAATAATAATAATAATAATAATAATAATAATAATAATAATAATAATAATAATAATAATAATAATAATAATGAGACTTTTTCCTCGTTTTTCCTCCTTCCTTATCAAAAGTGTAAAAAAAACATTTTCCCTCTCCTTTATCAAAATACCCCAAAAAAATCTTTTTTATTATAGGTACCAAAAAAACACTTTTCCCCTCTTTTTATCAAATTACTAAAAACATTTTGTCCTACCCTTTCCAAAATAAAAATATCAAAAACATTTTCCTCTTTTCCTATAAAAGATTCTTCCTTTTCTCTTTCAAAAATAAATTTGAATCATTTTTCTTCTCAGGTCGATCGCATACCCGACCCTTGGCCTGGCTCCCTATTGGATTCGGCCTTCTGTCGAACTACCCCCGAAGCTCCATCAGTTCTCCCGATACTTCTTTAGAGTCTGGAACCCACCTTCACCAATTTTTCATGGAGAACACAGACCAAGTACCAAATGTGAAACCTGATTTGATGATGGTACTAGTCTAACTTATTGCCAAGATTGAAAACCTTCAAACCAAGGTTCACGAGATGCCGCAAAATTGGGTCCCTATTCTCAAAAATCCCGAGATCCTTTTCCCTCGTGCTATGGGTCCGCCTGCATCTAAGCCTAATTGGGTCTTAGAAGAATATCAGCACGCTCCGCGTGCCCCTCCTACTAATGGGCCACGGCTAGCCCATCTCCCTATACTAAATTTTGCGCAGCCGGGGGCTAACCTTCCAGTGCCTGCCAATTTGAATGAAGAAGTGTTATGCAAGGTTAAGGAGGACCTTAATATATTTACTAAGAAGTTTGACCAAGTCCGAATCTCTGGGAACTACATGAATTACACCCATATGTCTCCCTACCCTAAAGTAAGGCTACCGAAAAAATTCAAGATGCCTAACATTGACAAGTTCAGGGGTAACATACTCCCAATTGTTCATATCTAAAGTTACCACTGAGCCATGACTCTCCTAGTTACCTCTGAGGAAATAATGGCCCAGATATTCCAACAAACTCTGAAAGACAGCTCTCTTCGTTGGTTCCTATCCCTCAAGGAATCCAGAATTTGCAGTTGGGAGGATGTTGCCTGGGAATTCATGTTGCAGTACAAATACAATGATTAGTTGGAGGTTACACACCGTGATTTAGAACTTCTCAAGCAGAACCCTGGTGAAACTGTCAGCAATTTCATAGTTAGATGGAGGGATAAAGAGGCCACCATGACTAATCGACCTTCTGGAGAGGTGAAAGTTAGTATTATGAAGGAAAACTTCTTACCCCACGTCCAAGCGATGATGGAAGGAAAATATACCCGCATTTCCAAGCCCTATGGGAAGTAGGAGTGGATATTGAAGAAATAATTTCTAAGACATAAGCTAAGCTAAAGAAAGTATTTAGACAATTCACTCCAAAAAAAATATGAGAAGCCTTCTACAGTCTCGACCGTCAACAACATCTCCCAGCCTGATACCTTTCAGCCAATCAAAAAGGAATATGTTGAGCTTCCTTATCCCCTCTCTAAAGTCTACCAATCCTTATTGAGCCAAAATTGCATCAAGACATTGGACCCTCGTCTATTACCAAACCCACTTCCCAAAAATTTCAAACCTGAGGCCCATTGTGATTTTCACCAAGATGACGGCCATACCACTGATCAATGCTTCCATCTTCAAAATGTTATCCAAGGTCTAATTGGTCGGGGTGTCATCGCCCCATCATCTAATCGTAAACCCAACACCACTCACAATCGACTCCTAAATCATACAAATGCCGTATTTCTAGAAAATGATCTGAAATTTGACCCATCTACCCAAATTGTACCCAATAAATCACCCATCTTACCCATATTTTCATCCAAACACCTTAAAGTCTGCCCATATTTTCTCCTACATCCTACTTGTGTTGTTGACTAAGAGTTGTCCCTTCTCACAAGAGTGTGCATTATCATTTGTACTCATTTCAGGGGAAAAGATATGGAGTTGCCAACAGTATTGTACTAGTTCCTAGAGTTTGGGATGATATTGCCCTTGAAAATGACTATTGACTGCCAGAAGTTTAGCACATTATTCATGGAAGCTCAAAAGTGGGCTCGAGAGTTAGATAATTGGGTGGTACCCATAGACGAAGTCATTTTGGATAATGCAGTAAAGATTATGAAAGATATGTTCTGACAGACCAATGATATTTATAGTATATCCGAGTTACTCGGTTACTTATAGCTATAAGGAAGATTGGTCCTTTCACTTTTACATCTCCCCGTTGAGTGGGAGGATCTATATGAAGAAGTTGTTGAGTTTGTGGAATGCATTGACCTCTCATGGAAAGATGACATCGTTGCCACTGGATGGGGGGATGATTTTGATAGATCAGTCAAAGAATCAAGCCAAGAAAATATTAGTCCAATAATCAGTGTATATGGGATGATATCTTTTGAAGATCTTCTAGGGGAAATCAACAAAGCGGCCGAACAGCCCGAGATAGATGAAGAAGCGGGGTTTATGATCTTCCCTCATTTGTGAACAGTTTGACAAGATCCAGGAGACACTATTAGAGTCTGAATCCTCAGTTATCAGGGATAGATAAAGGAAAAGGAGTTGTCAAGAAACTTCCCATTCTAGAAATGACCATTGAGGAAAGCAAGATCCTCAACTAGCTCAAGAAAACTCTAGCCAACCGCACCTTATGGGGACTCTTCATGTCTTCTTAACTACACCGAAATTATTTGATAAAATTTCTTGCCAGGCCCACAGTCCTTCCTGCCACCACTCTAGAAGAGGCTGTGAACCTGGTTGGGTCTCTGACCTATACAAGATCACTCTCATTTTCTAAAGAATAAATCCAAAAGTTTTGTCCTAATCAAAACTATGCCCTTAACATCTCTATTGAGGTAATGGGTAAGACAACCCCTCTCTCACTCATCGAGAACGGAACAACACTTAATGGCTTCCCGTTAAGAACCTTCAACTATGTAGGTTTAAAAGTAAGTGACCTTACTCCAACTTTCGTCGCAGTGCATGCTTATGAAAATACTCGTTGAGATATAATGGGATCTATAAAGCTTACAATAGGGGTTGGCCCTATAAATCCTATTATAGAGTTCTACGTTATTGACATACCTGCTTGTTTCTCAATCGATCGTGGCTTCATAGCATCAAGGGGTATCTTCCTTTCTTCATTAAAAACTAAAGTTCTTTGCAAAGGGGAAGGTCATCAACATCATGGAAGATAATGAAAATTCTAAGAATACAATCGCTAATAACCCGATACTTGAAGTAGAGCATAGGGAAAATGACATGCCTTTGTCTGGTTTTTAGCTCGAACCACTTCCACTCCCAGCAGGGGATGGTTTTAAAGACTAAGTCTATCCATAGCATAGCATCAACATGATATAGATGTTCAAGAATATGCACTTCATGCCCGGACTGGGACTGGGATGGCGATAACAGGGGATACTAGAACCCATAGTGTTGAAGAAGGCCTTTCCTCCATATGGCCTAGGTTATCAACCATCGTCAGAGGAACTCAGAATGCTTCGCCAACCCCGGTTGAAGCGATGTTTAGAAAGTACCAAAATTATTTTGGGGGGATTACTAAAAAGGAAGATTCATCAAAGAGGGGGGAAATTTTTGCTTTTATTACTTTCTCGAACTATGGTATGATCATATGTATAAAAAGATGAAGCCATGGATGGAGATATTCTTTCAAGACAGCTAATCATGGGCTAAAAGTTCCCAACATCATGTGCAACTACTTGTTGAGAAGACTACATTTGTTATCAAGGTTTCAGAGGGAAGTGATTCTAAGGAATCATTCAATTTGCAAACACTGGGCTAACACTCTGCATGATCCTCTCAAGTGCTACATCATCGGACCCATCCACTCTAATAAAGACTACTGATGCACCCCTCCTCAACTGGAATGCTATACCAACTCCACCTATTGAAATGAAACCAAACCCAAATGTTTATCATATTTATTCTTCTTTTGCTTTTCCTCTCTTTTCTAAAAATAATGTAATTGATACCACCATCGATGAGGTTTTCAACGTTGTTTTTTCTCGAGAATGAAATAAATGAAGATTTTGAGTATCCTGTTGTGCCTTATTAATTGTCTTGATTCTAATCAAACTCTTGATGATGATTGGAAAATGAGCAATTCTTAACTGATCTTAATAAGGTTAATAACAAACAACATAATCTCATTCAAATTAATGAAGATAAAACTATTATTATTAATCTTTGTTATAGTAGCCAACTGCGCGAGATTAGGATAGGTTCCACCCTTGATAAGCATGAGTGCACGCAACTTGAAGATCTAATGAAGGAATTTTTGGACGTCTTCGCATGGTCCTACAATGAAATGCCCGACATCGATCCCAAAATAGCTCAGCACAAGATTCCAACTCTCCCGGAATGTGAACCAGTCACACAGAAACTACAAAACCTCTGCACCTAATGGTAGCTCAAGATTAAAGAAGAGGTAGTCAAATAGTTAAGCGTAGGCTTCATACTGGTGACCGAATATCCTACATAGCTAGCCAATATTATACCCGTACCAAAATTAGGAGAAAAGGTCTTCATAAGTGTTGATTACCAAGATTTGAACAAATCATCTCCAAAAGGTTATTACACACTACCCAATATAGACATGATCATGGATGATATGGCTAGTCACACTCTTAAGTCATTCATTGACGGGTTTACTAGCAGATCAAGATGCACCACCCTGATCATCAAGAAAAAAATGCATTCATCACCCCTTAGGGAACCCTCTGTTACACAATTATGACATTCAGTCTAAAAAATGCAGGGGTTATCTACCAAAGGGATATCACAACTATCTTGCATGATCTGATACACAAAGAAGATGGGGTTTACGTCGATGATATGATCATTAAGTCTAAGATTCGAGAAGGTCATGTTCCCGCTCTCTAGAAGTTCTTCAAACAACTACGACGATATCATATGCAACTTAACCCACAGAAATGTTTTGTCGGCGTCACCAAAGGAAAACTTTGGGGATTCATGGTTAGCAAGATGGGGATCAAAGCACATCCTTTCGAACTAAAAGCAATACTCGAAATGCCACCACCCTAAATAGAGAAGAAACTTCGGGGATTCATGGGAAAATTAGAGTACATCAATCGATTCATGATCCAGTTGACTTTTATTTGTGAACCCATCTTCAAACTCCTTCGAAATATTTTAACAAAAGTCTGGAATAAAGCTTGCCAAGAAAACTTTGACTGAATTAAGCAGTATCTAACCCAGACTCTGGTACTCATGCCACCGCAGCCTGGTTTCCCTCTACTCTTATACTTGATCATAACAGACACTATAGCTGGGGCTTTTCTATCCCAACACCTTGAAAAATCCCATAAAGAGAGGGCCATCGACTACGCCATTCACAAATTGGTTGGGTTCAAAGTTAACTACATTATCTTGGAGAAAACACGTGTTGCCCTTGTCTGGGTCATTCAGAAATTACGGCATTACATGATCGCTTTTTCCATTCGACTTATCCCGAATGGATCCTATCAAATTCCTACTTGAGAAACCCACCTTGTCTATCTAAATGGCCCGATTATTGATGTTGCTAGTCGAGTTCGATATCATTCATGTTATGCAGAAAGTCGTAAAAGGGAGACACATCTTTGACTACCTTGTTAACAACCCCATTAAAGAACACATCATTTGGATCTTTGAGTTTTCGGATGAAGATATCCTTTGCACCTCTCAGGAAGACCTCCGGTGGAAAATGTTCTTTGACGACGCTGCCAACAAGAAAGGATATAGCATTGGGATACTCCTTATTTCCCCTGATGACTCTCACACTCCCATTGCCATCAAACTAGATTTTCCCTTCACCAACAACATGATCGAATATGAAGCATGCACCGTGGGCCTCAAAGTTGCTCTCAAGAAAGGTATCCAATGCCTAGATGTCTATAGGGGCTCCGCCCTCCTCATCGCCTAGGTCCTTAGAAGATGTAAATTCAAAAATGAAAAGTTCTTACCCTTCCACACCAACCTAAAAGGGTTGTCCTCCCAGTTCCGAGATATCTCCTTCCACCATTTTCCCTGAGCAAGGAACAACTTGGCTGATGCCCTTGGTACCTTAGCCTCCATGGTCGGCATGCCCAAAGGAATAACAATGGCCCCTTTCCTAGTCCTAAAATAAGATAAACCGACCCACTTCTACCACATTGAGCTCGTCACAAAAGAGGATTATGATATGGCCGAGTGCTGGTATTATGATATTTGGCGCCTCATCAAGCATGATAGGTACCCCCGAGATGCCAACAAGAAAGACCGAGCAACCCTCCACAAACTTCATGCCCAGTACATTATTTGCGATAAAGCACCGCTCAACAGACACTTGGATGGAACCCACTTACACTGCATCGCAGGGGATGATATTGAAGAAAAGATGCATAAAATCCATAGCAAGGAATGCGAACCCCACATGAGTGGTCGTATGCTCTCCAAGAAGATTATTCAACAGGGTTACTATTGGACAACCATGGTTTAGGATTGCACCGCCTATGTCCAGAGATGCCTTAAATGCCAACAGTTTTCCAATCCCTAGCACTTGCCTCCACAGGAATTGTACAACTTGACTTCTCCCTAGTCGTTCTCCACATAGGGCATCGATATCATAGGGAATGTCACACCCAAAGCCTTTAATGATAATGAGTTCATCCTTATTTCCATTTATTGCTATTAACTCCTTTTTTGCAGGTAAGAATCTTCCTCTCAGTTGGACCAGCACTTCTGCGGTATTAATTCCCAAAGTCAAGGCCCCAAAAACTTGTGGTGATCTTAAGCCCATCAGTTATGTAATTTGTCTTCTAAAATCATCACAAAAATTCTATCCTCAAGACTTGTAAAGGTGTTACTAGATTTGATCTCTCTCAATCAGAGTGGCTTCATTAAGGGTAGATCTATTCAAGACAATGTCATTCTTGCTCGAGAAATGGTAAAAAACTTGGGAAAGATGATTCATGGAGGTAATGTGATTCTCAAGATCGACATGGAGAAAGCTTATGATAGGGTCCAATGGGTTTTTTTAATTCAAGTCCCCAGAGCTTTTGGTTTTGGGGAAAGATGGATAGATTTTATCTAGAGGAGTATATCAAATAACTGGGTTTCTTTAATCATCAATGGGATTCAATGTGGTTTTTTCAAATCCCACAGGGGCCTCAGACAAGGGGATCCAATTTCCCCTAGTTTTTTTTATTCTTGCAGCTGAATATCTAAGCAGGGGACTCAATATGCAGATGGAGAAAGGCCTTATAAAGCATCATTATGTTCCCAGTGGCAGTCCTTTTATATCTCACCTAGCTTTTACCGATGACTTGATTGTGTTTTCCAAGGGTGACAAGAGATTTCTGAGAAGGATGGGTGACTTTATTCGCCACTACAATTGTTTATCAGGACAAAAAGTTAACACCTCAAAGAGTTCATTTACAGTTCATTCTAAGCAAACCTTTATCTTCAAATCTAAAGTAGAAAATATTACAGGACTCAAGCACAAGAATTTCCCAATTACTTATCTAAGTTTCCCTCTTTTTAAAGGCATGAACAAAGTGAGATATTATGACCCCCTCATCAACAAAATCAGAAATCGTATTGCTGGTTGGAAGTCAAAAACTTTGTCTAGCGGAGGCAGACTGATTCTTCTTGAATATGTCCCCACACCAATTACCTATTTTCTTTTATCCTCTTTGTCTCCTCCTAAAGTTGTCCTAAATAAACTTCATTCTATTCTCAACAAATTATTCTAGGGTGGCGCTGAAGAGCAAGGATGGAAATATCAATGGAAAAAGTGGGATTTCATTAGTAGAGATTTTAAGGAAGGAGGCCTTGGATTGCCGAATTTTTGATATATTTCCTAAGCTTCTTCTATGAAGTTTTTTTGGAAACTCTACACTGATAACTCTCTTTAATCTAAATATATGTCTAACAGGTATTTCAAGAATGGTGTTCACAATCATACAGACTCTCTAACTTGGAGAAACATGATGCGAGTTAAGGATGTATGTCTTAATAATATGCTGAAATTATATGGGCAATGGCTTTGGTGTCCTGATATTAAAGGAGAATTCAGCTTTACATCTGCTTATGCTTGCTGTAAACCAAATTAACCTTTCTCTTCCATGAATATCTTCATCTGGGACCTTCTTATTCCAAAGAAATGCTCTATTCATGTTTCGAAAATGTTAAATTATTGCATCCCTACTGATGAAAACATCCAATCTTTTTGTATTAGAATGTGTTCTAGATGCAATCTATGCCTCAGTGATAGTGAGTCTACTGATCATCTCTTTCTTCACTGTCCCAAAGTTATTTCAATTTGGAATTATTTCTCCAACATTATGGGCATTGTTATGAGCTTCACTTCAATTTCTTCAATGCTGCATAGCTGGTGGATCAAAAGCGGCCCTAAAGACTACTCTAAATTCCTTGGTAAATGTATCCCTATTATAGTTTGTTAGAAGATATGGAAAATGAGAAATAAAATCTGCTTTAATAGTGCATCATTCGATGAAAGATTCATCATCTCTCAATCAAGTTCTTTGATCTCAAATATTTGCAAGCTGAAATGCTTAAAAAATAATCCCTCTCAATTTGATGTGGGCATTCAATCTATATTTAACCTCTCATTTAAAAGGCCAATTTATTATGCCTATTAAAGGATCATTTCCCTCCAAAAATTATTTTAAGTTAAATATAGATGATGCTTCCAAGGGTAATCCGGGAAGGAGTGGCATTGGTGGTATCTTGAGGAATGACAAGGGCAACCTAATCTTTGCTTATGCTCATTCTAACGATCATGATTCAAATTCCTCTGCCGAGCTTAAAATCTTACATGTGGGAATTAATTTATGTTTGGATTTCAAAATATTAGAAGTGCTTATAGAATCAGATTCATCCTTTGTGGTAAACTTGATAAACTTGCAATGGAAACCTCCCTGGAAGTTGACTAATTGTGTGAACGATATCAGATCTACTTTATCTTCTCTCAAAGTCTCATTAACGCATTGCTTTCGAGAATATAACATGGTTGCCAATGCTCTAGCCAATTATGGATCTACTACACAAGGTCTTTCAACCTTTAGAAACTTCAAGGATTTCTTTCTATAGCTCGTGGTGCCTTAAAGCTTGACAAAATGGGATGCTTCTACCTTAGACATTCTTAGAATTAATCTTTATTCACTTCTTTTGTAATAGGGCTTAAATAAAATCCCATATTTACTGCTTTTCTTGTTTTATAGTTTGTATTCTTCTCTTCTTATCACTTTGGAGAGACTTTTTCTCCTTTTTCAATAATAATCTAGGGGGTCCTATCCCTCTTTCATAAAAAAATAAAAAAAAAATGAAAAATGGGTCAAAGTCGAGTCATACATATTGTTGAATGCCAAAAGGGTAGCCAAATTCATTCGGAAGAACATCATTTGCCGTTACGGGTCCGCATGAGCCAGTGTCATATAACGGGTTACATTTTGAGGTAGAAGTCACAGAATTGGTCGATTAGTATGGGGTTCAAAGACATAAAACTTCTCCCTAGCGACCACAAACCAACAATGCAGTTGAAGCCGCCAATAAGAACTTCAAAGAAATAATCATAAAGATGATCGAGAGTTGCCGAGAGTTATCGATATTTAGCCGATCGGATACCTTACGCCCTCTAGGGCTACCGTACTTTAGTCCAGATATCTAATGGGGCTACCCCTTTCTCTCTAGTATACAACATGGAAGCACTTATACCCATTGAACTAGAAATACCTTCATTACGCATCATGCTTGAAAGCGAATTCAATGAAATACACTGGCATCTGAGCTATTTTTACAAGTTATCACTCTTAGATGAAAGGAGACTAAAGGCTCTATATCATATTCAGGGTTACCATCGCTGGATAGCATGATCAGTCAATAAGAGAGTCAGGACCGTGGTGTTCGATAAGGGGACTTAACTCTTAAAGAAATCATAGAACCCGTCTAGGGACCCCAAGGGAAATTCAAGCCAAACTGGAGTGGCCCCTACATCGTGAAGAAGATCCTATCCAGTGGCTCTTCTATGCTCACTGACCTTGACAAGGAAGAGATGGTGTGTCGAGTAAACTTGGACCATCTAAAGAAACTCTACCCCTAGTACGAAATCTCGATGTTCTAAGACTCCTCTCATTCGCCTTCTATTCTAAAAAAATAAAACAAAAAAATCTTCGTTTCCCTCAACTCAGAACTATATGGGGTCTGATCTTCTAAAAAACCTTTTCGCTTCCAAAAATGAAACTCAAAAAATTTTCAAAAACCCTAGAGGTACGTAAGAAGCTCATATGCTTTACATGGTCACGGTCCCCTTCTTTTTCACAAAATGTTATTCTTTTTTTACCACCGAGAACGACGGTTCATTTCATCATTTACATGAACAAAAGGATTATGTATGCCTTAGAGATTACACAAAATATCAACGCAGGGAGTCAAACAATTACCCCCGCTAACAAAACTGTCCAAAACAAATCAAACCAAACTACCCCTACAAATAAAACTACCCAAACTTTACCAAATTTATTCCCCAAAACCAAACAAACAAATACGTAACCATCACAAAAGCTTCACAAACAAACAACAACATCATAAAAGACCCTACCTGCAACTACCAGAAGACCCAGTCCCATCATCATCTGCTCCTTGAGGTCCCCAAACTTCCCCTGCTTAGATGGTATGCCGAAGGCGCTCCACGGAATGATAAGCCCGAACTGATATAGAGAAAACAACTATTCCCCCTTCATAGTGTCAAACATGATGAACCATCTCTACGAAGATCTTAGCCACTACCCTCTTTCATAGTCATTTCATATAATCTCCAAAAACATACCAAAACCTGCCAATAGATTAGGAAGGATGAGTTGACGACCAACGATTCTCCCACCGAGAGCCCAATTGCATGCGCAAGCCTTTAGTCAAATCCTCTATAGGAAAGAAATCTAGGGTACATAAAGTCATAATTTGATCCCATTCGACTTGACGCAAGAGCCTCCATGGAAAATATAATGCAGTCCGTCGGAGACTAACTAAACAAGCATATCAGTATTCCCCCAGTTCTAGAATGGGATGCAACTTCCATCACCAGGGCACCGACCAGTGCAGACATCAAGATCCGTGCACCACAAACCAATTTACCCACTTCTCTATGGATGGACCAAAGCGGATGAACTAACGATTAAAGAAATTCGGCACTGCTGCCAAGGGATATTAAGGGGGATCGCTAAATAAAGTATATCATCCAACCACATGAACAGTGTTAACGCAAAAATTCTCCATCTACGAGGACCAATCAGAAAAGGACACATGTCATCCTACGTGGCAATATTCGACACCCAATGAGAGTTGGTAGGCATCCGAGGAGAGTTGGTCGGCACCCGAGGAGTGTTAGTCGACATACGAGGAGAGTTGGTCGGCACCCGAGGAGTGTTAGTCGGTACCCGAGGAGAGTTGGTCGACACCCGAGGAGTGTTGGTCGGCATATCAACCAGGAAGATCAAAGGATAACTACGCATTTAATGTGCATTAATGAAGATGGCAGCGCATTTAATGAGCCTTAATGTACATTTATACTATATTAATAGATGACAACACATAGCATACCAAGCAATTCAATAATTAGATTCGTTGAATGTAGACATAAATGCCTACATACAATGAATCTTTTTATCTCCCATCACTATAAATACATGTATCCCCTTAACCAAAAGGGAAGAGATCCGGGGGGAACCTAGAAACCCCATACACAAGATACACATCATTTCTCTCTCTACACCTTATGGTGCTATTGTAAACCCCTGGGAATAAAATAACAGTGGACGTAGGCTTTATTCATAGCCGAACCACTTTAAAAATCTTTGTCTCTTATATGTTTGATGTGAATGTTTATCTTCATCTTCAATCTCATCCTCATCATTTATCTGTTGTTGACGCCACTAAAATGACAGTGGCCATTTTCTATCTTCAATAGATTGGCGCCGTCTGTGGGAATGTGTTACAAGCATTGTTCTCCATAAAAAGCTAAGTTTTTATTTTCTCTACGTATAATCAATTATACATACATCTTTTGATTCAATCATGATTTTTACGTTTATATACATAAATTAATTGTCCAATTTTTATCTGCAAAATGTTGCATATCATTATTTTTAAATCATAACTGTTATCTTAATTCTTATTTAGAAATCTAAAAAATAGTGGATTTCATAAATCATAACTTTTTTCTTGATTCTCAAGTTTCAATTTTATATGATGGAATAAATATTTTAAATGATTACATATACCAATATATACGACGATGATAAGATTTGATAATTTTCATTGATAATTTTCATAATAAATTTTGTAAGATCTTTGATGTCTATTCAAATTCCCATCCAATTTTTAATAAAAGAATGGGAAAAGGTTAAAGACAATAAAAAGTTTTCTTATGGAAATCATGACCCAGATCTATTTTCTCTCTCTTCAAGTTTGAGTCTCTTTGCATTCATTTTTATGAACTATATACTTAATTTGTTTCATCTTCCATCTATGTCAATAAAGTCTCATTGATTGATTTTTTATATAAATTTGGTAATAACTTCGATCATTCAACAGATTGGCAGATAAATGATGAGGATGAGATTGAAGACGAAGATAAACATTCACATCAAACATATAAGAGACAAAGTTTTTTAAAGTGGTTCGGCTATGAATAAAGCCTACTTCCACTGTTATTTTATTCCCAGGGGTTTACAATAGCACCATAAGGTGTAGAGAGAGAAAGGATGTGCATCTTATGTATGGGGTTTCTAGGTTCCCCCCGGATCTCTTCCCTTTTGGCTAAGGGGATACATGTATTTATAGTGATGGGAGATAAAGAGATTCATTGTATGTAGACATTTATGTCTACATTCAACGAATCTAATTGTTGAATTGCTTAGTATGCTATGTGTTGTCATCTATTAATACAGTATAAATGTACATTAAGGCTCATTAAATGCGCTGCCATCTTCATTAATGCACATTAAATGCGTAGTTATCCTTTGATCTTCCTGGTTGATATGCCGACCAACTCTCCTCGGGTGCCGACTATCACTCCTCGGGTGCCGACCAACTCTCCTCGGATGCCGACTAACACTCCTCGAGTGCCGATCAACTATCCTCGGATGCCGACCAACTCTCCTCGGGTGTCGAATATTGCCACGTAGAATGACATGTGTCCTTTTCTGATTGGTCCTCGTAGATGGAGAATTTTTGCATTAACAGAAGCCCACAATGCTCCATGTTTGATGGTTTACTTGAAAGGATGGAGTATTTATTCTGCAGTGTTGCTCGGTGCTCATGAAATTCTTGATCTACCTTCTTGATTTGTTCAACATAAAGTGCATTATCTCCTGGACGACATATGATGCAGGCTGATCGATGGTTGCTAATCTTTCTTTTGAGGAACTCCGTGTGCTATGTATCACCCCTGGGAATTTGGATGCAGCTATGCCATAGTATGTAGCTTGTCATAATCTTCAAGTATGTTTATTGGTTTGCTATCCGACCAACTGCCTCCTGTGTCGAGCAACTGAGTGCTAACTTCACGTGCTTGATTCTTCTGATTTATGATCCTCTGAATACTTTGTCGAGTAACATACTAGCTTTTGAACCCAACTCTTCAATCTGATTAGTACCAAGCTAGTGGTGGACTTCGAAACATTTTCATACAACTTCTTCTTTAATGTTGGTCGGGACAATAGTAGTAAAGATCTCAGTGCTGTAGATGCTGAATTTGACTTCTGAACTTCAATAGTATGTACATAATGACTCCTAAATATGCCTCCTGAACTTCAGTATACCTCCTGAACTTCAATTACAAAAATAATTCTTGAGCAAGAAAAATAACTCCTGAATGATGATTGGTCGGGGCCCCGACCGTGTGAGTTTGTGGAGTTGAATTTGATGCTCGACTGCATGATGTTAATGTTCCACCAAATGAACAATAGTAGTTGAGAAGTTAAGCCAAGGGAAATGGATCCGACATGGCCCGCATCATTGAAATCCCACAGATGCACAAAATACAGTACAGTAGGGAGAGAGAGAGCATTCCCCCAGTGACCAATGACCGAGCAGCCGAAGGAAAAATGTGGAAAAATCCTGCTAATAACTCCCGATGAGACAAAGAGAATTCATTCATGGACGCCGCACACTGACATCAACCCCCAACATAGAGGAAAACTCCTCATAGGTTAGACAGACCTCGTCCAAGCCAAAGCAAAAAACATGATCCTTGGGATACTAAAAATTGCGTTATCACCGCCAGCATATTTCAGTCGATGAACTGATTATGCCACAAAGAGGCCCGGCGTAAGTTAAAAGCATTATAGTCTACTTGTACAAACACAGAGACTCTGAATTCTTGAGATATGAAACAAATTCTTCACTTGTGGGACGGGCCATTTCGGAAATGATAAGATAGAAGGCAAGAAATAAGCAAGAAAGGAAAGAATGTGAATGGGTGAAAAATAACACAACCCACCCCTTCTTTATACTTGAAAATTTTAGCTAAAATTTAAAAGTCTACAAATCCGAATGAAAGACCTTCCCCACCAAAGACTCTAAGCTGCAGGAAAGTGCAATCAAAGCCCTATAGTGATTTGACATGGCCCATATGACAATAGGCAGGACAAGGGGTATATCGATCGTCAACCCCCTATTGTTAAAAAAATATATCTTTCCTTTTTGACAAATTCAAAATGCCTCAAAAATAAATCTTTATTTCAAAGAACCCCGGGTTATTCCTTCGTGCATTATCCATTTTTACCCATCGTATCTTAAAAATAAATCCTTTTCTCGAGTTATTTAAACACTTTTTTTTCAAAAAATAAAATGACCCATCCTTTTTACGGTCTTAGTAACAAAGTAAAGAGTGCATGTAGAGTAAGTTATTTAAACAAAGATAAAATAAAATTTCATTCTTTTTTTGCCATTAACATACCTTTTTTTAGGAAAATAAAAGAAAATAAAAACAACGGGACTCAACCCGAAACCCCAAACTCTCTCTCTCCCCCCCTAGGATCCCCCATCCCTGCGACAAATGCACTTCTCCCGGCAACGAGATGAGGAGCCTCCACTACCAGATCCAGATCCATCCTCAGAAGTAAGAGACGACACCAGACTGAAATGAACCAAAATCAAATCCCGAATATGAGCCATCCCAGAAGCCACCCAGTCTCGGATGTCCCTCAACCAAGTGGTCGATACATGAACATGCTACAAGAAAAACAAAAGGGCAAATCAGTCTATCTAAGGCAAAACGAAGAAATCAGAAAGACAAATGACAATGAAATGAAGAGTGTACCTCTGGCTAAAGGACGTCCTCTATCCCCAACACCATCGAGTCCACCACATTAGTGCGATGATGCATACTCAATGATCCCCCTCTAGTCAGTTTGATATTGTAGGAAGGGTGAGCAAGCCAGATGAATGGAACCTCTGTCGTCACCACCGCCCCTAAAGACAACACACCACCAATGTTGTGGGAAAACCACATCGGCCGACTTATACCTCAGCCTAAAGCCATAGGAGGCAAAGGCATGTTAACTCCATCATAAATACAAGAGGGCATCAGCAAACTCGTCATAAAGTCAAGGTAATCATAAGTAACTATCGTGTCAGTATAGGATGAGTGGGGCTTGCCAATCATCGCCACCACCCAAGCCTCTTCCAACATCTCTCGCACCTGTATCATATACCTCTGGGGCATCCTCGGTGGGACCACCACATCATCCTCCATGATCTGTCATACTACACTCTCTCCCAGATACTAATAATAGCCTAACTCATGCTCCAGTAGCCAAAGCTTCTACACATTCACCCCAGTCACCCTGTGTGATGGATAGCCATCCCTCGGGATAGAAATTCACCTACATTTTTCCAAAAAAATGTCAATACTTGCATGAAAAAATCCAAAAAAGTATTTTGAAATGAAGAGAAGAAATAACCTGGTCGCTCGTCGGGACATTCAAGACCTGGCGCAGTGCTGACAAGGAGAGAGACTGCTTCGATCGTCGGTTGGACTTCTGTAACCAATACATACGAAAGAATATCTCCATCGACTCATAATACAAACCTATCAAATGGTCATTGCGATCGATCACCTCGTAGAACCACGTCTGCATAAAAGGCTGGAATAAGAAGAAGAACAAAGGAAAATGTAAGAAAATACATAAATATAAATGAGAAAATTACCTCCAGAAGATTCGTGGCCCTAGTAAAAGTCCGTCGACAGCGCCGACTGAAAGCATCCAAAGAAGAATAAAGGGTCACCAAAGTATTTCTCCCCCAGTAATAAAGAGGGATATTTGAAAATACCCTCAAAATGGCAAAAACCATAAGTTGATGATGTCGCCGCTCGATGCCACCAAGAAACCCCAACAGCAAAAGAATAAATAAATAAACAAGCCATATATCTCACCAACAACCTGTCGTTCTCGTCGATCCTTCGACTCAGAAGAACCTCTCGGAAAAGAGAAATACCAATCGAGTCCCCCTAGACTATCCGCACCACATCTCTTAGCGCAGCATCAATCGCCACCGGTGTAATCTAAGAAATAGGTCCACCTCGATCTGCGTACCCTCATAGTCGATTCCCAGTATAAGATTAACACCAATGGGTGTCACCATAATCTCCTCGAACCCCAAGTGTATGGTGTGGGTAATGTCCCACCACCTATCCCCCAGCGCACACAAAACAGCCGTAGAGTGTGGTGTCTCATCCAAAGAAGATGCCAAATGACTAAAACCTGCAGAGGAGACTACCCATTGCACCACGAAAGGAAGATTCTCCCATATATCCATAAATCATGTAATCTCCCGAGAATAAAATCTCATAGTAGCTATGTCAGTCTGCCAAAATAGAAAAGAAACCTTTGGTCAAATTCAAAGAAACAAGAGACTACAATGAAGAAAAATAATTCCAAAAGTCATGTGATACTTACATAGCCATTATGGTTCCTCACCCTAGACGACCGGTGGCCCAAAGGCTCATGCAGAAGAGTGTGATCGTCGGAAACAGGCTCAAACAGGTCAAAAGAGTTCTTGTTGCCCAATGCCAGGGGCACCCTAGCCCACCACTCCAGGTTCTCCCAATCGTCGACGCCCAACCATGCTCTGGGGGTCTCGCTACTTAAAAAATCCTCCATTTTCTAGTCTCGAATGAGGAAAGAACACAAGAGAAGATTGCAAAAGATAGGAAAGCAAGAAGCTGTGAAAAATGATGAGAATTCTCCCCCTTTATATAGGATGCTAAGGGGTATACCGATCAGCAGCTCCCTAATACCTACCAATCGGCATCTGCCTATTCCCTTTCCCAAAGAAACCCAGAAGACCGTGACACTATCGATTGTTAATTCCTTCCACCCTCTGATTCGTAGTAACCTAAAATTTCATACAAACAAATACCAAAAAATTCCAAAAAAATCTTGAAAATTCCTAAATAAATATTGGAACATTTCTTCACCAAGAAAATCATTATTCAATCTCCCCAATCCCCAGCCGAATTAATACCACTTTCTATCCCCAACTTAAACCCTAAAACTTAGCGCACTCGCATCCTAAAGTCCCACTATAACTCCCCAGCAAAATCCCAAAACCAAAATTCTTAACAGAAATCAAATGCTTCCTCAGCAGGGCTACGTAATATCCTACCGGTTTTCCTAACATGAATACTCGAATTAAACTTTTTCCCAGAAAAATTCCAATTTCCCCAAGCAGATCTAGAAGCCCTAACCAGTCATCTTTCCCCATCGGCGTCTCTAAGAAACACATTCCCCAAAGAAATTCAAAAATCTCAAGTCGTCAACTATTTTCTCAGTAAAATTTCTAAACTAAGAATTTCATCTCCTCCAACAAATCTATCTCTTCTCAAAAAGACATAATCCCCAAACAGACGTCTCTTCCCTAGTGGAGTATCAAAAAGGTAAAATAAGGACTCCCCAAAGAGTAAACCCCCACATTACAACTTTAGGCCTGCAGAATTGACATCGACCCTTAAAATTGGTCACCCCAACTTTAGGTCCTCATAATTGATCTCGACCCTCAGAATTGATCGCCTTCACTTCAGCTCCTCAGAATTGACCTCGACCAGCAAAATTGATCGCCTTAACTTTAGGTCCTCAGAATTGACGTCGCCCCCAAAATTAGTCACCCTTACTTTAGGTCCTCAGAATTTCTCACCTACACTTAAGGTCCTGAGAATTGACCTCCACCCTCAAAATTGATCACCTCCAGCTAAAGGTCCTCAAAATTGACCTCGACCCGTAGAATTGGTCACCCTTACTTAAGGTCCTCAGAATAGACCTCGACCCTCAGAATTGATCTCCCCAGCTTAAGTTCCTCAGAATTAACCTCGATCATCAGAATTGGTCGTCATAACCTTAGGTCCTCAAAATTGGTCACCACAACTTCAGGTCCTTCGAATTGACCTTAGCCCACTGACTCGACCATCCCCATCATTACCTCACAATCCACCTCAACCCTCTGAGAGGTTCATCCTTATGTCTTTAAGTTCGCAGAATTGAACTCTTTCCCACAACATCATGTGGTGTCTATTAAATGGCTTTCACTTATTCCAAGACCATCCGTCAAGGGACTCTATACACACCATATTCTAGGACCCCCTAAATCCTTTCGTAGATCCCTACCACCTCCCTAATACACTACAAACCCTAGGTTATACTCTGCGTACCGATCTAGAGACCATTAGACACTCTCGAGCCTCGTTTAACTCCGGCCTACTCCATCATCAGAGAAAAAGCTTAATAAATCTTCAAAGGGATCTGAATCCCCTTTCCAAATGTCTTCTCCGTGCATAAATGGGCATCAATGTTCAGACAAATGAACCAATTTACTACCAAAAACCGATCTAGAGGTCATCGGGTGCTCTCGAGCCCCGATTTACCCAAATCAACTTCATTGTAAGAGAAAAAGCTCATTAAATCTTTAAAGGGCACTGAAACCCCTTTCCAACGGTCCTCCCCATGCATGAAACGGCATAACAGTTCAAATAAAAAGACCATTTTCTCTCAAAAACTAATCTAGATGCCACTGGGCGCTCCCAGGATCCATTTGACCAAAGATAACTCTTCAGCTTGAATGAGACTAAATCAATCTCTGAAGGGAACTGAATACCCTTTCCAATGGTCTTCCCCGTGCACAAATTAGCCTTATGGTATGAACGAATAATGCACTTTACTCCAAAGGGTCACGGCCACTTCCATGCCCCATTTGACCTAAGTCAGCTCTCCGAATTGAGAGAAGTTATTTTTAACATTGAAGTAGCTCAAACCTTTTCAATGGTCCACCCCGTGCATGATTCGGACTTACGGTTTGGACGAACAATTCATCATCGTCCGATGATCTTCTATCCTTACCGACCGGCATTTTCAAGCCCCATTTTACCCAAAGTCAACTCTCGGCCCTAGGAGTTAACCAAAAGGATTCTCAAAGGTCTCTAAATTACCTTTCTAAAGGTATGCCCCGTGCATAATTTGGACTTATGTATTGCGTTTTACGACCGTTTTTCCAAAAAATCTGCACGAGACTGCCAATTAGCAGGTCCATTTTCCTGCCTATTAAGAGTGTGTCTATGGTTACCTACGGATAGGCAGGACAAGGATAGTGTCGATCAACAATCCCGCTTCCTATATAAATAGAGCATTAGATCACTTCGAAAGGCACCTCACAAGCATCAATTTCAGTGACATCAGCAATATTCTTCTTAAGTCAACGAGGTTTTCTTGTTTGAAACCTTTGTCCAACTTTAATCCCCAACACTTTCACACCCAATTTAGGAAAAATCCTCCTACATTATTCATTCACTTGCAAGTAATCTCATCATCAATCAAGATCAATCTAGAAGTCTCCAAAGAAGGTCCAAATATTCTTCTCTCTCTTTAAATTTCTTTATTTTCACATTAGTTATAAAAATTCTTAATTTAGCTTGTACTTTAGATCATACACATATTACTCTTCAATCCTTTATTAGTTATATTGAACATAATATATTTTCTATAAAAAAAAATAAAAGAATAAAAAGAGGGTTACGCCTATAAATTCCAATGGGATTTTTCACCGCATTTTCTCAAAACTAAAAACACTTTTTTCTTACACACACATATAATAAACTCTCGTTTGAATCTATGGGATAAACCCCACCCTTTTGTCGCATGTGAACTACATGGACTTTGATGCCTTTATAGGCTACATAGGCATTTTGAGCTAAAACCCAAGACTCGAGTCCTATTTTAATATCTTCATCATTTTCTTATTTTATCCATATATCATTCATATATATCATACTTATGATTACTACTTGTATCTTATCCAATACATATTATCATTTCATCATAACAATCAATATATCGATAAGCACACACATCATATCTTTTAATTATTATTTTGGAAAAATTCCTATGGATGACCTCACTCAATCTTTTCCATCCGATCTCCACTTATATATACATGCACACACTTCATGAAGAAATTAAGAAAAATAGTAACAAAAGCACATAAGAGGCCGAAAGGGTGGGATGGGTGCCTAACACCTTCCTGTTCCGTAACTTAGCCCCGAACCTTTGAACGATTGGTTTCGTAAGCATCAGTTTGTCTTTGATGCCTCTCTCTCGAGGCGGCGACATGTTCTTTTGCCTATTTTGTGCAAAATAGGCTGGCGACTCTATCTCTTTACATCACCCCAAAATTGATGACGATCGAAGCACACCTCCACCCCCACCCCCACCCCCACCCTCGGGAATAGCGAGGGGCGTGGGACCTTTATCCTCCATCTTTCCCCCAGGAGCGCCGGGGAGGGGAAGATCTTGGGATGGCCACACCCTTAATTTATTTCATTTCTTTATTAAATCATAATTAATTATGACTGGACTCCAATATAATTATCTTAGTAATCACTCGAATATAATGAAGTCTTATTTGCAAAGTTTATAATGGTGCACAATATTAATGTCAGTGTTAAGATTATGATAACTACTTGGTCAAATAAATTTTAAGTTAATTTACTTTAACCAACATCTAATGAATTCCTTAATTCTCAGACTTAACTTTTATTGCTACTCCGTCAGATTATATAATAATCCATTGATGAAATTTAATTAGTGAAAACCAATCTTATAACTCTATCAAGAGGGTATCGCAATCCAGGGTATCCCCAGATGTGTATTCCTTCGAATTATGATCTCATACCTACTCACATAATTATCACCAAATATGCGGGGTTTATTTAATTCGATCTAAGATCGAATCGCATCCATAGCAATCAAAGAAATAATTATACAAGCATTCCAATTCTCAAAATTATCATGATTAAGAATATATACACCCTTTGAAAATGGTGTGATATTACATAAGGCTAATCAATAAAGACCTTAGACTTAAATCTAACATGTAGCCCTGTTCAATACATTCTTGGACATATCGATCATAATCCTCATTCGAACTATCGTACAAGTTCTTGAACCATCATACAGTTTCATATAGTTTGAGATAAACTACTATGATTATATCACAACCGTTTTAAAAGTCAGATCTCCTATTATCAAGTCGAACCTAACTCACTATAATTTCTACTAAGTCCCATTGACCAACATACATATTAAGCAATATATTTAAAAACATAAATATACAGAATTGTCACAAACATGATTCTCATTTCAAAATGAATAAGAAAATCCTTTATTAATAAATAAAATTATTTATATGGTTTTAACAATAGAACCCCAACAATACAAACATGATTCTTATTTTAAAATAAACTGAAATACATTTACTAAAAAGTAGATGGCATACAAGGTTTTAAGAATAAAACCCTACTAAAGACTATTAGTTAGGGTGATTATGTCTTCAAAGAGGACAGATAACAAGAAAAGGCCCTAGGAATAAAGGAATTTTACAACTCACCTATTGATGATGAAGATATAAAAATCAATATACGAAATCCATTGGTGGAAATCAACTTAGGTAATGAGCAAGACAAAAGGATAACATATGTCAGTGCCAAACGTGGCAAAGAATACTAGAAGTTGGTCATAGATCTGTTTCACAAATATAAGGGTTGTTTTACTTGGAAATATGATGAACTACCAAGTATACATAGGATATTGGTGGATAATAGACTATCAATCAAAGAAGGCTACACGACTGTAAAAAGATAGCATCGTCAGATGACCCTAGAAGTCACACCAAAACTAAAAGAGGAAATTAAAAGATTATTAAAATCTTGGTTCATTCGAATAACCAAATATGTTGAATGGTTGTCTAATATAATCCTTTCCATAAAGAAGAATGGAAAACTAAGAGTGTGCATTGATTTCAAGAGTTCCAATGCAGCAAAACCCACAAATGAGTACTCAATACATGTGGTTAATCTCTTAGTTGATTAATCTACTGTACATATTATTATGCCAATGTTGGATGGTCATTCTGACTACTACCAGATATGTGTAGCTGAGGAGGATGTAAATAAAACTTCCTTTAGATGTCTAAATAATATTGGTATATTTGAATGGGTAAAAATGTCCTTTATTTTGATGAATGCAAGAGCAAATTATCAAAGGCTAACGGATACCATCTTCCATAATATGGTTTGCACCTTTATGGAATTCTACACTGATAATATAATTGTGAAATGCAAAACCACATAAGACCATATAAATCATTTAGAAAAATCTTTATAAGACATTACCAACTAAAACTTAATCCTTTAATATCCACATTTGGGTTTTATACTAGGTATTTTAGGGTTATTTGGTACATGAGAAGGTGATTCAATTGGATAAAATCAAATCCAAAGCCATAATTGAGGATAAAAGATAGTGAATAATTGGAATAGAAAGAAGAACATGAAAGATCATTCTAAACATTTAAAGAATTATTGGCCAACTCACATGTATTAGCTCCACCAAGAGATGACAAGACTTTTTAGCTCTACATAGTTGTTAATGAGTATTCAATTGGAGTATTATTGGATCAAGATAATGAAGAGAATAAAGAATAAGTTTTTTATTATCTTAGTAGATTTTTGAACAATAATTAATGTATATATTCCTTAATGCAAAATTATGTTTAACTTTGTAATCAACAGCTATAAAACTTATATATAATTTATTGCATAGAGAAGTATTTGTAATCTCAAAATTTTATTTGATCAAATACATGCTTACCAGACCTATGCTAAGAAATAGAATTGGTAAATAAGGTCTTAGACCTGCCAAAATTGTCTTTATGTTATGTTCTTCAAAAGTTAGTAAAAGGCCAAGACTTGTATGATTTCTTAGCAGACCATGCTTGTAAGGATGAGTTTCAGGGGTAATATGATATATGATATGTATCTTTAAGCCCATGGAAGCCTGGTTTAAAAATAAAGATCATGTTAAAAATAGGAGGGATAGTCATAAAATCCTTTTACCATATCAAAACCAAGAATCTATATAGGATGGAAATTAATTAATACTCAAATACAAATTAGAGTACGAAGCATTCATAATGGGATTAGAAATACTTTAGACCTTTAAAGCCTCCGTGATAGAATTATATGGGCATTCTCAACTAGTAATAAAATAATTAATTGGTGAATATAGTTGTATACGTGACAATCTAACCATTTATAATGAAACAACCTTACATTTATTGTCAAAATTTGATGAGGTTACTATGAATTAGATCCCAAGATAACTAAATGAATAGGCTAATGAAAAGCCTCAAAAGGCTTAAGATTTTAATGTCGTTGTATGTTTCGAATGTAAATTAAAATTGAGTTCGGTCATCAAACTATTACCTTTGCTTCAGAATATGTTACCTTTGGTGGTAATTAGTAGTATTGATATTCAAGAGGATTGGAGAAAGACTATAACTAAATATTTAACTAACCCAAACATCAGTGCTGATTGAGAATTCAAGTTAAGGTCCATCGCTTTCGAGATGTATGTTAATAATTTTTTCAAAATAGGAGCATATGGCATGACTCTAGAATGCTTAAGTAAAGATTATGGCTTGAGATCCATAACCCAATTTTATGATTTTTTATGTGGGGAACATCAAGCATGTCCTAAAACGAGGTGGTTATTGTGAATGCATAGGTATTTTAGGCCTACCATTCTGAAATATTATATAGAATTTGCCAAGGGATCCTAAAAATGTCACTAACATGGCCCTATTAAACATATGTTAATTACTGACCTCAAATATGTAGTGAAACCTTGACCATTTTAAGGATGGCTAATTAATGTGATTAGAAAAATATATTCCCCCATCTTCGAAATTACACGACTTCATTATAGTGGATATTGACTACTTTACCCAATGGGTTGAAGATAAGGCCTCAAAGTCAGTTATTCATAATGAAGTAGTTGATTTCCTAAAAGACATTGAGTATAGGTTTGAAATTACTTAAACCATGACCTCAAATAATGCAACCATTATTTATCCATAGATGTTAATTGACTTTACCTCTAGCTTGGGAATAACCTTAACCAAATTAGAACCTTATTATGCCTAATCCAATAGGTAGGCAGAAGCCACAAATAAGGTGATGAAAGATACTTTATGCAATCTAATAAAAAAACTGAGTTTGGCATAATTTATTGCCTGAATTTTGTAGGCATATAAAACCTCTAAAAGGTCAGGTGAAGGGATAACCCCTTATGCCTTGACATATTGGAATGATGATATATTTCCAGCGGATATCTCATTAAATTCATTAGTGGATGTGGCCCAAAATAAGTTGACAATTGAAGGATATGACTAATCTATGTACAAGGAAACAGAAAACACAAATTAAGAGAGGGGTTTCCATAACAAGTGATGAAGAGATTATCGATGTTAAGTTGTATTGGATCAGTTGTGGGTCGACTAGGTTAGGGAACTAAACGATATGTTAGTCCAAAAGAAAAGAAGTGGTTGAGAGTTACAACAAAAAAAGTCAGGAAAAGAAGTTTTACTTAAAACGTCAGGAAAAGAAGTTTTACTTAAAGAGCCCAAAATGAAAAGGAACATTCAAAATATATAAATTAGTAAAAGGTGGGACTTATCACCTCAAGGACTTATATGGTCATATTCACATGAGAAAGACAAATTCCAAATTTTTAAAACCATATTTGTTGTACGTAAAAATTATTCATCAACGCGAACCAATGAGAAAATAGACACCTGTTCTCCTACGTGACAATCTTCATCGTACTTACTTACTTTGTCATCTCCCGAGATAGTTGGTTGGCGAATTGGTTGGCCAACCTGAAGAATACAAATAATCAAGAATATCAAAATCCATTTGTGTGGAGTCTCCAACAGTCATTATACCCGTGAATATCAACAGTCATATTTATTGTATACAAATGTAAATGCCTAAACAAATAAAGGCATTCCATCTCTTAGATTCCTAACGACTATAAATTCATGATCTCCCTTACCTCAAAGGGAGGATTCAATCAAAAGCATACCATACTGAGCTATTGTAACCACCTAAATAATACCTACAGTGGACGTAGGATTTCTTCATATCCAAACCACTTTAAAACCTTGCCTCTTATGTGTTTGCTTGGCTTGTTTATTTTTATTTTATCTTTGATTTTGAAAATGCGATCGACCATTTTCATACATCAACAAATTGTCCCCGTCTGTGAAAAATGACATGAAAAGTCTTCCCTACCTATTAGAAGAGATAAAGATTTATACTGCAAGCTAATGATTTACGCAACCTGATTGACAGCTAAGTGTCCTTTTTCTCTCTGCGTAGACAACAATAGATTTTACATATACATCATTTCATTCATCTATGTTAATGAATTGTATACTCAAATTCAATTCATTTATCAATATGCACCACAGTGTCAATTTTAGATAATTGTCGTTGATTTTGAGATGAATTTCATAATAGGCGATCTTCAATGACTCTGTGAATACCTGGATTTCCATGATAATTTTTAGGTGTTAAACGGTTGTTTATCATATTTTTCTCATGGAAAATAAGAAGGTATAAAAGTCAATAAATAACTTTCTCTCTCTTGAGAATTCAATTACCCACCTCCGTAAAAGGATGAAGAATACTGACATGACGATTGATCCTTATTATCAGAGGAAATCACATCAATTTTTGGCTCCGGGAACATATTAGAGATGTTTAATATAGCATTAAAATACAATAAAAAATCTGGGTTTATAAATTTAAGAAATTGTATATCAATAGACTGGCGAATCCATAACTCGGTGTGTGTGTGTGTGTGTGTGTATATATATACATGAACACTCCTATTGGTCAAACTCCCTCAACCCAATTGATTGACCATACTCTTTCTCCCTTACGATTTTTTGATGATAGAGGACTGGGTACTCCTTTACCCGAAATTGGGTTGGTAAAAAAAAATAATCGTCGACAATAACCGGAGGGTTTGCCCAATTTCAGCATTATACAACAATAAAGATTTTTAAACTTGCCTTATTCGCACAAAAATATTCTGCTGCAATAAGAAATTATCCTTGATTGCTTCGACCATCTCTCTGACTATAATTTCCTCTGATTTCAATTTCCTCTTATTACAATCAAATCCAAACTCTGACCTAGGTAGAATGCCAACAAATGGTGACGAACTAGAAAATTGTGATACGAAAAATCTAGCAGGAACCCATCAACAACGTCGCCGGAGGTCGACAAACACCATACAAAAAGTTTCACGCATTAGCAACATTTCCAGAGGTTGGCAAGAAAAATTGGAAGTGTACCATACCTCAGCGACATCACCGGAACACCCCTATTGGTCGGAGGTCACTATACAAAGGGAAGAATACCTCGGCAACATCGGACCACCCTTGTTGGTCAATAGTCATGTGTGAATAAATCCCAAGACATCGCAAGACTACCTAAGTGATCGGCGACCACGGGCTGACAATGAAGAAGTGGGAGGAAGGTCGGTCGATTTTGCATTAGAACTGTGAATTTGTGATTCCTCCCGTGTGTTCTTAGACGAAAAACATGGATTTTTACATTTAACATGGATTTTTCCATTTAGTAAGATAAGCACTCGTTTGGTTGATAATGCCACCCCTCTATACTTTACACTTCACACTTTATGTGGAAATAAATTTTTGAAACCAATTACTTATATTTAAGGATTTTCTTGGACTTCAAATAATTTTGCAAAAATTCTGAACTCTGGTATATATATTCAATAAACATCTGCTCATGCATTTGGCATAAATTTATTATTTCATGTTCTGAAATTTTCATTGCCCAATGTTTGAGTGGACACGTATCATACATTAATTGGCCGAATAAATCAATCTCGTAATAATTCCATTTTGATTTAGCCTCAACAAATGATCGAGAAACTTATTAACTTTCATAGGTATAAGATTCAGTCCTGATGAATGCTCAGCCATAGTCTTAAGCTCTTAGAAATCTTATTAATGCTCGGTACTATACAATTTTGCTTCGATGGAATAGCGAGGCACCATTTACCTTATTAATGCTCCGACAGATGGTCGAGCACACTACAACACTTTAAGACACGAAAAATGGTTGTGCAATATTATTTGTTATAACCGACGGATGCTAGGTTATTGATGTTTCTTCAAATTTATTATTAATTATCTGACTCTAATTCTTGACTTGAAGGATGGTTATTCAAGATTCATCTCGGCAGAGGATCGTCCAAATATTTATTGTCATATATTTACTCCTGAAGTTTTCTGCCACACATGTTGTATTTTATCCCTCACAGATGGTTGGTCGGGATAATCCTTATCCATATTCAGTCCCGAAAAATGATCGACATATTCCTATTGTAAATTGACATTTCATTTATTCTTGATATTCAACCCTAATGGATGGTTTGAAAATCTCTTTTTCTCTAACCATGCAGGATTATTCGTAATATCTACTCAGTCCTTTCATTATTTCTCTGGATGCTTAGGCATTTTTAAACGCCCCGAAGGGTGGTTCGCACTTTCATTATTTCTCTAGATTTCTCACTAGCTTTGATGGATAATCAATGAAATTTATATATTATATGAATCATCACAATTTAGCCCCAATGGACTGTCACGCATCATTATTCTTATTTGATTCGACCTCGGCTAAAAACTGCATGTCCATCCATCAGTCAGCATTATATTTGCAATTCAGTTAAGATGCTCGCGGGGCATGCCTATTATTTGGTCTTCTCATTTCAATTTATGTATATAGTCGAAATTATATTGTAACAGAGTCCCAATGGATGGTTAGGCATTATTATTATTTAGCATTCTGTTCATATACCTAACTGGGGGCTCCATAGATATGTTGACGTGTGAATGAATTCACTACAACATTAGTCAAGTGAGAAACGACAAAAGTTGGTTTAGAACCAAAAACATATTATCAAAGAACATCGGCTGCATAGCCAAAATCAAATTTCATGTATGACCTCGTCTTCAAACAGATCCCAAATAATAAGTTCATCGAATCTGTTGCAGTCTTATAGGCAACACGATTCAACCATACTTGACTAACGCACGGATAATATCCTAGCATCAAACTTCATGTATGACTTCGTCTTTGACAAGTCAAGAACAAGAAGCCTGCAAAGCTTCATGTATAAACACAAGAAATTTTACCTGACTGGGTTAAACACAGGAATAACTATACATTCCTAACACACTTGGTATCCATTGATAACTAAAGTAAAAACTCATTTCAGTAAAACTAGTCATAGCTTTATCTAAGTGCATTAGTCGAATTTAAGGCATTACAAATAGATTCAGCTATGAATCAAGTATTTAACATTTAAGTAGATTACTTAGTCAGTAAGCTGATTAACTAATCATAAGATCGATTACCTAGTAGGTAAGCCAATTAAAAACTAATCACAAGCTTAAATAAAGATGAAAATATACATAGCTTCAGCAGGGAAGTTTAAGGATAAAACAAAAACAGTCATTATAAGGAAAAAAACAAAATTCTTAGAAGTCCTTTCATAGGGCCAAGAAAAAAAAAAAGTTCTTAGAAGTCATATCATGGGGCATTTTCCCTCGGCCTTATCCATCCCAGCAGAAGGATCATCAAGGGCAGAGAAATTGAAGTACTATTTGGTAATTCGTAGTTTTTCAAGCTATCTACAAATATGCCACTATACTGATACACCAGATGGTCAACAGTCGACCTCCACCATTTTTGGGCAATGTTTCAGAATAAAGACTCCATCCTTTTGATAAATCATCAAGATTGCAGCATTAGGGGGGGTTCTTGTATGTAAAAATTATTCATCTATGTGGACTAATAAAAAAGGGATACATGTTCACCTATGTGGAAATCTTCACCATACTTACTTACTTGGTCGGCTTTCGAGACAGTAGGTCGACCAACCGACTAACCAACCTAAAGAATATGAACCATAAAGAATACCAAAAGCCATTTATGCAAAGTCTCCAACATTCATTGTACCCACGAACATCGACAGTCATATTTATTGTACATAGATGTAAATGCCTAAATATATAAAGGCATTCCATCTCTTAGATTCCTAGTGACAATAAATACATTATCTCCTTTAGCTCAAATGGAGGACTCAATCACAAGCACACCATACTGAATTATTATAACCACCTAAATAGTACCAACAGTGGATGTCGGCTTTCTTTGCAGTCGAACCACTTTAAAAAACCTTGCCTCTTGTGTGTTGGCTTGGCGTGTTTATTTTCATTTTATCTGAGATTATAAAAATGCGCTCGACCTTTTTTAGATATTAACAATATTATTCAACTAATGAGAAGCAATTGAAGTACAAAGGTCCTAAATGTGTTTCAAAAGTTCCAATACATTTATTTCTACTCTAGAATTTGAATTTGCCTATCAGCAAAATAGAGTGACTTGTTGCAACTCTACCACCATAAATTTCAGCTTCGAAGAAAAATCAGTGACCTCTTTTTCAGTTCAGTATTCACTTTGGCCTGTTTTTCTTCCAATTCTTTCCTCTATATAAGTATTGTTTATTAATCCTCATAATTCATATAGTCAAAGTCAACTATAATAGCTTGTGCACTAGGATCACTTTGGTGAGGTGAAATGGCTGAGGGGATATAAGACTCCAAAAACTTTGTGTTAGTGTGAAAAGAAATATTTCGCGTTATCACCTCAGCAATTGAACTCGCACAATGGAGGTGGTATTCTAATACACAACATAAAGTAACAAAACCTCAATAAGCTTTACATCAGTCATAGAAGGTCTGGAAGGTAGAGAACCCCTTGTAATTGTGGAATATTTAGTAAAAGTGGATTTAGAGCCTGAAAAATAAAAGGAAGGTTCGAATTAATGGCTCATTAAAAAGAACTACTAAAATAATAGGAGTTCAGCCAAATGTATAGTAACAAGAATACCTTCAACTACAACAGGAATAGAGGAAAGAGTAGTTTTGTAAACTTTGGAAGAAATCCTTATAATTCTAGTTTTCTTCCTTTGAAGCTCTCTAAATAGCTAATTCAATAGGGGATTAATAGCAGCAGCAAAGAGGTTTGAGGGTATGAGCTGACTGGGAGAAGAAATCATAGTTCTTTTGGGTCATTTCCTCAAAATCTCTTCCTCTTTTTCCTCTCCTCATTCCTATTCACTTATTTGTCCAACGGTTGCCTTCAGTAGAGAAGAATTTTTCCCATACGGTATATCTACTATTTCCTCCTCATCACTGTCCTACGATAAGGTAAGTATCTTATTCTTTGAAGATGTGGATTTAATGGACACTTTAGCCCTAGTGGGAAAACCTTTTCGAAGTGAGACAGAGTTTGTCACAAAATCCCTAGAGCTACACTTGAAAATCAATTGGATTAATCATTAAGAAGACCAAACCCAATATAAATAAAAACAAGGGAAAGGTTGAAGATCCTTTATAGTCTTTGAGGAATGTTTGATATGAAACTTCATGTGGTTAAACCAACAATCATTAAATGCATATATGGTCCCAATAGAAAAGGTAGAGGTCCTCAAACTAAAACGTATAAGTGACTCTTAATAGCTCAGTAAGGTTACCAAAACAACTTCTTTGAGCACAAAAGAGGACCTAGTGAAAATAAAACGATTGGACTAACCTTTTTTAGGCATGGAGACAGCTTGGACCAAGCCAAATTGCCTTGAGAACTGATTTGGAAAATATAACTTCCCTATAGGACTTTCCCTCTATAGGGTTGGGGGCTTAATACCATATAATAAATCTCTAAAATAAAAAGCTACCATAATTTTCACAAATGATCGAACTAGGGCTAGGCCTGTTTAAAACCGGGATAATCCAATTAGTTATGTTCTTAGGGAAAATATCCATCTTAAGCTAAAGTAGTTTGGTGGCTCGAAGTTTGGGCATCCTTTTAAACATGGCCAAATGATCTTCGAAATTTTTATTGGAAGTTAAATAACTATAGTACATTCTACCATGACTATGAAACTTCGTGCCTAACACCTGGTGGCTATTTTCAGGGAACTGAACATGGAGCCACATTTGAAATGGCCATAAAGGACCACTTATTTTCTATTAAAAGGGTCCTTTTCTAGCTCATAATAGTTCTTATAAAGATAGACCAGAAAGAAGGGATCTAAATAAAGCTTTCGACCAATAGTCAGAGAACTAGAATTGAAAGAAAGCCCCAATAATACACATTGGGATTCGACACAAAAGACATGCATATATAACCAAAGAAGAAGGAAATAATAGTATTACTGGTTACTTAGTGTGCCATAGAATTTTTAGTGTTTCTTCTTTAGGTAGTAAAAGAACACTGAGAGTTATCTGCTTTGAGAGAAAAAAAAGGTTTCAATTTGGGCTTAAACGGGTGAACATATTCTCCACTAGTAAAAAATGCCCAGTAATTGACAAATGTTAGGAATTATGTGTTCCATCATACCAAATTTGAACTCAAAGAAATTGAAAGTAGTGTTCCAAAAAGAGATAATATTGGACACAACATAGGGGTTATAGGTGATATCTTTTTCTGGATAAATACACATTTTGGAAAATCCTAACACCTCCATATCTCTACCTTTCTTATGACCAATCCTATCAACTCATTTACATCAGTGGACATCCAGGATCTTGGGCCAAAATATAAACCTAAACAAAGGAGCCTGCATAGGATCTTGGAAAGGGAGGATTTGATCAGTAAACCTAGGATAATAAAAGGATACATTCACCAAAGATAAGACCAACGGCAACACAAACACCCTCAACTAGCAAATCGACAAGTACCAATACATCACCAAGGATGGATGACTAGTTCCCCATGGATTAATAATCCATATCCTCAACCACCATTGGACCAAACTCTTCCAAGCGGGGAGCAAATGATTCAGAGTTGGAAGCTATGGAAACTCAAGGGTTTGGAAAAATAAAACGCTTGAAGAGGTTTACTAAATGACCGTTAGAAAAAGACAAATCCAATTTTTTTTTATTTGAACTAAAATATTACTTATATCTTAGTGGACAAGTAGTGTGGCCACATGTCTAAAAGTCTTACCAAATTCAGAATGATAATTAGCTGTATGGACAGGGTAAAACTATGACTAAATTACAATTAGTTAGATTTTATGATGAAATAATTATAAGTGACTACATATTAACTAGCAAGATCTCAATTTTATCAATCCTTGGTTAAAAGAAAACTTTCTTTGAAGTTCAAAGAAACCTTGTTCGGTTTGTATCTTTGAAAGACAATGCGATAATTGTTTAAAATTGCTGGAATAATCTAACTGGAATGTCATTAAGAAGATTCAAAAGGTGATAGTGTAGTAGAATAGTAAGGGAGCCAAAATAAAATAGAATTATTTATTTTTAACACAACAAATATTAGCATTTACATCCTAAGAAATGTACTAAATTAGTCACATAAATATTGAAAAAAATTCACATTGACATGATATAACAAAAAATTACAATCAGTAGGATTCCAAGCCTTCGAGTCTGATCATAAGTTACAATATAGTAATAAGAGAATGTTTAGGTTACAAATTTATGAATAGTATCCTATACTTACTGATAGTCTGGCTATTCTTATTCCCTTAGAAGTCTGAGAGCAAGGGAACCTTGGGTTAACAACCTTTGAAAAGCTTAACTGACCTGTTCCTCTAGTTCAGCATCCCTTGAATCAATCTCGATAGTAGCTAAGAAGGGATTTGGATCACTCTAATCAAGAGGAACATTAGTTGGTCAAGATAGATCTTCTCAAATTCCCACCCATCCAACAAGAGGGCACTCCCTTCGAAGCTCATAATAAGAGTCTCTAAGAGCTTCAAATGAGGCCCTTTGAGAAGAAGATCTGTCCACAAACTTTAGGAATATAGAGTAAAGTAAATAAATAAGTCTACGTAAGCCCCAAATATTAGAAAAAGTCCTTCGGAATGCCTTATAATCTCACTTGCCTATCTGAATTGATTGAAGGTAGTGTCCCGGAGAAGGATAATAAAAGGGAGGTAGGAAAAGGCATGCAATAACCCCAAAGTCTAAATCACATCACTTAGAATAAAGGGGTATATGAACCATGTAAAGGTGGTTCGATGCCACTTTCGTAATATGACTTTAATTCCTTAAAAGAATTCCCCATAAGTTGAGGGGGAACTATTATAATAATACTGTCACCAACAAGAGAAAATAAATTAGTGACTCACCAAATCCTCAAAATTATCCAAATCAAAATTACCCTCGACCATAATATTTGTGAGGCAGAGATCGTTTGTCAAATAAGGGATAGAGGGATGAATAAAATGATTAACATGGGGATTTTGGGGTTGAATCTCGTCAAATTAAGAATCTCTAACACAAGAAGATCTTGAACAAAGCCTAGTAATCGTCAGATTGACCTCCACACTTTTGGAGACATCAAAAGGATAATAAAGAGAAACCTTGCATGTCTAGATGGATGCAACTTCAAGATCTTGGGATATTAAGGGATTAACCAAATGGGGTTAGTAAGTAATGGAAATAAATGACCTTTGACGATGAGAGTTAAGGGCTGAAGCATTACTAGAGAGTTAGGTTGATAGATTCTAAGGTTGAGTAGAGAAATAGTCAAAATGGGATGGTTCAACCTCAATAGTGGAATCTAGAATAGGATCCTCCCTACAATTATCAACTTGAGTGTTTTCCACACCTTCAAGGTTGTGTCATAGCGAGTAACACGTTTAGCATCAAAAGGACCTATTAATTCATGCATAGATGGTTGAGTAACTAATAATTATTTAGCACATTCAATCAAATCTAAAATCTCAATAGATTCTTCTTCATCAGAATCATTTAGGCCAATAATATATTTATCACCACAACAGTCATAAACACTACCAACAGAAGCAAGGCATTGCGACTCAGACTTATTCTGGTCCTCTTCCGACTCAGACTTATCATCACCATTTTGTTTTTGTCGCTTTGATCCACTCGTGGTTAATTGTTCGGTGCACCATTTTGCATTATTTTTTTCATTCAACCCAACAATGTTCAAATAAAAATGCCTTATTATCAGAATTTATTTCCTTGTACACTTTATGCACATCTGTCATCTACAAATGACAATGAGAACAATATAAGTACAATATCAATGAAAATCACAAGTCAATAATAAGTAACTTTAATTATAATTAACAAACCAACATAATTCTCACCAAATTTTCTATATTTGTGACATTCCTTGGAGTCCTAACCAATTTCTCATATATACCATGATATTAGTTGACACCGACTTGAATTATGCACCAATATTTGGACAAACAACTCAATTGTCGGTCTTTTGCAAAATCTCCCGCTAAAAACTCCTTCTAAGATTGCTTAATGCGTACCCACAATGCAATCGTCGGTTGGTTTGTTCCAACTAATGGATCAATCGAGTTGTGTAACCACGCTTTAGTTAAAGCAACATCTTCCTTTTTAGGCTAATTTCGTCGAATAGGTTGAGGTACCTCATAATTTTTGCTTTAAGAATTCAGATTTTCTTTTGCTTTCTTTCGTTCTTCTCTGAGGGTGTTGGTGAAGCACCCTATATCTTTGACTCATTTGAGTCTACATTATATAGGAGCTCATCTAGTTTGGAAATAGTGACAAATTGTGTCAATCGCTAGATGAACTAAAGAGTCTCAGAACTTTCACAGCTACAATGATATTTCTCTACAAGTTCATGAAGGTAAAACACATACACCACACTCTAGGATTACATACATATTGTGATTTAGTCATGTAATGATCATGTGTGAGTTAAAGTTTTTGGAAATTAAAATTGAATATTAATAAAGTTTAAGGGTTGATTTGTAAATATTTTTTATACCTTAAAACTATCTTGGGTAGAAATCAAAAGCGGCATAAACATTTGTGGATGAACTGGAATTTTTAGAAACTCAAAAACACGCATTTGTAAGTTAATCTTGAGCCTAATGATTCGTATCGAATATTGCATATTTCCGCCCATTATCTTTATGCATTCTAGCACTTTTACGGTCCTAAATGCCTATAATTATGCTCATTAACCAGACAACCTTGGATTTTGATATATACATGCTTTGTAGGGGTTATTTGTGCTTTTGTAGGTATTGGAACGCTAAAAGTGAGGTTCGGTTGCATTTCGGAGAAGTTCCATCATTGGACGCTACTTCAAGGTCATTTTAGTTAATTCACATTTCTTATCCGGCTCATGGAAATTCCACGGATGCGTAGTTCATTGAGTTAGCATCGCATGGCCGCAAACGGTGCGTCGTTTGGAGTTCGGACGAAGAAGCTAGGCTCGTTTATGTAATGGACCTTTTCCCCCTCATCATGGACCAAATGCAGCCTGAAAATAGAGTACCAGTCGACCGCGTCCCTGGGACCGGTCGACCGCGGTTTCAACTTTTGCCGTGGGAAGGAGACAATATTCTTTTGCCTAAGGGGCCGGTCGACCGCGCCCCTGCGACCGGTCGACCGGTAGTGCCAGATATTTTGGGCTCTTTCCTCTTTCTTTCCTTTTTCCCTTACTTTTTCCCACTTACTATATAAACCCATTTTTGGTTTTAATTCATATATACTTAGTTAGAATATATTGTAGAGAGTGGTAGTTAGGGTTTGGGTGGTTTTGGATGGTTCTTCTTCATTTATACTTGGTTTGACACCCCATTTCTGGTGTAAGTTGACTATTCATCATCCTCTCCATTTAATTTAAGTTGTATTTCCTTTGTTTCCATTGTTGTAGTATAATTTACAAGCTTTCTAATTTAGGTTTTCTTGCTTTATTTACATGCTTTGATTTACACGCTTTCCAGTATAGATTTACCGCATTTATTTACCGCTTTCCATATATCGCGTTTTAACATGCTTTCTAGGTAATTTAAATTAGGTTGTGTTTGAATTGAACTCACTCGAGTTGACGCATTGCTTTGCTTTGGTGATGGAGTTTACAGGGATATTTCAGGTGCGTTGTCCTAGTTATTACGCCTAGGAGATTTGACGGGGCATATCATGTATGTCCCGTGCTTACGACCTTTCGCGCGTAATTTCCGGGATATTTGTTGACGCCAAAATCTTATTAGGCTTTTATGATGATTTAGGGCGTAACAACCCTTGATTTAATTAACTGTCGAAACGAGACGCACTTGTAATAACTCGTCGACCCATGTAACCATTTTATACAAATTAACTCGGGTGAGGGATATTCGACGCAACCTATAGTTTTACTCGCGTTCATAATCTAGTTTCAACACATTGCCTAGATTAACTTTTCCTTTTAGTTTGTAATCATCTTTTACACTTTTATTGCGGAGTATTAAATCACTTAAATTCTAGCAACTTGTCTCTGTGGATTTTCGATACCCGACTTACCGCTATACTCACCCGTTGAGTGTAGTCGTAGTTTAGGTTTTTGTATAGTTCAGGTGAGCCGAACACAAAACGACCGCGCGTAGGTGACTCTCGCGCCGCAGCAAAACCCTGTCTATCAAATGGCGCCGTTGCCGGGGACAAGTTTGTTTTAAACTTTATTTGATTTAGTATTTCATAGTATTTTCTTTCTATTTGTATTTTTTGCCTAACATTTTTGTAGGACTTCTACACTTGAGAATCAAGAAACGCTTGAATCCATCCCGCGCGCACTTACTTTGTGGAATCCGCCACTTCGAGCCATTTTTGGGGTAAGCATGTCTTATTCCAATTCTTTCGATAATCCTTGTTATAATTCTCAAAATTCTCGCAAACCTATGACTTTCGGTGAATACTTAGAATCCCAAAAATTTGCAAATTCAGATATTACTTTGGGCGAGTATAACGAAAGTCAAAACTTAGGTTATTGGAATTTTGATGATGATGATAATGATTTTGGGCCTTTACCTCCTTATAATAGGAATTTTGAAACGAATTGCAATAGTTTTCAAAATTCCTATAATAATGAGTTTTCGTTTAAGTCCGATGGAAACTTTCAAAGTTCCCATTTTCATGCATACACACCTCGACCCATGACATTCGGTGAGCGTTTGCGTATGTATGAGGATGAGAAACTTGAAAATCGTTATCGGGAAGAAAATCGTTCATGGGAACATGAGTTGGATTTATTATTTGAGTCCGACGACGATTTTGCTTCCGAGACTTTCGAGGTCGACGAATGTTTTGAACCAAATGAGGTACTTGTGCCTACTTTGGAACAAGCCATTCTAGACTTTGCCCATTGCGTAATAGATATTGAAAGCGAGGAAAATGACGTAATATCTATTTGCAATGAAATGATTTCTTCTTTGGCCCCCAAAGAAGAACATTTCATTGGAAATGATATTATTTCCTTTGAAACTCCAACTTCATGCGATGATGATTCATCTCATGAGTTTGAATTTTCTCATCCCCATTTTTATTATCTATTACCCCACCGGAACAAGTACCCGATGATTCAGTTTTGAACTTTAATGTTTTAAACCCTATCGCCGATGAGGAGTACTTGCTCGAGTCGCCCTCCACAATCGCATCTTTGACTTTGTGTGCGCCGCCTCCCATTCCAACTTCAAAATCCTTGGGAGGATTTTCGGCTTTTCTCGGTCCCCACTTGTTTTTGTCACCCGTTCAATCCAAACCCCCCATCGTCCCACCAAAACTTTTAATTGGCGATGGTTCATTTCTTCCGCCTTACACATGCCTTCCGTTGTTCAAACGGAATTCATATTTTTCGGAGGGCATGCTTGTATGTGAGGGTACACCGGTTATCCTCCAAAGTCAAATCGTTCTTATGGTGGACCCTCAGCTATTTAGACTTCTAGTGTATAGTTAGCGTGAAGCCTAAATAGTAGGTTGTATATAGTTAGCTTTTTATTCTTTCTTTCTATTTATTTTTTTCTTTCCTTGTTAATTTAATTTAGTGTAATTAGTTAACTTTTTGTTATTTGTTTTTGCTATGCTCGGTACTAACTTGTTTTGTAGATTCTTTAGACTTGTTTTTATGGGGATCGCTCCAATTTTGGGTAATATCACTCTTTTCCTCTATTTGGCTTGGTTCTTAATTTACATTGAGGACAATGTCAAGTTTTAAGTTAGGTGGTGTGGGATATTCTATCCATTTATTCATTTAGTCCATGTTTTTGCTCACATGTTAGTTACTTAGTATGCTTTTCTTAGAAAAATTCAAAAATTTCAAAAAGATTTTCTTTATTTTTTCTCCTTTTTTGGGCATTTTGCCTTTGTTTCCGATGATAAATTTCAATAATTGCCCGATCCAATAGACAACCCAATGATGCATGTTCTCGATTTTAGAAGTTATTAGACTTTAGTCTCAATTATTGATATGATGAATAACTTCATGAATTAAACTTTAATCCCATGAGCACATGCACTTTCCTTTCTTTATTGATTTGGTTTAAGATTTTTATAACTCGGTAATCTTTTGTTGCATTGTATATACTTACACCGAGTAAGCTTTGTACCTTTCGTCGTTTGTGAGTGTTATACACTATTCTTTCCTCATTCAAAACGTTGAATTCGTTGGTAATCTCACTATTCTTTCATTTCACCGTTCATTAATTGAGTTCATACTTGAAATGTGTTACTTGAGCATGATTTTCATATATTGTTTTGACTCAAGAATTGCGTAAACTTTGTGAAATGATCATAGGCCCTCTTTGATATATCACCCATATTAGCCTTGAATTCTGGGAGTTGAATATATAATCACTAGAGTTATATGTGGTTTAAGAAATGCGACAATCATTATCGGTGCATTGATCGTCATCATTAACATTGGGGTTAGGCATTGAAAATTCATGATTGTTGTCTGGATTCATTTCCATCGTTTAGTAACTGCAAAAAGAATAAAATAATACGTCTTAGAATCAATAAAATGTATCACATTATCATGTTTCTAGAATAAACAACAAGGATAAAATTGAAATAAAATTTCAATATTATAATTCACCATTCAACATTCGATTTGCACTGATAACTCATAAATTTGAACTCTTATTAAGTAATTTGATAAAAACTAAATACAATGTTACTATTAATATGCATACATATTGTATTAGGCAACTGTTAGTCATTAGGGGAAGCAATTATTTTTGAGATTATTCTCAAGTACCTCTTTAGAATAATCACATTTGTGAAGCTCATTTCATTAAATAACTTGAAGGTAACTTATATATCTTTACATTTTTTTTATCAATATTTGAAAACTGAGAGTAAAAATCAAGACATGAAATACCAATCAATAGATGAAAAGGGTTAACACTCACTATTATTTATTATGAGAATTGATAGTGCAATTATCCAATTTTGAAATCAATAGATGAAATTCATGATATATATAGAACATACCTTCAATCAAGTCTGAAAATTTTCTTCTATTGGTATATCAAAAATAGACTTTCGTATAGATGGAAGAGAAGTAGTAGAAATAGATTTTCAGGTGGAGGGTTTATTTTGGAGGGAAATGGTACCGCCAAACAAGAACGTGAATCTCCACGTCACTTTGGCAAAACATTTGTGTATTTCTACATGTAGAAATGATGGTAGAAATTGTCAACATGACTCGGCAGCCACATCAGATGTATAATAGGAAGAAGAGATGTAGTGGAGATGATTTTTCCTTCTTTTCATTTCTACCGTAGAAACAGGGGATGATAGAAAGCACCATTGGACTTGGCCTAAGAAAGGTATTTTTTCTTCATTTTTTTTTGTTTGTTTTAAGTTTACATTATTTATATACTTTTTTTAGGGATATTTTAGTTTAGGGAACTCGATTTCTAGTATCAAACTGCAAGACAAATTGATAGTTAAAGAGATGAATTTATAGAGTAGGTTTTTTTTTTTTTTTTGAGAAAGTAATCCCTAAACTTAAAATAGTTTGATATTTATCCTAAAAAAATAATTTTTTTGACCTTGATCTTACTTCGACCGGACCCGACTTTAAATAGCTCATTACTACCCGGTGGTATATTCTCTAACCTTCATCGACCCACGAAGAAAGGTCTTCTCCCCCGCGAGAGGAAAGACCCCCAATTCCCTCCCAACTATTGTTCTCATCTCACTCAACGTCGGCCTCCATCTTCTTCTCTCGATCTCTCACTTTCTAAACCCAAACTCTCATATACTACTACTACTCCCAAATAAATATCACAAAATCATTTAACTAGTAATCTCTTTAGACGGTGGGAGTAAAAAGCATTTGGGGTTAACTTTAATTTCACTGCTACCCTACTACTCCCTCTTTCCTTCATGTTCAATTTCGGAGGAGCCATCCTCTTCGCCCACGCCACCGGGTTTCCATCTGGCGGAGGCTTTTGGCTTAATGGGAATTCGCATTCCAATGTCGGAATAGTTATTGCCGTAACTGCCATTGCTGGTATAGCCTTAGCCGCTACCCTCTTCTACTCTCATAGGTAAAATCAATTCAATTAAATCTTTCAATCCTACCCATTTACAATTTCACATCACATGCTTCTCATTTTATGTCATCTGTTTCATATTATCCAACTTGTGACGTTATTATTTTCCACAATTAGCCTTAACACACCCGGGTCACGATGGAGAAGGAAATATGCGCTTCTACCTAAACAATGGGAAATGTTGTTTGATTCAGATGGGAGACTCTCTGATGGTGGACTCAAGTTGTTGAAAAAAGTTCGAAGTGGAGTATGTTATTAACTTTCTTTGCAACACACACACACACATATACTATTTTATGGATATAATAGTTTACTTTCTTTGTTGATTTCCATATATATATTTGATGCAGGGTGTTGATCCTAGCTTAAGGGCAGAGGTTTGGCCGTTCCTACTTGGAGTGTAAGCTCTAATTCTTTTTATAGCTGTATGCACATTTGTTCTCATGAAAAAGGTATACGTCTTTTGCAATCAGTTTAGAACTATAGACATTGGTCTGAGCACTACCACTGTTTGACTATAGTACATTTCCAGCATCATAATATAGTTTTTAAAATAAGCTTGTTTGCAGATCTGCCATATATATATATATATATATATATATATATATATATATATACTTCAATGACAGTATAGTTCCCACCCGAACCCTTTTAGTAGGCTATTGAAATTTTGTTCTTCTAGATATTTTTTGGGTCAATTATTAAATAGTCCCTACTATAAATATATATTTTTTAAAAAGGACACATATTTTTAGTTTAACCCATTTAGTCCCTCAAGCACTCAATATCCTCTTATTTTTAGAGGTCCGCGCCAGCGGCACTCCCTCTCCAAAATATGTGGCAAAGGACTTTTTGAGGCAAAATAAAAAAGTTTGGACTAAATGGGTATTAAAAAATGTCCGAGGGACTATTTGGTATATGTCCCATATTTTTTTACAAGTAGTTATTTGCAGAATCATATAGTCGATAACTATAGTTCAGTTCTAATAATAGATTGATATGATGGTAATATAGAAGATTGTTGCAGTTACCCTTTCATTTAAAATCCTTTGTTTTGTAGGAGAAAACCTGCAATATGAGGATTTGAGTGTAGTAAAACTGTAGAAATAAATAAATATTGATGGCTGTTTTATAGTTATACCATTATATGTATCTATAAAATTTCAATTCTGAAAATTGGACAATGTCTTTAGTTTATGATAAAAGTTTCAAGATAAGCACACCTACTATTGTTATTATATGTGAATCTTAGTTGTAGATAATGAGGCACCCCTTGACTTTTGAATGTTACAAAAGTAGTAAAAAAATTTAGTACTAGTAGTTGTCCCCCTTGCCAGAAATTTCGACTTAACTTCTACCTTTTATAGTTTCCATCTGTTAGCTATCATTGTTGCTACTGTATGCCTCCTTTAAAACTGGAAGTTCATTTATATTTTTTTGCCATAGGAATGTAGTTCTTTTGGTGTTATTATCTCTTCTCCCCACCTTCCCCTCCTCCCTCCCCCCCTCCCCCCCCCCCAACAAAATCCCTTCTCAAACATATGTTGGCCAAATATATCAATTGATTACTTTTTTGTGCCTCTTACTTTTTGTCACTGGTACCTTATTATATGCATTGTGTTGCTTGGGTGCTACTCTTGAAACACACCTATTTCTTGATCTTGTGCTCTTTCTACAGATATAATCTCAACAGTTCGAAGGCAGAGAGAGATTCCATCAGAACTCAGAAAAGGTACACTCATCTCTCTCCCCCTCTAAAAGAAAAGAAAAAAAAATATCCCACAGTTCATAGTTTTATATATACATTCATATTTCCCTGCCACAGAAAAGAATACGAGAATATACGGAGACAGTGCACGAAAGTTGAAAAACAAAGTGACAAGAGTGCCAAGTTGAACGAAACTTGTGGAAACATCAATGAGGGCAGTGGGGAATTCATTGAAGTCCTAGATTCTCCTGGCATAGACGAAGATGTTAGTGCCAAGGGTCTTGACGGAGTGAGCCCAGCAGGTTCAGATACAGACCACCCTATTTGCACTCCTGCCTTGCAATCATCCAACTCATTAGTCGAACCAGACGATGATAAGAGTGGGATCACATGTGAAAAATCCCCTGTCTTAGAAGAAGATGTTAATGCCAAGGGTTCCCTTTCCCTTGAGGGAGTGAGCTCAGAAGGTCCAGATTCAGATCACCCTGTATACACTCCGTCCGTAAAATCATCTAACTCCTTAGTTGAACAAGATGATGATAAGAGTGGCATCACAAGTGAAAACTCCCCTGAACCTGATACCGACTCATCTGATTCCGATTCCTCTGAAAACATTCAAAATTCTTCCTTCTCCAAGTCCCACCCAGCTGAAGGGTTTTCCACATGGCAGCAGATCATCCGTCTTGATGCTGTGCGGGCAAATGCTGAATGGATTGTTCACTCACCATCTCAGGCTACAGTATCTGAGATCAAGGCTCAACATTTGGCTCATAGTGTCGGGTTGAAGGACTATGATCACTTAGAGCCTTGCAGAATTTTTCACGCTGCTCGCCTTGTAGCCATACTCGAAGCATATGCACTGTATGATTCCGAGATTGGTTACTGCCAGGGCATGAGTGATTTACTCTCTCCAATCATCTCAGTGATGGAAGAGGACCATGACGCTTTTTGGTGCTTCGTGGGCTTCATGAAAAAAGCCCGCCATAACTTCCGGCTCGATGAGGTAGGCATCAGAAGACAGTTAAACATTGTTTCGAAGATCATCAAGGGAAAGGACTCGCATCTCTACAGGCATTTGGAGAAGCTTCAAGCGGAGGATTGCTTTTTTGTGTACAGGATGGTAGTGGTTCTCTTCAGGAGGGAGTTGAGTTTTGAGCAGACGCTTTGCCTTTGGGAGGTGATGTGGGCAGACCAGGCTGCAATTAGCGCTGGTATCGACATTTCTGATTGGGGGAGGATGAGGATGAGAGCCCCTCCTACTGATGATCTATTGCTATATGCGATAGCAGCGTGTGTACTACAAAGAAGGAAACTAATTGTAGAGAAATATAGTGAGATGGATGAAATCTTGAGGGAGTGCAATAACATGGCTGGGAATCTGGATGTATGGAGGCTTCTAGATGATGCCCATGACTTGGTTGTGAACCTTCATGACAAAATTTAGGATAGCCTTGGTTGCGTTCGTCCTTGTTGTCCACTGATGCTTTTTTTCTCTTTCATCTCAATCTTTCTTGTTTTTTAGTTGGTGGCATCATTGGGATTTAAATTCACTTCATACTGCTTGAAACAAGCTTTTAATAGGAAATTCCTGTATTGAGTTTGGGGGATGGTGGCAATGTACAATGTTATCATGTATACAATCCCCTAGGTCAGTTCCCAATTAAGAAATTTCTCCTAGGGCTTTGTCACCTATTGTTTATTCTTAACGGGTTATCTGTAAGCTGGCCGATGGATCTTTGTAAGACTAAGCCTAAGCATGTTAGACTACTTTAAAAAAGACCTCGGAGATTAGATTAAACTAAGTTTAGATTGCTTAGATCATCCGGGGATTTTATCTATGACAAATATTTGACAAAATTTTAACATGTAAATTAAACAAAACAAAGCCACTACAAGCGCGGTACTTCAAGTGCCAGTGCCACACAGGAGCTCTCGTGGCACTTAAAGTATCCTGATAGCAAACAAAAAATACTAATGACTTTACACGGCATGAGGGGGCCTCAAAGTTGTCCCTAGAAAACTGGCATTGTGTATCAATTTTGCCTTGAATATTTTTTTTTCTTCGCGTGTGTGTACGTGTGTTTATGATTGTTATTTTCTCAACATAGTCGGAGCAATATTATTTCCGTCAAAATAAGTGTTATGCATGATGGACTGTATATGATGTGGTAAAGAGTTACTTGTGAAGAGCTGTTAGCTCTTCCATAGGTTGGAGTAGCTTGGAAGCATTGTTGGGTCAATCCTGAAACTACATGCGTTTGAATTCCATGTTCAAGAGAACATTTATCTCTTGACATGAAGGATATATTCGATCACGTGTTATGTTAGCAACTCATATAGAAGAAAAGAAGATGCTCTCTCCTGCGGACTCAAAAAATGAGTCCGTATGGTACGGATATATTTTTTTTTAAATGAGGTTGATTTTTTTTTTTTGTTGCGTGTCTATAAAAAATAAATTAAAATTAATTACTTTTGCTATTTTAAAAAAATGGGTCAATGTTCGACAGTTTTACAAAAATTCTCAAACATTGATTCATTTATAAAAACTGTCAAATATTGATATATTTTTTTAAAATAGCAAATAAATAAATAATTCATTTTGAGTTATTTTTTATGAGACCTTGAATTGTTTAAAATATACAATAAAAATAAACCACAATATTTTTTGGCATCTTTTCAAAATTAGTCTGCATGGTGCGGGCTCCTTTTTAGACTTGCACCTGAGATTTTCTCTCTCTCTCTCTCTCTCTCTCTCTCTCTCTATATATATATATATATATATATATATATATATATATATATATAGGAGAAGACTCACCTACATCATGCTTTATACATTATTTATACATCACACCTAGTTAGAACCCCTTAAAAATAATTTTTTCTAATTTTTTTATTTTTCTCTTGAAATTAACCTTCCAATAAATTTATGTTCAAAAAATTACGTCAAAATTCATTTTGTAGCTATTTTTAAAAAATTCACAAAAAACTGCTTAAAATACCCTAGCTATAAGGGTCTGCGCCAACAATTTGTTGTGAATTTTTTAAAAATAGCTACAAAATGTATTTTGACCTAATTTTTTGAATATGAGTTGAATAAAAGGTTAATTTCAAAAGAAAAATATTTTTTTTATAAAAAACGTTTCTTAGGTCCTAGAACTAGATGTGATGTATGGTGTGATGTATACATTATGATGTATGCGAGCATTTCTCTCTCTCTCTCTCTCTCTCTCTCTATATATATATATATATATATATATATATAGGGAGAGGTTCACAAGTGGACCAAAAGAATGGACTTTTTAATGGACTTAACAAAAAAGACTAATAAGTCTCGGTTATTGGGTGCCGCTGGCACGGACCCATTACACCAAGGAATTAAAATTAGTGGATTATTAGTCTTTTTTGTTAAGTCCATTAAAAAGTCCATTCTTTTGGTCCACTTGTGATATATATATATATATATATATATAAAATGTGGCTTTTGAATTTTGGGTGGATGTCCACTCAAATTCTTGTCTTTTGGGATGCCTCACTATATCGTATAAATAGGAGGATCCTCATATGGTTTTATACAATGATTATACCCAATACTATTGAGAAATAAAATAATATCTCTCAATTCTGTATATGTGTTTTATTTTACAACACGTTATCAGCACGGGTGTTCTCAAATACGTTGAGTGACATGAAACACTTGGGCTCTCATTTATACAGCATGGCTTGAGTGTTCATGTGGGTAATTCGATGATAATCTATTATGGATATGAAGGAACAAGATGCGGTTCTATGTGAATATCAATGAGTAAGTTTCAACACTCAAAGGTTTAGTTATTCATAAAATTTTTAATTTTTAATTATTAATTATTTTTATTTAATGTGGATATGAAGGAACATGTGCTTATACTTTTAATTATTTTTATATTGATCCCATAATTTTAGTTATTCATAAAAAATTTACATATTCATATTTTTAATATTTAATCGTAAAAAAATTACTATGTCTGTACGAACAAAAAGTGAAGATTGGAACCTGACGTTTTCTATAATAATTGAAACTTAAAGTTTCAGTGTTACCTTTGAATTTGGAACTTGAAAGTTCCCTAACTATTTAAATTATGGAACCAGAAGTTTCCTAATTTTTACTAGGACCCGAAGTTCCTAATTATCATTAAAATTTGGGACCCGAAGTTCCCAATACTATTTGATTTTTAGGATCTCAAACTCCCTATTATTATTTATGGGGCTATGAAGTTTTCAATGGCTATCTACATTTTGAGACATGAAATACCCAAATAATTATTTTAATTTGGGACCTGAAGTTCCCATATAAATTTTTTCATTTGGAATGAGAAAATTCCATGTACATTTTTCCTTTGGAATCAAAAGATTCCATATATTTTTTTTTCTGGGACATGACAATGAAATACGCCCTTAAATCAAATCCGAAGTTTTGATCATTTTTGTAATAGGGCAAGAGATACTAAAAGTTCAATAAAAATTATTTATAATTTAGACCCGCAGCTCCAATAATTTTGTGATCGAACATGAAGTTTTGATTATTTATGTAATAAGGGTGAGGACATTACATGTTTCGTAAGGATTATTTATTTTGGACCTGAAGTTCCAAATAATTTTACCCCTTATCAAACTTGAAGTTTGAATATAACTGGGGAGGGTGTTTAAAGTCCCTTAATATATAATGTTGTGATATGAAGTTGCCCTAATTATTTACATTTGGGAGTTGAAGTTCTCCAATAATTATTCAACTATGAAAATTGAATTTTTTTACGTTCAAATTTTAGGACGTGAAGTACGTAAATTATTTGGACCTAAAGTGTCAAAAGAAAATATATCACAATCAAACATAAAGTTTTGATTGTCATATTTGAAGGGTGTAGATCAAGAGTACCCCAATTATTATTTTTTTATATGAAGATCCATATTTATTATTGTGAGCAGAAGTTCACAAAATATTATTTATCATTGGGATATAAAGTATGCGGACCTGAAGCTCCAACAAAATATACCATAAATAAAACCCTGAAGTTTTGATTATTCACCGAGTATGAATTTTAAAATTTCTCAAAATAATTATTTATAAGTCGGACCTGATGCTCCAAAAAATATATTTTTGGGATTAGTTTCTAATTAAATTGAGTATCTAAACATGTCTTTTCAAGTTCTTGTTTTTTCATTTTCTTTATTTAATGAAATATCTTTTTAAATACTTTATTAATTATTAAGTGTCTCTTCAACTATCATGTTAATGGTTTCACCATTAAATTTTTGTCTCTTGACCTTTCGCTTCATTTGAGTATTAAATTATTTTTAATGGTATTTAATTATAACTCTTTTTACACATTCTAATTAATTAATATGCATTGGAGCCTTGGAAATGTGAAAAATAATCTGTCGTTTTTTTTTAATAAAGAGGTTGGATTATTATTGATCGAAGTTAATAAAAAAAATTGAAACTTATTTGGAAGATTCTCTAACATTTTTTACCCCCTAATCAAACCTAAAGTTTAGATAAAAATTGTTTGAGAATTTAATGTCCTTCGACATTAGTAATATTGAACTTGAAGGTCAACTATTTGTGTAGAACCAGAAGTTCTCAAATACAAATGGAAAAAAAAATTATGCCTAATTCGCACAAGACACTTTGTGAGTTATTTTAATGTAGGAACTTCAGCCCTAGGTTTTAATTTTATAATTTATATGAACCCACAAATTCATATACATGTAATGTAAAATAGAAAACATGAATGTTGATACCAAATTTAGTCTGCTGACATGGCTCAATTAAGTGAAGACACGTGGCAATCTGCGTGGCAACAACAAACACTTCCGAACAACACCTTGACTCCGAGGAACCATACTGCAACGAGGAGCTCTGCTTCCCCGATCAACTCAGACGCTCCGACCAACAAGAACTCTACGAGGAACTTTTGAGTACCGAGCAACTTATGAATACCGAGCTACTTAGGCATTCCGAGCAACTTAGGCGGTCCGAGCTGCACCTCGAACAAATCATTAATAGCAGGATAACCAACAGATTGACTGCGCATTAAATGCTTATTATTATCATACAGATGTATACGCTTAGGGGGCATTGAATGTATTACCCTTTCACATGTACTGTCTTAGGGCTATAAATACATTGTATTATCCTCATTGTAAGGGGACGGGAATTTGTTGATAAAACTTGTAATCGAGAATTCCCAAACAGTCAGTAATAACATAAACAGTGGGCGTAGGCTATTCTTATAAGGCTGAATCACTTTAAAATTTTTTTGTCTCATTTTATTTTATCTGTGATTAAATAATTAGATATAATCTAATTTTTTACATCAACAGATTGGCGCCGTCTGTGGGAAACGACTGGTAATATCGTTTTTCATCAAAAACAATTCATCACAAATGGCTGATATTCCAGAACCCAATAATCGATACGCTGGAAGCCCTCCAAATCCATCTGCTCCGCCAAATATTCCAGATCTGGCTGGAATAATGACAAATCTGGCCCAGGGCCAAACAACCATGCAAGAAACTATGCGACAACTCATACAAACCCTCCATGGCGGTGCACCAACCCATTCAGGACCGCGAAGTATTCAAAGAAATACCCGTTTACTTTCTTCGCGTACTAGGTGTACCGATTCATATCGTACTGAGGAGTCTGAAGATTTTTCTTATCAACCTGGACGAACTTCGTCGGTACGAATCACAAATACTGAACAACGTATCACTCTCTCTCCAGAAAGGTCTAGTGCGCTAGAAAGATTAAGCAGAGTATCTCCTTTTGATCGATTAGGTCCTAGGAGGAGCAAAAGTCCTCCTAAAGCCGCATCGAGGAGTTTTCGACGACCATCAGACTTAAGGGAAGGATCTGCCCAGTCACGACCCGCTACTCGTCAAGATAGATCCCAGGAAGCCACATCAACGCGATCAGTTGCTCGAACCAACAAGTCCGAGGAAGGAAACGATGCGTGGAAAGGCTCTATTCAGAGGCTAGAGGATAGATTAGGGGAAATGGCTAAAGCCAAGAACCCTCTACAACGAACTTTTGTTCAAGGAACACCTTTTGTCCAGGCCATTGTAGATTTTTCAACACCATCAAAGTTCAAAGCACCTGTTGTGACCCCCAAATATGATGGAAAGACCGACCCTGTCCTTCATATAGAACAATACCAAGCTGCAGCCGACATTTATGATGTTCCAGATGAGATGAGATGCAGAGCATTCTCGGGAACTTTCACCGGATCTGCTCAAATATGGTATAATAATCTTCCTCGGGGTAAGATCTCAATTTTTTTTCAACTGTCCGAGTTATTCATTAGGAATTTCTATTTTGGGGCAAAGCCAGTTAAACAAGTAGCGCATTTGTTAAGTGTTAGACAAAAAGCTGGTGAGAGTACCAGAGATTATATAACTCGTTTTAATAACGAGAAACTCGAAGTCATTGATTATGAGGAAAAGACAGCGATTACCACCTTGATGAGTGGACTACTGCCCAACAAGTTGTACTACACTTTGGACAAAGATCCACCTAAAACCATGTCAGAACTGATGGGAAAAGCGGCCAAGATTATGAATGCCGAGGAGGCTATGGCTGCGAAGAAGAATATGGATGCCAAAGAAACCAAGGTGGAAGGTGATAAAGCTAAGAAGAAAGAGCATAAGAACAATGGTAGTGACAGACACTCAAAAACAAGGTCGTCATGGGAAGTATTAAAGAAATTTGATAATTATACTCCTTTGAAGAAAGACATCAAACATGTTCTAGAAGAAATTAAGAACAACGAGGAATTAAACTGGCCAGAGAAAATGAAGGCAGACCCTGACAGGAGGAATAAGGCAAAATATTGCAAGTTTCACAAAGATCATGGCCATATGACCAAAAATTGCATAGCTCTTCAGAATGAGATTGAAACACTTATTAGACGAGGAAAATTAGCAAAGTATGTTGATCGTAGAAATGAAAGAAGAAACAGCGACCGAATAAGAGAGAGGTCTAGATCTCCTCGTCGAGCAGATGAGAACAAGAAAAAAGACCATGAAGTTGATCCAGAAGACGACCCCGATCTTCCCAAAAGACCAAGGCAGCCAAAACGGGAAGTATTTTTAATACGCTTTGGGTCATTTGACTGTAATGTTATTACAGGTGGCGATGCAGGAGGAGGAGACCTTACTGCAGAGAGAAAAGCTTACCTCTGTGAGGCTCAAGCTTGCTCATACATTCAACGAATAAATCTAGCTGAGGAGGATCGCCCGAGAAAGGTAAACAAAGAGAAATTGGTCATTGGTTTCTCAAAGAACGACCTCACAGGTGTTCTATATTCTCATGATGACCCATTGGTGATCAAAATGAGGATGAAGGAGGTAATGATTTCAAGAGTACTGGTAGACAATGGTATCTCGGCAGACATCATGTTCTACTCGTGATTCGACAGTTAAATCTAAAGCTATCTCAACTGGAGCCTTATCATAGACCCCTCCTCGGTTTTGCTGGCGAGAAAGTATTTCCACTTGGGACGATCAAATTGGATATATTCATTGGTACGTGGCCTGCTTATCGAACAGAAAGAATACGCTTCTTCATGATGGATAAGAATGTTCAATCAGCATACAATATCATCATGGGAAGAGTAGGATTGAAGAAGTTCTAGGCTGTACCATCTACGGTACATCAATGCCTAAAATTTCCAACAAATTTTGGAGTAGGAGTTGTGAAAGGTGATCAGAAAGTAGCTCAGGAATGCTATTATTCATCCGCCGAGCAAGAGGAACTGGAGGAATCAAGGAAAAAGACTACTACCTATCAAGTGGATGAAGGTGCATAAAGTGAAACATTGGATCCTAGAGATGAGTCGCAACTCGTGAAGGGTCAAGTGGTGGAAGCTACTGAAAACATCATTCTGGACGACGAGCACCCTGAACGAACTACTCAAGTAGGTTCGTCGTTGGAAGCCTCACTAAAACGAAAATTGATAACTTTCCTAAGAAGCAGAAAGCAAACTTTTGCGTGGAGTCATGAGGATATGCCCGGGATAGACCCAAATTTCTTTTGTCACGAACTCAATGTGAATAAGGAAATCAAGCCTGTGAAGCAGAGAAGAAGAGTATTCAGTCCCGAGAAGAATCAAGCTATACAGGAGGAAGTCGAGAAGCTCCAGAAAGCTTGCTTTATTGAAGATGTTAAATATCCAGACTGGTTAGTAAATGTGGTGATGGTGAAAAAGAAGAACAACAAATGGAGGATGTGTGTAGACTTCACCGACCTCAACAAAGCATGCCCAAAGGATCACTTTCCGCTGCCCCGAATTGATCAACTAGTGGATGCTACCTCGGGACACGAGCTGCTGAGCTTCATGGATGCTTATTCTGGTTACAATCAGATTAAAATGAAACCTGAAGACAGTGAGAGTACTTCTTTCATTACCCCTAGGGGAACTTATTGTTATAATGTTATGCCTTTTGGTTTGAAAAATGCAGGTGCAACATATCAGCGGCTGATGAACAAAGTGTTTGCAGAACAAATCAGCTGCAATATGGAAGTCTATGTTGATGATATGCTGACAAAGAGCAAGAAAGATGCCGATCATCTACTTGACTTAGGCCAAACCTTTGATCAGTTGGATAAATATCAAATGAAGTTGAACCCGACCAAGTGCATATTTGGAGTACGAGAAGGCATGTTTCTCGAGTACATTGTCAATCAGCGAGGCATTGAAGCTAACCCTGAAAAGATCAAAGCTCTGTTAGGGCTGCGATCCCCAACGACGAAGAAAGAGGTGCAAAGTCTTACAGGACGAGTAGCAGCACTCAACAGATTTGTATCGCGAGCAACTGATCGATGTCTCCCATTCTTCAAGACGCTCCGAAAGACTTTTGAGTGGAATGATGAATGTGAGAAGGCTTTTCAAAACTTGAAGAAATATTTGGGAGCGCCTCCACTGTTATCCAGGCCAGTGATGGGAGAAAAATTATACTTGTATCTAGCAGTGTCCGAGAATGCAGTTAGTTCGGCATTGATAAGAATGGAGAATGGAGTACAAAAACCAATCTACTACACAAGTAAGGCCTTCCGAGGAACAGAGATCAGATATCCAAAGCTGGAAAAATTGGCACTAGCATTGATCGAGGCAAGTAGAAGAATGAAGCCATACTTCCAGGCTCATACTATAGTAGTATATACTAATATGCCATTGAGGCAAGCCCTTCATAAACCAGAAAAATCAGGAAGATTGATGTGCTGGGCAATCGAACTTGGTGAATATGATATAGTTTATGAACCCAGATCATCGCTAAAAGGGCAAGCGGTAGCAGATTTTATAGCAGAGTTCACCTATCCTGATACCCCCGAGGAGCAAAAGTTACTCACTGATCAACCTATGGATGTTACAGGATCATCAAATGCAAGCCCAAACCAACTTAGCTTGGAAAAAGGGCAAGTAGATGTTACAGAATCATCAAATTCAACCCTAGACCAGCTTAGGTTGGTAAAAGGGCAAGAAAAGATGATCGACGAACAGTAAGAAATATGAGGAGATGGTGAAAGGAAGCAACAAATTTTTCATCGAGGAACTCTGTCAGATCAGAAATTTGAAGACGAGTTACCTATATGGAGTCTATATGTGGATGGTTCATCTTGTACTACAGGATGTGGCGCAGGGATAGTTTTGAACAGTCCGGACGAGGTCGACATGGAATACGCCCTACGTTTCCAATTCAAAGCTTCGAATAATGAGGCTGCATATGAAGCCATGATTGCAGGTCTTAGTTTGGCAAAAACCATGGGGGCAGAATAAGTTATTGTCTTCAGTGACTCGCAATTGGTCATAAATCAAATGATGGGAGTATATGCAGCCAAAGGAGAATTAATGATCAGATATCATGCAAAGGCAAAGGAACTAGTGTCGAAATTTGCTGCTGTTCAGCTAGTCAGAATACCAAGAATGGAGAATGCGAGAGCAGACGCCTTAGCTCGATTAGCATCAGCTACTCGTACCGAGCTACGAAGAACAATCCCAATTGAAGTTTTAGCTGGTCGGAGTATAGATGAAGATCTGACGATAAACTTTAATACCCTCGATTTAGGATCATCATGGATGGATCCCATCAGGGCATATATTGAGAAAGGGGAATTATCAACTGATAAACTTGCAGCCAAGAAATTGAAGTTTAAGGCTGCTTGTTATGTACTGACTAATGGTATTCTATACAGACGAGGAATTATAACTGGTTTGCAAAGATGTGTGCATCCCACCGAGGTGAAAGATTTGATTGAAGAGGTCCATGAAGGGTCCTGTGGAGCCCATGTAGCAGGTCGGACTCTTTTGCAAAGGGTGATGACACAAGGATACTACTGGCCAACGATGAGGGCTGATTGTATATCCTATGCTAAGAAATGTGATCAGTGTCAGCGATTATCCTCCATCCGAAGAACTCCCCAAGCATTATTGACACCCATTACTTCCCCTTGGCTATTTGCCATATGGGGAATAGATTTGGTCGGGCCACTGCCGACGACCAGGGGAAGATTTAAGTATCTCATGATCGTTGTGGATTATTTTACTAAATGGGTTGAGGCTGAGCCTCTCATTGATATGACGTACGACAAGGTGTACTAATTTATTTGGAAGAACATCATTTGTCGATATGGTCTTCCTCATGCCTTATCACAGACCATAGAACACAATTTGACAACGAGGAGTTCCCTGCCTATGGTCATCAGTCAAATATCTTGAAGATCCACTCGGCACCAGGCCATCCTCAAAGCAATGGCCAAACTGAAGTAACAAACAGAACACTACTGAATGACTTGAAAAAAGGACTGGATGACGTGAAAGCAAATTGGATCAACGAGCTACAATCAGTACTATGGGCTTACCGAACTACTCCCCGAGCAGCAATAGGGGAATCTCCATATATGCTAGCATTTGGAAGTGAAGCTGTTATACCCGCCGAATTGGGTCTCCCAACACACAGAATACTGAATTTCAATTCCCCTGTCAGCGATTTAATGAGAAGGTTAGACTTGGACATGCTCGAGGAGGTTAGGGAAGAAGCAGCCATTAGAAATGCTGCTTACCAGCAACGAACAACTTTGTTCTACAACAAGAGAGTGAAGAAGTGAGACCTGAAAGAAGGAGACTATGTGCTAAAGAAGGTGATTCAAAATCACAACAAATTGGAAGCGAACTGGCATGGACCCTACCGAGTTAAGGAAGTTGTTCGACCAGGGACATACAAAATAGAAACTTTAGAGGGGGAGGAGTTTAAGAATGCATGGAATACAGAACACCTGCGCAAATATTATCAGTAATGTAAACTCTCATGTAATGCAGTTTCATCAGTTTGAACAAAGTGACAACATTCTGCCCAATTTTCTCCTTTTATTGAAAATTTTTCGTGGAATACTCGTGCTACGCATTCAACAAAAGTACTACTGCACGCATTCAGCAAAAGTACTACTGTACTACTCAGAATACTCAGAAATCTATTCCTAAAAATGCCAACTAAGGTTGGTTAGGAAGTAAATATATTCCCGAAAACGCCAACTAAGGTTGGTCGGGAAGTAAATCTATTCCCGAAAACGCCAACTAAGGTTGGTCGGGAAGTAAATCTATTCCTAAAAATGCCAACTAAGGTTGGTTAGGAAGTAAAAATATTCCCGAAAATGCCAACTAAGGTTGGTCGGGAAGTAAATCTATTCCCGAAAACGCCAACTAAGGTTGGTCGGAAAGTAAATCTATTCCTAAAAATGCTAACGAAGGTCGGTTAGGAAGTAAAGATATTCCCGAAAATGCCAACTAAGGTTGGTCGGGAAGTAAATCTATTCCTAAAAATGCCAACTAAGGTTGGTTAGGAAGTAAATATATTCCCGAAAACGCCAACTAAGGTTGGTCGGGAAGTAAATCTATTCCTGAAAATGCCATCTAAGGTTGGTTAGGAAGTAAATCTATTCCCGAAAATGCCAACTAAGGTTGGTCGGGAAGTAAATATATTCTCGAAAATGCCAACTAAGGTTGGTCGGGAAGTAAATCTATTCCTAAAAATGCCAACTAAGGTTGGTTAGGAAGTAAACCTATTCCAAAAAGTGACAAAGTTGCTCATTAAGAAAAAATCCACTAACTATGGTTGATCGGGAATAAAAACCCAATAATTGTAGTTGGTCGAAAAGGAAAATTTACCGACCTTGGTTGGTCGGAAACATTTTATGAATACGAGAAAGTGATCGAGCAAAATTTTTGATACTCGTAACTTTTTAAATTACTACTAAGTTGGTCGAGAAACAAAACATCATTAAGTTTGTTTAGTTACCACAAATTCAAACTAGTCGACAATAAGTTGATCGACAAATAACACAATGTTGTTATCTTTTTAACAGATATACATGCACAAATGTAAAGTGTTTTATAATTACAAGACAACGGCAGTCAAGATTTGCAAATAAAAATATTTCATTAAATGTAGAACAAAATACATCAAGAATGAAATACATATTTATTACATCAAGATTCCTATTCTATTGGTTTCTTCCCCTTTGCTTTTGAAACAGGTTCCTCGCCAGCAGGTGGATCATTTAAAGCATAAGGGGAATTTATGAAGTTAAGATCTTTAAGCATCCTGATGTTCATCACAGATGGTCGATCGAGTAGGTGCTCGGGACGAGATATCTCAACATTGGAATGGAGATTGTAATCATCAAGGTATTTGGAAATCAAACACCGAGGGATGGCCCGAGCAGGGATCCAACTCATATCAAGCTTGAATGGTGGCACTAGTAGGTCAAGTAGCCTAGGATTATGGTAATCACACAGGTAATGACCCTGTTCCACTTGCAGTACACCTAAGGCATTCAACCACCCTTGTTTGTAACCTTCATTATTCACATTTTGGATCCGATCATCCAAATGGTAAAGAGCCTCATTGTATCCAGCCATCCAAAATTCTCTGGGCTGCTTGTGGAACTGATAAGTCAACCTTTCCAGTTGCTCGTGGAGACTTTTTATAAAGCGTTCTTTATTCTCCAAGACAGACTTCTGCGCAGAAAGCTGGTCGTCCAGATTCCTGATCTTCTTAGACATCTCAGCCAATGCCTGGTTCTTTGCCATAAGTTGGAAGGCCTAGTTCCCCAGGGCAGATTGAGTTCTCTGTTCCTCTATAGTAATCCGAACAACTCTTGCTCGTCCCCGAGGAGCTCTTGCTCGTCCCCGAGTAGATGTAGAAGGGCCAGCTCTCCTCAAGGTTTCTAATTCATCCATCAGGTTGGCATTTTCGACCTCCAAGAAAGAGAATCCCTCGTCGTTCACAGGGACCAAAGCGTTTGCGGTAGAAGCTGCACACTTCAACTGAGACACCTCTCTGTAATACCCCGTATTTTTATGCTATATTAATTTGGGGATTTATTAAATTTAATGTGAGTTAATTATTTAATAAAAATCCGGAAATTAATTATGTTATAATTATTAACGTGACGAGAGTTAGTAATTATGGGAAATTTGTTGAATATTACTAATGAGCAAAGTAATATATAATATTGGTTATATTGAATGTCACAAGTGAATAAAATGACAATTTTGGAAATTTGAGTCGGGACGCGCCCGTGTCGCGTCGGGACTAAATATTGATAATTAAAAGTGAATATTTTATAAGTTGTTCGTATGGTCGTTTTGAGTGCGCCAACGCGTCCGGAAGGGTCGAGATAGTCAGAAAAGTGTACCCGGGGGTTTAGTTCGGGTCTCGAGGCGTTTTTAGGCCTAATTAGAACCCCAGGAGGTCGTTTTGGACATTTCACAATTATGGGTAATTAAACCCACGAAATTCTAAGGGTTATATCAGATGTCTAAGGTTGCCTTCTAGGGTTAGAACAACCAAAGACAAGTGACGGCCATAGGAGAGGAAGGAGAGAGCTCTCAAGGCAAATTCAAGGCCCAAAATCCATCCGTTTGCACCGCCACCACCACCAACGCGTAGATCGTGCGACGGGGAACGCAACCACACCAAAATCATCTGCAAATCAGAACACCAAAAATCCCAGGCAAGTGTTTATCTTGCTTATTTCGTTGGTGCATCTTTCATATTAGTTTAGGAGTAATTAGAATGCGTTTTTATGGAAGAAAACCAAAGATATGAGATAGGAAATCGCATGTAGTGATGGATTAATTGTTATTCTGGAAACTCCTTAACAAGTAGAGGATTAAACCACGAATTTATGAGGTGTAGATGAAGAAAATTCTGGAAAAGATGGATTAGAACCATGTTAATGAAATTTTAGGGTTCTTGAAGTTTTATATGAATTTGGGGCTTGTTAATCCATGTTTAATAGTAGAAATATACATGCTTTACGTTGGAATTTCATAATATGATGATATAATGTCAGTAGTATAAATTTTGGGTTGATTGGGTATGAAAATTATGGAATTGGTGAAGGTTAGAAGATGAAACCCGTAACTGCAAATCTGATGATTTCGCAGACCTGCTTGATCGATCGATCGAGCCCAGAGCTTCGATCGATCGAAGGTTCGCTCGATCGAGCCCCAGACCTCGATCGATCGACTCCTCCTGGCCGACTCCTATTTCCCTTTTTAAATTAGTTAAATTCAATTTAATGTGAAATAATTCTTGGACATCCTTAATAAAGTGTTTTGGGAGATAGGGAAGATCAGTAGGACATATGAATAATTTTGGGACCTCTAATATATGACGAGGATTGTAAGTGTGGGATAATTACAAAAGGAACGATGAAACTACGTATTTAAAGTGAGAGATTATGTCAAACAGTTATGATAGAGAATGGATAAATACCTATTGAATTTTATAATTGGGAGGATAAAGCCATGAGAATTACGTGGTAAGTTAGAATAATAACGAATTAAAGTTAGAAACGAACCATTATTACGTGATAAATAATAATGGGAAAATAAGGATAAATGTCGTAACTATGGGATTTGAGATATACCTAATATTGATATAATAAAAGTGGTATATTTATATGATTGTGTATGCATATATTATATACTTGTGAAAATCATGCCCACGCTACTTGCTATCCCTGAGGTTACCGCGCTATGACAGTCTTATCTCGATGGGACCTTTATGGGGGATATTGACTTGTACCCTAGAAGATAGATATCCTTGGTACAGGCTATCGATGTGATAGTTCAGACGGTCCTAAGATACGCAGGCATGTACCATCCTCTTAGAGACTTGGAATCTATGCTTCGCCTCAATATTGTTTGTGTATGTGTTAATACAATTCGAGAGTGATTCCGAATTTGTATTCCCCTTAATACGAGTGATACGGGGTTTTGGATAGTAGAGTATGCCTACCCTAGAAGATAGATATCCTTGGTACAGGCTATCGATGTGATAGTTCAGACGGTCCTAAGAGACGCAGGGATGTGCCATTCTCTTAGAGACTAGAAATCTATGCTTCGCCTCAATATTGTTTGTGTATGTGTTATTACAATTCGAGAGTGATTCCGAAATTGTATTCCCCTTAATACGAGTGATACGGGGTTTTGGATAGTAGAGTATGCCCGCACCATAGTTTATTTGGGGTGCTGTTGTAATATATATATTATACGAGTAGTAAATATATATACAAGATGAAATTCTGAAATCTGGAACTGCCTACTGTGATTTGATATGTAGGACATGGTTGATGACTCAAATTATAAATAATTGTTTTGAGAAAGTATAATATGACACTGGAAAACTTTATTGATTAATAAAGTTAAAAGGAGAACCTTGGTTACAAATTGAAATCTTACGGTTTAAATACTTGTGTTGTTCAGTTGTAAATCCTGCGAATAACCTAAGATAAATTAAATCATTGGGGAAAGATAGTGTGGTATATGACGAGATAGACTATTGGGAAGGTTAGTGCGATAGGTGTGCACATTAGAAGAGAGGTGAGAATTTCTCAAGAGAGTGTCGCACTAATATGTTGTTGCATTGGCCTGTATCAATTTAAATACTTGCTAAACGAATTTTAAATCAAACACACTATCGGGCTCTGACTCGTTTCTATTTCTCTTTCTCTTTTGTATATATATATGTATATATTACAGGTGCCCAGCCACAGGGGCGTCTTGCTTAGGATCCTTTAGGAGAGACGTGCTGCAGCTTAGGTGGGAGTTGCAGGCCACTTGCTTAGACGATTTCATTTACTTGATTCCGCTTCTATCATTCTCCTTATTGGGCATGTGTCGCCCTTTCCACTATTTATCTGTTTTATTGGGACATTTGTATTTTAGTTATTGCTAGAACTGTTACTTTGGGATTCATTCAGCATGTATGTTTTTACTTTGAGTTTTAAATGTTGAGATTTTGAATGTTGAATGTTTAAATTAATTGGATTATGTTCCAGGATAATTGTGGTATGATTCTTACTTATTGAAAATGTTGTTACTAATTAAATAAATAATTTTTCTTTAAAAATAAAATTTGGTTAGTAATGTTGAAAATGGTTTTGACACTTAGCTTAATTAATTAGGGTGTTAATTTGGAAAAATTTATTTTCACGACAGTGATGCTAAGAATGAACCAACTGTTCACCTTGATTTTAATTTAATAACGGAGTGATCGCCCGGTATTTAATTAGGCGGGGTGTCACAGGTGGTATCAGAGCATCAGGTTCTAGTGTCCTTTAGGATCTGTGCGGCTTATTGTGCTTTCAGCGTTGCTTTCTTTGATATAGAGCCCTAATACTAGGAATGTTGTGTTTATCTCTATACATTGGAAATTCGTGCTTCTGCGAGTTGTTTATACGAATGATGAACTCATTCTGATGTAAATTTTATTCAAACTTTCAGATGGCCCGTCAGAAAGAACAAGCTAATTCCATTAAGGAAGTTAATGAGCAAGGACAACCCACGCCTCAGGTGTCTCCGAAAAGGGTACCAATAGCCGAACTTGCGGGCATTGTGGCACAAGCAGTGACCACTGCAGCTTTACAGTACCACGAACGCAATATGAAACTAAAAGGAGGCAAAAGACCTAGAGAGGTTGATCAAATTCATATGACTAACGTTGAAAATTTTGCGAAGGCACCGAATCTGCGACAACAAAACAATCAAGATCGAGTCAGTTCCAGAAGTAACGAGATTTATGTACAGGGGCAAAAGTGTCAGGGACAACGAAGTCAGGTTCAGAATGGAACCACAAAGAGGTGTTTCAGTTGTGGAATGGACGATCACAAACGTAAATCTTGTCCGAATCAGACTGGCAATAAACTACAATCCGACCAGCGAAGAATTTCGAAACTCTGCTATAAATGTGTACAACCGGGTCACAAGTGGATGGATTGTCCTCACCCTGACATAGTTTTTCCGCAAATTTCCCCTCAAGGCCAGCAAGACCAAGGAAAAAGGGAATCTAGTCAACAACGTGGTAAAGTGAAGCAGTTTCGAAAGAGGAATAAAGTCCCAAGTCAGCAAGGCCAACACCGACAACAGCAGGGTCGGAGGGGGAGTAACTTCGGAGGCCGGTGTTTTGTGTGTGGCAAGCATGGCCATAAACGCCAGGATTGACCAGAGGGTGTTAGGGCCCCACAGCAGCAGTGTGCCCGTAATGAGGCGCAGAGACCATTTTTTTTCCACCTGCCCTCCCAGTACCAGCCCAGGTACCAACCCTACCAGCCATTCCAGCAGCTCCAGTGCAGCAGGGCCAGTTACAGTATGGACGTGTCTATAACGTCCACCAGGCAGCTCCACAGGCACCACCCGCGATTGAGGGTATGTTTCCTATCCATGGTACTATGGGTCGGGTTTTGTTTGATACGGGGGCGACATATTGTTTTATAGCTATGCATTTTGCGAAGGCCTTAGGGTTGTTAGCCACATCAGAGAGCACAGTGACGTGTGTAGACTCACCACTGGGAAGTGGGTCGCTTATCTTCTTTATATGCTGGGGAGTGGGGGTAGAGATTGGTAGTTTGGTATTACCTGCAGACATGTTAGTCTTAGATATGCATGAGCATGATGTTATCATCGGTATGGATTGGCTCGCAGCTTATAGAGCCATGATTGATTGCTTCGGTGGGAGCATTGTTTTTGCCATTCCGGGGCAAGAGATGTTTGTAGTGGCGATGCCTCGACAAGAGGGAGGTTCGACCGCTCATTTGTATTATATAGAGGAGGATGCCTCTAAGGAGGTTATGATTCCTTTAGACTCGATACCAGTCATTCGTGAGTATTCTGATGTATTCCAGGAAATACCACCAGTCAAGAGATAGACTTTGTCATAGATTTATTGCCAAATACGAGACCTATAGCACGCGCTCCATACCGTATGGCTCCGGCAGAGATGCGAGAGTTACGAGATCAGATAGAGCAGCTGTTAGGTCAGGGCTTCATTCGCAGGAGTACCTCACCTTGAGGCGCTCCAGTCTTGTTTGTGAAGAAGAGAGATGGTTCACTGAGGTTATGTGTGGACTACCGGGAGTTGAACAAGGTCACGATACGGAATAAGTATCCGTTGCCTCGAATCGATGATCTGTTCGACCAGCTGAGGGGAGTAACTTTCTTTTCAAAGATAGATCTGAGGTCGGGGTACCATCAGCTACGTATTAGAGAGAAGGATGTTTCAAAGACTGCCTTCTTGACGAGATATGGGTCTTACGAGTTTAGAGTGATGCCATTTGGTCTCACAAATTCTCCAGCCGTATTCATGGACTTAATGAACCGAGTATTCAGGGAGTTCTTGGATCAGTTTGTCACCGTATTTATAGATGACATTTTGATATATTCACACTCCGAGGAGGAGCATGCCGAGCACTTGAGGCAGGTTCTTCAGACTCTACGAGAGCATCAGTTGTATGCTAAGTACGAGAAGTGCGGATTCTGGTTGCGAGAAGTACAGTTCTTGGGGCATGTTGTTTCTGAACAGGGGATAGCAGTTGGCCCGAGTAAAGTGTCAGCGGTGAGGGAGTGGGGACAGCCCACGACACCGACGGAAGTGCGTAGTTTCTTGGGGTTAGCCGGATACTACAGGAGATCCATTCGAGGATTCTCCAAAATAGCGGGTCCATTGACGAACCTGACTCGCAAAGGGGTACCATATGTTTGGGATGATGCTTGTCAATTGGCTTTCGACAAGCTGAAAGACAAGCTTACTTCAGCACCAGTCCTTGCTTTACCAAATCCGAGTGCGGAATACCTGGTTTACACCGATGCCTCTTTACGGGGGCTTAGGGGAGTACTTCAGCAGGAAGAGAAGGCTATAGCTTTTGCCTCCCGCAAGCTTAAGCCGCATGAGAAGAATTACCCCACCCACGACCTGGAGTTAGCAGCGGTCGTCTTTGCATTGAGGATATGGAGACACTATTTATTGGGGGAGAAGTTCCGTTTGTTCACAGACCAAAAATCACTGCAGTACCTGTTCACTCAGCGAGAGCTGAATATGCGTCAGCGTAGATGGTTAGAGTTTGTGAAGGACTATCAGCTCGACATACAATATCATCCAGGGAAGACCAACGTAGTTGCTGATGCGTTGAGTCGTAGACCGGTAATTGAGGTAGCGGATGTCTGGAAAGCGAAGTGGAAGGAGTTGGGTCACCAGGACGCAGTAGCCCGTTCCTTCATATCTGTTATGACAGTCACATCCGAGATTGTTACGAGGGTAATACAGCCCCAAACCACAGACCCATTTTGCCAGGAGCAGATTATACGACTTTTAGCCGAGGGTGCTGAGTCCTATTCTGTTAGTTCTGATGGGGGTTTGAGGTTTAATGGGAGGTTAGTGGTTCCAGAAGGGACATAATTGCGTCATGCAGTGATGACCCAATCTCACGGGTCCCGATTTGCAGTGCATCATGGGGGAGATAAAATGTACCAGGATATGAGGAGACAATACTGGTGGAGTGGGATGAAGAAGGACATTGCTGAGTTTGTGTCCAAGTGTTCTACCTGCCAGCTGGTGAAGGTGGACCATCAGAAACCGTCAGGGTTGCTTAAGCCATTGGAAATACCCGCGTGGAAGTGGGAGAATATTTCCATGGATTTTATTACAGGTTTACCTACATCACAATGGGGCCACGACTCCATCTGGGTGATTGTAGACCGTTTGACCAAGGTGGCTCATTTTCTGCCGGTGCGGACAGATTATACCACAGGTCAGTATGCTCAGTTGTTCATTGCTGAGATTGTCAGATTACATGGGGTGCCCTTGAATATTGTGTCAGATAGGGATAAGATTTTCGTGTCACGTTTTTGGGAAAGCTTTCAGGAGGCTATGGGTACTGAGTTGAGGTTGAGTTCAGCTTATCACCCACAGACAGATGGACAGACAGAGCGTACTAATCAGATGTTGGAGGATATGCTACGCATGTGTGTTCTTGATTTTGGAGGAGGTTGGGAGCCACACCTTTCACTGGTAGAGTTTGCTTATAATAACTCTTATCAGTTCACAATTGGCCTGGCTCCATTTGAGGCTTTGTATGGCAGGCCTTGTCGTTCCCCAGCTTGTTGGCTCGAGGTGGGGGATAACAAGTTGTTAGGACCAGAGGTGATCCAGTAAACCTCCGCAAGGATTGAGATGATTAGGAGTCGCATTCGAGTAGCTCAGGACAGGCAGAAGAGCTACGCCGATGCGAAACGGCTCTTCCGGGAGTTTAATGTGGGGGACCAAGTGTTACTGCGTGTATCTCCTATGAAAGGAGTAATGAGGTTCGGGAAGAAAGGGAAATTGGCTCCGAGGTACGTGGGACCATTTCCCATTATCGAGAGGATTGGGCCGGTAGCATACAGATTAGGACTACCAGAGCACTTACATCGCATTCACGATGTATTCCACATCTCGTCGTTGAGACGATATCTTCGGGATGATATGGCCCATACTCACATCGCGATAGATGAGATAGACTTACAGCCTGACAGCTCTTACGAGGAAAGACCGGTGGCTATCCTAGACTATAGTGAGAGGAAATTGAGGTCGAAGATAGTTCCACTTGTACGGGTCCACTGGGAGCATCATAATGTGGAGGAATCCACTTGGGAGCGCAAGGCCGATATGCGCGAGAGATATCCAGAATTGTTCTTACCAGGTAAGCCTTATTTTCCGAATTTCGGGACGAAATTCCGTTATTAGGGGGGAAGTATGTAATACCCCGTATTTTTATGCTATATTAATTTGGGGATTTATTAAATTTAATGTGAGTTAATTATTTAATAAAAATTCGAAAATTAATTATGTTATAATTATTAACGTGACGAGAGTTAGTAATTATGAGAAATTTATTGAATATTACTAATGAGCAAAGTAATATATAATATTGGTTATATTGAATGTCACAAGTGAATAAAATGACAATTTTGGAAATTTGAGTCGGGACGCGCCCGTGTCGCGTCGGGACTAAATATTGATAATTAAAAGTGAATATTTTATAAGTTATTCGTATGGTCGTTTTGAGTGCGCCAACGCGTCCGGAAGGGTCGAGATAGTCATAAAAGTGTACCCGGGGGTTTAGTTCGGGTCTCGGGGCGTTTTTAGGCCTAATTAGTACCCCGAGAGGTCGTTTTGGACATTTCACAATTATGGGTAATTAAACCCACGAAATTCTAAGGGTTATATCAGATGTCTAAGGTTGCCTTCTAGGGTTAGAACAACCAAAGACAAGTGACGGCCATAGGAGAGGAAGGAGAGAGCTCTCAAGGCAAATTCAAGGCCCAAAATCCATCCGTTTGCACCGCCACCACCACCAACGCGTAGATCGCGCGACGGGGAACGCAACCACACCAAAATCATCTGCAAATCAGAACACCAAAAATCCCAGGCAAGTGTTTATCTTGCTTATTTCGTTGGTGCATCTTTCATATTAGTTTAGGAGTAATTAGAATGAGTTTTTATGGAAGAAAACCAAAGATATGAGATAGGAAATCGCATGTAGTGATGGATTAATTGTTATTCAGGAAACTCCTTAACAAGTAGAGGATTAAACCACAAATTTATGAGGTGTAGATGAAGAAAATTCTGGAAAAGATGGATTAGAACCATGTTAATGAAATTTTAGGGTTCTTGAAGTTTTATATGAATTTGGGGCTTGTTAATCCATGTTTAATAGTAGAAATATACATGCTTTACGTTGGAAATTCATAATATGATGATATAATGTCAGTAGTATAAATTTTGGGTCGATTGGGTATGAAAATTATGGAATTGGTGAAGGTTAGAAGATGAAACCCGTAACTGCAAATCTGCAGATTTCGCAGACCCGCTTGATCGATCGATCGAGCCCAGAGCTTCGATCGATCGAGCCCCAGACCTCGATTGATAGACCCCTCCTGGCAGACTCCTATTTCCCTTTTTAAATTAGTTAAATTCAATTTACCGTGAAATAATTCTTGGACATCCTTAATAAAGTATTTTGGGAGATAGGGAAGATCAGTAGGACATATGAATAATTTTGGGACCTCTAATATATGACGAGGATTGTAAGTGTGGGATAATTACAAAAGGAACGATGAAACTACGTATTTAAAGTGAGAGATTATGTCAAACAGTTATGATAGAGAATGGATAAATACCTACTGAATTTTATAATTGGGAGGATAAAGCCATGATAATTACGTTGTACGTTAGAATAATAACGAATTAAAGTTAGAAACGAACCATTATTACGTGATAAATAATAATGGGAAAATAAGGATAAATGTCGTAACTATGGGATTTGAGATATACCTAATATTGATATAATAAAAGTGGTATATTTATATGATTGTGTATGCATATATTATATACTTGTGAAAATCATGCCCACGCTACTTGCTATCCCTGAGGTTACCGCGCTGGGACAGTCTTATCTCGATGGGACCTTTATGGGGGATATTGACTTGTACCCTAGAAGATATATATCCTTGGTACAGGCTATCGATATGATAGTTCAGACAATCCTAAGAGACGCAGGCATGTACCATCCTCTTAGAGACTTGGAATCTATGCTTCGCCTCAATATTGTTTGTGTATGTGTTAATACAATTCGAGAGTGATTCCGAATTTGTATTCCCCTTAATACGAGTGATACGGGGTTTTGGATAGTAGAGTATGCCTACACTAGAAGATAGATATCCTTGGTACAGGCTATCGATGTGATAGTTCAGACGGTCCTAAGAAACGCAAGGATGTGCCATTCTCTTAGAGACTTGAAATCTATGCTTCGCCTCAATATTGTTTGTGTATGTGTTAATACGATTCGAGAGTGATTCCGAAATTGTATTCCCCTTAATACGAGTGATACGGGGTTTTGGATAGTAGAGTATGCCCGCACCATAGTTTATTTGGGGTGCTGTTGTAATATATATATTATACGAGTAGTAAATATATATACAAAATGAAATTCTGAAATCTGGAATTGCCTACTGTGATTTGATATGTAGGACATGGTTGATGACTCAAATTATAAATAATTATTTTGAGAAAGTATAATATGACACTGGAAAACTTTATTGATTAATAAAGTTAAAAGGAGAACCTTGGTTACAAATTGAAATCTTACGTTTTAAATACTTGTGTTGTTCAGTTGTAAATCCTGCGAATAACCTAAGATAAATTAAATCATTGGGGAAAGATAGTGTGGTATATGACGAGATAGACTATTGGGAAGGTTAGTGCGATAGGTGTGCACATTATAAGAGATGTGAGAATTTCTCAAGAGAGTGTCGCACTAATATATTGTTGCATTGGCCTGTATCAATTTAAATACTTGCTAAACGAATTTTAAATCAAACACACTATCGGGCTCTGACCCGTTTCTATTTCTCTTTCTCTTTTGTATATATATATATGTATATATTACAGGTGCCCAGCCACAGGGGCGTCTTGCTTAGGATCCTTTGGGAGAGACGTGCTGCAGCTTAGGTGGGAGTTGCAGGCCACTTGCTTAGACGATTTCATTTACTTGATTCCGCTTCTATCATTCTCCTTATTGGGCATATGTCGCCCTTTCCACTATTTATCTATTTTATTGGGACATTTATATTTCAGTTATTGCTAGAACTGTTACTTTGGGATTTATTCAGCATGTATGTTTTTACTTTAAGTTTTAAATGTTGGGATTTTGAATGTTGAATGTTTAAATTAATTGGATTATGTTCCAGGATAATTGTGGTATGATTCTTACTTATTGAAAATGTTGTTACTAATAAAATAAATAATTTTTCTTTAAAAATAAAATTTGGTTAGTAATGTTGAAAATGGTTTTGACACTTAGCTTAATTAATTAGGGTGTTAATTTGGAAAAAATTATTTTCACGACAGTGATGCTAAGAATGAACCAACTGTTCACCTTGATTTTAATTTAATAAAGGAGTGATCGCCCGGTATTTAATTAGGCGGGGTGACACACTCTCTTTGCAGATTATTATTTTCTTGCTCTAACAACTCAGCTATCTGTCTGTGCTCTTCGACCTCGGCCTTCAAAGTTCTCTCCTTCACATCTTAAGCAGCAAACCGTTTATCGTATCCCTTATCAGCACTGATTTGCTGATACTTCTTCTTGTACCCCTCGTGCAAAAGGGCAGTAGATTCCTTATATTATTACTGAAGTTCTTCAAGAGTGCCTTGGAGATCTTCAATCATATCATAGTATGCTACGTTGTTAGCCACTGCACGGTCGAGCAGGCACTTCAAATACTGATAGGCTTCAATTGCTTGCTCTGAAGCACCTTGACCGAGAATGTCAATGATTTGAGCTGCACTCATGTCTGTATGACCAGCTTCGAAATACTCATTACATTGCCTTAACAATTTTGTATCATGAGCGGACAATAATTCCATCCTGGCCAGAAACTAGTAAAGGAAGAAAAAGCAATAATCAATAAGAGTACAAACAGAGCATGAAGAAGAGAATCAACAGTATGCATAAGCAAAAGTTCAAATTTTATTACATCATAAAGGAGAAGTACAAAGTTCAGAGTTACATTTGATAAAGAAAAATAAAATAGAGAGAAATTCGAACAACTCTACACCTTTTCCTTGTCTCCCAAAACTTTCTCGGGAGGCTAGGACAAGGAGGTAGGTTGCTCGGATGGAACATAGGGTTGCTCGGGAAGTGCTGGAGGTTGCTCGGATGAAGTAACGGGTAGCTGAAGTTCCTCGCTAGTGGGCTGGATAGCTGGGGGATGAGAAATTTGATCTCCCATCACCATGGAAGATTCCTCAGAGGCAGCTTCGTCCTCTTCTTCTTCTTTAGGAGTTGGAGGGGGGCCCGAGATGTGTCGCCGAAATAGTTCAGAATTTTCATAAACTTTCATCTCTTACAGAGCAGCGACCCATCCATCTCTAAAGTATTTGAGGCTTCCATATTCCACTTGGGACATCATGGCAGCCAAACCTTTATTCCACCCTTTATCCCAGCCGACCCTGAAGGATTTTTTGACAGCCAATTTCCTTTTTGTCTTCTCCGAGGAAAGCTTCTCGAAAAGAAGATCATCAGCAGTCTTGAGCTTATTCTCAAGCTCCCCAGCATTTTTGAGCTTCCCTTCGAGCTCTTTATTCTTTTCCTCTAAATCATTTATTTTTTTCTCCAACCCCTTGGAGACCTCAATAACCTGAGCCTTCTCTTGCTCGGTCGAAGTAAGCCTCTTCTCCTAAATCGCCTTATCATCATCATACTTCTGACGAGAATCTTTCAGAGACTGTACCAGGCCCACCAAATCTTCCTCTACACCAGACGAGGAGCTTGAAGCTTTAATAGCTTCATCTTTCTTCAGAATTGTATTAAAACAGGTCACCAACTGTGAAAAGAAAACGAAAGCAAGTCAGTGCACAGATATAAAAAGGAAAGAATGAAAATTCAAGACTATAGGACTTACAGAAGCAATATGACGAGCTGCTAATGTGGTAACCATGTCTCGAGAAAGGTTTTCTTCAATACCTTGGATCTCGGAAATGATCCAAGTCTTCACCGAGTTCATAGCAGAGCTCGGGGGAACAAAAGTGGGAACACCACTAGTCGGGGGCTGAGAGATGGATTCAGCCAAATTGATAGAGGAGCTTTTCTTCAGCCTCCTCAGAGGAGCATCAACTTTCTCGACTAACGATGTAGTCTTAGTCGAAAAAATGACAATCACCTCGCTTGGAGTAGCAGCCTTGCTCGGGGCCACTGGGGGCTTCTCGACAACCTTCACAGGAGCAGTCGAAGGAGGTGCATCAATTTTCTTTGTCCCCTCTCCTAGGACATCAAGCTTACTTTTCTTTGCCTCTCCAGCACCAGAGGCAGATTTCTCAAAAAGGATAGGAGGTCTTCTTTTCTTCATCCTTTCACTCAAGGGAATATGTGACTCAGGTGAAGAACATGTAGAGGCTGGTATTGGTTCTGCGTCGCTTATCACTGGACGAGCAGTAAAAGAGGAGGTGTAACTCTTGTACTGCAGCAAATATGAAGCTGACCTAATATGCTCGTCGGCAACAGTCTGATGCAAACTCCAGATAAGTTTTAAATGCCTTATGTTAACGTCTGTCTATTTTGGAGATTTTCTTTTGCTGTCAATTGCAAATAAATCAAAATTAAAATATCAGTGACACATTTTATCAAACACAAAGGAAGCATAATTTTGAAAATAAAATAAAAACAACCAATCCCATTGCCATAGGGAGGACATCTGGGACCCTGGTAAACATCAGCTCCAGTTAATGGAGGGTGTTGCCAATTTTTCATAACAACCCCGTGCTCAAAGTAGTCCCTATTGGCATCTGGGAGATTGACCACTAAGGCTCTATTTAAAAACCTAGTTTTTAAATAAAAAGTATTATCACCCACAGGCCATCTATAACAAAACATAATTTCAGGAATTCCTATACGGGTTCTATGAATTTGATTTAATCTATGAACTCCGTTAACTATTCTCCACGTATTGGGGGATATTCTTGCAGGAACCACGTCAAAGTATTGACAGAATTCCAGACATAAAGGGTTTGGGGGAAAAGAAAAGCCACACTCAGTGACAAAGAGACTGGGGAACCAATGTCCCTCAGCCAAACGAAAATAGTCTGAAGGCTCAGAAAGCTCTTCCAAAATAACCCATGAGGGAATAGAGAAATCAGAGCGAAACTTATCAATCGATTCTACAGGATAAACCATGATGAAAGAAGGAAATCAAAGAGAAAGAAGAAAATCTTACAGGAAAAGGGATGAGTCTGTTGACAACAAATGATGAAAGAGATGAACGCACAGGAGAGAGAAACAATGGAAAACTCAAAGAGATAAGAATGAAAAAGCAGAAGACAATGGGATTTTCTGCAACGTTTAAATACTTTGCCTTGGGAAAGGGTAAAAGTAATGATTGCAAAAAGAGACGGTTACGTTACCGGCGGCTAAAAAGATAAAAAGGGCGCGGGAATCGAAGCGGTTATAAAAATTCAAAAAAGATCGATTCTACGAATTTGGAAGGAGAAATAAATACAAAAGAAAATACTCCTAAATTTCAGGATGAACATTTAAAATCGCCATATTTCGAGAAAGAATGTTCCACACTCCTCAAATTTCGAATTGTGAAACATTGGGGGCTTCTGTTGATACCAAATTTAGTCTGCTGACATGGCTCAATTGAGTGAAGACACGTGGCAATCTGCGTGGCAACAACAAACACTTCCGAACAACACCTTGACTCCGAGGAACCATACTGCAACGAGGAACTCTGCTTCCCCGATCAACTCAGACGCTCCGACCAACAAGAACTCTACGAGGAACTTTTGAGTACCGAGCAACTTATGAATACCGAGCTACTTAGGCGGTCCGAGTATCTTAGGCGGTCCGAGCTGCACCTCGAATAAAGCATTAATAGCAGGATAACCAACAGATTGACTACGCATTAAATGCTTATTATTATCATACAAATGTATACGCTTAAGGGGCATTGAATGTATTACCCTTTCACATGTACAACCTTAGGGCTATAAATACATTGTATTATCCTCATTGTAAGGGGACGGGAATTTCTTGTTAAAACTTGTAATCGAGAATTCCCAAACAGTCAGTAATAACAGAAACAGTGGACGTAGGCCATTCTTATAAGGCTGAACCACTTTAAAATTTCTTTGTCTCACTTTATTTTATCCGTGATTAAATAATTAGTTATAATCTAATTTTTTACATCAACAATGAAGTTCTCATTACTTTTTCAATGAAATGTTTGTCATATTTATTTTAGTGGCCATAGTTATAAATTAGAAACCTGAAGTTTTTATTTTCGAGCCTGATGTATTTAAAATATTATAAGATTATGAAATTTTAAGTCATTAGTTATCACTCCAAAGTTCTATACTTTAATTGGAAAAGTTTTTGTTATCCATCCCATTATTTAAATATCTGATAAATATTTGGTATGAGATTTTTTATAATACTTCCATTTGTTTAAGTTTGGTCACCAAACACTTGATCCTAATATAAATTATCACTGTTCATAGGTGGACTCACAGTCTATATTGAATTTTGTCATTGAAAATTGTGAATTGTTATTATATAATGACATTTGTCTAGTAGACAATAAGCAACTGACATTATAATGAAAACTCAAAAGTTTTTTCTGACTTGGTGTGTAATATAGTAGAGGTTTCAATCATAATTGAATCTAAAGCTCCAAAAGAGCCTATGTGACGATGTTAGTTGGTACCCTCCACACATACGCGACGAATTATATCAAAGCAATTACTGAAGTAATTTACTTTGTTTTATGGCATCAGAATACATGGGTGTCATATGAAAATAAATCATGCAAAGTAATTTTGCATTACTTCTAGTGTTAGAAGCCAAAAACTTACACTAGCACACAATTATTACATTATTCAAGGGATTATACTATACAATATTTATTATGGTAAAATTGCACTTCGTCATGAGCTTGTAGCTCCATGGTTCAATTATTTATTATTATACAATAACCATTTTGGTCACCTCACTTGTTATTCATACGATTTCTTGAATGGAAATGATATTTATCACAAGGGTATATATGGTTCTTATAATTCACCATCTATTGAACCATTGATAAATTCAATGTTTTTGGTATATGTGTAATTTTCTTTTAATGAGACACTATTCTCGTTGTTAGGGGGAGGATAAAACGTACCAGAAGTACAAATTATATTTAAATAATGGTCCGTTCCTGAAGAACGACGAGAATTATCATGGAATACTTCCACTTTGAGTCATATAATCCCTTGTATCGCTCAATGCAAAAATAAAGTGAAAAAAAATATATTGCAACTTCAAATGTCACATGGGCTAGTTGCAAATGTGCTTGCTAAAATCATTATCCTATAAGGATTAAATGAATTCATCAGCAAATAAATTCATTGCACGCCAGAAGCGTGGCAAAACCTATAGGTCCCAACTACTTGACTCCTCAGAACTGGAGATTAAATAAAATCATGCCCAAATAATGCTCCAGAAGAGTTTATGAACAAAAGATCCACTTTCTCTAAAATCCGGGGTTATTGTCTTTGAAAAGACACAAGTACCTGAAGTGACTATAAAGACCCTGAAGTTGGCAAAGGTACCTAATATTAAATGAGATCTCTATGTTTTATAGATATACAAGAGAAACGTGGGATACACAAAGATGACCATCGATGATATAATTATATATGTTGTAGCTACATAAAAATCAAAGGGCAATGATACTACAAATTCATGTACAATGAATGAAAGTCGACAAATAATATATTGGTCAAAATGTGAAAATGCCATGATGGCATAATTTGAGTCTCTTAATATACGTGGTGTATTTGGACCTATAGTAAAAATCTTAAAATATGTTAACCCTTAAGGTTATGAATGTGTGTTTATAAAAATGTGAAGTGTTAAAACTCACCAATGTGCATGATTTATGGCACAAGGTTTTCTGAAGAAATAAAATTGATTATGTACGAACATACCATCCCGTTTTGTCCGTAAATAATTTTCAGATATCTGATATCTTAGAATTTTTTTAAAACATATTATGTGAGACTCGTGAATATTATAACTGCTTATATATACGGGACTTAGACAAAGAATGTACATACAAATCCCAAAAGGATATCCTTTGCCTAAAGCAAAGATAAGGAGTACGTACTCAAATGCAATAAGACGTTTATTGTACAGCAGGCAATCCAAACGGATATAGGTATAACCATCTTAGTAAAAAAATTGTCTAAGGAAGAGTATGAAAACAATCATATATAAAAATGTGTCATTATAAAATATCCTTAATGGATGTGCTCTTGAAGAGCTCAATTGAAATGAAATCCTTAATTGGACGTGGTCCTGAAGAGCTCAACTAAAATGAAAAATATACAAATAAGAAAAATGAATGACATTGGGATAACTAATTATTGTCTCGGCCGGCAGATCGAGCACAATTTATGTTAAACTCATATCCATTAGTCAAATGGATTGAAAAGTCCTGCAATGCTTTAGCATATATTAAACATACAATATTAGTATACCCATGGTCTTCGATATTTGGATATTAAATTATTCATATCATCCTAAAGAGGATGACAAATATAAATTTGGTCCCTAAGTACCATATGTGCATATTATTATAGTATTAGGTCTAGAAGTACCATACATGTACACAATGCATGATACTAGCTATTATAATTGCAGTTAATATATTGGCAAAAAATAATTACCATTGACTTGCATAGCATGGGAGTAACATCAATCATATCATATGATATTTTTATATCTAAGCATATATGTCCAATTAGTTATATAGATGCAGGTTGTCTCTAGGATCCTCTCAAAGAATAATTAACGAACTTATGACTTGCCTCAAATAACATATTGTCCTGGTACTACTTATGAAGGCAATGGTGCTTGTATAGCTCAAACTCAAAGAGACTACATCGGGAGAGAAACGACTAACACATTTCAGTTCTTTTGCATACATGAAATCCATAATAGATATGCTACTGAAGTTGAATAGATCTGATAAAGTGACACGTTCATCCCTCTTCACCCAAGTCTTATAGAAGTCGGTCTCGTGAAGAAAAATAAAATTGCAGTCACAGCCGATCAAACCTATTCACCATGTTAAAGAAACATTTCAGAAGGTTTTATAGGAGACTGATATGCATCGACTCAATCATTGGAGAAATATCATAATCAGGGGGAGTATCCAATCAGGGGGAGCATTTGATCAGGAGGAGAATCTAAGAACATGATTTTTTGGACATATGCGCGTTGTACAATTTTTTCTTTAACTAGTTTTTTTTTCCATTGGGTTTTCCGGTAAAATGTTTTAACGAGGCAACATTAAGCGCGTCCAATACCGATTCAACGATCACAAAAGTAGTACTCTTTTTCCTTCACTTTGATTTTTTTCCACTGGGTTTTTCCTTAGTAAGGTTTTAATGAGGCAACGATCATTGAATGGTGGATATGGTGTACATCCAAGGTGGAGTGCTAAATAATGTGGCTTTTGGATTTTGGGTGGATACCCACTCACATTCTTGTCTTTTCGGATGCCTCACTATATCCTATAAATAGGAGGATCCTCATATGGTTATGTACAATAATTATACCCAATACTATTGAGAAATAAAATAATCTATCTCTTAATTCTCTATATGTGATTTATTTTACAACACAGACACACACACGCGCGCACACACACACACACACACACACACACACACACACACACACACACACACACACATATATATATATATATATATATATATATATATATATATATATATATATATATATATATATATATATAGGCTCCCTCCTACAAGAACTCTTTATGGTGCAGATTCCGGTATATACCATTTTTTTTAAAATAGTAAAGAAATGACTCTTTTGATAAAACTTCATGGATATAATCTCCACGGTGAGAAGATCATCCTCAATTTTTTTCATTAAAAAATTCAAAAAAACCCATTGAGATGAGGTAATACGTAAAAAAATGGTATAAATATGCATTTTCGACTGTTGAAATGTTGACAATTATCTCACCCACTTTTTGATTGAATTTTTTGATGAAACTTGATGGATATGATCTCAAAGGTGAGAAGATCGTATCCATTAAGTTTCATCAAAAAAATTAATCAATATAGTGGCTGACGCCAACCCAACATTTCAACGGTTGAAAGTGAATATTTATACCCTTTTTTACATATCACCTCATCTCAACGATTTTTTATTGAATTTTTTGATGAAAATAATTGGAGACGATTTTTAACCGTCATATCCATGAAGTTTCATCAAAAAATTTATTTTTTTACTATTTTGAAAAATGATATGTACCGGGATTTGCACCATAAGGAGTCCTTATAGTAGACTTTCTGTATATATATATATATATGTATATGACAAATGCTCACCTACATCATGATGTATACATCACACCTAATTCTAGGTCCTAAGAAACTTTTTTCTAAATTTTTTTATTTTTGTCTTGAAATTAACCTTCCAATCAATCCATATTCAAAAAATTAGGTCAAAATACATTTTATAGCTATTTTTAAAAAATCAACAAAAAAATCGTTGGCGCAGACCCTTATAAATAAGGTATTTTGAGCAGTTATTTATGAATTTTTTAAAAATAGCTACCAAATGTATTTTGACTAAAGTTTTTGAACATGGGTTTATTGGAAGGGTAATTTCAAGGAAAAAAATATAAAATTTGAAAAAAAAGTTTTTTAGAGCTTACAACTAGGTGTGATGTATGGATGATATATAAAGCATGATGTAGGTGAGAATTCTCACACACACACACACACACACACACATATATATATATATATATATATGTGTGTGTGTGTGTGTGTGTGTGTACAGATAGTCTCATGTAAGGACTCCTTATAGTGCAGACCCCGATACATACTATTTTTTTAAAATAGAAAAAATGAATTTTTTGATGAAACTTCATGGATATAATGTCCATGGTTAGAAGATCATCTCCAATTTTTTTAATAAAAAAATCCAATAAAAAAACCATTGAGATGAGGTGATATGTAAAAAAAAAAATGGTATAAATATTCATTTTTAACCGTTGAAATGTTGTGTCGGCGCTAGCCAATTTATTGATTGGATATTATGATGAAGCTTGTTGGATATGATCTTCTCACTATCTAGATCATATCCATGAAGTTTAATCTAAAAATTCAATTAAAATGTGGATGACATGATCACCAACATTTTAACGGTCGAAAATGCATATTTATACCATTTTTTGAAATATGACCTCATCTCAGTAGTATTTTTATTGAATATTTTGATGAAAAAAATTAGATATGATCTTCTAACCATGGAGATCATATCCATGAAGTTTCATAAAAAAATTCATTTTTTTACTATTTAAAAAAAAAGGAATGCACCGGGGTCTGCGCCATAAGGAGTCTATACATGAGGGGGCCTCTCTCTCTCTCTCTCTCTCTCTATATATATATATATATATATATATATATATATATATATATATATATATATATGTGTGTGTGTACTAGGGTATGCCCGTGCCTAAAGGCACACTGATAATTTTGAAAATTATAAAGTCCTGTATAATGTAAATAATAAATGTTTTATATATTAGAAGTGCAAATTTCTAAAGTATAGAATCATGTCAATTTAAATCATATAGCTTTTTTACAACACAAATTTATAAACAACTTAAAACATTTGGACATAATTTTCTTTGTTTATTGGACTATCCACAATGCTTAAGAAATAAATAAAAAAACTCCAACAACAATAGTAATAGTCCATTTTGGACCTCATATAAACGTCATAATCAATTTAACTCAACTTCACGATAAATAAATAAAATAGTAATCAATTTAATCAAGTCATGAAGAAAACATAAATACATCAAAAAATATTAATATTAGCCTGTAATACGCAAGTGTAAGTCGTTGATTGGACCATACATCATTTAGTTCACAACAAATAAATAATTTTTCACATAATCTATTGTATGACCTATTGGTTTAAGAAATTGGAACATTTTTGTAGGTTTTTTTTTCATACATACATGCATACTCCGTATTTGTGTACATACGTACAAATTTGGATAAAATTTCCTTTGAAAGTACTAAGACGCGTACAATTTACACTGTAATTGTTGTGCAACTTGCGTAACTTTTTCCATTCCCTACTCAACCCACCACTTTCCGACCCTGCTAGAACCATCAAATTGTACCAAAAAAAAGTAATTACCAGTCCAAATAACACCATTGCATCAACCTACACAAATAGATATACATTGTTGATACGCAAAATTGAACACTGAGATTCACAGATTCCATACATGAGTTTATATGTACTAATCATATAACTTATAAATACACTTCATTGTGAAGAAAAACCTTGGTTTGAAATAGCAAAAAATCTTATCTAAACCCACCTGCAAAAAATACACACACAGAAGTCTAAACAGCTAAAGAAAAGGCTTTGCACGAAACATACCTAGGACGAAGAGATAAGAGAGAGGAAGAGAGTGGTGCGAGATACTGGATAAGTAGGTACTAAACTCCTGAAAATACAAATGAAAACTGGAAAAAAAATTAAAAACCTAAAATGAAAACCTTATACATAAATCAAATCTTTACCTCGAGACCCGTAATGGTGAAAACCCCAAAATCACATTTGCTTACCCAACGATGGCAGCATCGATAGATCTGAGTCATTACCTCTATCAAACCCACTGCTTGTATCTCTAGCATAACATTAAATAAAATATGAAAGAAAATACTAAAATATCAGTGCCTAAATCGAAACCAATTTGATTCAGGACTGATTGAAAAAGTCCACCATATAAACCACACAATTTGACTCTGAAACCCCATATCCCAGAATAAAAAAAGCATTGAACCTCCCAAACTCTGAAACCTCATATGCCATGCTTCACCCACCGCTTTGACAGAGATGAATCTGAGTCTCGACCTTCAAATGTTGTGCCTTTTACTGTTGAAATCTGTGCCATGGAATGTGACCCTAGAAGACCAAAATTGGCCGCCAAATGCTGTGCCAAATCCCCATCCAAGGCCCAACCCAACTCCACAGCCTCCACCTGCACCAAGGCCTAAGAAGTTTAAGGGCATGCCTCCGAAACCCCATCCGGCGCCGAAACCACAGCTAGCTCTGAAACAAAATCCAACACCAAATCCGTTGACGTTTATTAGCACCATTGCTTTTGCTGTCCAACGCTAGGGCTAGGGATTCGATACTCCTTGCCGTCACTGTTTTTTTTCTTTTCTTGGTAGCTCTTCTCTTCCTCTCTGCTTGATACCAAGAAAAGAGTTTTTCTTACCGTCACTGCCAGCAAAGACTTCATCAGGATGAGAAAACATATAGCCAAAAAATGATGAGAAAATATATAGCAAAAAAAACGATGAGAAAACATGCGGCAGTGTGAGAGCTACAAAACGATGAGAAAACATATAGCCAAAAAAAATTACCTTCTTGTTTGTTGCTGTTCTTTGCCAGAGTTTAGGTTAGACTCGTTGGTGGTTCGTTGCCAAGAGTAAAAGTGAGGGAGAAAAAGAAGACGGGTAAGGGGAAATAGGGGAGTAAAGGGTGAGAATGGGTGAAAATTCTATTTTACCCTTGTTTTTGAATTTTAAAAAGAGAGGAAAACAAATTAGAGTGTGTCAAAAGAGGGGGAATCTAAAATTTTTAAGGACAAAAGAGGTATTGTAAAAACAACTCATATAGATGACATCATCAATTAAGCTTATGACATACATAAATTTTCTACTTTATCTTATATATATATATATATATATATATATATATATAGACACACATAAAGGATATCATGCATACCCTTAGTGCAGACCCTTTTTTTAAAATAGTAAAAAAAATATTTTTGGGCTAATTTTTTTATATGATTTTTAAACATTTCAGTAGGACCATAAAAAAAACTCAACTCAAAATGAATTGTTTTGCTATTTAAAAAAAAATGGTCAAACTTAGTTTTTATTTTTTACTATTTTGTCAAAAATAGTTCGTGCCAGCGGTATGCAAACTAGGTTATGCATGAGAACCTTTCTCTCTCTCTCTCTCTATATATATATATATGTCTGTGTGTGTGTGTGTAGAGGGCTCCTCCTGTAAGGACTGCTTATGGTACAGACCCCGGTACATATCATTTTCTTAAAATAGTAAAAAAATGACTTTTTTGATAAAACTTCATGGATATGATCTCCATGGTGAGAAGATCATCTTTAATTTTTTTCATCAAAAAATTTAATAAAAACGCCGTTGAGATGAGGTGATATGCAAAAAATGGTATAAATATGTTTTTTTGACCGTTGAAATGTTGACAATCATCGCATCAACTTTTTGATTGAATTTTTTTATGAAAATTTATGAATATGATCTCGTCAGTAAGAAGATCATATTCATGAAGTTTCATCACGAAATTCAATCAATAAAGTTGCTGGCGCCGAACCAACATTTCAACGGTTGAAAATGAATATTTATACCATTTTTTTACATATCACCTCATCTCAATGTTTTTTTTATTGAATTTTTTGTTAAAAAATTTTTGGAGATGACCTTCTAACCGTGGATATCATATCCATGAAGTTTCATCAAAAAATTCATTTTTTACTATTGAAAAAAATGGTATATACCGGGGTCTGCACCATAAGGAGTCTTTACAAGTGACTTTCTCACTCTATATATATAGGCAGACTCCTGTGCACACCAAGTTTGCATGCTTGCTGGTGCAAATATATATTTTTTAAATATTAAAAAAGTATTTTTGAGTTGAATTTTTATGTGGTATTTAAACATTTCAAGGGACCCATATAAAAAAATCAGGTCAAAAACACTTTTTTTGTTATTTTAAAAAAATCGGTCAAACTTTCCTAGCTTTTAAAGTGCTTTAAAGGCTATGAAAGTTTGATCGATTTTTTTAAAGTAGAAAAAAAAAAAAATTTTTTGAGTTGGTTTCTTGCGTTTAAATACCACACAAAAAAATCAAGTAAAAAAATAAATTTGTTTACTATGTCAAAAAATCGGTGTGCAAACGTGGTACACAAAATTGAGTGTGCACATGAGCGCGACTCTTCTCTATGTATATATTGTGCGTGAAGTATTTAGTGTTTGTCTCCCCCCTCTTCAATATCATATACAAGGTGTATGTGAACTTAAGATATAGTAAGGCTCATCTTATCAAGGATAATGATGCAAGGGTGGTGCTAAAGGCACCTCTGAAAATGTTATTGGGTACTATTTTTAAAACGTAATGTACAATATTTTTATGCATGTTGTGGTGCCCAGTAACATTTTCAGGTGGTTCATTTAGCCCCACTCATTATGCAAATGGTTAATGAACTTTACCTGTTTATCCACTTTGGTATTCGATTTTTTTTTGTGGCGTTTTAGACATTGAACTTATATTTTATTTTCATCGTTAAGTTATCCATCCAAAATACTCAACGGTTTGCTAATGTGATAGTTAATTTTTTCACATAATATTTTTTTGATTCAAATAAAGTTATAATCGTATTTTAACCCCCCAAAGATAAATATTACGGCCAAACACAAAATAAAAAAAGAGCAACATCACTTCGCTGCCACCACTCACTCGATCATCAACACCCAACCATCACTATCACAACACTCAACTACCATCACTCTGATAAGGCGTAAATATTTCATATTCATCCCCTTAATTTCGGTTCTTTTATGGTTCCGTGCATCATAATTAACTTGGATTTATCTCATATTTATGCTACTGACTCTCTTTAGCGAGTATTTCTTGTTTTGTATATTTTCCATGTATTTTACAGGTATTTCACGCAAGTTAATGCGGGAGAGAAATCGAAATAGTGAAAGAAATCAAGGGAATGGATTTGAAGGGAATTTTCGTAATTTTTCAGCCATAGACCGAAAGTGAGGCCAACTAGAAAGTTCAAGAGCTTGAAGTCACAAGAATACTGGAAGAAACAACGTCGAATTTTGAGTTACGATTGAAGAGTTATGCGCGATTGAAGTTAAGAACAAAATCCAGAAAAAGAGGAGATAATGCAATCTAAGGCTGAAAACAAAGCCAAACCACAAGGCAAACTGACTTACTAATGAACCGGTTCGCTAGCACATCCGAACCGGTTCGAATTACCTGAAGCGCCAATTTTCACTTAGTGCTGATTTATCTTAGAGTTATGGGAGGGTGGGACTCTTGCAAAAACAACTATAGGGACTTATAGTTTAATATTAGAGATAATTTTTTTATCAATTTTTAAATTAGTATTAGAGAGGATAAGAGGCAAGAACCATATTTTTTAGTTTCTTCATAAATATTACACATTTGTGGATTGATTCTCAAGATTTAATAGATAAATTTTGTCTTCTTTACTTTATTCTGGAATCTTTTTCCTCTTTCCATGTGTTGTTTATTTTTGGGATTTTAAGAACTTCATGCATGTTTAGATATAATTTTATTATGATTTTGATTACATGCAACATTAGAATCTTGTTTACTTGCTACATCAGCATGTCTGACTAAGTTCTTTTAGGGTTGGGATATATGAAACCAACTTGAGGTGTTTCTCATGGAGTTAAAATATATTCCCGAAGTGAATGAATAATTGAAAACGTAATAATTTGTTAGTACTACCATCATAGGACTTCTAACTCCATTTGTCCTAGGTAATCGAAGTGTTTAAAAATGCGACGATCATAATGATAAACTTATTACATATCTAGGTTTTGATCTTGATCATGTATTGTGTGGGTTAATTCCCCCATATATATGATTCTTGAAAGGAATTGAAGGCTTCTTTTCAATTAAAAATTTAATTCTTGATATGTTCTATATCCGGTAAGTTCATTAAGGGGCGGAAGAATGTGTCCCAATTCTATCTTTCTCATACAATTTACAATCTTGTTTCTTAAGTCTAACAAACTTAGTTAGCTTATAATCTTAATTAATTTGAGTTAGTTGATAGGAGAGTCTAAAAAAAATTCTCTCTTCTTTTCCTTCTGCATGTCAAACGTAATGTTATTCGTTGCTCCTATTCGTCGTCACCTTCTGCGTCTGGTTCTCTGTGTTTGACATTCTACTTGCTCAGATTATTACTTACGCAACTGACTTATACTTGAGCCGTAATTCACACGCATTAAAGACACATTATGGGTCGCGTAAATTTTTTGGCTCTGTTGTCGGGGAATAGGTAGACATTTAAGTTGGGCTTAATTAATATAAAATTTGACTTTGATTCTTAAAAAGCCAAAAAAAAAATCAAAATATCCAAAAATCCAAAAAAAAAGAAAAAATTTTTTAGGAAAAAAAAGTCTCTCAAATCCTTACATGCAAAATCCGCAATCAACCCCTCAGTCTAATCATACGAAAATTCACGAAAAATCCCTAGTAGAGTACAATCCCGATAGCCCACACACTCTTTGCGTTCTATAGTTTTAGGTTCTGCCTCCTGCATCGCCCAACTCCATCACGAGTCACACGTCTAGGGCGTCGAGTGAGGATATTAAGTCATTAAGAGAGAGTGATGTCTGACAACGACAGTTTTGGTACGGGTGAGGGTGAGTTACCACATCTCCCCAAAAGAGACCTCTTATATCTTGAGCGAACCGTCACCTCGGGATGCATTATATTCCCATATAATACGGGGCAGTTTTGTATTCAAAATTGGATGATTAAAATCCTCCTTGCATTCTATGGTATGGAATCAAAAAAATCCTACCTCTACATTAGAGAGTTCGAGGAGGCGTGCAAGACTTTCACTGATCAAACGTGCACTGCGAATGTCGTTCTCCTCAAACTTTTTCCCTTCTCCCTGAAGGATAAGTCCAAGAATTGGCTATAGTCCTTGGCATCGAACTCTATTAGAACGTGGAAGGATATGCAAGCAAAGTTTATCCAAAAAATATTCCCCCCCCCCCACCAAACCAATTCCATTAAAGCTCAAATTCAAACGTTTAGACAACTCGAAAATGAGCCTTTCGATAGATGTTAGGAGCGTTACAATGAATTTCTTAATATGTGCCCGCACCACGGTTTTGAGAAGTGAAGACTTATCTCCTTTTTCCATCACGGGCTAAACCCAAGTTCCAAGCAACTCGTTAAAATCATGTGCCCCGAGGAGTTTCTAGGGTTAGACGTGGATGATGCAGAGGCTAACTTTAAGTATGTCACCGAGACTACTCAAGTGTGGGACACATCCGATCCAAACACCCAAACCAAGCCTAGAAAAACATCTATGGCTCCTTCCACATCTAGACTATATCAATTGCATAAGGAAGCTGAATTAAAACTTCAAATTAATCAACTAGCAAAGAGTCCAGAGGACGTAGTCGAGGCTAGGGGGATAGAAGTATCCGACTCCACTCGAGCATTGAGAGAGAAAATGTGTGTGGACATTCAACAAAGGAATGCCCGACGATACCCGCCTACAAAGTGATGCTCCAAGAGAAAGTGGAAGCGGTAGGAGCTTTTAAGGGTTACTCTGATTCCCCATATGGGAATTCTTATACCCTTCGTGGTAGAACCATTCGAGTTTTAGTAACGAGCAACCAAACCCTGCATTGAATCCAAATTCCATGGTTTCCCAATACCCGCTACCTCTCCCGCCTTTGCAACAAGCTCCACCCATATAAGCACCACCTCCCGTACCCTATATTAACCCCAAGAGAAGAAGCCTGGAGGAAACTTTGAATCAATTTATGCAAACTCAGTCAGCGATAAATGCACAAAATTTTGCCGACTTAAAGGCGTCACTATCTAAGTTGCAATCCTCCTTAAGTGTCTAAGAGAAGGCAAGTTTCCCGCCCAAGGCCAAATACCTCCCCAAAGTAAAAAATGTCTTATCTCTAACACCAATTAAAATCAAGAGCAATGTAGAGCGATAACCACTCTACATAGTGAAAGAGTTATTAACTTGTCACCTCCTCCACACGATGAGCAAAATGACAGGGAGATTTTTCCCGACACGAAAGAGGCCAAAGATGTCCCCTTGAGAAAGAGTGGTAATGATGACACAATCAGGACCGAGGTGGTTTTGAAACCTCCCATTGATTCTCCATACCCTCAACGATTAGTATCCCACTCCAAAGAGACAACCCATGATGACATTTTAGACATTATTAAGCAAGTGAAGATTAAGTTACCTTTCCTTGATACGATAAAGAAGATTCCCGCGTATGCTAAGTTTCTTAAGGACTAACTCATGGTGAAACGAAGGCTAAAGGTAAAGAAAAATGTGTTTTTGGCATAAAACGTCAGTTCAGTACTGTTAAGTCACCTTCCACCTAAATATAAAGATCCGGGTGAACCAAACATTTTGTTCATTATGGGGAAGAATCGAATTAAGAGAACATTAATAGATTTAGGGGTGAGTGTTAACATCCTACCCTACTCCATCTATAAGCAATTAGATTTGGGGAACCTTAAGCCCACAAATATGACTCTCCAACTTGCGGATAGTTTCGTGAATATACCTAGGGGTCATTGGGGATGTGATCATCTAAGTTAACACTTTCTACTTCCCGGTAGATTTTGTCATTTCGAATGAAGAGCCTTTTGCTTTCCCGTAAATCTTGTTCCCTTGATCCTTGGCCACCCATTTTTAGCTATGGCTAATGCATTGATTAATATACGCAATGGGAAAATGAAACTCGCATTCAAAAACATAATCTTTAACTATAACATGCACGAGGGTGATGAGGGAAAATTACGAGAAACGGATCCTATAAAAGAGACAGTACTTGTGCATGATTCGTATCAAATGTTGCATATTTTTGCCCTATATCTTTATGCATTCTAGTACATTTACGATCCTTAATGCCTTTATTTATGCTAGTTAACCAAACAGCCTTGGATTTGAATATATACGTGCTTTACAGGGGTTAATTGTGCTTTTGTAGGTATTGGAATGCTAAAAGTGAGGATCTGTTGCATTTCAGAGAAGTTCCATTGTCGAACGCTACTTCAAGGTGAATTTACATTTCATATCTATCTCTTGTAAATTCCACAGATGTGTATTTCATTGAGTTAGCATCGCATGGCCGCAAACGGTGCGTCGTTTGGAGTTCAGATGATGGAGTTATGGCCATTCCCGTTTGCAACCCTTTCCCCCCCTTTTATGGACCAATAGCTGCCTAAAACAAAGAGTGACCATCGACCACGGTTGGTCCCTCATTCGACCGTGGTTTGAAGTTAAGCCTAAAAATTGAGACAGAAGGTTTGGACCTGCTTGATCGATCGATCGATGGTCTTGGTCGATCGATCGATCCTCTTAGATATTTTCCCTTTCGGTTCCTTTTCTTTTCTTTTCCCTTTTCTTTTCTTTTCTATTTTTATTCCACTTACTATATAAACCAATTTTGTTGTAATAATCATATATATTAGATTTTAGATAGTTTTAGGTTAGGGTTTGAGGGTTTTGAGAGCTCTTTCTTCTTCCTCATTTGGTTGACACCCATTTGGGTTTGTAAGTTACACTTTTATTTACCCTCTCCATTAATATAGCTGTATTTCATTATTTTCTTGCTTTGTAGTTAATTTACTTGCTTTCATAATTAGGTTTAAATGTGCTCATTTACTTTCTTTATAGTGTAGATTTATTATGATTATTTGCTCCTTTCATTTAATTGCTTTCTAGCTAAGTTAGTGTAGGTTGTGTCGGATTGAACTCATTTCGGGTTGACATGTTGCTTGGCTTTGGTGATGGTGTTTACGGGTCTATTTCGGGTGTGTTGTCCTTATTATTACACCTAGGAGATTTGACGGGGCATATAATGTATGCTCCGTGCTTACGACCTTGTGTGCGTAAATTCTGAGATATTTGTTGACGCCAAAATCATATTAGGCTTTTATGCGAATTTAGGGGCGTGACAACCATTGATTTAATCAACTGTCGAAATGAGACGCATTCGTAATAACTTGTCGACCCATGTAACCATTTTATATTAATTAACTCAGGCGAGGGATAGTCGACACAACCTATAATTTTTACCGCTTTTATTAGTCTAGTTTTATTTTCCGTCACCTAGATTAATATTTCCCTTTTGTGTATACTCATCTTTTGCACTTTTATTTAGGAATATTAAACCATATAAATTCTAGCAACTCGTCTCTGTGTATTTTTGATACCCAGACTTGGCCGCTATACTCACCCGTTGAGTGTAGTCATAAGCTTTGGTTTTTGTATAGTTCAGGTGAGCCGAATTCAAAATGACGGGGTCACAGGTGACTTTTGCGCCGCGGCAAAACCCTATCTATCAAATGGCGCTGTTGCCCGGGAGGAGTTTTTTTTAGAATTTATTTGATTTAGTATTTCATAGTATTTTCTTTCTATTTGTATTTTCTGCCTAATATTTTTTGTAGGACTTCTACATTTGAGCACCAAGAACCGCTTGAATTTTTCGCGCGCACATCTACTTTGTGGAATTCGCCACTTCGAGCCATTTTTGGGGTAAGCGTGTCTTGTTTCAATTATTTCGGTAGTCATTGTTATAATTCTGAAAATGCTCATAATCCTATGACTTTCGGTCAATACTTAGAGTCCCAAAAAATTACAAATTCAAATATGACTTTGGGCGAGTATAACGAAAGTCAAAACTTGGGTTATTTGAATTTTGATGATGATGATGATAATGATTTTGGGCATCTAACTCCTTATAATAGAATTTTGAAATGAATTGCAATATTTTTCAAAATTCTTATAATAATGAGTTTAAGTTTAAATCCGATGGTAATTTTCAAAGTTTGCATTTTCAAGAATCCACGCCTCGGCCTATGACTTTCAGTGAGGGCTTGCGTATGCTTGAGAATGAGAAAATTGAAAATCGTTATCGGGAAGAAAATCATTGTTGGGATCATGAATTGGATTTATTATTTGAATTCGATGACAATTTTTCTTCCGAGACTTTTGAAGTCGAGGAATGTTTTGAACCAAATGAGGACTTTGTGCCTACATTGAGAGGAATCTCACAAGAGAGCCATTAGGGGTATAACTTATTACATTAAGTGAGGGCGATAATTCTAATGTTGAGCGAGAGGTAGATGAGGAGTGTTTAATCATGCACATTGAGATTGAAAGCGAGCAAATAAATGTGAGTGGTAGAGAGAGGTTAGATGAGAGTAAGAGAGAATATTTGTAGATCGAGCGATAGAGAGACATAGGAGATATGAGCCTAGAGGACTTTGAGAAAGAATTCAGGATGGTGGATAAGAATCTCAATGTTGAACTCCAATCATTGTTAGACTATTTTTATCACCTAGAGGAGAACAAATGGAAAGATCGAAAAGAAGAATTCCTTTTTTGTGACCATACACCCATGCTACTTGAGTTGTCATATGCTATCGAAGAGATGACTAGTGTTTCATCCGATTTAGAGCCCGATCCAAGCAGTCTCGAGTGTACAGGGAATGTAGGTTTATCATTTCCTTCCAATTTTCACCGTAACACCCTCTCTAAGTTGGGACAAGTATACTGTGATTCGATTGGGAACCACAAGGATATCATTCACTTCAATCATCACGAGCCTCGAGGTTTCCCCCATACCTATAAGGATGATCCCCATTTGTTTCGACTATTGGTTTACGATGTGAGGATGATGGAGAAGAAGAAATCATCAAACCCTATTCATTGGGACGAGTGAGTTTTAGGAGAAATAGAGAGGTCATCACACGCCTGATGTGTATGGGGTGATTCATGTTGTATACTAGTGAGATTAGTTCATTTTAAAGTAGTTTAGAGGTCCGTAAAGGTCATGCGATAGGAAGGCTTTGAGCACCACATTAGGTTTTTACGCACAGGAGCGTGCACGCGCATTTTAAGTGTAAAGTTGAGGTTCCCTAGGGTCCTGAAGTGTTTAGGGAGGCTTGAGATACATTAGAGAGGAGATATTGAGGTTTTGAACACTTAGAATCGAAAAAACATGGCCAATTTGGAATTTGAGTCAACGAGTTTAGCCGAACTGCAAACCAAATCGGTTCGCAGGCGAATTGATTTTCTTGCACACCCGAACCAATTCGGATGACCTAATAAGGATTTTTTTTCCTTTTCTAGATTCTTCCCCCTTTCATAAATTCCTCATCACTTTAAAATTTCCTCCTTATAAAATTCTTTCCCTCAATCTCCCTCCCAACCATTTTTCCACCTTTTCCCTTCGTGCCACCACTTCCCACCTCTACCTTTTCACTTCCCAACATTTCCCAATCATTACCACCTATAATTACACCTCCATCCCACCATTTTCCCCCACTACAAATTTCATCCTCTCTTTCTCTCTATATTGCTAGCTACCTCCATTAAGCATTTCTCCATGGATCCCCGTCGCACCAATCGTGTTCGCAAATACGACTCCCCCACCATCCTCCACGACGGGGTCAATCATGACTTCTATTTCATCCAAGAATGTGATTGGTTCCAAACTTACTTCAAGCTTACCCACACAATTCACATAGAGCATCAGGTAAATTTAAATGAGATTCCCGACGAGGTCACCGCCCTCGTCCACCGCCGAGGGTGGTGCACTTTCTGCAACCCGCCGGTCGATCGGGTATATGATGAGAATGTACAATTTTTCTATAGGATGATAGTTTAGAAATTTTCCACCCTCCACTAGGCCTTCGTGGATAACACACGCATCCATTCTCCCTTGCTATTATCCAATAAAAGATGTGTGAGAAAGGGGTTATTTTACCCCAAGAATTTGAGTCCTCGAACAATGCAACCCCGCGCACTAAATTGGAATGCATAGCGCGCATAGCCCTAAATGAGGAGTGGATTCAAGATACCTTCTTGCTGGAAAGGCTCCCGAAGATAGTGCGCTACCCCCATTTCATCACATGTGGTACAATTCTTCAAACCACCAACGACTGGGTGGTCTGTCAATGCCACATATACTTACTCTACCATTTCCTTGACGTGGAAAGTAGCATCAACCTCACCCAAATTTTATATATGGAAATAATCCATGCCGTATATGATAAAAATGGTAAAAATTCTCTTCCTTATGCGCGCCTCATCACCAAAATCATACACGACGCCAGGGTGTAAGCCCCTAACTCACAAATCAAATTTGCAAAACCAATTGGGGCCTCTTCTACAACACTAAGTGCATGCCATATGTGAGTGGCCCACCCCCTCCACCGGTAGTTGAGGACATGGAAAGGGAGGAATAAGAATAAGAGCACGGGCACTCGTTGGAGGAGGCAGAGTATGATTAAGCGGTAGACCCTAATTTTATGCCCGACTTTGATGATGGATCCTACAATTGGACAATTATTAATCATAAAATTGATGATTTAGAGGTGATGTTTGGCGAGTTTATTAACGAGTATCGAGAAGACCACTAAGCCTACCAATGAGATATGAGCATGATGGTCATCTCCAATAAGAAATGTATAATCTCCAAATGGGTCCAAATGCACAAATTCTGGACTACTTCTTATGACCCATATCCCCGTGACCCATATTTACTAGGCCCCTCCCATGCACCACCACAATATCTCTCCCCTTTACTTATTTGGTGCTCAATTGTGTAGTTATTTTATGCTTTATCATTTCATCATCGCAAGAACTATGTACTTTATTCTCTATCACTTTGTAATAAATTGAAGTGGAAATGAAAATCAATTTCATTTTAAATATTTGTTTGTTTTATTCTCACACTTATTATTTTTTCTTATTTAGATTTTACTCCTTTTGACCGAGGACAATGCAAAAGTCTTTGTTAGAGGGGATGACAAGTCCGTCTTCCAAAAACTTCACAAATCTTTAAAATGCCACCCCCAAATTAGAAAATTTTGAAAAATTCAAAAATATGTTTCTTCAAAATAAATAAAAATTAGGATTTAATGTTTTCAAAAATATCATTAAAAATTTGTTTGAAGTCTCAAATTGTAAAAATAAAATGCACAAAGCCAAAATTGACCAAAAACGAAAATTGAGGAAAAATTAACGACTTTACAAATAAGTGTGGAGATTAATTAACCCAGTGATATTTCGAGCCTTTCAATTTTGTGAGTAATTAAATCAATCCGAGTTATTAATTAACTCAAAGTTCAATTCAACGTTTAACAAAGTCCTTAAAGATCTCTATTCCTTTGTTTTGATCGATTACGAAAATAAGCAAGATGTTGTCTTGAAAACGCGCTAAAATATCTATAGATTAAATATAATCTTAAGATGCATAAGGTAAAATAATGATTAATTCGCATAAATGACATTTGGCCATCATTTATTACCCAAAATTATGAGCCATATAAAATTTGTGAAAAAGTATCCCTTTTGCAAATCAATTTGAGCCCAATTAAATTTCCTAATTTCCTAATTTTAGTCCAGAGTGGTGAAAATCAGAAAAATTATCAATAAAATCCATACGGTATAATAAAAAGGGGCAAATAAAAAAAAAATGCTCCAACAAAAATAGGACGGAAAAAAATGAAAAAAAGCCTAAAAAAGTACCAACGGACATCGCAAGAAACTTTTCCAACTCCGAATTTTCCAATCATTCCCAATTTTCCCAATACACCTTATAACTCGAAAAAGTCCTAACCGAGTTCGAATAACAAAATTAATTACCACAAAGAGGGCCTAAGACACAAAAAGTTAATAAGAGAGATTGATTGGTGTGGTTTAGAGGCGATGTTTTATGTTTTTCAATGACTGTATTCTGATGATGAGATCTTTTCACCATAAAATTACGTCTTTCAAATTTGTGTGTGTGAAATTGTGTTCCATTATATTTACTCTTATAAATCATTTACACCGAGAGAAAAAAGCCACATTCTGAGGGATTCGTTTGTGAGAGCATCTGTGAGAAATTGAATCAAAGAGAATTTTTGAAAAGTAACGTAATGATCAATCGATAGGAGTTAGTGGTTTAATTTTAGACTTCACACACACAGACACAGACACACACACACACACACACACTACAAATTGAGACTATTGAATATAAATTTATGATGACTATTTTTTGGGAGTTTAAATTGCACAATTTTTACGTATTTTGATTTTTTTGAGTCAAAAATCGAATTTGTGGGTATATTCATTGTAAACCCTCACAAGACACCACTCGCCCTACTAGGGTAGCCTAAGAGTTTAATGGCTGGTTGGATACGCTAAATGCAACCGCTTGCCCGTGAAAGAGGTACTCTACCCCAATAAAGTTATTGCAAATCTCTTTAACTCATAATCTTATGCTTTTACATTGCCCGGGATGCGCAACATTTCGAGTTAAGGGAGATTTAATAAGGCGTAAATATTTCATATTTATCCCTCCATTTTGGTTCTTTTATGGTTCTCTGCGTCATAATTAAGTTGGATTTATCTCATATTTATGCTACTAACTCTCTTTGACGAGTATTTCTTGTTTTGTGTAGTTCTCCTGTGTTTTATAGGTATTTTATGCATGTTAATGCGAGAGAGAAATCGAAACAGTGAAAGAAACCAAGGGAAGGGAGTTAAAGGGCATTTTCATAATTTTTAGCCATAGATCGGAAGTGAGGTCAACTGGAAAATTGAAGAGCCTGAAGTCAGAAGAATACTGGAAGAGAAGGGCATCCAATTCCGAGTTACGGTTGAAGAGTTACGCGCGATTGAAGTTAAGAACAAAATCTAGAAAAAGAGGAGAAAATTCAAGATGAGGTAGAAAACAAAGCCAAACTGCAAGGCAAACCGGTTTGCCAGTGAACCGGTTCACTTGTACACCCGAACCAGTTCGGATTACCTAAAGCGCGAATTTTAACTTAATGCTGATTTTATCTTACAGTTGTGGGAGGGTGCAACTCTTGAAAAAACGACCATAGGAAGTTATGGTTTGATATTAGAGATAATTTTAATCAGTTTTTAACGTAACATTAGAGAGGAGAAGAGGCAAGAACCATAATTTTCAATTTCTTTATAAATATTTCACATTTGTGGATTGATTCTCAAGAGGTAATAGATTAGGTTTGTCTTTTCTACTTTATTCTTAAATCTTTTCCTCTTTCCATGTGTTGTTTATTTTTTAGGATTTTAAGGACTTCATGCATGTTTAGATATAATTTCATCATGATTTTGATTACATCCAATCTTAGAATATTTTTTACTTGCTACATCACCATGTCCGGTTAAGTTCTTTTAGGGTTGGGATACATGTACACAACCCGAGGTGTTTTACATGGATTTAGAATATAATCCCGAAGTAAATGAATAATTAAAAATGTAATATTTAGTTAGTACTACCGTCATAGGACTTTTAACTGCATTTGCCCTAGGTAACCGGAGTGTTTAAGAATGCGACATGCGTATTGATAAACTTATTATGTATCTAGGGTTTAATCTTAATAATGTATCGAGTGGGTTCATTCCCCCATATATATGATTCTTAAAAGGAATTGAATGTTTCTTTTCAATTAAAAATTTAATTCTTGATATGTTCTATATCCGGTGAATTCACTAGGGGGCGGAAGAGTGTGTCCCAATTCTATCTTTCTCATACAATTTATAATCTTTTTTCTTTAGTCTCACATACTTAGTTAGCTTACAATCTTAATTAATTTGAGTTAGTTGATAGGAGAGTCTAAAAAACAATAATCTTTTCTTTTCTTTCTCCGAGTCAAATATAAGGTTATTCGTTGTTCCTATTCGTCGTCACGTTATATGTCTGATTCCCTGTGTTCAATACCCGACTTGCATGGATTATTACTTGCACTAATGACTTATACCTAATCCATAATTCAAAAGAATTAGAGATACATTCTGAGTCGCGTCATATTGCATCACCTAAACACCACTCACCCCCTCCTAGAACACCCACCTCTATCAAAACCCACACCCTCCTACCTCCTCCACTAACACCTCATCACTACCAATAATCACCATCATTACCACCACTATCCATCTTCACCATCGAGACGATCAATTCTATCAAAATTGTAACAACCAACAAATCCAAATCGATTTTAACCAAAGCAAAACCCAAAAAATAATAACCAAAAGTATCGGTAGTAAGATCCACTCATAATCATTTGAATGGATTCAAACCTGATTCAAACCATATTCTCAATCTGATGATGATAAAAAAGAAATTGATTTGTTTGAAATTGATTTAAACCACTTGTTTAAAATTAATTCAACAACAATCCTTTTGAACAAATCGACTTTGTTGATTTCATATGTGTGTGTTATTGTTTATTAATTGTGGTCTGAAAAATACGTTCGCAATAATGCTATTGTTCATGTTGCAATTTGAGCATAGAAATGGATCAAAAGGATTCATTGCGTTAATTGTTGCGATCTTATTTTGCAATTTGAACACAAAGGTTTGAATCATATGGTGTTTTTTTATATCATGTTTTGCCTCAATGTTTTCTTTCGTGGTTTAAACACAATGTATGCTAAGTTATGGACACGCTCATGAAACCGTTAGTTTTTCGATCCCCTACAATTAATGACAATGGGTGCACTTAAGAGCTGGTGGCAATTCAAATACCTCCACGCTTAACCCATGCCTTGTAACAATTTTTCTTTCAAAAGAATCTTAGTAAATCTAGCCAATTTCACTTCAAAAAATATTAATTAAAAAGCTTAATTTCCACACAAACCATTAAGTTTTTTGAATGAAAAACTTAACGGTGAAAACAAAATGAAAGTATAGTGCCTAAAATGCTAGGAAAAAAAGTTCATCTCACCCATCAACTTAAATAACAATATGTTGCATCAGTTCATCTTGTATGTGAAATCCATTAACACGATACTAAGAAAACACATATCCTTTAACTCATCGATATTGGGATCATCATGAGTCAAACAAACATAATGTTTATCCATAATGAGTTTTTTGCATCATTGTCCTCCTTTACATGTATTTGTAAATAAACTTGCCTTATAAATAATTCACACGGTCTTTATATTATTATCCGATTTCTTATTCAATGTATGTAGGACTTATTTAGGTCTCACCGCACTATTAATTAACTCCTTAACAATGGAAAGTTCCTCCCGTATTAACCGACTAGATTACGAGTGACCAACTAGTAACTTGGCAATTTTGTGGTTGTGCACACCACAAGCAACTTTAAACTTCCATTTTCCATATGTATGGGTAAATGCACTTCCTCATTGCACTATCTCTCAATTTTGGAAATTATCCTTTTCATCTTGATTAGTTGGTTTAAATTCCTTGTCCTCCTCATCGGATTCTGGTGTCGAAGATTTGGTTTGATTACATTGCCCCCGAAACATATTTAGTCAATGTCCTTCCATATTGTTTCGTCATAGAATAAGGGTTCATCCTAAATGGTTGCATTAAAATATGTTAATATGAATTAGTTAAAGATATGAAACTGTGATTGTAACAGAACCGTCTATCTCCAATCACCAAGATTGAATAATAAAACTCGAGACCTTAGCCCTGAAGCTCTATGTGTACTGTAAATAACACTAGATTCGATTCAAAACTACCGCATTTTATTATAAATAATCGGTATTCTAAAACCTAAGGTAACTAGATTATTTCGATGTTAAGTTTACAATTCCAATTTAGATAACCTTTTCGTGATTGAAATGTCAGTTTAGTAATTCTTCTCAGTAGTATATCACTAAACCTACTAGGTATAAGGTTTTCATTTTCCAATATTTAATGTGGGTTGATCAGATGACTAAAATGATTTACAAAAACAATGGAAATGATTGTATACCTTTAAAACTCTATCTTTTATCTTTTGCTTAAGTTTTAAGGACCCCCTTCTTCATTTGTGTTTGATTAGGAGTTTTGATACTCCATTTCTTCCACTGATGATTCAAAACATTCAGAATCACCTCCTTAAGCTAAGTAACACCAAATGTGAAGCTAATAGTGCAAAAATTGGTTGGAAGGGGAGCATCCCCAAAGACACCTTGTTCCAATACAGGACAAGGTTACAGTAGAAGAGTTCAAAGCAATGTGGACATCCACAATAATTATATATATTTGTAGTATGAAAAAAAAATATTACACTGAAAATTATATTTTAAACAACATTTCCAACAAAAATTTCAAAACAAACAAGAATGTCCGAGGAACCTATCCATATTAAAAATAGGGGGTTGGTCCATAAGCCCTTGTGGGTGTGGCTATTAATAGACAAGTGTAGCACTAAAAGACATTCAAATTGACAAGCCTACCCTCATATGAAAATTGCATGTTTGATCTTATAGAAGAACCAAAAGGGTCATACTAAGAGGCAAAATAAATCGGAGAAAATCAAACAACATTTTACAGAGGTTCTTTACCTCATTGTCATTTAATTATTTGTTAGAAAAGTCAAATTCTCGTCCTCCGAGTGTTAGTTTAATGAGTGAATTGGAATACATATTACATCATTTTTTTATGAATGACTCATCCATTTACAATTATGAATTTTTTGATATCTTATATGAATATGCATTAGATCATTGTTCTTTACTTTTATGTTAATACTATATCATTAAATCGACTTAGAATAAGAATGGTCATTTTGTAAATTGTAAGTTAGAAACTTAATGTACTAAATAAATTCAAATTTGTAATTTTTAAAATCCACCACTAATAAAACCATAAAAAGTTAGTATACATTATCCATCATAAAAAATTAACATAAAGAGGTTGTAATTTGAACATATGGTTCAATTGTCAATCAAATTATGCCGCAATATGGAAATTCTCTAGAAAATGAATTAAAAACTTGATTTTAGTACAACAAAATAAATTATAGTTTAGACAAGAGCATCCAGTTGTAAAATCAAACCCACAATCATAATTATAACAATAAAATATCTTAACCTATTATCAACAGTCAATTTTTGTACTTCTTTAACCTAAGAAGACTAAAATCCATAAGTTTGTAATAAAAATTACTATTCAAGTAGTCACTCAAGCACGCCACATATGAAAAATGACCTAAATAAACTATGAATCACCTTTCAAGAGAACAATTCATCAATAAATTATTCAAACCTATCTAGCTTCAATTTCTCATAAATAAATGCACTTCTTTAGTAATAAAAAACAACCTTTTGAACTAGATAATTTTTTTTATATAAATAAGGATTATATGATAATATAATGATTTTTGGAATAGTTCGGTCGATTGGTTTTTCAAAATATTTTTTTACGAAAAATTAGATTAAAAAATTCTTATACATTGTTAAAGTTAGAAAACACAAGGCCATCTCAAGTTTTGGTAATTTTTTAAAGCATCTATAACCCAAGAGTCAAGGTAGATTTAAAATTTCTATGTTGCTTGACACTTTTTGCAAATTTATAAAATAGTTAAGAAAGAAGTCTCTCAAATGGTGACATTCTGAAAAATCTTTCCATCGCATGTCAATACTAGAGCATAGGGTAGTATGGGGCTTATAGATAATCCCATTACTTAGAGATAAAACTCATAATTAAGAAACTAAATGAGAAAATAGAGAAGGGTTCATCAAATATTAGTGACATCACAATGGAGTGTGAGGAGTCAACAATGTTGATTCTAGATCAAAGCAAAGTGGAGCTTAATCGAAGAATAAGGCAGCTGGATCGAGGAAGATAGTTAGATACACTATGTATTTATGTTTATTTTTACCATATAATTATGATATATATTATAAAATCGAGGTGAGTTCACTCGGTACCATCAATGGACAATGTCTGGCAGGACGTGGAGAGCTTCCATGCTCTATCGACCAGCCTCACTTGGGAACCTTTAAGGGAAACAATTTGGAGTATTAAGAATAAAGGCTTCATTAAAGCATGATTTAACCATTTTAGATACACCTGGTAAAACACTCATCTTTTCCCGATTGAATATAATCGAGTAACCGGGAGAGAAATAACCTTGGTCATACTCAGTCACCTACCATTGGGTTTTGGCGCCAAATTGAGTATCTTTATATAAACGATATGAGTTACGTCATGCCATACCATAACTCATGTCAAATCAAGCTTATCTCAAATAGTGACAAGTTGGTGAGTAGTTAGATGGTTCGGCATTAACACACTGTGGCACTGCCTGACACATCGGTTGGTCCTTCAAGATTTCATTCGACATTTAATGCATTTGACATGTTGGGTATGATGGGCTGACATAACATTTAGTGATCTTGATCTTCCACACGTGTGAGTTAAGGCTATATATACCCCTTCATGAAATTCGAGAGACAATCGTGATCTTTGGGCCAAAAGACCACTTGGATAGAGTTATTACAACCAGAGTTATTACAAACCAAATAATTTATTCCTTCACCATTAATGCTTTCCACAGTTTTACTCTAAAACATAAGCATTTTTTGAGCTTTGACTATTATTACTTCATACCTTGGTGTTTGGGTTTCCTACCAAAGGTGTATACATGGTGCTTTCTCTTCTCTCCCTTTAGTTAGTTTTTAAGAGGCTTATTTATTATAAAACAATTGTATTAATTGTCGATTATTGAGAGTTATACATATGAGTTTATTCATTGTCATTTGGGAGTGCATTTATTGATTTGTATCCATTTCCATTAATACAGGTTACGGCTCCATTTATCTTTAAATACCCTAGCACTTAGAGAACCACTCTCTTATATTTGGCGACTCCGCAAGGCATGTATTCTCTTTGCAATACACAATAAATATAGCAACCGTTCTTTAAATCTTAATGAAGCTAAAACACTTGGAGGAACAAAACCTCACTTATGAGACTCTAGTCTCTCCAATTACTACTGTCAAAGGAACTGTCCCAACTTGAGAGGCTTCAATGAGTTCAATAATGGGTTTTTCTCAGATGATCCACATCATGACTATATTTATGGAGTTTTTACAAACTCAGTTAAGAGCGACCATGTTTGGATATATGGTGGATCTAAGATCCTTTACCACCCCAATGGCACCACCCGCTTCTCCTTTGAGTGGATCACCCGTCTTACCTTGAAGATCTGCTGGTCCCTCTATGACCAACCTTACTCCAGTTACAACACCAATCATTGAAAAACATGTTGTTGTCAGTGTTCTACCTGTGATTACTAGCGCGACTCAAAATATGTCTTTAATGCGTGTGAATTACGAATCAAGTGTACGTCGATAGCATAAGTAATAATCTGAACAAGTCGGGTATCGAACACAGGTAATTGGACGTAGAACATGACAAGGAATATGATTGACGATTAACCTCATGTTTGACTCAAAGGAAGAAAGGAAAAGATGATTGTTTTGGGGACTATCCTATCAACTAATGCAAATTAATTAAGATTATAAACTATCTATGCATAAAAGAACAAAGAGACAAGACTGTAAATTATATGAGAAAGATAGGATTGGGATACACTCTTCCGCCCCTTAGTAGATTCACCGGATATAGAACATATCAAGAATTACATGTTTAATTGAAAAGAAACCTTGAATTCTTTTTAAGAATAATATATGTGAGGGAATTAACCCACGCGATATATGATCAAGATTAAAATGTAGGTATGTAATAAGAGTATCAATACTTGCTGCGCATTCTTAAACCCTCTGGTTACCTAGGGCAAACGAAGTTAAAAGTCTTATGACGATTATATTAACAAAATATTATGTTTCCAATTATTCATTAACTTCTGGATTATATTCTACATCCATTCGAAACACCTCGGGTTGGGTTCATATATCCCAACCCTAAAAGAACATAGCCGAGCATGGTTATGTGAGTAATAAATGAAATTCCAATGTTGCATGGATTCATATTCGTGATAAAGGTGTAACTAAACATGCAAGAAATTCTTAGAGTCCCAAAAAATTTATTGAACATGCAAAAAATAATAGAATTCAAGAACAAAAAATAGAGAGCAAACTTTATTAATGAAATCTTGAAATTCAAACCACAAAATTGTAAACTTAATGAAGACTTTTGTTCTTAAGGTTCTTGCCTCCTTTATTGCTCTATAAATTAGGTAAAAACTTGTTTCTCTCACTCCAAGAATAAATAAATAGAGTTTTTTACAAGTGTTAGAAATAAAACAAACTCTCCATAATAAGTGGAATTAAGTTGGAATTTTTGGATTATAGAAAATCGAACCGGTTCCACTTTGGAACCGAATCAGTTTTAGTTTCCTCAAAATCTTTGAAAAAGCGAACCGGTTCTAGCTCAAAATCGAAACGGTTCTAGTATCCTTTTTGATTCTCCTCATCTTCTCAATCTCATATATTTTAAACCGTAGCTCGTATTTGGTTGTCATTTCTTCCTATATACTCATGAGCTCGATGTCTTCGAGTTTTCTTGGGGTCTTGCTTATGGATTTCGTTTGTATAGTTACGGATTTGCCTTCGGCTTTTCTTATTTTCTTTTCGATTATCATTTCGGTTTATCTATTTCTGTCACATGCATAAAATACCTTTAAAATAGAAGAGAAATACACGAAACACAATGTACTTACAGGAAGATATCAAGAGCAATAATATGAGATAAAATCATCGAATTAAGATCACATGGGATAATAGAAGTAACTAAATTACGTGGATAAATATGAAGAATTTTTGCCTAATCAAGTTCCCCTAACTTAGAACTTTGATCGCCCCGAGTAATGTAAAAGAATAAGATCATGGTCCAAACACTTGAAAACTTCTTATTGGGATATAATATCTTTTTTTACGGATGAGAGATTGCATTTAACATATGCAATAAGCCGTTAAACCCCTAGGTTACCCTAGTAGGACGAGTAGTGTCTCATGAGGGTACCCACAGAATTCATTTTTTGACTCAAAGAAAAATCAAAATACTTAAAAATTGTATAATTTAAACCCCCAAAAAATAGTCACCATAAATTTGTATTCAATAGTCTCAATTCGTAGTATGTGTGTGCAAAATAAAGAATTAAACCGTAACTTCCACTGATTGATCATTACGTTGCTTTTCAAATATTTATTTTGATTCAATTCTCATGGGATACTCTCACAAACAAATAACTCGAAATGTGGCTTGTTCTCTCGATCAGCGTGATTTAAAGAGTAAATGCATTGGTACATTAATTCACGCACAAAAATTTGAAAGACAAAATTATTTAGGTGAAAAGATTTCATTATCGGATTATGGCCATTTGGAAAATGGAAAAATCAACTCTTTGTTCACATAAATTAATCTCTCTTATTATCGTTTTGTGTTTTAACTCTCCCGGCGGTAATTAATGTCATTATTTGGACATGGTTAGTACTTTTCGAGTTAGAAGGTGCATTGGGTCAAATGGGAATGCTTAGGAAATTTGGAGTTAGCAATTTTTTCTTGCGATGTCCCTTGGCACTTTTTCGGGCATTTTCTCATTTTCATTTCTTTTTCTACAATTTTTTCTCACGTTTTTCTTATTGTTTTATTTTTTTCAATTTTTTTGAGCATTTATTTTTGCACCATTTGGACTTTGGATGAATTTGTCGATTGTCATAACGCTGGGCTAAATGGGTTTATCGGGTTAATCAAACGAATTGGGAATTTCATTTGGCCCAAGTGGGTTTGCAAAAGGTATAATGTTTCACAACTTTATATGGCTAATCTTTTTTTTGGGCAAAAAATGATGGCCTAACGTCATTTATTCGAATTACTCATTATTTTACCATATGTGTCTCGATAATATATTTAATTTAGAGATATTTTAGCGCCTTTTTCAAGACAACATCTCGCTTGTTTCCCATTACCGATCAAAATAAAAAATTTTAGATCTTCAATGACTTCTTTAAACGCTGAATTTAACATTGAGTTAACTATTAAATTGGATTGATTTAAATACTTGAAAAAAGTGATAGGCTCGAAATCTCACCGGGTTAATAAATCTCCACAATTATTCGTAAAGTTGTTAATTTTTGCTCAATTTCCATTTTTGCTCAATTTAGGCGTTGTACATTATGTTTTTACAAATTGAGACTTCGAACAAAATTTTAGTGATATTTTTGAAAATTTTAAATTACAATTTTTATTTATTTTGAAAAACATATTTTTGGCCTTATTTTGATTTTTTTATATTTTTGGTATTTTGCAATTTGTGAACCTTAGAAACGCACATACACCCCCTAACTTAGACATTGTAATGTCCTCATGCAAGGAATAAAATCTAAAAGAAAAGAAAGGTGCGTAAAAAGATAGCAAAAAGACAAATTGCAGAATTTTTATATTACTACGATCAACATCATTACAATGCCAAATTAAAAAGAATAGGCATACATAGATCTTAAAAAGAAAAAAACAAGAAAAATAGAAGAAATATGAAAATAAACTCCGAAACACTAATGAGATGGCCCTGGAGCATTTGGGTCATATGGATCATGAAAGTAGGGAGTCAATTGTGAATTGGGACCCATTTGAAGTCGGTACATTTCCACTTGGAGGTGGACTGTCATACTCGTGTCGCAGTGATAGGCTTGGCGATCCACTCGATATTCATCGATAAACCCATAAAACCTCTCCTCAAGCGCGTCAATGCGTCGTGAAATGTCCTTCGACTTCAGCTCATAGTCGAAATTATCTTCTTTGTCGTACTCTTATTCTTTTCCCCTACCCATTAAGATATCCTCCTCCACATGAGTAACTTCTGATTATTGATGTACGAACCACATTTGGCGAGCGCTCCTAGTGAGAGAGGAGGCGCCAATCAGCTTTGGGAGGGAGGGCTACATTTTGTGGTGCCTTGATGCCCGCGTCCTTAAGGATAGACATGATGAAGTGGGCATAAGGGATGGAGACTTTACAGGCCCGATAGTACACGACATTGACGATTTCCTTATTGAAGGTGTGGGCAAGGTGGATAGTGGTGCCCTCGTCAAGTAGATGAAAGAGAAAACTTACTTGGTGAATTCGGAGGGTGAAATTGGCGGACGTTTGCAAAATGGACCCACAAATAATGAGAAATTCTACAAGTGTACTCTCATCTAGATTCCCCATGGGAAATGAATCACGAAGCCACTGGTGGTTTAGGGTGCTCCTTGCAATGCATTCGGAGATGCGCAATGGGATTCCAATATTGGGTTAGTCATAGTTTTACAAGTTGGTAACGTGCTTGGCTTACACTTTTCATATGACAATGTCTAGAGAGAAGGGGATGACAGTTTTATATATGTATGCCTTACCGTGTGGGTTTGATAATTTCATGAGGGTACCGTAAAAGGTGCGAACCTCGTCGGGCCAAAAATTCTCGCTGGCCTCTGTAAAAAAGGTACACCACCCCCGGTGGCAAAATAGTTTAGTGACCACTTGGGGTAGCTCCTATAATTTATTTGTCGGTTAATGTGTAGGGTACATCATGAAGAGAATAATGCCTTTCACCAATATCTTTCTTGATCGGAGCGGTTAGTGTGGTCAAGCCCTTTGAGGACTTTTGCCTCCGTGCACTTCTCAATAACATCTTCTTCGATAATGGCAAATGACGGATTGGGGATGCATAAGAGAGAAGGATTTTTGGAATAATGGAGGTGGTGAATAGAAAGGTGAATGGAGGTGGGTATTTATAGTGGAGGAGGGGGGGGGGGATTTTTATGGGAAAGGGGAACAAAAGAGGGGGAAAAGATGGAGGGAAATGAAAAAGGTAGGGAATGTATTTAGAAGATAATTTTCGGATTGGAAAAAAGGGGGAATGAATGAGGGGAAGAGAAAAGGAAGAAAAAATGTGGGGAAGAGTTTTGGAATCCCAAAAAATGATCCGGTTCGGCCCTGCAAGAGAAATAAGGCGAACCGGTTTGGGTGCCCTCAAAATTCGTAAAATGTTGAACCGATTTTACCCTGGTATATGCCCAGGGCAAACCGGTTCGGATATCTGGTATTGCCTCATTTTTTTTTATTTTTATGACCTCGAGCGTAGGCAATGTACCCGACTCGATTCCTAACCTCTCCAAAACACTTCTACCTATGTTTATACCTCGAGGCCCTAAAAATATCAACGTGATTAAACGAAACTCTCCCGTGTCGTGCAGCGGTGTGCCTAATCCTTTATAACTCATGACTCACAGAAATCTACCATTTCAACCTAATACAACTCAATATGTTACAACAATATTCACCCCATACGCATCGGGGGTGTGACAACCTCACCTCTAAGATCATTCAACGACGTAAATGGGTCTTGACAACTAAATTGTGTTGGCTTCCTCAATACACGCCTCTAGGTATGGCTTTAGGTGTTGTCCATTAACTTTAAACGTGTCTCCCCCTTAGTATCTTCTAACTGAACGACTCTATGGGTAAACACCTCTCTCACAAAAAATGGGCTAATCCACCGTCAAAGTAACTTTCTAAGAAACAAGTGTAAATGGGAGTTGTATAAAAGCACTTTTGACCTGGTGAAACTCCTTTCGACGAATAATTCGCTCATGTGTGAGTTTTATCCTTTCTTTGGATATTTTAGCGCTCTCATACACATCGTTGCGTATTTCTTCTAATTCATTCAATTGAATCTTGCGTACTTCACATGCTTGATTCAAGATATAATTCAACCTCTTGATCACCCAATATTCCTTATGATCTAGATCCATGGGAAAATGGAAAGGATTACCATATAAAAAGTGAAATGGGGAAATCTTGAGGGGGTTCTTGTATGCGGTTCGATAATCCCATGGCGCGTCGTTTAATCAGAGAGACCAATCTTTTTGATTAGGATCGACGATATTTTCTTGAATTTTCTTAGTCTCATGATTTTCTAGCTCGACTTTCCTGTTCGTTTGGGGGTAATAAATCTTCCCAACCTTTTAGATAACCCCATAATCTCATGATTGCCTTCGGAGCTCCGAAGTGAGAAATTATGTGTTCTTGTAAGAATTTTAATACCACCTTGTTATCATCTGTCTTCGTAGATATGGCCTCCACCCATTTGGACACATAGTCTACCATAACAAGGATGTATAAGAAGCCAAATGAGGGAGGCAAATGACCCATAAAGTAAATGATCCAACAATCGAATATCTCGACTACGATAATAGGGTTCAATGGCATCATGTCTCTTCGAATGATGGCTCCCAGCCTTTGGAATTTAACAAAAGATTTGCAATAAGCTCGAATGGAAGGGAAAAATCCGAATCTTGCATAATGGGATCAGAAACAAGCATGCTTTTTAATTTTTCAAAAGCACCGTGGAACGCTTCATTACACTCAAAGGCGACGTTTTTGACAAATAGGTTACTTAATGACCTAGCAATGGCAATAAATTCCTTAATAAACTTCCAATAGAAACCCGCGTGGCCCAAGACGAGCGCACGCCCTTTAGTTACTTGGGTGGGGGAATATTGACAATGATGTCGATTTTTTCCCAATCTACCTCAATACCTTTGGATGAAACTAGGTGGCCAAGAACTATTCCTTCGATAACCATGAAATGGCACATCTCCCAATTTAGTACCAAGTTCTTTTCCACACAAAAGGCTAACACTTTTTTGAGATTAAAGAGGCAAAGTTCAAAAGAGGGGCCGAAGATACTAAACTGATCCATAAAAGACTCAAGGCCCCCTTCGACCATATCGCTAAAAAGACTAAGCATGCACCTTTGAAAGGTCACGGGTGCACTACATAATTTAAAAGGCATACGTTTGTAGGAAAATGTGCCTAAGGGACATGTGAACATCGTCTTTTCTTAATCTAGCACATCTACCTATATTTGGTTATACCCGGAATAACTGTTGAGAAAATAATAGAATGGGTGTCCCCCTACTTGCTCTAGCATTTGGTCAATAAATAGTAAGGGGAAATGATCTTTCCTAGTGCCTACATTGAGCTTCCAGTAGTAAATGCAAATGCACCACCCAATGGTGGTACGTTGTGGAATAACATCACCCTTTGCATTTTCGAACACAGTCATTCTCGACTTCTTCAGGATGACTTGAATAGGACTCACCCACTTGCTATCCAAAATGGGGTTAATTATTCCCGCGTCCCATAAATTAATAAATTCCACCCCCATGACATCTTTCATCGTGGGATTAGAATGTCTCTGCATCTCCCTCGAAGACTTCATGTCCTCCTCGAGGTGGATTTTATGGTTACAAATTAGGGGACTTATACCCTTCAAATCCGCGATGCTTTCTCAAAATGGATAATAGCTTACCCTCTTTCTCTTTATATAGGATCGAGGAGACGATAATGGGAATGCCTCATCCTCTCCCAAATAATCACATTTTACATTTGAGGGTAGTTTCTTCAACCCGAAGGTGGTAAATTTCTCATCGGAGGGAAGGGTGGGTGACTCCCTCGGTGGTAATTCCTCAAATCTAGAAACCTAGATAACGCCTCTCACATCCTCATCCGCTGCACTCTCATCCAAAATTGCTCTCAACTCGCTCACCTCATGCTCAAAATGGGTATACATCCCCTTGCTCTCACTACTCAAAATAAGCCATGATTCTAGTGAATCCCCACTAAAACTTCCCTTAATACGCTCATCTACGACCTCCTCTATAATATCCACCGTGTGAAACACCTCCTCATCACCCACTTTCTTGGCATTGTTGAAGATATTTGTCTCAAGAGTCATATTTTCAGAGGTGAGTTGCATTTGCCCATTTTGAGTATTAATCACTGCATTGGCAATATCTAAGAATGGGCTGCCATGTATTATAGGAGCATGATTACTGAGGGAGTGGAGGGATCCGTGTCCCAAATGACAAAATTTATCGGGAAGTAGAAAGAGTCCACTTGGACTATCACATCCTCAATAATACCTCGAGGTATCTTCACGGTACGGTCCGCGAGTTAGAGAGTGATCTTAGTGGGATTGAGGTACCCAAAATCTAATTGCCTATAGATAGAGTAAGGTAGAATGTTAACACTCGCCCCTAAATCTAATAAGCCTCTCCCGATGCGGTTCTCTCCAATGATGCATGAAATGGTCAGTGCACCCGGATCTATAAACTTCGATGAGAGGTCACTTAAAAGAACTGAGCTCACATTTTGTGCTAGGAAAACATTATTTTTCACCTTTAATTTACGTGTCATTGTCAATAAGTCTTTAAGGAACTTTGCATAGGAGGGAATTTACTTGATTGCCTCGAGAAAAGCTAAATTAAGCTTAAATTTCTTTACAACATCTTCAATGGAGGCTCCTTTAGGAGGAGGAACCAATCGTTGAGGGAAGGGAGAAGAAGTGGGTGATTTCACTATAACCTCAGGCCTAATAGTGTCATCATTATCACTCTCATTCAAGGGGGCATCTTCGGCCTCTTTTGTGCCAGTCAAAACCTCCTTGCCCTTAAGCTCGTCGTGTGGGGGAGGTGATAAATCAAAAACTCTCCCACTACTTAGAGTGGCAATGGCTTGACATTGCCCTTTATTATTTTCTAAAGTAGAGATAACACTATTTTTAACTTGGGGCGATCTTTGGACTTGGGCTGGAAACTTACCCTTCTCTTGGATACTTAAGGATGATTGCAACTTAGACAACGATGCTTTTAATTCAAAATTTTTTGGGGAATTTTGAGCGTTGATCGCCGATTGAGTTTGCATAATTTGGTTCAAAGTGTCCTTGATATTTCTGCGCAGTGAGGTGATATTAGGCACAGGAGGTGGTACTTTCATCGAGGGATCTTGTTGGAAATGCGGGAGAGGTGGCAGAAGTGGGGCAACATGTGAATTAGGATTCATTATTGCATGTTGTTGCCCATAATTGAAATCGGGATGGTTCTGTCACGAAGGGTTATAAGAATTCCCGTGAGGGGAATTAAAATTACCCTTAAAAGCTCCTACGCTTCCACTTGCTCTTGAAGCATCACTTTGTAGGCGGGTATTGTCGGCCATTCCTTTGTTGGATGTCTCGCCTTAAAAATCGCACAAACCTCCTATTTAACTACTTGAGTGGAGCCGGATGTTTCTCTTTCTCTCAATTCGACTACATCTTCCAACCACTTGGCATGTTTGTTGATTTGAAGATTCAACTCGACTTCTTTGTCCAAATGATAAAGTCTGAATGTAAAAGGATTCGTGGACGTCTGTCGAGCTTCAGTTAGGGTGTTTAGATCGTACATGTCCCATGCTTGAGTGCTCTCGGTGACATATTTATGGTGAGCCTCGTCATCGTCCACGTCTAACCCTAAAAATTACCCCGGGTACATGGTTTTAATGAGTTATTTGGAACTTAAACTTAGCTCGTGATGGAAAAAGGAGATGAGTCTCCACGTCTCAAAATTGTGGTGCGGGCACATATTACGAAACTCATTGAAATGCTCCCAACATTTATTGAAAGGATCATTTTCCAGTTGTCTAAACGTTTGAATTTGAGCTTTAATGGAATTGGTTCAATGTGGGTGGAAGAATTTTTGGAGAGACTTCACTTTCATGTCCCTCCACATTTCAATCGAGTTCGGTGCCAAAGACCATAGCCAAGTCTTGTCCTTATCCTTCAGGAATAAGGGAAAAAGTTTGAGGCGAACGACATTCGCAGTGCACATTTCTGTAATGTGGAGGTAAGGTTTTTCTGACTCCATACCATGGAATGTAGGGAGGATTTTAATAATCTCATTTTGAAAACAAAACTTCCCTACATTATACGGGAATATAATGCATTTGGAAGTGACGGTTCGCTCGGGATATAAGAGGTCTCTTATAAGGAGATATGGAAACTCACCCTCATCCGTACCAAAACTACCTTGATTCGACATTGCACTCTCACTAATAGTATCACTTCCCTCTCCGAACTCTCTAGACGTATGACTCGTGATGGAGTTAGGTGGTGTAGGAGGCGGAACCCAAAACTGTGGACTACGTGGAGTGTGGTCTATCAAAATTGTATTCTATTATAGAATTTTCGTTAATTCTTGTAGGAGTAGACCGAGGAATTGGTTGAGGATTTTCCATGTAAGTATTTGAGAGTATCTATGTTTTTTTTAATTATTTTTTGGGTTTTTAAGAATTAGAGTCAAATTTTAGATTAATTTGACCTAACCTAAATGTCTACATAGTCTTCGGCAACCACGCCAAAAACTTGGCACGATTCAAAATGTGTCTTTAATGCATGTGAATTATAACTCAAGTTTAAGACGATCGCGTAAGTAATAATCCGAGCAAGTTGAGTATCGAACATAGGCAATAGGACATAGAACGTGACGACGAATATGGACGATGATTAACCTTACGTTTAACTTAACGGAAGAAAGGAAGGTATGATTGTTTTCGGGACTTTCCTATCAACTAATGCAAATTAATTAAGATTATAAACTAGCTAAGCATGCAATACTAAAGAGATAAGATTGTAAATTATATGAGAAAAATAGGATTGGGATACACTCTTCTGCGACTTAGTAGATTCATCGGATATAAAACATATCAAGAATTAAATGTTTAATTGAAAAGAAACCTTCAATTCTTTTCAAGAATCATATATGGGGGAATTAACGCACACGATACATGATCAAGATTAAAATTTACGTACATAATAAGATTATCAATACTCGCGTCATATTCTTAAACACTTCGGCTACCTAGGGAAAACGGAGTTTAAAGTCCTACGATGGTTATATCAATAAAATATTATGTTTCCAATTATTCTTTTACTTTTGGATTGTATTCTATATCCATACGAAACACCTCAAGTTGTATTCATGTATCCCAACCCTCAAAGAACTTAGCCGGACATGGTGATGTGAGTAATAAATGAAATTTTAACGTTGCATGGATTCATATTCATGATAAAAGTGTAACTAAACATGAAACAAGTTCTTAGAATCCCAGAAAATATATTGAACATGCAAGAAATAAAAGAACTCAAGAATAAGAAACAAATAGCACACTTTATTAATGAAATCTTGAAATTCAAACCACAAAATTGTAAACTTGATGAAGACTTTTATTCCTAGGGGTTTTGCCTCATTTATTTCTCTCTAAACTAGGTAAGAACTTGTCTATCTCACTCTAAGAATAAATAATAAGTAATAAATCACATTTTTTAACGAGTGTTTGAAACAAAACAAACTCTCCAAAATAAGTGGAATTAACTTAGAATTTTTGGATTACAACAAATCGAACCGGCTCAATTTCGGAACCAAACTGGTTATAATTTCCTAAAAATCTAGAACTGGTTCTATCTCAGAACTGAACCGGTTCTAGTATCCTCTTTGATTTTTCTCATTTTCTCAATCTCATATCTTTTCAACCTTAGCTCGGATTTCGTTGTCGTTTCTTCCTATATACTCATGATCTCCATGTATTTGGATTTTAGATGTACAATTATAGATTTGCCCTCGACTTTCCTTATTTGATTTCCGATTCTCATTCCAATTTCTCTTTTTATTTCACGTCATAAAATACCTATAAAATATAAGAGAAATACACGAAACACAATATACTTGCAGGCAGAGGTTAATAGCAATAATATGAGATAAAATTACCAAATTAACATCGCACGAGATAACAAAAGTAACTAAAGTATGGGGTAAATACGAAGAATTTATGCCTAATAAGTTACTCTACCATCCACTAAGGCTATGGTACCATCTGCCTTACCTTTTGTGACCATTGAGGAGGTCAAGAAGGAGATGATGAAAATGCTAGCATCATTCTCACAAACTGCTACTGAGGTTGCCTCCATTTATGATGATTTTCGTACTCCTTACCTAGAGGAGTACAAATATGAACCTTACCCTAAAAGGTCTATTCCCCCAATTTTTGAGAAGTTAAACGGAAAGGAGGGAAATTTGAATGATCACATATAAAGATTTATTGAGAACCTTCGTGCTAATTGCAATAATAAAATGTTATGTCTAAGGGAGTTTTCAAAACCCCTTATCGATAAAGTTTACACCTAGTACTCCCACCTAGCCCCAATAAGTGTGATAATGTAGGAGGATATTCAAATCTAGTTTCATTAGAAATTTTTTCTGGAAGAAGATGAATTTACACTAACCTAACTTGCTCGAGAGAGATAAAAACTGTGGTAGGATTTGATGGTTTACATTAGGAAATTAAGGAATGGTCTCTCGATATAAGAGAAGATTCCATAGAGGCAAAATTGACTGTAAATCTCCAATGTTTTCCTAATGTTGAGGTGAAAAGGGACTATGGCTAGGCTGATTCAAAAATTCATGTCTGAGATCACTTTCTCGGATGATAACAGAGCAACCTAGTTTATCAACACGACAACTATAAATAACACAATCTCTTTGAAGGCACTAATAGATATAGGTGCTTTGGTGAACATTGTGCCCAATTGTTCTTTCTACATAACCAATATCTCCGAGACAAGGTTTATTGTGATGCCTTTTTCCATATGGGGATATGACAACTGTTGTCGAGTTAAAATTACCTTAAGTGCACGAGAAATTAGAAAATAGCGAGTGTAGGTACAGATCGAATCCACAAAGATTTATTAATTTTAATATTTAAAATAATATAACTTTCAAAATAGACTAAATTTTTTAGATACGGGATAAAAATATAAAAATACGCTAATACGAATAAAATATGAAACTACAAAATATGAAATGAAGTATGTGAGAAAACTAGGACATTGGATATATTTATCACACTTAACTAATACTATGCACTAATTTAAATTCGTCGTTCCCGATTTTATAACTCAAATTAAACCGACTCTCGTCATGTTTAATTCAAAAAATAAAACGTTTAAGTTCACAATAAAATTTAATGTCTCTAATTTTAGACTTCTTAAATCCCTATTCCCTTTAAAGTTCACTTCTGAATTTTTAAGTGTAGTATTTAAGCATGAGATGTCAATTAATTTAATAAAATTACAACCCATCAAAAAGTACTCATACTTAAAATTTTTAGAACATGTGGGGAAAAGAAAACAAATTTAAACTACACATAATATTAATAAAAAATAATAAACTTGACCTAGTCCTATTAAAGAAATTACGCGAGTATGATTGAAGACATAATAAAATTGCAAGAATGAATTATAACTTTCATTAATAAAACAAACTTACAAAGGTTGTGTCTCACAAATAATCTTAACAAAATTTCTCCCCCGAAGATATAATTCTTAGCCCTCAAATAAAAATAACTCTTAAAATAAAACTACCAAAAGTTATTCTAAAGGATCTCTCTAAAATTTTCTGTAAAAATTAATGATCCCAAGAGTCCTTTATAAAGGCTAAGAAGTCTGGTATTTGGGTTTGGGTGAAACACTATTTAATTAGTTAATTTGGATTGTAAAATATACATAAACCAACTTATTAAATGTGTGCTCACGAAATTGGTATTTGAGATAAAAATGGACTCTTTAATTAATACCAATCCGGTGTGTTTTCCTCGATTTTTGGAGTAGATTTTCCTAAAAAAATTCAATTTCTTTTGTTTTTTTACACTACTGGATGCCCTTTGGTTGAGATTGGGATGAGCCTGGCTGACGTGATTAGCTGACTGGACACGTGCCTAGGGCTTGTTTGGCCGGCCTTATCAATTAAGGCAACCTTACTTAAAAAGTTATAGGGTCAGGGGGATTCGAATCCCTGACCTGAAGCATGCTCCTTCCCACGCACAACCACCAAGATACAAAGCCTTTCAATAAATATATTGCACTATTAATTTATATACCATCTTCCAAAAATATTTAATTTTCAACTTTGGCCCCAAGACTTTGTAATTCTTTCACTTCTTCCTAAAATCTTCATAAATTCACCAATTGACCTCGGATTTGTACCAAACTTTAGGAGTACCTATAAAAAATATAAAACAACTTATATTAATCAAATTTAGCCCCTAAAAGTTTAGAAATTTACTAATTTACCATTCATTGCAATTTTAACCCCAGATTTAATAACTTTTTCGTTTTAACTCTGAATTCAACCAAATTTAAGAGGAAACTTTATATTGCCTAGATAAACTTTTAAAAATTAATTTTAGGAAATAAAGTTTCTCAAATTAGGGTTTCAACCCTAGGGATACTAAACTTTCTTTTTTTGACTCGGATTTTATTCAAACTTTATTTTTCTTTAAACTTACTAAAATGACTCTAAAAGTTCATTATTTATGATACAACAGGCCTAACAAGGCATAGATTTGGGCACAATTAATAAAAAAAATAAGGAAATCATCAACAACCAAACTTCCAAGTCTATTTGTTATGTTAATGTGTGAATTAAAGTGGGCAACCTCATTTCACATATCAAATTACATGTGATTGAGTCTGCCACTTCCTACCATTTATTGATTGGAAGAATCAAGGTTTGGTTAACTCAACATACTATCAATTTGATAAGGAAAACATCAAGGGGACTAATATTTTCATCATACCAACGAATAAGTTGTTTGTCAAAGAGGAAGCTCTTTGGTGGATGTTTCCTTTTACACTGACTTGAATGAGGATACATGCATTTTGACAAGGAGTATTGAAGGAGTAAGGGTGACAACTAACAAGGATAGATTGGTCCCTTTGGAGTATCGAAATGAAGTGATTGAGGAAGTTGTACATGTCTTTGAGGAACCATAAAAGGTTGCTCTAAACCCAAAACTACCTGTAAACAAATAAGTGGTAGAATGAGGTCGAGGATTGATCCGATGGAGCATGAGGTAAAATGCAAAAGTGTGACCTAGGTTGGAGGAAGAAGATAATGAGAGAAAAAGGAAGGCACACCACCAAAGAGATAGTGTAAGAAAGTGTTACTCAATGATGAAAGGGTGGTGTATTTCATTTAAAGGTGTGAACGAGTAGCTGATGAAGTTGACCCATGATATGTATGTTTTCTGGTGGATAATTAAGGGAATGTCTTGTCATTGATAATTCCAACATTTTTTTTTCTTCAGGATATTAAAAATTAACCTGAGTTCATGTAGGACCACCCAAAGTCCTAAGTCCAAAAGTTGGAGCAGATTGATCTGGTTGAGGGTGGAGAGGAAGTAAGTCTAATCTTCATTTCGAAAGACCTAGTATAAAGCTCATACTAGAGTATAAAGATGTATTTGCATGAAAATATACTTAAATATATGGGTTAGATCAAGATGTGAGTTGTCACAAGATCAATGTTATGCCCATATCCATTCTCGTCAAGCAAGCACTAGAACATACAAACTTGACTTTGATCTTATAATAAAGGATGAGGTCGAATAGTTATTGGTAGACAGATTTATCAAGTCAATTAAACATCCAATTTAGCTTTCAATATTTTGCCAATGGGAAAGAGGGATAAACAAGATTCGCATTTGTATTGATTTTATAGCTTAACAAAGCTTGCCCCAAAGATGAGTTTCCTTTACTTTCAATTGATAGCTTGATCGATTCAACAACTGATCATAATATGTACATCTTTATGTATGGCTATGTGGGCTATAACCAAATAAAAATCGATCCAGTTGATGCGGAGAAGGAAACTTTAGAACATCTTTAGGAAACTTTATGTAAAATGTCATGCCTTTTTGTTTGAAAAATGTAGGGCAACTTATCAAATAACAATGATGGATATTTTTCATAACCTATTTCATGAAATTTTGGAACTTTTATGTGGATGATTTGGTGATCAAGTCAAAGAAAGAGGATATACACTTGGCTGATTTGAGAAAAGTCTTCAACAGGTGTAGGAAACATAATATAAAGATAAACCCACTCAAGTGTGATTGTGATGTAACGAGTGAAAAATTCTTGGGCTTCGTGGTGGATCAACAAGGGGTTCAGACGGACTAAGACAAAAAAATACATCGTCGACATGCCTTATCCAAAGGCGTAAAGTGTAACACCCCGTATTTTTGATGATTTAAATAATTATGTGATTAATTATTATTATGGGAATAAGTATACGATTAATTATTGTTGTTGGATTAATTAAATTAAAATGTGAGAAATTAATTTGTTATTAATCCTGAATAAAATAATTATTAACTAGCGTGACAAGGGTTAATACTTATTGTTGTGAACTATTAAATATTACCGTGTGATATGTAATATGGAATTATAACATTTGATAAATTGTCAGAAGTGAGAAATATGGTAGTTTGGTAATTTAAATCTGTCACGCGTGTGAGATGTGTCGGGACTAATTGAATGGAATAAAAAGAGATTTTTATTAACTCGTAGATTTTGGGAACTAGGGTTCATGTGAATTAATTTTGGGGTTTTATGTAATTATGATGATAAATGAGAAATTAAGGATCCTAGGATGGTAGAAATGATTGATAACTTGTTAGGGTTGATGGGTATTGATGATGACGCGATGGGTGTTGAATCTTAGAGGTTTATAGGTTCATAAATGGTGGGAAAATGCAAAATTTTGGGGAATAAGACGAACAGTGAAATCTTGCGCGATCTCGCGCGAAGTCGTTGGAGGGAGATGGCATCTCACGCGAAGTCGCTCGAACGACACGTGGAAGTCGTTCAAATGATAGCCCTTATGGTTCGAGCGGCAGAGGGAATTTTTGGGGATTTTTCTCAAAGTCTAATTTTGAGAGTGCCGGTTTATTGGAGTAAGAGAAACTGCCAAATAGTAAATTTAAATAAGATGGAATTTCGAGAAAGTATGGGAGAATTAATACGTTAATTATTTCGGTATAAAGAGAATGTACATTGGAGATTACGAGAGAGATAGTAATCTAAATATTTATACTATATGTAGTGATGAGGTTAAAAATACGTATGAGGAGTATGTATGTAGGTTGGAGAAATACCTATAAATTATAGTAGGATGTGTGTATGCCTATTATGTGATATTATTGTTAAGAGCACTAATGGGTGAAAATACGGGGGTGCAAGAATCTTATAATTAAGCACACGAATGAGTGATAACTCGGGGGTGAACTCTATTGTTAAGTGTACTAATGGGTGATAACCCGGGGGTACAAGGATGACTATTGTTAGGCGCACTAATGGGTGATAACCCGGGGGCGCTGGATTATTATTGATAGGATCATTAATGGGTGCCAACCCGAGGATGCAAGATTCTATTTTTAGGCACACAAATGGGTGATAACCCGGGGGTGCTAAACTATTAATGATAGTTGCATTAATGGGTGCTAACCCGGGGATGCAGGATGTTCTGGATAGGTGGATTAATGGGTCTTAGTCTGGGGGTGCAGGATGAGTATATATATATATATATATATATATATATATATATATATGAAGTTGTGAATATTGCTACTGTGTGAAATTAGTAGGCGTGGTAATTATAATAATCTTTACATTGCACCAAGTGGTCTTAACCTCAGGGTGCAGGATTAGTGTATATATATAGGGATGATTAGACTATATATATGTATGAGTGTACTTGGGTAACTTTCTACTTTGTGAAACTAGTAGATAAAATGGAAATGGGAAATAAAAAAATCTTAGTGAATAAAAGATTAACCATTTAAATGGTGAATGGTGAAATTTAGTATGTGAGATAAACTATCTGAATAGCTTATTGTATGAGCGATACGGGAATACTACTAGTGAGCATAGTTAGTATTAATATGGTTTCTGACTAGTTAGACTAGGAGGTATAACTAGGGGGAGATTAGATGTACGTTAGGCTTGCACAATAGACGAGAGGTGAGAAACTCATGTGAGAGTTCGATAACTAACATGCGTATAAGACTTGTTTTAAGAACTAGTATTAAATACTTGCTAAATTATTTTTACACATCGGGATTTGACCCGTTTCTTGTGTCTCTTCTCTTTTTTTTATATATATATATTAATAGGTGCTCAGCCACATGAGTATCAGATTTAGAGATTTGGATTGCTTGACGTGCTGCAGCTGTTGTGGAAGCTGTAGGTCCTTGTAGTAGACGCATCTATCCTTTCCATTTGATTTTATCTAGACTTCTTATTTAGGGCATATGTCGCCCACTTCTATTTCTTTCATCAGATTTATTGTATTCAGTTTAGTTTATGGTTTGGAGTTTTGAACTGAGAGTTTTACTCAGTCATATTTATTTCAGTACTTGATTCATGTTCAGTATTTATTTATATTCCCGTGGATGTTGATGGTTTATAATTCATTCTTGGATTGTTATGGAGTTAAATGGTTTATATTTTAAGACGAAAAGAAATGGATTTACTTGGTTTTACTAAATTGGAAATGTTTTGACACCTAACTTAATTTTATATTAGGTGATTAATATGTTAAAAAGTTTTTCGATAGTGATGCTAAGAATGAACCAACTGAATATCCTTTTTTGAATTGGTAGAGGACTGATCACCCTATATTTAATTGGACGGGGTTTCACAGGTGGTATCAGAGCATCACGTTCTGGTGTCCTTAGGATCTGTGCGGCTTATTACGTTTCAGCGCATCGTTCTTTGATGTAGAGCCTTATGATAGGATTGTTGTGTTCCCTTATGTATGCGAGTTACATTCTCCTGCTAGGAATTATAATGGAGGTGACTCATTATAAAAAATTATGTGTGATTCGAACACCGAACATTTTAGGACGACCAACGAGGGTCGTATGGAGAACTGCGGGAGATAAAGCTCAACAGAAGACATAGAGCAATCGGGAAAGAGTGATCGGGACAAAAATCACCATGAGGATTACTTAAGCAAGAGATAGTAAAATCGTTATTCGGGAACTGTGAGTTCCCAGGACACAGTCATAGATAACGGTGGAGTGATTTCAGGACCACCTAGCATAGTCGATAAAGGGGAAATCAGAGGAAACTCTTTTAAAAAAAACCATCGATAAAGATACGGGGAAGAAAATGAGAGAGTGTAACAGACCAACGGAGGTAGAAAATTCAAAGGCAATTGTGTAGAGTGGGGTGTGACGACTTAGGAGCATCATGTAGTGATTAGAGACAATCACCATACATGAAGAAGTGTGTTTGAAATTTTGAGAGAAATTTGGGTAAGATTTGACTGTGAAGTCTTCCATTTGATGTGGTAACATAATGCGAGTGAAATTTTAATGTTTAGCACAATGGGTAAGATCGAAATCGATTGTGAGATAAAGGTTAAATTGCATAGTGAACTTCACGCCTAGTAGAGGGGCATAAATTATCCAAAGGGTTTATAGTTGATAAAGGACCGTGAGTAAAATACAATCATGGATGAGGAATCCAGCTAGGATGACCAATGCTGATGTCATCGAAGTTATACGGTTGCTAGTGATTGCAGTCTTTCTAGAAGAAGTGAGCAAAGAGGGTTAGAGAATCTGTCTGAAGGACAGAACTGAACATAACGGTGTTAGTAAAATACCACATGGGAGTATACCCAGTAGGGAACTGGGTTAGATGATTTTTAGTGATTAACTTCAAGAGGATGATGAAGTCAATAAGGTTGTAGAGGCCAACCATAGTTCTGAATAGAGAACGTAGCCAAAGGGTCAACGGAAGAACAATTGTGAGTTAAGACTGCTGGTTCGAGAGAAGGACATTCCCAAAATGGTTAGTGGGACTAGTGATGGGGAAATGGTTTATGAATTTTTCCTTATGTGAAGGAAGTAGAACTACAAGTGTTGAATGTGTCCATAATTGAGAAGTGAGACCAAAAAGATTAGAAATGGTAAACCATGCCAGTTAGGCATAACAACTGGAGGAGAGAGACTTCTAGCGAAAGAATTTGGAGTCAAGAGAATTAGGCCCACGAAATTTATAACCCGAGAATAATGGGTTTAGGTTGGACCAGTAGAGTCCTCGTTAATAGTATCATACTGTATGTCAGGGTCTACAGGGCCCAGGATGTAAATGAGAGTTCAGTAAAGCTATAATTGAGGCCTAGAGAGTTGGGCCAACGTTTCAATAATGAGCGCTAAATCCACATGATGGAATAAATATTCCATGATGAAACAGGACAACTATAGGATGAGATCGTTGGATGTATGACGATTACAAATGTTCATGGGCCGTGATGGAAGCCACGTGCTGAGACCCTCTGATTTGGAGAGACAGACGAGGTTTTGCTTCTTCCTTGTGAGTAAAGGATAGATTCTAGTGACATGGGTGTGCCACAACTTTTATGTAAATTGGAAACCCTAAACTTCGCGTGCGGGTCGCGTTTAGTGGGAACGTTAGTTTTAATAGTCTTGTTACAAATGTATTTCTCGTTGTTAGCAGGGCATTTTGATGATTGCCCGTGAGTGAACCGGGTGGGCCCTAAGAATATGTTTTGTTGTTATAATTTACTATTGCATTGAGTCAGCTTTAGTAGAGTTTATTATGGTAATGTGTAGTGATTAATTACCGTATGGTTAAACGATAGTAAAAATGTAGTGTTATGACTGTCGTGCCGGATACTCCGGGAGGAGTGATCTTGGTGTTGTGCGGCGCCACCTGAAATAGGGTTGGGCCCAGATATAAGAATATATGAAACTTTTATGGTATTATAGACCTTAGCGAGTATAGTGTCTAATTATATTTGATTCCCGAGCATAGGAATTTATTTATCTGTTAAGACTTAGAATACATTGTGTTCTTATCGAGCGGAAAAATATAACTCGTTATATATATTTATAGCGCCAAGTACTTGGGATAGTGAGGGCGCCATGCTTCATGTTACATTTTTAGGGACATGAGAGTGGACGAGTAAACTTTTATGTCTCAATACGTAGATTGTGGGAAAGTACATAGTATGTATTGAAGGCCTTACGGACCTCGACAATCGACTAGGTTAGATAGTAGTGTATCGGGGGGGTTCCTTGTTTGGATTTCACTTTGCGAGACATCCCACGTATGAAACTAGCGAACGTCGGGAGTTAGAGAGAAGTTTGGTCGATAGTACATAAGTTTTGTATGTTGGTTATTGAACCTAAAGGAGAATTTAATTGAGAGTTAATAATTCTTTTATAACTTAAGGCCAATAGAGTCGCCTAGCCTTAGTATCATTCTGAATAGAGCAATGATACCATTGAAGGATTGATTAAGTTTTGACTAGTGGGGTGGTTGAGTATACCCCTACCACATCAGCATACCGAGTGTGCAAGAATTGAGGTAAGAAAATTTTATGTCTTTTGTATAATAATGTGCGAGGCATACGGTGTGTGGGCGCCCTAGGGGATTGAATTAAATCGTGGATTATGATTATCTTGAGAATTCGATAACATGTAACCGGGTAATCCAAAGATTACTCCATAAGATTTGTTAGAAACTTATGTCTCAAAATGAGCTGAGATTTTTGGAGCGGGAAAACAGACTTGTGTCACACGATACGACAAAGTCATACGTATCACGATTATAACTACATTCAAGAGAGTATAAAATGTATCCGGATACAAATAACAGTGGTAATGGGTTTAATGTAGAGTAACCGTCAAAGTTAGTCTTGCAGTAGGTCAGCTGACTGTTAGAAAAAGGGCGGACAATTCGAAACCAGTAGTGGATTCTTCCACTAGAGAATGGAAGAGTATCCCCAAGGATCTTCCCATGTATCTGAGATAGTAATATTATAGGTACTAAGATGCAATTGAGTACGGCCTAATACCCACAGAGGGATGGGCAGGACAAGCGGTCTAATCGGATGCGGGAGAAAAAAATTTATGTGGACCCTGAGATCTTAGGGGAGGACGAGAGTAGTACCTTCCACTAGCGGAGTTTGTGTCCAAATAACTACTATAAGTTCACGTTCGGGCAGAGTTCCAGTAGAAGTATGGCACGATAAACTTTTTTGTTGTCCTACTTGAGAGTTAGAGGTGGGGGACCAGTTATGATCACAAATGTCGGAGAAGAATCGATATTATCGTATATATTGTGTGTGAAATATGTATTGCACAACCAATTTACTTGTATGAACGACACGAGATGAATTTGTATGTATATGAAAAGAGGATAAATCTACTAAGGTGCAAATAGTAGAAGGCTAGATAGTGAATATCTAAAATAAAGTTGAAGTAGTGAAACTTAAGCAGAAAGGCTTGGACAAGAGCCTATATGACAGGGTAACCTGGAGTTTAAAGAAAACACATGTGAAGTGTTCATTATTAAGGGTATTCGATAGCGTACTATATGGGTGGTATGGAGTAGCTTACTTGTGAGCGCCGGGATGCGATGCGCAATACTTTTACAACATTGTCTGTACCTGGTATACTTTTTCCGAATTTCGGGACGAAATTTATGTTGTAAGGAGGGAAGTATGTAACACCCCCTATTTTTGATGATTTAAATAATTACGTGATTAATTATTATTATGGGAATAAGTATACTATTAATTATTGTTGTTGGATTAATTAAATTAAAATGTGAGAAATTAATTTATTATTAATCCGGATTAAAATAATTATTAACTAGCGTGCCAAGGGTTAATACTTATTGTTGTGAACTATTAAATATTACTGTGTAATATGTAATATGGAATTATAACATTTGATAAATTTTCGGAAGTGAGAAATACGACAATTTGGTAATTTAAGTCTGTCACGCGTGTGAGACGTGTCGGGACTAATTGAATGGAATAAAAAGAGAATTTATTTTTATTAACTCGTATGGTCATTTTGAGTACGCCGTTGAGTCTGGGAGGATTGAGATAGTCAGAAAAAACAACCCGAATATTTTATTTGGACTCCGGGAGATTTTAGGCCAAATCGGCACCCCGTAGGGGTAGTTTTGTATTTTGGATTTTTAGGAAAATTAAATGTACGAAAATTAAAGAATAATTATATCATCTACGGGAGTTTCCATTAGGGTGAATTTACACAAATCAAGAACGTCCATGGAGGGTGTGAGGGAGAACCAATTTCCAAGAGAGAAGGCTCAATTAACACCACCTTGCACAACCGTGACCACTAACGCGTAGATTGATAAGAGAGGAACACGTATGTACCAACATCACTAACGGATCAAACCGTCATATTCGAGGCAAGTGTTTATTACTTGCTTTCTTTAGCAATAATCATACTCATGTTAGTGTAGGTTAATTCAATCCTTGATTTACATGTTAATGGGTGAAAATTGGAGGATAAATGATGACTAGAGGTTGGTGTAATTAGTTGTTAATATTTTGTCATGTATGTAGAGTATTAATCACGAAAATTGAATTATATATTGATGAACGAATATGGGTTGATTAGGTTCTTCAATTGGAATTTTGGGAACTAGGGTTCATGTGAATTAATTTGGGGGTTTTATGTAATTATGATGATAAATGAGAAATTAAGGATCCTAGGATGGTAGAAATGATTGATAACATGTTAGGATTGATGGGTATTGATGATGAGGCGATGGGTGTTGAATCTTAGAGGTTTATAGGTTCATAAATGGTGGGAAAACGCAGAATTCTGGGGAAGAAGGCGAACAGTGAAATCTCGCGCGATCTCGCACGAAGTCGTTCGAGTGAGATGGCATCTCGCGCGAAGTCGCTCGGACGACACGTGGCAGTCGTTCAAACGACAATCCTTCTGGTTCGAGCGACAGAGGGAATTTTTTGGGATTTTTCTCAAAGTCTAGTTTTAACAGTGTCGGTTTATTGGAGTAAGAGAAACTGCTAAATAGTAAATTTAAATAAGATGGAATTTCGAGAAAGTATGGGAGAATTAATACTTTAATTATTTCGGTATAAAGAGAATGTACCTTGGAGATTACGAGAGAGATAGTAATCTAAATATTTATACTATACGTAGTGATGAGGTTAAAATACGTATGAGGAGTATGTATGTAGGTTGGAGAAATACCTATAAATTATAATAGGATGTGTGTATGCCTATTATGTGATATTATTGTTAAGAGCACTAATGGGTGATAATCCGGGGGTGCAAGAATCTTATAATTAAGCACACTAATGAGTGATAACTTGGGGGTGCAGAAACTCTACTATTAAGTGTACTAATGGGTGATAACCCGGGGATACAAGGATGACTATTGTTAGGCGCACTAATGGGTGATAACCCGGGGGTGCTGGATTATTATTGATAGGCGCATTAATGGGTGCCAACCCGGGGATACAAGATTCTATTGTTAGGCGCACTAATGGGTGATAACCCGGGGGGTGCTGAATTATTAATGATAGGTGCATTAATGGGTGCTAACTCGGGGATGCAGGATGTTTTGTATAGGTGCACTAATGGGTCTTAGCCCGGGGGTGCAAGATGAGTATATGTATATGTATAGGGATGATGTGACTATATATATATATACTAGCGGAATGCCCGTGCCTGAAGGCACGGCGAAAAATTCCAAAATAGGTAATCGTAAAACAAAAATTTCTAAAGTATGTAACTATAAATTGACAAATTTCATTCTCTGATAAAATATAACCACTCACAAAAAACATCATCACAACAAAAATCTAATATACCAAAAATACTAAACAAAATCCAAATAGTTAATTAACTGGCTTGGAAATCTCATAAGCATCACAATATTACAACAATCCATAGCAAACAATGATTTTGTCAAATAAAATTCACACCAATCAAAACTCGAATAAAATAACAATCCTGAAAAGTAATCGGAAAGTGGAATGTCAACATTCGACTGCCATGCTACTTTTATACACTTTTTGCAACTTTGGTGCACATTCTATACTGACTTAAATGTGCATCCATCGGTTTCCTTTTAATCTTCGGCCTTGAAATCAACCTCATGTTCTGGTTTAGAGGGTTATCTCTAGTCCAAGTTATCGCTCCTTGACCAATTCTTCAAGTCTGATGACAATATTTTGTATCAATGATAAATGCAATTGGTACTACAATATTTAAAGTTACTACTAAAACGTATCAACTTTACTTACACATGCAAGTACTAATATTTGAGCATCAGACATATTTTATATAAAAAAAATAACTATTAGAACCGCCCCCCTATTTTTTTTTTTGGACTTGTGTGTCATGTTGAAAATTTCCTAGCTAAGAAACCTTGAAAAGTGTGTGGTGAATTAATGATTGTTTGAAGTCTTGACCGTTGGTAGGTTTCCATGTTGGAAGATTGTAACCTAGGGTCTTGCAAAATCAATACCGTCCAATAGGGAATGAGTGACCTACCTTATTGAGGTCACGATAATTGGTGCGTGCAGTGAAGATGAAGCAACAAAAATTTCACGCACTATGTCATCTTCTTCCTGTGCCAAGGCTGCTATATACGGCAGGGATCCAAACATGGGTCTAACTCATTCAACAATTTTTGTAGCCTATACATTTTCTATGATTCATTCATTCTGCAAAAATAAAAACTGATCAGAATAACAGTTGAGATAATCATCTAGCGTGGGAATAAAACCAAATCAAACTCAATTCTTTAGAATCAAACCATTTGGCTTCGTAGTTTAAGAACATTACTTTATAATCAAAGTCAAAATTTCAAATTAAACAAAAAAAATGCAAAAAATCTAAATTAATAATGCAATATCAAATGTATATTGGCATTCAAAGCTATGTAACCACGGTGAAAAAATTACAAGCAACATTGTGATACAGTGGACGAAAATTAAAATTTTCATATCTGTAAGATTATTTGATGGACAAAAAAACAATATCCGCCGAAGAATTCATTAATATAACCTCATCAACGGTGATTATACACCAAATTTGTTCAAGACCAAATTCAATATCTTGACCTCGACCCAATATTGTGGACCTATATATGAATAGATGATCCAAATGCTGAAGATCTCATGCTGGCAAAGAGCATTGCCTCATTATAGATGATCTAGTGAATGACTCTAGCAGAATCTCAAGTGCTGTTAACAACATTGTTTTCTGCAGGCTCTTTGGACATTCATATTTGATTCTCTTGTCATGTAATACGTAGTTGATTCTTTATCCTCAACTCCAAGTTTAACAAACATGTAGTTTCAATACAAAGAAGAAATTGTTAGGTTGTGGTTATGCAACATTAATCGCGCACACCCAGTCTGCACAAACTCACCCACACACTTTCTTGTATCCCACAACACCAAGTTTATGATAAATAAAGAAATATAAAACATGCATATCTGTATAGGAAATAAGAGAGTAATTGACACATTTTGAGGGAGAATTTCATCTTGCTTCATCTATAACAAAAAGAATGAATCAATACCTGCTAAGGAATGTCAGGCCACTGCTGGAATGTCATTAAGAATACTCGAGGGCAGGTGTGTAGCAGGAATGTCAGGCCACTGCTGCAAGGACACATGTTTATGTTGATGTGAAACCTCATCTTTAAAAAGGTCGACTTGTGTGGGTAAGAGAATTTGAATTGCTTCCCTATCCTCCTCAGTCGGTACTTCCCCTGTAAGAGTATTAAATGCAAGTTTTAGGTCAGTTATCTCAGAATGAGTGAACTTGAATAGCAGAACTTTAAATAGTAATAAGGCTAACATAAATTGATGTTTTATTTGTGGTAACGCCGCTGAATTTTTGGTAATATATTGTAAAATGAATGTGCCACAATGACTAATGCATAACTATTAAAAGCATTTATGTTGGAGCTTACACATGCTTCTGGAGCAGAAGCCATGCTTGTCTTTGGGTAGCAGCAGCCACGGAAACTGTCAGAGCATTTGTTGGATTATATCAATCCATGCTTCAGTCGTAGCTTCAGTAATAAGAGTTGCATCCATATATGAGTACTTCGAAAAACATAAAACGTGCATTTTGTGCATAAGCATAAAACATCATTCCTGTATTGAGAAAAAAAGCATTCATTATTTGAAATTAGAAGAGGGGAGATGGTGAAACAAAAGGTAAAAAACATTGATGAAGCAGGCTGATCTTAAATTAAAGATATGATGAAGCAGGCTGATCTTAAAACATTAAATATGATGCATGCTATAACAAATTCAATATGATCCACTGCAGACCATGTTGCTGTCATACTTTCTCGAGGAAAGATTTATGAAATTCCCATTAAGCTCTTTAAAACGCGGAATCCATATTTCCATTATATAATGCAAAAGATAATTCACTGTACTTGTGAACATAACCATATTCAGTAAATTGGGGAAAGCAAACAACCAAGTGAAACACAACCAAGAAAATTTAATAAACACCCAAACGATGTTAAAATTAAAAAATGACAACTATAAATCTTCAAAACGCACCCAAACATTATTTCAAAACAGGTTAAACTACCGAAAAAATTTAATTAAAAAAAAAGTGATCTTAAATCATAAATCAGCTTATCTTTCTCCCGTAACCTGCTAACCTACGAAAACCATAATTACCACATACACTGCACTAACACGCACACTCGTTTGCTCGTCAGCACGCCCTATAGAACCCATACAATCTATCCCCTCTCTCTGCTTCCCATGTATATTCTAATCTCACGCACAAACCCAGCTACACCTATAAACCCATACCATATTTACGCATTCATTTAACCTCCTCTACACGCAACAACAATTTTTGGTCTGTTTAAGGTAGTCTTTTGGCCTGAGAATGGAAATTTTTGGGTAGAGTAAGGCAATTCTAAAACATATGGTAATGTAGGTGCGTCTAAAAAAATAGTGCGTCAAAATAAGATAGATGCCTTCCCACAACTGACCCATATCCTCGCACTCCTTAAGATTTGAGATGCAATAGGTGCCCCACAACTGACCCATACATCAGAGATGTGCCCCACAATAAAAGTAGCCAAGCAGCCCAGAGGGAGGTATGCACCACCAAAGAAATACCTCAGTACCGCAACCACATCATGCTTAATAGCCCCAGAGAAAACATGAAAGAAATCTTCCAAGAAACCATCTCTACCTGGTGAGTTTTGGGCATTTAAATCAAAACTACTTTGGCTATTTCCCCTTAAACTATTTGAAAGTGAACATTGTACTATTAATAACTTTGTAACCCATTACGGTGGCTACATGTCAAATTTGGTAAATAAATTAGAAAACAAATGAGGGTTAAGAAGAGACGGGAAGAAAATAAATGGTCTTTGAACCCTAAGATACATGAAGTTCCATTCCTAACTTTAAGCGTCAATTCAATAAATTTTTGAAACAATTATACACAATAATAAACTGCAACCAAATATATTATCTATTTATAAAAAAACAAACAAAAAATATAGGGAAATATAAAAGTAATGTTAGAAGGAATGATAACTTTGAATTTAACATACTAAAGTGGTTGAGCTTTTCTATGGATGGAAGGACCCCCCATCTTCTTAGGTAGATTCCTTAAGAGTGGTTGAGCTTTTCTAGCCCTTATAATTCCCAAATAAGTTTTTAACCTTAATAGCTGAGTAATCTTAACCTACTATAGCCTCCATCTCAAATCAAAATTCACACTTTCCCTTATAGGATGTGTTTAGCTACATGACACACTTTATAATCACTATTAAATCTGATATGGAGTTACATAAGTTGTCATCTTAACAACTGATTACACAAACATAAGCGTTTATTATAAATACTTGACTTTCAATAGCTCTTAATTTGATATGCATCAAGTATATCACAAAATGAGCCACGAAATCAATAGAAAATCAAAGTTAGAGAATGAGCCTTGAAATAATTGTAAGACAGTAAGGCAGGTAAGAAAATGTGGTAACCACTAAACTAATATATTTATTATACATGCATCTCAAATACTTAGTTTATAATTACGACGATATAAGTTAAAAATCTAACCTTTTTTCCCACTTTTTGGTGCATCTAAAGCTTTATAGTACATGTCAATCAACATAAGCATTGTTCCCATCATACATTATGTTTTGCTGAGACTACCACCTCCCAGAATCAGAAGTCGGCTGCCACCCCGACATTGCTAATGGGAAAACAAATAGCACTTGTACTATTAGAATAATTCTCATGAAAAATTCAAGAGAATGTCATAAATGAGTTTCAGAAGGCTAGTTAAACAGAAAACCTTGATCAAACTTATGTTACAGAGAACAAAAACATGATAACTAATTGCGGTTGAAGAAAAGCACATGCTTGTTCATCTTATCTTAGTTAGAAAATTGGGTGATGGACATAGTGAGGGGGACTCTAAAATCCCTTTTCATATTAGTGATAGAACAGAATTAACCGCATTTACTCAGTTGAAGTGGCTTATTTTTATGTAACTATTAGACATGTAAAAAATAGGTACTAAAATATGAATGATACAAACAAACTAAGCTTAAATGAGTTAGAGGAGACCGGCATTCAGGCTTTTTATTACACCACTCGATAATGCAATTCCAGCAGAACAAAATATAATAGTTTCAAATAGCAGTACTTCGCTGGAACTAAAATATAATTAACAATTGTATTTACTTAGCTGGAACTAAAACATAATAAATATGAACCTACCATCAACTTTAAGTCGCACCAAACAAAATAGCAAAAACAATAAGTTTTAGCTATTGGTGCCGCAGCAGCATACCAACATTCCATAAACTCAACAAACAGAAAAAACATAGTGTAGCGGTCTATCTCGGGGTATTACAGTATTAGAATTTGCAAGTAACACTTCGCAGTCGTCCTACTGAACTCTAGTTTGTAAGACAACAATTTGAAGAAAAAAGTTCTTGGGTCATTGGCATAAAATTGATTAACTTTTGACCACTTTAGTGGATTAAGATGAACCTTCTATAGCAACGAAATGTCCTGCCAAACAAAAAAGTTAATAAATGAAGTATCGAACACCAAAACAAAAAATGCATATGGATCTCGTATGTTTAATCAAACTAAAATACATGGCTTAAATTTGTAGCTAATCACTCTCAACACTCATACATCCCACACTAATACATGCCTTCACATCTATTATCATGATTAACCTCAAAATACACCCCAAAACAATAACACACGTGTATATAATTCTACCGAAAGCTATTTAGTGATGAGAACTATTTAAACACAACATACATGTACATAATGAGAACTAATAAGAACTGCTTAAAAATAACACACGTGTACTCCTGAACAATAGCATACACCGATATGATGAGAACTATTTAAAATAATTCATAAGACAAAATGGCATCAAATGACAGGTTTGGTGGCTGCCAAACATTCTTCCCGCTTTAATCGTACCTTCGATTATAGAAAAATCTAGAACCTCGCTTGAAAGTAACCTGCAATACACCATGTAATCTTCGTCAAAAACTAAACTGACTCCCTGAAAATGCATATATACAAACAACCAAAATCATTGAAAATGCAATACACAATCGATTTTCTTTCCCGTACTTGAACCGCGAAAACCGAGACCCTTGGGGAGTTTGCAGTAATAGGTTTGGTGGATGCCAAATAGGTTTGGTGGCTACCAAACATTCTTCCCTCTTTAATCGGTTTGGTGGCTACCAAACATTCTTCCCGCTTTAATCAAACCTTCGATTATAGAAAAATCTAGAACCTCTCTTGAAAGTAACCTGCAATACACAATGTAATCTTCGTCAAAAACTAAACTGACTCACTGAAAATGCATAGATACAAACAACCAAAATCACTGAAAATTCAATACAATCGATTGTTTGATGGTTTGAAAAAATCAATCAAAATCATTAATTGGAATAAATGAATACTAAGAAGGAAACCAATCCTAATAAACCCAATATCAAAATGTGATGAAAAAAATACCATTTGTCATTTTAGGCAAGTGAGGTACGGAGTGATTGCTCATTGGTCTAGAATGTAAATCGTTTGGAATTTGAAAAAGATAGACATTGTGGGTTGAAGTAGCTTTTGCAGAGAGAAACATAACACACACAAAAGGCAGAATAGTTTAAAAACATACCCAAACAAGCATGTTTACAAACCAAAGTTTGTAAGAATCTATAATATATTCGACAATTCCTCATAAACTTAGTACCAACAAAACTGAAGGAAAATATAAGATGATATATACTTAAAATAATACAGAGTAAGCCTGATTTGACCCAACGAAACAAAGATATCTGAGTTGCCCTCCAATATTTAATTCAAAAGTTTGTTCATCTAAAAACAATCAAAATCAAACACGAAAATAAAAAAAATGTACATGAGACTTAGAATCATAGCTAACATTTGATAACTTGATTTGGACTTCAAACCTCAAGCCCTATTATATACAAACATTTCAAAATAATGCATACACCCACATCAGATAGAGTTGATTTGGACACTTCAAACCTCAAGCCCTATTATATACAAACATTTCAAAAGAATGCATACACCCACATCAGAGAGAGGGAGAGAGTAAGAGAGAGAAAATAAGAAATATATTCTACAATCCTTCATAAAATTAGTACCAAATAAAATTGAAAGCTAGTAAAAATGACAGAGTATACCTAATTTGACCAGCAAACCAAAGATATTTGGGTCGAGCTCCAAGATCTAATTCCAAAGTTTGTCGATCTGAAACACAATCAAAATCAAACACAAAAATCACAAACAATAGACTAATATCGAAATCCAAAAAAGGAAATGAAAAATTGTATCAAGATCGATACAAAAGCTTACTTTCCAAACCATAAGTAAATATCGATTCACTAAACCCTAGTGTCAAAACAGAGGGTATTACCTCAGTGGTGTTGGGTACTAAGTCTGATCAGAAGCCAAAATATCAAAACCTTTAAACCTTCAAATGTCAAAAACTCGCAAATTTCTTATGTAGATCTGCAATAATATGGGTAAAAATAAAATGCATAGTTCAAATACTAACAAAGCATAAACCATAAACTTATAAGCATTAACAAACCATCAACCACATGAAAACTCCATTCCAAAAGCCCTAAGAAAGCAAAAATATATATGAAAACAATAAAACCCTCAAGTCCATATACATAAAACCCTAAGAAAGCACATTTACATAAGGTGGATGCGGGGCGGAGAGGAGGTGGAGGCGGCTGTGTATAGAGGAGGTGGAGGCTATTTCGTGAGGGGGCAGGGTTTGGGTGGAGGCATGGCTGAAGGAGAGAATGAGAAGTCGTGGGGAAAGACGAAATGAGAGAATGGAGATAGGACGGCTAGGGCTTGGAAAATGAGTGTAATGGGGGAAATGATCTCAACCGTTCATTTGTGAGTGATGTGGCCAAATCCTCACCTCTACTTAGCTTATCAACTTATGAAATAGTGTCAAAATTCTACTCCTTATTATATATATATATATATATATATATGAAGTTGTGAATATTGCTACTGTGTGAAATTAGTAGACGTGGTAATAATAATAATCTTTACATTGCACCAAGTGGTCTTAACCTCAGGGTGCAGGATTAGTGTGTATATATAGGGATGATGAGACTATATATATGTATGAGTGTACTTGGGTAACTTTATACTTTGTAAAACTAGTAGATAAAATGGAAATGAGAAATAAAATAATCTTAGTGAATAAAAGATTAACCATTTAAATGGTGAATAATGAAATTTAGTATGTGAGATAAACTATCTAAATAGCGTATTGTATGGGCGATACGAAAACTAGTGAGCATAGTTAGTATTAATATGGTTTCTGACTAGTTAGACTGGGAGGTATAACTAGGGGGAGATTAGATGTACGTTAAGCGTGCACAATAGACGAGAGGTGAGAAACTCATGTGAGAGTTCGATAACTAACATGCGTATAAGACTTGTTTTAAGAACCAGTTTTAAATACTTGCTAAATCATTTTTACACATCGGGCTCTGATCCGTTTCTTGTATCTCTTCTCTCTTTTGCTATATATATATATATTATCCGGTGCTCAGCCACAGGAGTATCAGATTTAGAGATTTTGATTGCTTGACGTGCTACAGCTATTGTGGAAGCTGTAGGTCCTTGCAGTAGATGCATCTATCCTTTCCATTCGATTTTATCTAGACTTCTTATTTATGGAATATGCCGCCCACTTCTAGTTCTTTCTTCAGAGTTATTGTATTCAGTTTAGTTTATGGTTTGGAGTTTTGAACTGAGAGTTTTACTCAGTCATATTTATTTCAGTACTTGATTCATGTTCAGTATTTATTTATATTCCCGTGTATGTTGATGGTTTGTAATTCATTCTTGGATTGTTATGGAGTTAAATGGTTTATATTTTAAGACGGAAAGAAATGGATTTACTTGGTTTTACTAAATTGGAAATGTTTTGACACCTAGCTTAATTTTATATTGGGTGATTAATATGTTAAAAAGTTTTTCAACAGTGATGTTAAGAATGAACCAACTGAATATCCTGTTTTGAATTGGTAGAGGACTGTTCACCCTATATTTAATTGGATGGGGTGTCACACAAAGGCAGATGGAGAGTTTCGTAAAAAATATTTACTACTTGTGAAGATTTGTCCCAGGTCTATCAGAGATCACACATCCGTTGATGCAACTGTTAAGGAAGACCATGAAGTTTAAATGGCAGGAATCACACCAAGAAGCTTTTGTCACCCCAAACCATGATTCAACCTAAGGCTAGAGTTTCTTTGTTTCTTTATCTTACATCCACTACGATGTCCATCAGTTCACTGTTTTCATAAGAGGTTGGTGGATAAGAGAGACTTGTCTACTATCTGAGTAGAATTATCAATGGTCCCGTGGAAAGATATACCAACATAAAAAGGCATTTTTTAGCCTTCGTCTTTGCTACCCCAAACTTAGACATTATATGCTATTTTTCACTATTCACATAGTGAGAAGATGTGATATAATTAAGTTTTTGATTGCCCAAATAATTTTGATTGGGAGAGAAGAAACTACCTGAGTATGATATGAAGTGCATGGTTCCCTTTGCGATTAATAACGAAGCTTACACTGATCTCTTAGCCATTTTCCCTCAGGTCTATTGATCCACCTCATGAAGATACTCAGGGTGATGATTTTCAAGCCAATCTTTGTAAGGTAGATCTAGAAGAATGGTCTATGGAGTTTGATAGTTCATATGCTCAAGGCAATGGAGGAGCATGAGTTGTTTTGTCTAGGAGAAGGAAGATATTACTTTGTCTTTTAGTTTAGACTTTTATTAATCAAATAATGAGGCATAGTACAAAACATTAACTTTAGGGTTGCTCGAAGAGTTGCGAAGAGGCATCCATTCACCCCAAAGGATATTATAATATGGTAGTTAAACAAGATAATGGGGGAATAAGCATTGAAGCATATCAGTCTAATACCTTATAGAACGATCATCGAAAGGTTATTAGATTAATTTCACAAAGTTAAAATGAAAAGGAACCCAAGAATAATGAATCCCCATGCTAACGTCTATGCTATAATAGTACAAAAGGTGATTAAGGATTTTAAATCTACAACTATTATTGGTCCATCGAAGAACAGCTCCATCTCCTGTGCTCTAACTATTTCCTAGTGACGATGATTCATATTAGAGAGGGGTAATAAGGAGGAAATTGGAGAATAGAGGTGGAACGATGAAGCTTATAGACTTAGAAAAATTCTTCCTACTTCAAGGAAGTTTATACGATGAAAATTGTGGGGGTGGTTATCGAGATTCACTGGTCCAGAGGAAGCTCAAAGACGGTTGTAAAAAAATCACGAGGAACATTATGAGACCACTAATATTCCTCTATAGAGAAGAATTTAAAAATAGGTATAGATTTTTCCTACGATAGAGCAAGACGCATCATCAATACATAGATAATATGCTAAGTGTCAAGCTTCCTTTCAACCAACTGAGTGTAATTTTTTGGAAGCTCAAACAGACTAGAGGCAACCTTACATTGATTTGATCAAAGGTAGAGTTATTCCAAGTGAGAGATATGATGCCATAGGAATGATAAGGAGGGATGCAAGATTCTACATGTTGGAAAATAAGTTGTATCGAAAAGGGTATTTTAATATGCCATTGCGATGCATCACAACAGAAGAAGCATGAGAATTCCTCAAGCAAGCTCACGATCATCTCACATTGGAGGAGCCAAGTTGTATGATCAACTGATGACACTTGGCTATTATTGGCCAGTGATGAAAAAATATTTATCTGAGTTTGTTCAAAAATGCAAAGCTTTACAACTTCCTGCCAACCTCATTCATTCTCCATTGGTGGAACTTAATTTATTGGAAACTCCACGCCCTTTTCATAGTTGGGATATTAACCTAGTGGGAAAAATCAAACCTTCCTCAATGAAAAAGATACGGATTCTCGTGGCAACTGAGTTCTTTATAAAATAGGCAGAGGCAATACCTTTGAAGAGATAAAAACATGTGTGGTAGAACAATTCATCAAAGAGTACATCATTCATCGATTTGGCATCCCCAATGTTATTTTGTCTGATAATGGAACTCCATTTATCAATAATGAGGTAACAATGATAAGATATAAATATTCAATTGTCCACCACACCTTAATAGTATCTTACCTTAAAGGCAATGGCCAAGATGAGGTAATAAACAAGACATTGGTTAATATTTTATCCATGGCAATGGAGGATTTTCTAGGACCATGGGATGAAAGATACATATGGTTCTTTGGGCTTATTGAACTACCAAAATAAAAACAACATATTTTACACCTTTTTTCGTAGTTGAAGCAATTATGCCAGTGGAGGTAGAAGTACCTTATTCTAGATATGCCTTGTGAAGTAGCATGCTTCCATAAAGTAGACACATTCAAATAGAACAACTAGATGAACATATAGTTAGTGGGGAAAGCACTTCTAGATTTACACAAAGTAAGTCTCTAGATCTTATGAGAATTTGGTGAAACCAAGGAAATTAGCAGAGGGTGGCATAGTTTTGAAAGCTTTTGTGAACCATATTGGAAAACTCCCTTTGTCAAAATTTGCAGCAAATTTGGACGGACCATATGTTATTAAGGAGGCACATGATTCAGGATATTTTTTGATCTCAAAGATTGAAGACGATAGGCCTTTCAAAGGTAAGAACAAATTGTTAAAAGTTTATCATGTATAGAGAGAACATGTAAATTTTTTAGTTTTGTTCTTACTTTTGTATTAGAAAATGAGAAAAAACACTTGTAAATTTTGAGTTATAGATTATTCTAAAATAGACAAGTGTTGAAGCAAGAAAATGAGTAAAGTGAACACATGATTCACTAATAGACTTCTTTTATATTTTATTTGTATAAGTTACATTATAAAAATTAGGACTACTACCCAGAATTATAACAAGTACAAAAAGTCTCCTACCCTAAGAGAAACCACGGATAAGGGGAAGTGAAGTAACCCTTAGGAAGCAAAGGAGCTAAATCTTTTGTAACATTGCATTTATACCCATTCATTGTGGTTATATGAGATTTAACTTCAACCTGTAGTTTTTCATCAGCATCAAGATCTTTCAAGTCCTTATCCAAAGCTTCTTCAGATTCTGTCACTTTACATTTACACTATTCAATATGAGTGACCTTCTCACCCACTCTTCCTTCCTCAACATTTAGATCCTCAATGTTCTTTAGCTAGTGGGCACATTAAATTTCCCACTACACCAAAACTGTCGACTTGTCATGATCATTGTCCTTGACAAGTCCAACTTGTCAAGATCAATGACCGTGACAAGTATGGGGGTGACAACTTCTGTTATCACGGACTAGTCACAATCATTAACCATGATAAGTCCATTAGACTTGTCACGGTTCTTTCACGGTCAAAGATCGTGACAAGTTTTTATCATGGTCAAAAACCATGACAAGTCAAAAAAATTATCATGGTCAAAGGCGGTGACAAGCCCGTGACAAGTTTCTTTGTCACGAACTTGTCACGATTTTTTATCATGACAATTCTAGGAAGAATTTAAAAAAAAAACTATTGGGCAGTATGGCCACTGCCACTGCCCAACAGTATATTTGTACCTTTTATAACAAAATTGTACCTGTTCAAACAACATATATATCCAAATACAATACAAATCATATACCAAATCAAGGAATTTATAATCCATATCCAAATAGAAATTGAAATATCCATTATATCTAAACCAAACTGTACCAAAATCAAAAGAATATAAATACAATCCAATTTTCAAAATCAAAAGAGATAGAAATAATGTGAATCTTCAGCAGGTCAGAGGAGGAAGGAAGGTCACACAACATATGAATTCACACCCCCCAATAAGTTTAATGCCGCATTATTCACGTTACCACATAAGTGAGTTCTCCTTTTCCCTCCAGCTCTTTCGTGACGTGCACTCTTGACTCAATGTCTTGGAGGGGAATGTCCATGAACCGGTGTACCTAGGCCGAAGCTTGGATCCCTTAACCCCCTCACTATCCGCAGGACACAATATATGTTGAGTAAATGCACTTTCGACCAACCGAGTGTTGACATAAGCCACTCGATGGGGGTCACGAGGGGAAATGGATCATCATATGGCACCGAGTCCGTGCATATCAGTGATGAAGTAATGTTGTCAACATCGGCGTCCTCTTCCTCCTCCTCCTCTACCACCTTCTCCTTCCCCTTGCCCTTGCCTAACTGACGCTTTATGAAGGCGTACATATCTAGGTCTGTTGCCTCTAACCTTGACAGCTTATCGTCATGGTAGTCCACCTTATAGGCTAACCTGATGTTGGTCGTCTATATGACGATGATCCTAGAATTCCCCACCTTCGAGCTCACCCCCTTGTCCTCCCCTTGCAATCCGGGCCCAACACTTGGTTGGGTGCGTCCGTAGCGAAAGATACTTTGTCGGCATCAGACTGCGATCGATATAATTCCTTAAGCTTTGCCTAAAAAAACAAAAAAGTGCATGATTAGTCAATTAAGTAAATAAAAAAATTATAACATAATTGAAAAAATCAAACATTTATAACTTACAATGGTGGCTGTGACGCTTCGGACCACCTCCTTGTCCTTCCCCTTTTTCTTCCGAATTACCACATAGGCATCGAGCCTATGTGGCCTACCCCCACGGCCACTCCTCATCTCCTGAAATAAAATAATAGATAATTAGTACGTAATGAAAATTAATGCTAAATTATAATAACTAAAATTAAAGAAAATTAAAAACTTATCGTCATGTGCTCCACCTCGGAGTAAGACATTCGCCTAGAGTAGTTCACATTTAACTTTTTTGCCTGGTTCTCCCTCCTCGATTGGCGAGATGCCAATTACTGCTCAATGGTCTCATTGTCGATAAATTTTTACCACTGTACCAATGAGATTGACTCCTTGGGGGGACGGTATCACGGAGTCTCATAATGGACTCTCAGGTCATCCCAAAGTACCATGCCTATTGATGGTACGAGAAATCGGCCACAAGGCGTTCTCATACCAGCAAGTCAAGAGTAGAGTGTGTGATAAACAAGTAAAGCAAGTAAATAGAGAGAAGACAAGATATAGAGTGGTTCAGCCTTTAAAATAGGCCTACGTCCACTGTGTTGCTCCGTTCTCATTATATGCGTTGCATGGTACAGTATAATCGTGCCTAAAGTGGCATACAACTATAAGAATAATGGAGAGTACATGGCAATACTGAGGATTCCGGGGTGATGGATAGGCGGCTGCGATGTGGACGCGTGGCCTCCAAGTTGTGTGTTGAGGTTGTGTAGTGAGGATCTGTATTGTAGAGCCTACCTTGGGCGTATGTGGAATCGATCCCCCTTTTCCGGGTATGGTCCTCTATTTATAAGTAAGTGAGTTGAGTCATGTGCCCACAACACGTGGCATGTACCAAGTCTGCCGTCACTTGTGGATAAGGGTGTGCAGCCCGTAGAGTAAGCAACGCCGAGTAGTGAAGCGACCTAAGGTGGGGTGCCGCGGCCTCTGATGTAGGGGGCCGCACCCTACGAGAGATCTGGCCGCGCCCTGACTGTGGTAACTGCCGCGGCCTGTATGGTCTGAACATCCGCGGCTTCGGATGAGTACTATCGCGGCATGGTGCTACATATGGCATTATCAATAAGCCCCCAAGCCGTTGTGCCAAGGGAAGTATATTGGGACTGCGGCTTATAAGCCTAGTAACCGCGGTGCTTCCAAAGCGACGATTCGTCTTCCGCGCTCCCTTATATAAATTGTTTCTGGCCGTGGACTTCATTACATTTCCAAAACTTGAGAGAGCAAATCGAGAGCGAAATTCTGCACAATCCTTCTTGCATTTTCCAACAGCCTTCTGAGGTGGTTTGAAGCTGCGTGTGGTGTTTTCAAGGTGGTGTGAGGCTGTTCTTCGCGGTTTTCTTCATTTCCAGGTGACTTTTCAACCACTACTCTCACTTTTCTTCGTTTTTTACGCCTTTCTTCGTCCGTTTGCCTGAAATCTTGGGTTTTACATGTTTGTTTTGCTTTTTTCCCACATCTGCTGCATATGACATTCATAGCTAAAAACTCCACCTTTTGTGAATTTGATCTTAGGATATGTAAAATTTTGTTAATCAACTGTTTAGGATAAATGCCGCGGCACAATATGATTAGCAATTTTGCGCTAATGTGCCAAATGGCCGCGGTCCCTTAAGTCCAAATCCGCGGCATCTACATACACATTCCTCTTGGGGCCAAGACATCCATGTAGAATAACTGTAGTTGCTACTAGAGCATTTAGGACTGTCTGAAAAATTAGGAATAGCCGCGGTCGGTGATGCCTTAAGGCAATTCTAATTCATTTCCGCGGCGGCTCAGGTTCCATAAAATGGAACTGTCCATGGACAGTTGGGGCCGTTTGGTCCCATAAGCAATAGAGTTCGCTTATTAATAACTGTATTAGGGACGTAATTCCAGCCTTCAAGACTTAAAACAAACAACCTTCTGCGGCTTCTTGAAGTCTTACAAGTCATACTGGCTGCGGCGCCTAACTGCGAATTCTGCTTTTCAGGTACTGCTGCAGCCATATGAGCTTTGACCCAGACGAGTTCCTTAGAGGCTTTTGGGCAAAGAATTTTGGGACCTCTCCCCCAGAACTTACTTCCGCGCCGCCTCTAAGGTCAGTTGGGCCCTGCAAACTGAAGGATTGTCCGAACTGCGTGGTAATTGACTCAACCTCCGCGGATTCTGCATCTGGGAAGGGTTCCCCATCTCGTTCGATGGAGGAGGAAGCCAATTCAAGCACTCATCCCATGGGAGAAGGAGAGATTGCCGTGGCTTCTAGAAATAAGCCTGGAAGTACATCTGGGAGGGCTGCAAAACCATTGGCCGCTCTCGACATCCGCGGCTCGATGACCCAAGAATGGGTTGAGCAGGTTGCTGAGGCTTTCGAGTTTCCAGAAAACTTGACATGTTCAGCCCCTGCCGCGAACCAGAGACCGTGCACGGCACTTTCTGACGATGGAATTTGCTTCCCTTTGCACGCGTTCATCTATGGGCTGCGGTTGCCTGTTCCCGTTCCCATCCGTCGCATTTTCCAGACGATGAAGCTGGCTCCAGCTCAGTTAGACCCCAATGGTTGGAGAGTTGTTCTTGCTGCAGTTGTCCTTTGGCAGAAGTTGTTCAAAAAGGACATTACTCCCGCGGAGTTCTTCCACTTCTACCGCCCAAAGGAGAACTCAGTAAAGTTCGCGGGCTACTATTACTTTTCTAGCCGCGGCAGGGACGAGACCCTATACACTGGGAGACCGACCAGCGTAAAAAACTGGAAGGGGAAATATTTTTACATCTCCGGTGAAGGCTGGGAGGTGCACCCAGAGGATAACGAGAGAGAGAGATCATACAAAATGCCGCGGCAATGGGGTTCACCCTCCAAACTTGGTATAAGATTCTAGGCGTCTTTTATTTTCTCTTGGCCACTACTGACTTGGAACTGTATCTTCTTTCTGCAGCTCTTGACAATCTGCACTTGAACTCGCGGCAGGAAAAAAGAGTTGCCGAGGCCGCGGAGTTTCCTGCTGAACACAAGAAGTTCAGCATACTTGTAACATCGGCCACTATATTTGGGGCGGGATTCTTCCCCAACAAATCAATTCCTCAACAGATGGGTGCAGAAGGTAATTAACTGTACCATTTCTCTCATTCCGCGGTCGTTTTATTTTCTTGGAATTTGTTGAACTCATGCCATTATTTTCCAGGTGAGGAGGTTGATAGGGAACTGCTGGCCGCGCAGTTGGCAGAGATGGATGAGGACGCGGTCGTCCTAAATAACACCGCGAGGAGTAGGAAAAGGAAGCGGTCTAGGGCCAAGGTACAGGCCGCGACTTCTTTTGTTGATAAACCCACAGATCCTTCCGTGGATCAAGTGGTTCACGATGAAGCCCCTGTGCATCATGAACACTTTGATGATGACATAGGGGAAAATTTGGCCGCGGCAGGACTTCTGCCAGCGGAAGTTCCCCGGCAACCATCATCTTCTCCACCCCCACCCAATGTTGTGGCCGTCAACGCAAATTTGCCGCCTCCCCAATTCCGCGGAGAGACTGGGCCAGATGGTAGGCCAAGGCCTCAGCTAAGGCAGCCTGACCCAAATTACTCCTGGGACACTACTGCCAAGGCTGCCCGGAGAATGAAACGTGCACTGGATGCCGCGGACCTCGACAGACTTGTTGGGGAAGATCACGAAGACTTGGAGGATTGTGGCCTCCACAGCCTTCTCAGGGTACGTACCAATCATCATAATCTTTGTATCTCGTATTTTTTGCTTTTGCTAACGTCTCTTATTCCATATACAGGCCGCGGACGTGATTGTAGTCCAAAAAAGAAAGTACTAGGCTTTATACCGGCTGAAGGAGACCGAGAAGAGTGCTCATTCCGCGGACCTGCAGTCGGCTCGGACATCTTCTTTTGAGGCCAGGAAAGCATCATCTGCCGCGGCCCTCCAGGCAGCCCACATGGAGCTGGAGAAGGCCAATAAAGCCAGAGAGGAAGCGGAAGAGAATTTCAATCAGGCCGCGGAATCTCTGAAGTCGTCGCAAGCTCAAACAGCTGAAGCCGCCCGTGTTGCGGAGATTGCAACTTCCAAGCTTGCCCTCCTCCAGCAAAAATACCAAGAGCTTGAAGCCAAGTCTGCCCAGAAGGACGAAGCCCATGCCGCGGCTATCAAAAAGATGGAAGTTGATCACGGCGACGCCCTCCAGCTGGCTATAGATCATGCCGTGGAGTCCTTCAAAGGCTCCAAGGATTTCTTCCTTACAAATAACAGGGCCTACCTCCGCGGCTATCAGGAGCTACGGCAGAGAATCATTAGAAATTTCCCTGATGCCAAGGATACGGTCCTCGCTTGGAAATTAAGTGATGCAGAACATCAGGAGTGCATTGCTGAGCTGAGGGCCACGGCTGAAGAGAGGGCAAGGCTGATAGCCCAAGCAGAGGCAGAGGCCGAGGAGACAGAGACCGCCACGGGCGGTGACGAAGCTGATGACGACGACGACGCGGCTTCTTGAATTTTAAGTTGCACTTTGTAATTTCGAACTTTGCTGTGGCTGCGGCCCCTATTTTTGTAATCCACATTTATTAATACAAAGGCCACGGCCATATTCTTATCTCTGCTTCAAATTTTCTTCTTTTTTGCATTGCGTGTTATACTCTGCCATCCATAATGAATAATTGTATGTTACTGCCTCTCATATTTGTAACCAGCCTTTTGTATTGAAAGAACTTGTAGAACTTGTAACCAAGTCCGCGGCAACATAGCATAATTCCATGCACTTTCTTGTATATCATTCGCGGTTCCTTTGTCACCTTGGCCCTTTATTGCCTTACACTACCTTAGGCGGTCACCCCACCCCGCGGTGCGATTTCTTCCTTTTTCTGTACATGCCGCGGCGATTTGAACGAGCAATGGCCGCTTTTCCATTTAACTGGCGGGTTACCATCCATCACTAAGGTTGTGGTGGATGAAGATGCCGCGGCATCTATTTGACCGTTGACAAGATAATGGGGCTGTAGAACCTTGCCCCTGGGAAACTGAGGCCATCCTCCTGCGGGTTTGACACGCCTCATGATCATGATGACCGAGCTTCCAATAGTTGATTCGATTGTCCTCCATGGCTTACCTTTAGTCGATCTTGGGACACTATCAAGCCTCTCCAGGCTGGGTTACGTTGTTAAGCCACCCACAGCTAATATGTGAGGTACTATCAAGTCTCTCCAGGCTGGGTTACGTTGTTAAGCCACCCAAAGCTAATATGTGAGACACTATCAAGCCTCTCCAGGCTGGGTTACGTTGTTAAGCCACCCACAGCTAATATGTGAGACACTATCAAGCCTCTCCAGGCTGGGTTACGTTGTTAAGCCACCCACAGCTAATATGTGAGATACTATCAAGCCTCTCCAGGCTGGGTTACGTTGTTAAGCCACCCAAAGCTAATATGTGAGACACTATCAAGCCTCTCCAGGCTGGGTTACGTTGTTAAGCCACCCACAGCTAATATGTGAGACACTATCAAGCCTCTCCAGGCTGGGTTACGTTGTTAAGCCACCCAAAGCTAATATGTGAGACACTATCAAGCCTCTCCAGGTTGGGTTACGTTGTTAAGCCACCCACAGCTAATATGTGAGACACTATCAAGCCTCTCCAGGCTGGGTTACGTTGTTAAGCCACCCACAGCTAATATGTGAGACACTATCAAGCCTCTCCAGGCTGGGTTACGTTGTTAAGCCACCCACAGCTACTGATATACATAAAGCCCTCCACGGCCAGAGATTATAAGCCTCCCGACTTGATGACGCGTTCCGAGAGCTGAGAACGGGCATTGTAAGCCCCCGTTGCTGATAAAAGCTCCCTGAATCCTCGGATGCTTTCCTGATGATAATCATCATATGATAAGATACAGTCGCACGTCGTGAGGAGAACTTTGGAGCTAATTAAGACCGCAATCCCTCCATAGGTGCATCCCAAAATAATAATAATCTTCCAAGATAATGTTTTATTCTTCCCTTGGATTCTGTTTAAGACAAAAGGTCTTTTCGTGAGATGACAAATTATGAAAACAAGAGAGGAATAAGATATGGAAAAATTTGCTAATTCATTATATTTATATATGTATGTTTCAGCTAATGGCTTTGCTAATAAAACATAAAATAAAACATAAAATCTTGAGTATTCGGGCTCTAATGAGCTACATAAATGCATAGACAGAAATAGCGGAATTGAAAAAAGGCTAAGGATGAGATGTGGCATGCAGCCTCTGTCAGGTCCGGCTGAGCCCTTTATGCATTCTTCAGGAATCGCTGCAGCATCCCCTGGCCAATTAGCCTTTTGACTTCATCTTTCAGAGCATAGCATTGCTCTGTCTCATGGCCATGGTCCTGATGGAATTTGCACCAGGCGGCTTTGTTCCTCTTGTGGGGTGGAGCTCTCAGCTTTTCCGGCCACCTCAAGAGCTTGTCCTCTTTGATACACTCAAAGATCTCTTCAATTGGGAAAATCAACGGCGTATAGACGCCCGACATTTTCTCTGATTTCTATACTTCCCTTTTCTGTCTTTTGCCAGTTGGTTCTGCGGCTACTTTGACTGCCGCGGCAGGTAAAGCTCTTCCTGGACTTGCGTTTGTATTTTGATTGGCTGCGGCCTCTAGCATCAGCACCCTCTGAGTGAGGTAATTGACCTGGGTCTGAAGTGAAGCATGGCTGTCATAGAGGTGATTAAGGTGATTGTACAGTTGCACAATCTCATCCTTGACTTCCATGCTCTGGCTGGATTCCCCCTCCATTTCTGCTTTTGTTAGTCTTTATAGAGTATATAGAATCTGAGACAAAACTAACAGAAGTGAGTAATAACAGGAGTATTGGGGGGGGGGGGAAGGGAATGAACTGCCCCATGATATGTTGAGGAGGCCGCAGCAAGTATGGCACACAAGTGCACTGCCACAGCCTTTGAATGATATCACCAAGGTTGAGCTGAAGGCCACCCGAATGTTCCTTGATGTTTTGAAGCTTCTGCAACATACCTACCCCAGTAGAGGCCGCGACATGTTAGGTAGTTGAACTACCACGCCGCATCCCTACCTAGACAGGGAAAATCCTAAGATTGAAACCCAAAACTGAGTTTTTCTCCCGAAACCCGTGGATAGCATGCCTACTAGGGTCTATCCATGAGAGAATAACCTCTCGGTACACACAATGGCACAATTTTAATGATAAACCCTAGATCATAGGACAAGAACAAAAAGGGGGTAAATATAACTCTTCCCTAATCACCCACATTTATGGGGCTGAAGCCCATCAAGCCTTCCAGCTTTATCTAGGTGGGGTGATGTCACAGGGGTATGTAAAATAGATCTAAAGTCATAAAATGGAGACCCGAGAACAGATCTGAAGGTATGAAATACCCATTCAAGGGTGTAAGTATCAAATAGAGCTCAGTAACCAAAATTTACTCATGGGATGATGATCCAGAGGATCCCCGTGAATAGAATAAGGTGTTCAAGAACTCGAAACATAGAGAAACAAGATTGAGGTATCTCGTTTCCCACAGACGGCGCCAAACTGATGGTACGAGAAATCGGCCACAAGGCGTTCTCATACCAGCAAGTCAAGAGTAGAGTGTGTGATAAACAAGTAAAGCAAGTAAATAGAGAGAAGACAAGATATAGAGTGGTTCAGCCTTTAAAATAGGCCTACGTCCACTGTGTTGCAACGTTCTCATTATATGCGTTGCATGGTACAGTATAATCGTGCCTAAAGTGGCATACAACTATAAGAATAATGGAGAGTACATGGCAATACTGAGGATTCTGGGGTGCTGGATAGGCGGCTGCGATGTGGACGCGTGGCCTCCAAGTTGTGTGTTGAGGTTGTGTAGTGAGGATTTGTATTGTAGAGCCTACCTTGGGCGTATGTGGAATCGATCCCCCTTTTCCGGGTATGGTCCTCTATTTATAAGTAAGTGAGTTGAGTCATGTGCCCACAGCACGTGGCATGTACCAAGTCTGCCGTCACTTGTGGATAAGGGTGTGCAGCCCGTAGAGTAAGCAACGCCGAGTAGTGAAGCGACCTAAGGTGGGGTGCCGCGGCCTCTGATGTAGGGGGCCGCACCCTACGAGAGATCTGGCCGCGCCCTGACTGTGGTAACTGCCGCGGCCTGTATGGTCTGAACATCCGCGGCTTCGGATGAGTACTATCGCGGCATGGTGCTACATATGGCATTATCACCTATAAATTCTTCTTCCATGTCTTATATTAATCCCTCAATTGCTCCAACATGGGGTCGCGGAGATTTGCGGGTAGGCCGAATTGTTCCTGTCAAACATATACAAACCATATTGTAAGTAATTATTATAGTTATAAATAAATATATAAATATAAATATTCAACGTGTAGCGCTCCCTAGATGTTCATCTTGAGGTCAATTTGGATGGCCCTCCAATCTGTGTAGTCCGGGCTGATAATCGCCTTCAATGACTCTGGCGCTCTAACTAATAATGTCGTATTATTCTCGACGACGGCCCCTAATTTTCCCCATTTTGAGGGCCTACTGTTAGAGGAGTCCTTATCACCTCCGCTATCGCGTCCTGATGAAGTCATTTTCTGTAAAAAAATGTTATTATTAGTACGAAGATGTATATGAAATTTGAATTAATGTTCAAATTCGATAATAACAATACATACCAATACCAATACCTACCAATCTCAATTTATACCAATACCAATACCAATATCCATTTATACCAATGGCAATAACAATTTATACTAACTTCAATTTATACCAATACCAATACTAATTTATACCAATTTCAATTTATAGCAATAGCAATACCAATATCAATTTATACCAATTTCAATTTATACTAATACCTGCTTAGGATTCAAATGATATTTGTGCTTCAATTGATGAAAATTATAATTAACATTAAATTCTCATCCGATTATAACAGATAAATAGAACAATATAACCACTGTACAAATAATTTGAATACTTATTACAAATCAAAAGATTGTTTCAGATTCGGGTTATCATAAAAAAATGGATTGATATTCGGTAGGTGCAACCAAGTCATCGACACTAATGTTTAGACGCGTTGGCACATGTAGGATGATTGACCATGACTCGTTGTTGATATACTCCGAGTAAAACACTTGCTTGACCTTTTGAAAAGAACAAACAAACAGCTCATCGATCACGTGGTTGTTGCTCTTCAACTTGGACAAGTCCACCATGATCAAATTGGTGCCCGGATCAACTTTACAAGCATTTTTATCCTCAACTCTTACCCAATCACAATAAAATACAACCTCTTTGAAGTTTGCATATTCCAATTCAAATATATTTCAAATTACACCATAGTAAGTCATTTCAAATTTAACGAGATTTTTATCTTTTGTGCTCGCTCGAAAAAAAGTAAGAGCCTTCTATGAAATGCCCGAGTTCTGTACATTTGTATTTTACTCGTACACCATTGCACCGAATACATAACCATGCAATCGATAATTTTTGTATTCTTGTGCCATGAAAAAGGATCTAGTGGCTATACGAGAGAGCCTTGATGTCGCATCACCCGTCTTTAAGAGATGATAATATAGATAAGTTAATTAGGTTAGTTATAGAGCTTTCTTATAATGTGACATTTGATAACAATCTATATAAATTATAATTACATCATGTGACAACCACAGCCTAAACTCTCTGTCTGATTGTTTCATTGTTTTTCATCTTTTATTATTCTCATAGGCTTCATATTTTCTGCATAGATCGTGATGAAAGTATTACAAAATTAATCATGTAAAAATTAAAATAATTTAAAAGTTAAAATAATTTAAACTTAATTTTTCCATTCTTCGACATCCTCATACATTTCAACAAGATAACGAGCTACTTGTTATTACAAACTCGTTAATTTCACTCGTTTTCCCATCACATGGCCACCCTCATCGATGAACTCATCATTGTCATCCACGCTGGTCGAGTCAGGCATATATTCCCGAGTGTAGATTTATGACTCCACGGTGATGTATACCTCTGCAATTGATCCTTCAATATATCATGTATTCTTGATGTAATCTTTGAAAACATTCATTAATCTTTCAAACGGATACATCCACCTATATCTTATTGGGCCGTAAAGAAGTTCCTCGTCGCATATGTGTACCAACAAGTGAACACTTATGTCAAAGAAAGACGGGGGAAAGTACTTCTCCAAGACACAAGCTACTTTGTTCACCGCCAATTTTGCTTCCACTATATGATCTCGACTGGCTACCTTCTCACATAAAAGTGAGAAGCTGATACTAATTTGTATAATAGCCCTCTGCAAATCCTTGTGGTTGGATAAACATTGCTTAAAAAATAGATGTACTAATTGCGTGATCACATGCCAATCGTGGGACTTACACTTATGTAACTCATGGGTGGCATAATTCATAATCCTTTACAAGTTGGACGAAAAATAAGATGGAACTTTCAAATTATATATTGTGTCTAAAAGAACCTTCCTTTCCTCACTCGTCAAAGTAAACGTACCAGGGGGAATAATTGTCCTTCCCTATTATCTTATTTCAACCATAGTTGTGGCTTAAGTTTCAACAATTTAAGATCTTTTTGTGCATTTTCTCCATCCTTCGAATGATTCCCCCCAAGGCATGTGCCCACAATATGTTCAGTTATGTTCTTCTCTACATGCATCACATCCAATACATGGCGCACTGAGTTATTCTTCCAATAAGGCAAGTCATATAAAATTGACCTCCTAGACCATGCCTTTCTTGTCTCAGTTTCATTCCCAATTGGGGTCTTCTTATGCTTGACATTCTTAAATTTAGGATTATTACCTAGCATATTGGGGCCACAATCAGAAGATTTACTTTCAATTTCTGAGCCTAAAAGTATTCTCAGCCGTATCCTATGTTAAACCCCGTCTGGTAAAAAATTAGAATCTTTCTCAAATCTAAAACTATGTGGGGGGTGGGAACCTCCTATGGCAATGATATATATTTTTTGAGCTAGCGGGGAGATGAAGAGATTCAGTCTCTTATCTATAAATAGGACACCCCAAGTAACCATGTAATACACAACTGGATAATGTCCTATAAGCTAGAAAATCATGAATTTCCCACATCAACATAGCTTTCAGTGTAAACTCTTATTTTCTAAAAGAGTTAAACGCTTGCACACCCTCTTCCCACAACTCATTAAATTATTCTATCAAAGGAGCTAGGTAGACATCGATGTCCTCACTTAGGGCCTTTCAGCAAGGGATTAAGAAAGACAGCATCGAAAATTCAGGTCTCATACACTGTGAAGGAGGGAGGTTTAGTGGGGCTAGGATCATTGGCCATACACTCTGATTGGATCTTAGATTTCCAAATGGATTGAAACCATCTGTTGATATTGCCAAATACTGTTCACGAGAAAAAACGGGTTACTCAAAATTCATACTCTTCCAAACTTTAGAATCAATAGGATGTTGCATGAGATTTTCCCCTGCTTCTACCCTAGCATGCCAAGTCTTTGCCTCCGATATACATGTTATTATGAAAAACCTTCTTTGCCAGTAGATTGGACATATCTAGGTTCATTTCAAACCAGACACCGATCGAGATTTTCGTACTCCTTTCGGTATAGTACGATATCATACACACAAGCATGAATTGATTTATACTTCATTTCCACTGTACTTCATTTCCAAACCTTTCAAACTATTTTTCATATTAGGATAACTGTTTGGAAGCATATTCTGCTTGGGTAGTAATCCCTTCACCCAATTTAAAATTCCTATCATGCTGGTGCCAGACAAACCGTATTGAGTCTTAAAATTATGTAAACCAACCATGTCATGTAAATTTGTTTGATATTTCTCACAATATAAGCATAACGACTGGCTTGCCTTAAATTTTAAACTTTGGTAGTCATCGTCAAGGTTTATCCTGATATCTTTATGGGCACATGAACCTTGTACATTGTCAGTGACCTCATTATCTTCCACTTCATGAACTCTATACGCGTCATCAACTAAATCCTCTAGCATATTATGATCTACATTATCATCCTCCCCTTCTATATCTATGGTACTTATTGAAGGTTGTTGTGAAGGTTTCTCGGGGACAAAAGTAACTTTCGATTCCCCATGAAAAAGCCAACTTCGATAACTATCTTGCATAACCAATCTTAACAAATGTAGTTCAACTGTTTTTCACTCAAACACCTTACCATTCTTACACCTAGCACACAGACACGAAAAACCTTCATTATCATGGTATCTCTTTGCGTATTTCACAAATTCATTTGCACCTCTACGAAACATATCCCCTAGTCTATTTGTCTCACCCATCCACTCTTTGTATTTAGGATACCCCATCACAGCTAGTAAAAACAATAACCTGTTATGGGTAAAATAGCATAAACAAAAGTGTGAACATTTAGTTCCCATTAGTATAAACACCTATTTAATGCGTACGCATTACAACTAGAAGGCCAGGTTCAATGGGTAAATTTATTCGTGCATTCAAATTCAAATTCAAATTCAAATTTAATTTTAATTTGAAATTGAAATTAAAATTCAATTTATAATATTAATTCTTATTTCCTCCATCTCCTCTAAAGGGTGAGTGGTCCCATACCCTTCAAGATTACATATTTTTGTAATATACTTAACAGCTCATGCATATTGTTCCAATTTGAGGAAAATTCGACAGCATATCCCCATAGTTCTCCAAGTACACCATGTAGATTCGCAAGTGTAAGTGTTATTTTAATTTATCAATTGAAATAACACTTAACATCGCATCATCTAGTATGTACCCAGAGAATATTAAGACACGACTGCAGAATTTCCTCCAAAAGTAACAAGTTTAAGCCACTAAGAATATTATTATACAAAAACTATGCTGTCCTAAACTGTCCAAATGGGATAATTTGAGAGATCTCATTATAGGGGTAATAACTCTCGAATGGGTCTAAGGGCTATTGAAGGCGTACGCATAAGAACTAGAAAGCTAGTATATATGCGCACTAAATGTAATTTCAAGTATGTTTCAATTAATTATCATAAGTCCGTGGTCGTGCGACTCTCGAACGGGTCGTGACACAAAGTAATTTTAGAAAAAAGGTGAAAACTCCCCCCTCAATTTGGACAATAACCTAGTGGTCTTGCCACTTTCAAAATTAATCGATATAATTATTTAAGGATTTATTAATGTGAATTAATAAATTAAGGATTTAAAAAAATTAAATAACCAACATCCATATCCAACCACATCCGTCCAATATAATCTAACAGCAACAACAAACAAAAAAATGTGTATCCCGTACTCCTTCTAATTCATATACTTAATTAATTCATTTCCAACAACGTAAGAAATTAAATGCATATGACTAATTATATTCAAGCCCTAAATAATAACACCCAATCAACATTAACAATTTCTAACCAATTTCAAACCTAAATGAGAATACACAAACAATATTTGAAAATTAAGATAATATAATTATTTAAGGATTTATTAGTGTGAATGAATTAATTAAGCTCCCCCCCCCCCCCCCCCGTCGGCTCTCCCTACCCCGACCCTCCTACTCCACTCCCACACACACGCACATAGACACATGCACACACACTTCCCACCACCTCCCCCTGCCGCCCCTACCCTCCGCCCCTCCTCCCCCACACACACATACATGAACGCACACACAATTCCCCCTTCCCCCCCACACCTACCTGCACACACAAAAATAATGAAAAGGGAGAGGGAGACAAAAAGGTACCTTAGAGAGAGAGAGAAAGCAGTCGCGCGAGAGAGGGAAAAAAAGGAGGGAATGGAAACAGTGGGAAAAAAGAAAGGGTAGGGTTTTTTTACTTGGAAAATTGTCACGGACTTGTAATGGTCTTTGACCATGATAAGTCCGTGACAACTGTCCTTATCATAACCTTATCACGATCATTGACCTTGACAACTGGTTGTCATGGCCTTGTCACGGTCATTGACCGTGACAAAAAATGCATGTTTTTTTTGTCACGGTCAATGACCATGATAAGGCTGGCCGGGTCAAAGGCCTGTAATAACTCTCTTAATTAAATTCTGGGTGATCAATCCTATGCCCATTTATAACAGTTTATACAGTTGGTTCATTCTTAGCATCGCTATTGAAAAACTTTTTTTTTGCCTTAATATTTAATCATCTAATATCCAAGAAAGCATGTTGTTAAAACTTTTCCAATTTAATTTCATAAAAATTCTATTTTAATACATAAAAACATTTAATACAAACCATTCACACAACGAATAATAACTCAATAGACATCAAAATGGAATTCAAATGCAATTGGAATAAACTTTCCAGTAAAGATCTTAATACAATAATCCCAATAATACCAAATGTAGCAAACTGACATAAGAATATAATCCGACTCAGATAAAAAGTAAATAACTAGAATCCTCTTGGGGGACATGCCCTAAATGAAAGATCAACTACTACAGAGTATGAATCAAGAATATGAAAGCATCTAAATAAGGTCCACAACTCCATAACATCCATAGCATCGTAAATAGACCCAATCCTCTATAGTTGGCATCCCTGTGGCTGGACATTTGATATATATATATATATATATATATATATATATATATATATATATATATATATATATATATAGAGAGAGAGAGAGAGAGAGAGAGAGAGAGAGAGAGAGAGAGAGAGAGAGAGAGAGAGAAAGAGAGAGAGGATGGAAGAGAGAGAGGAGAATGTGCAAGTAAATGGGTCAGAGCCCGAAGTGAAAACAATTTTAAAAATAGCAAGTGAATAAATGCTAGATTCAGGAGCTATTATATACATGTTAGCTTATCAGACTCTCTCTTGAAATTCTCACCTCTCATCTAGAGTGCACACCTATCGTACCTCTATACCATACTAGTTACAGTCTCATGCTAACAAGTTCATCCCAGTGTATCCAGTAACCATATCCCAATTCGTTCCCATATATTACTCTCGCAATACATGTAATAATATCATATGTATCCATTTAGATTCAACATGGATAAGCCCCTTATTAGTTTAGTTTAATTCAATTAAATGTTCTCATACTTAATTAATTCTAGATATCATTATCTTTCGATTCTAATTTAGTCACACAATAGATATCATCATATGTATATACATACATTCACTATATTATATATATACAATACTGCACCCCGAGACATAGTTACGGTGCTGCATTACTCTGCTATCATGTTCAAATACATCTCGTCACTGTATAGGAGACTATAGATTCTATAAAGATGCCTTGAACCACAAATATTAAATCACAAATAATGTAGGCGAACATAGTCCTTATCCTTTGGACTACGCACATACCTACTCACCCAAATGACTGTTCTATAGCATTGTTCTCACTAATAGTAATCGACCTAAGTCCTATATTCTCGAGCGACAGGTCAAAGATCCCCCCATATAGGCTCATCAGGATGTGACCGCCCTTATGCGCGAACCTCCCCTGATAGTAGGTAAGCTAGGTATATCATACACATAATTATCAATCAATCAATCAAATAGGCATTATCATCTACCTATTTAGTGTTAGGTACTCACACGACCTATATCATATTAGGAATTCCTCCTATCCCAAGTACCACTCGTATTTCTCGAATACCACTCGTACTTGTTAATCACGATTATCATTGTGTATTTTATTATGTAGTTATCACTCACATAATATTCTATCCGACCCAAGTACCCATAAATATATCATAAACTACTCGTACTTGATATAACGATTATTCTCCTCTATATCGTAATATAATTATGTAGATATCTCTCATAAAATTTAATCCTCAAATCCAAATAATTTTCCAATATTAACCTAAGTCCCTCACTCCTTGTTAATAAACCAAAATTAATAAAATCTCACTATGGCCAAATAACCATTTTCTAAACCTTTTTTTTTCCGATAAAGGTACATTCTACCCAGAAATATAAAATTATAATTTGAGGCTTTTCTGCTCCGATTTTGAAAAAACATAAAACTGTAAAGTTGCTCAGAACGTGATTTTACACAAAAACCCTTGTGAATACTGCCAATTTTCCCTTATAACAGTCCTAAATTCATCATATAATGTTCGTCCTTTTTCAACAATTTTTTTCATGAGTTTTATCCATTTTCTTTCACCCAAACTCACATGAAATATATTCTAATGAATCCCAAATATCTCAACATCATTTCTACATGATTATGGGTAATTATAATATAAGAAAAAACATCTAAATCACCAAGTTTATATGAGAATTAACATCAAACCCAATTAACCCTCAAAATTTTATTTATCTAAATTCTCCATTTTTATACACCTTAAAAACCCAGAATTTAAAATTATGATTCCTTTTCTAAATCATCAAATTTCATATTCAATCATGAGTAGGATTCATCTACATGAAATACGTATCATCATTTTCCAATTTCTCCATAAATATATATTTTTTTCTACAGGTTCATCCTAACAAGTTCACCATGTTCATAACCTCAACATGTGAATAATCAACCACATGAATTTGCATATCCATTAAATAAGATTTATAAATCATTTTAATCCCAAATTCATAATTTCATAACCCCAAAGAAAATCCTATTCTGATATGGATATTATAAACATTGAAATAGAGCAAGAATCATTTGCCTCTTAGTGTAGGTCTGAACCTTTGGAGAAGATAGTGTTAAAACCTCCTCTTTCCTTTTTTCGATGACTTTTCGGCGATGGTGCAAGGTGTAGAGATGGTGGTTTGTGGTGGTTTTCCCCTTTGATTCTCCAGTATGACTCTTCTTCTTCAAGGCAACTCTTCCTCTCCACAAGGTGACTTTTCTTCTCTCTCAAAGTCTCTTCACTTTCTCTTAAAGAACTCACAAATGAAAATAGATGAAATGAAACATACGTAGAGTGTAAACACACTTATATAACAAGTATCCAAGGATAGCTAAAAGATAAAAAAATGTGGATATTATTCATCTCCCAAGCCAAATGACTAAAATGCTCCTTCGGGGTGTCCTTTCATCTTCCAATTGACCCGATAACCAAATCAAATACCTAGGTATACTTTTCTGCCATTTTTGACCATTTTGGACTTAATGTCACACTCAAAATGATCATTCGAATGATATTTAATTAATTTATATTTTATTATCCAACTTTAGTCCTGACACGACTCATAAGCGCGTCCCGGCTTAAGTTTTATAATTGTTGTATTTGTATCTCACGACAATATTCATAATTATCATATTCACATATTACTTATATATCACTAAGTAATATTCAATAATATATTACTCTTATCTGCAGTAATATTCAATCCGGATTAATCCCAATTAAGTTTTTAATTAATTAATTCCAATTAATCGACAATAATTTGGCCCATTAACTTTTAATTATTCTCAATTTAAAAGTCATAAAATTACGGGGAATTACAGGCGACAATTTGGCTTTTTTTGGTGTAGTGTCCATTTGGGGATGCTTGAGTCATTTTAGGTTATAGATGAGCCATTTGAAGTTAAAGTCATCCCTCAACTGATCTCTGAGATTTCACAAGTATTACTTTAAGGTTTCTCTATTTAAGGCAACAATTTGTGTGTTAACAATTTCGACTAAAACTATTGCCATGCTTTGGAGTTTGTAACACATAACCACTTTGTTTGGCCTCATAAAATCCAAAATGAAAGTCTATGGGCGAGTTTAAATTAGGCATTCAATCACAATGCGATAACAACCTTGAATAAATGGGCAGTGTGGAAGCATTTGCTGACATAACTCCACAGGAAACACTGGGCAATAGAATCCCAAAGCCAGACTCACTATCTTGCCTGTTCACATTGGTCATGGAGCCATATCACTTTCACCAGAGGACTCAGATCGCGGCGAACTTTCCACAATGGGATCAAAATTCATTAGTTGAACAAGCATGTTACTTTGGGTGAGTGATGGATGAGGTACCTCAGGAGTTATACTTCCTCTCAAAATACAAAAAGAGTTAGCCAAAATTTAAAACTATCTTTTTCCAAGAAGATACAATGGGAAAACCTTAACTAGATTTGAGCTAAGTTACCAAGCAAGTGAGTTATTAATTTAAAGTATTTCCTAAGTAGGGTGAGTCACCAAAAAGGCGTTCATTTTAAAATATATTGCCCAAGTTACAAATAGCTTTTGTGAACATTACTCAATTGAGAGAGTAAGTCACTATGCAAGTGAGGTTTTTCACTAAGTTATAACCAAGAAGGTTATAACAATAATAAAAATAGTTCGTACATAAATATGAATTAAAATATTTGAGTCAACTACCTTATCAACAATTGGAATTATGGTTAATTGTAAGGTACTAATTTCTTCCTCAGTAGGATCTTGTGGTTCAATTGTGGGAGCATCCCCAATGGCTAAAATAAAAGGCTCAATGTGAGGAAGCTTAATTTGAAAAGAGGAAGGATCAACATTTATTGAAATTAGTTCAAGCTCAGCTGGAAGAGTTTCTTGATGCATCCCCAAATTTCTGGCAATCTGAAACACCATAAATAGAGAAATCTTATAACGTGTTCCCAAAAGAGGAAGGAAACTAAAAGCCTGAGAATTGTTTGTAACACACATACCTCCTTGTTAGTGGGATGAACGATGGAACAGATTTCCACTAAAGATGTCACATATTGAGGTACCCTAAATGGAGGGTCCATGATGACCCTTAGCCTTACGAGGTCATAAGGAAGACCTTACTTATTTGTTGAGCTCAAAAGGGCTATCACGTCCACAGAAGGACCAAATAATGGATGCCAACTGTAATTACAACTCTCACTTGTGACAATACTGAGGACGGAGAAAAGTAATATTATATCAAGGCAAATGACAAAATATCTAAGTAGAAGAAATTGAAGGAACCACAACTAGTGTTAACTCCGTTAGAACTCAGGGAACATTTGGACTTGAAGGTTCAAGAGTCCCACTTAAGTCACCATTTGTTTCTACGTGCATGGTAAATTGTCGTTCCATCTCAGATGCATGATATATGAGTAACCCTTGGAGGAAGCACATCTCATGGAAGATCATCCATTATTGAAGAAGGGGACAATCGAGGAACTAAAGTATTATCTTCAACAAGAGCATTTAAGGAGCCTCTTATGGAAGGACTGTCACCAAGAATAGGCAAAACTTCCACTGAGGAAGGAGGCGCATCTTAAAAGAGGGAACAAAGGTGTTAGAAATATTTTATCAATTTACTAAGCTACAAATCAACACTTATTGAAAAAATGAGTTACATGTTCAGTCTCACGATGAGGCACAAGTGTTTCACCCTCAGTGGAACCATCCACCACCTTATTAGTGGGAACGTCATCCAGTGTCTCCCCAGAAGAACCTGAGGGAGTGGGGGTCATTAGAGGAGTGGTTAAATGTGACACACTTTGTTTATTACCTAAAGTTTTCTTGTGCATAGAAGGAGCAGCAGAGGAAGAAGCCCCGACTTGAGAAAAAATAAAATTATGAGATGGGGGTCACCTAGCCATATTTGATAAAGCATAATTTTCACTAATATGAATGGAGCTCATTCTAGATAAAACATCAGTTGCCATTAACTTCACATTTTTCGTGAGATTGGGATTGATAGGAAGAATGTAATCGTGAGGAATACCAACAAGGCTGGAGGAACATTTGGTGGCCTCAGAATTTTTGGGAGCTTTGGGGTAAGTTCCTACCTTATATGAATCCATCGTTGAAGAAATCTTTCTTTTCATTCCACCAGTAGCCGTGGAACCTACATTTTTTCCCTTTGGAGATGCAGTAACAACCTCAACATTTGGAGCTAGAGGATAAAGCTCATTCGACCATGGTCTCTCAGTAATGCTAAGAAAAAGGTTCACATCCTTGCAAGAAAGATTTTTTAGCCCAAGTTCTTTTGATCCAAACCTCTCAATGGCAGTGTAACATGGTTCCTTGTGAAAGAAAAACACCAAAAGCCTCAATTTGAGTCATCCAATGATGACAATTCCATCCAAGAGAAGTTTCACCCATGTTGTACTCCTTAGGAAGAAAATGATTCTAGCATTCAGCATATAAAGTGACCATACTTTTCCTCGTGAAATCACAGTTGGTAGTCAAGAATGAATAGTCGAATCTTTCTGATTCACAATTAGGTTTGGTTATACCTTGGACATAATCAAACTAATGACAGCACCGATGAGGGTCGTACGCTTCACTTTAAAATTCCCACTCAGTGTAAGAAAGAAGACAAATTGGAGTGATTAGAAGAACTAGGGCAAGAGAAAGATCAACTTCAATATCTTTCTCATCATTAAAAATTTAACCGTGGAAGCTTTTTTCTTGAAAATGATCAACCTTTTGCATTGGCCTCTCTATCATAAGGACGTAACTCAAAGAAGCTCAAATCATAAATTAAAGGCAATAATGTCTCTTTACTATGATTTTTGTTCCACTCCATTATGAGTGAATTCCCTAGAGGAAGCATTATAATGGGCTGAGCTTTAGGGAGAACTGTGTATAGAGAAAGGCCATTTGTAGAATAATGTTGGCAACATTGGAGACATATCAAAATGACCGACAAAGCATGCCATGTCATGGTAACACATGTCTAACAAGGTGTACAAATACCTACATGTTATTACCATTATAGGGATATTGAATCCACGAGCCAACCCGACACGAATAGCCACCAAGTTCCAATGTGCCTAATCGTTGGGATTTCTAGGAATGAAGGATCGTGAAAGCAAGCATAGGAAGTATGCATCTACTTCGGAGTGATTTCTATAACCTTCATCAAACTCCTTTATCTGATAAAACTCCTTTATCCTTTGCTTTTGTGTGAGCTTGACATATGGTTTGTAGAAGTATATGATGTACTGGCCAAACGTAGTTTATTGCATAACCAACATACTCGCGAGTTAGCCGGTCTGAATAGTGAGCTCTTTCTCCTCTACTGCATCGATGGGCATAGTATCAAAAGGGATGTGGCCACATTGATCTAAACCATATAGTTCACACACATCTTCCAAAGTGATGGTGAATTCCCCTCAATATTCCACGAAGTTGTGCGTGGCTACACTCTATCAAGAAACCAAGAGGTGGAGAGCTGGGTTATTTTTCAATAGTATAAAGTCTCCAAAGAATCTTTTTGCTTGTTTAAGCCCACCTTTTTCCAACTTAGTCGTATACTTAGTACAAATGTAATTAAAACCAAGATGAGAAACCATCAGGGAGACCACTTGGTTCTTCGAAGTCTATATGAGTATAGGGAAAATCATAAGAGAGCATCTAGACTCATTACTCATAGTAATGAGATCGACTTAGTTATCAACCTAGTCAACTTAGGTGATTTTCTCGGCCCCAGTGTCATAATTAGTTAGTATAGCCCAACTAGATGACATTAAGTTAACACTATTATGTAACTCTATCAAAGCAAGCATGTATTGTGTGATTGGATGACGTCAGCAGCACACCCCACATGGGGGAGATATGAAAATATCATCCCATGTGCTTTATAACAAACTTTATGAATATTCTCCCACTTGCATGTAAAATGTGTTCTTGCGTAACCTATAAAGGCACGACATCTACCCCCCTCTAGTATCTTTATTCTAACAAACTATAAATAGAATGCAGTCCCCCATTGTAAAGGGATCGAGATATTATTTTCACACCGTTATATTGTCCAAGTCTAGAGTAAACTTAAGAGCTTATAATCTCCATTCATCCATGCATTTTGCCTACTGAATCAATACACTAGACACTTGCACCTGTGGATAGTTCCAAGATGTGACTCATTTGTACAATGTGTGCGATGTCAAAATGAGTGAGAAAAAATGATACTCACGCCATGGGAAGGACAAAGAGGAGTCAACCTAAGGAGTATACGAAAGAAAGAGAATGATAGAAAAATATGATGTTAGTGACCACCGAATCACGATTCAATGTGAGGAAGTGAATGCACATGTCGGATGGGAACACTAATATTTAGGTGTGTGCATACGCACAATATTACTAAATATAGATATAAACAAAGGTATCACAATGATAAAAATAGGACTCGAATCCCAATAATAGTTCGGGATGCCTACATAACCATAATAGGCATCAAAGTCCACGTAATTCGACATATCACATGGGTGGGGATTATCCCATAAACCCAAATCTAGGACTCATCTTTAGTTGTTTTGGGAAGATGTGTTTAAGTATAAAAGCATGGAAAAAGTGAGGAAATCCTACTTTTGGGGTTTATAAGTAAACCTTCTTTTTGTCTTTTTTGATTTAATGAAAATATATTACGTGAATACTAGTAATAAAAAATGATATTAGTTGATGTGGGGTAATGGAGTAAGACTAAAAGATATCAAAAGTGGAGGAAAAGTAAATAAACAACATTAATTAAATGAAATAAAAGATAGTAGGTGTAGACCTCTTAGAAGGATTTGCTGCTGACTTTTGAAGGAGAATAATATTATTTTATGGTGGTGGGATGATGGTAGAGTAGGATTGTGGAAAGTGGCAAAAGGTGGGATAAAAGTGAGTTAAGAAAAGTAAAAGGAATGTTGTAATCTTGGATATTTTTTCATCCAGGCCTTGCCAACTTTTTTCATAAACATGTATTTTTTTCCTTTCAAATCGAGAAAGTCGTTATAAAATATATGAAAGAAAAATAATTTATCATTACGTAGCTGAAATTAGTAACTATTACGATCGTAGCCAAAGAGAAAACATAGTATAGCTTGACATTATCAAAATTTGTTTTTTATATTGCGCGTGTACATGTATCCATATCATATAAGAAACCAGTACATGCATCCTTTTGAGGTCTCCTAATATACATGAGGCTGTAGCTGAATTATCCCCCACTGGAAGGCCATGCTTGTTAAATCTTAATATCTTCATAAAAGATTCATTACCTACTATCGAAGAACCTGAAGCAACATTCGAATGAGAGTTTAATCCTGGTGTCGCACCACTTGGTGATGGATTTTAATAGCACCTATGTGAGATATTTATCTGATAAAATAGATTGTTTAGCACCAAAATAACACCAATAAACAAAATATTATATCACCAAAACAATAATACATTGCCAAAACAATAATAAACATAAAACTACAATGCCATGTTACATTACCATACTATTACATCACCATAATATTACCACTAAAATAGAATATTACATACCAAAACAACAATAAAAAAAATAGTACATGTCAATTCAGTAAAAAAATCTCTGTAAATTCAATAGATTGACAACAACTAAATACCAATGTTCAAATAGTTAAAAAATTATAACAGATTCGAACAACCAGTATAAAACATGCTCACATCATTACAATAGAATAATGAAAATGATGTAAATTATAGTTTATGTCCATACCATAGCCCATCAAATGAACAAGTATTTCATCTAAAGAAACATGCCCTTTCTCACTACGACGATACGTACACGGACATGGATGTATAGCATCGAGAATAGGTGTTTCGCACATATTGTAGAAACTCTAACACCCCATCTCTATGCGCATTGGTATCAATGTTTTTCTCTTGCATCCATTCTCTATTGATCCTTGATAACATCTGGATAAAGTTCTAAGAATATACTTTAATAAGGAAAGGCTTCAGTTACTTTTTTATCTTACTACCAACGAAATGATTTGACACCTTTTTTATGTATAATATGACATATTATATATATATTATAACATACTGATAAAGTTTCAATTTGAAAAAACATTATACATTAGAAAAATAATTGCTACTGCCCCCTAAATATACATTTTGATTGAAATAATCTTATCGGATTAGGTATGTAATAAATATAATTTATAAAGAGAGATATATTATTTTACCTTGACAACCAGCAAAGGATATGTTGTGACAGTGGGTCCAATTTTTGCGATGGCTCGCACTTTGAAAACCTATTAACATTCAAGAAGGAATAAAACTAGAAGGGAATTTAACCAAACACACACACACACACACACATAAACTAAACACACGATTTAACACAAGGTACACACAGTTTCACACATACACGCACACAGTTTCATACACACACATGGCACAAACACTCATGCACACACATTGTAAATAATTTCACACACACACACACACACATAAACTGAATCGCGGTGAAACACCTTCAATTCACACACACACACACAATTTACATAGCACTACAACATACATGGATTCAAAATTACACATGACACTACAACACACATGAATTCAAAATTCTAATATGTTGAACAATATAAACCTTTTTAAAAAATTGAACACAACACATCAACATAAACTTAAATAAAAAATTAAACAAAACACATCAACGTAAACTTAAAATTATGTACATGTTTATACAATATCAAATTGAACTGATTGAACATAAATTAAACAACAAATTTAAGATATTCAGAGATGTTTCTTGTCTAATTTACAAGATGCCTGAAATGATATTGTAACTGATTTTGTAAATTTTATAAGACAAAGTTTGTGAAGAATTAGAGATGAATTTCCAAAGCATTTTATACATCCTGCAAGATTAACTCATTTTCCAACACTGATATTGATTGGAAATACGATCGGCTCTGGGCCCCCTGGTGGATCTTCCAGGGTTTAAGAAATAAGAAGTTAAGGTGGAGGTTAAAGAGGGTAGAGTGATCCAAATTAGCAGATAGAGAAGTAAATAGCATAAAATGATCTTAGCAAGTGACGGAAGACGACCAGGTGCCCCTTGTTCGAAGAAATTGATTGGGGGTATAAAGAACTATTTAGTTTTGGCTTGTAGAGTAAGAAAGGGAGAAAATATTTGGTTTAAACTTTTGGTTTGTTTTGGAATTTTGAAACTTTTGAGTTTTAGTTGTTTAATGAAAGGTGCCCATATTTGGCATGGTTTTAAATTGTGTCAAAATCTAGCATAATTGTAAATTGTGCCAAATGGGGAGTAAATCATGCCTAAATCTGGCGCAATTTAGAACTGTACCAGATTCTCCTGTTGCAAGCATGAAAGATTGGTATTTTTGGTGTATTATTAGAAGACCCAAAGGAGGGAAGGAGACTCCGCTACTAGGAGGTAAGATACGTGCTCGAGGGCAGAAAACTATTCGGACATGAATTTGTTATATCACTACTCAGATGTGTTCATCCCACTGAAGTCCATGATTTGATCAAAGAAATCAATGAGGGCTAATGCAAATACCATTCAACTGGCAAGCCATTGGTAAATACAACTGCCACATAAGGATATTATTTGCCAAAAATGAAAGAATATTGTGACAATTATACAAAAAGTGCGACAAGTGTCAGAGGTATTTTGTGATACATAAGAGACCGGGAGATGCATTGGCCGTGATCATATCCCCTTGGCCTTTTTTCATGTAGGGAATTGATTTGGTCTACCCATTGCCAAAGACAAGGCACAGATTCAGGTATCTAGTCATCACAGTTGATTATTTCACTAAGTGGTTGAAGGCAGAGCCATTGGTAGAGATGTCATACGATAAGGTTTTTCATTTTATACGGAAGAACATCATTTGTCGATATAGTATGTGTGCACCTTCATCACAAACCACAGTACATAGTTCGACAATGGAAAGTCTAAAGATTATTGTATTCATTCAAAGATCAAGAAACTTCACTATGCACCCGCTCACCCACAGTGCAATGGGCAAACAAAGGTTACTAACAAGACTTTTTTAGATGGAATAAAGAAGAAACTTAATGAAGCCAAAGGGAACTGGATTATTGAGGTGCCCAGTGTAGTCTGGGCCAATCGAATCGCTCAAAGGAGTATAACTAGAGAGAACACATTTATGGCAGTGGTGTCCACAGAGATCGGATTCCCCATTCATCAAATACTCAAATTTCAATAACCGAAGGGTGACCTAATGATAAGACTCGATCTATATTTAGTGACGGAAATCAAGTAACGCGCAACACTTCGGGTGGAAGCCTATCAACAGTGGACTGATCGGTTATATAACAAAAGGGTAAAATCGAGCTCCTTGAAGGAATGGGACTATATGCTCAAGAATGTGATACAAAAAGGGAATAAGTTGGAACCAAATTAGACGAAATAAAATTTATGCTGTTGTGTGACTTGGGGCTTACCTAATCGAAACCTTAAAAGCTGAATAGTTCAGGAATCCATGAAATGCAGAGTACTCGAGGAAGTATTACCAATTATAACGAGAAGAATATAGTTTTAAAGACCAAGCTACCATGTAAACATTTTTTATTTCATTGAAATCATTCTTTAATGATGAATAAAAATATGAATTTCCTCTCCTACATATGTTATTATTTTAACTTTTTTATATCATTCAATGTCTGTTTCATCGGAGTAAAGATATGCAAGAAACCCACACCGAAGACACCTAAGAGCCGAGCATATAAGAATATACAATTAAAATAACACTTCATGAACCACCTCATCTTGGAGAGGGAACGATTAAGAAGTATAGCCAAATTTTGGAAATCCAATGAAGTTATACGATTAACAAGTTCCGAATGATATTGACTAATGCAAGGATAGATCCTAGTACATTTGGTCGAATCTGGAAATCAATGCTGACACATGGTCAGGAGGACAAGATATGTCCATACTAATAGTAATCTAGCACAAGCAATGGTAAATCCTAAGTCAGATAATTCAGGTTCATCAAAAACAAGTATCTAGTAAGGCACATCAGGTTGAAAACATCCAACCACATGATTGTAAGACCTAACTACTAGCAAGCCTATCTCAACACCATAAATCTAGTTAGTCGACATAAAAGGTGGATAAGATCCCACCATGAAACCATAAGAGCTAACTAGGAGGTCGACGAGATATGATCACATTTATTTGTCAAAAATATTTTTGCATAGACACTTAAATACAAATGGTGGCTAAAAACTTAGCCGATCAAAAGAATTGGCAAATAGTCAAACACTATAAGAAACACGTACATGCATGTAGATAAGAAGTTGAATAATATTTTAATTAAAATTAACCAAGTATAACGGTAAATGTACATTATAAAATACTGAATTAAAAATGAAAAGAGCTTGATAAAGGCATAAGCGAAAGAGTTCCTAAGCCATATGAGCATTGTTAGTTATTGGGTTAAATTAAGGAGCATCAACAGTATCAACATTAGTCATCCTAACCAACCTCTATAGCTATAAAAAGAGTTGTCAACTCACCATTAGCCTGATCGGCTTGACCAGTCTCCTTATCTTTTGCAGCATACTTGTCCACCCACATTTAGTGCTCAACTACCAAGGTTGTGAATTCTTCATCGTCACCTTGCCACCTACCGATAATATCTGCAATCTGAATGTAATATTTCAATTTTCTTCTTTCATATTCTTCATATCCATTAAGGAACACGTTTATGGTATCTTTGTTATAATCGATTTTTTTTTGAATTTATCAACTCTTACCTCCACAACCTTAATTAAATCCTGATTATTCTTAACGAGCTCCTAATTGGCCTTAGTATGCTCTTGATTAGACTTGGTGAGCTCTTTATTGGCCTGCTTGAGAGACTCCTCAAAACTTTTGAAGTTTAATGGCATCACTGCTATCCTGGTCCTTCAATATTTTATCCTCCTCCTCCTTACTAAGAGCTAGCATTTTTATGACCACATGGTCATCTCTATCTTGAAGCTCGATGCAGGATTTTTACAGATCATCGAAAGATTACTTCAAATCCTCCTTCAGGTTGGTGTTCTGCTAAGTGAGTGCCTCTATGGTGTCTTCCTTATCCTTAAAGGTGTGATGGTTGGTGATAGCTTTCTCTCTAAGGATAGTGGAAGCTATTCACCCTGAAAGAAAAGACAAAGGTGTCAAGAAGTAACAAATTATTTGGTAGAGGCAAACAAGAACAAATTTAGATAAATTACAACTAATAGATGATGCTGGACCAATCTTTATTGATCATTAGGGTTAAAGCCCCTCAAAAATTCGAAGTCTAGACTATGCCTATGGTAGATGAACATGTAGAATACATTCTTAAAAAAAATTGAATATAGAGCTTGGATCCTTGTTTAAATCTTCAAAAGTGACAGTATTTATAGGATAATACTTTAAATACTACAACTCTCCATAGTGGGAGGATGACCTCACTGTAAGAATTATCCGATAAGAAGGGTGACCTACGATCTGCACCCTCTTTATAGTAAACCTTATTAGCCTCGGCTCACTCATCCTTGGGATTTTTGGATTACCTTGGGCAGTGGGGGCCTTAAGAGGCCTTTTGTCACTACTAGCCGGAGGATAAAAAGTCATGGGAGATTTACCTTTGGACTTAGATCTGGAGGCATCATCAGCTTCAACCTTCCTTCTCATAATAATCTCGGCTTGCTTTTCATAGTTGGAACTCTTTTGAGCATCAACCTTCTTTTTATCCTTAGCATGATCATCAAATTTCCTTTTTTCCTCTAGTTTAAGCTTTTCACGATGAGCAACCTCCTTGGAAGTATGATCGGCTGCCCTACATTCCTTCCCACAAGAAAGTTTAGTGATGAAACTTGATTTAGTGGGAGGAGAAGTTTCACAAAAACTCAGTAATTAGTCACATTACAGTGTATAAATGAAAGATGAGTTTATAAATTTAAGTCCACTTACCTTATTTGACTTCTGCCTCAACTCGCTGGTCAGTTTTAAGAATGATTTTTGCTACCAGTGGAATTAATGTCTCCTTAGGAGGAACACCATTTAGAAGAGGATGATACCTAAGGTTTATGAACTTGGATACGGAGATGAGATCTTCAAACTTCAAGGGGTCAGGCATGAAAAAGATTTTGGCTAATTCCTTCAGAACCGAGGGCAACAAGGGAGATTTATTCACTGAAGAAGTGGGAAAAAAGTATTTGCACAATTTCAATTAAAAGGAAATCATAAAACAGATGAAAGTAAAATCTTTATCGATTTTGTTCGGCTCACACCACTCACGGGGAATACTACAAGACCGACCCTTCCATCTTCTCGAAATTCCCATTCCCATTTTATAAATAGAAATTAATTTTTCGAACTATGATTTCTCATTTAAAAAGCCTTCACCATTATCAAATGTGATCTCCTGGGGGTGAGGTAATGGTACCCAAGAGCCTTATCATTGTCATTTATTCCATATATAAGCCTAAAAAAATTCCTCATAAGATCAAAACCGGTACGTGACTGCCAAAACATCATTGCCCTAGGAATTATTTTATAGGCATAGCGGGGAAGTTGGGTAGGAGAAATACCATAGCCCTATAAGACTGACCTTATAATAGGGTGTAGGGGTTGATGAACCCCAACTTTCAGGGCCCACATGGGAAAGAAAATCTCATCAGCGTTAGGACAATCATCAACCATCTTATCATAATTAGGAAGCATTATCATGATACTGATGGGGATGCCATACTGATATCTCGGGTCATTCAACTTGTCCTCAAGTATATCACAAGTGTTCCATCTAGAATTTATAAGGACATTTTTCTCATGTCCGTTTGTTACATTAGTGTATGTCGTACACCACTACACCCGTCAGAGAAGTTCAAGCTTATACACAAATCAAGATGGATCCGAACATCAATAAATCTTCAACAAAGCCTCGACGAGATTAACTTTGGTAAAGTTTTGTTTTAAATTACTTAAAAGTTTTATTTTAGTAATGGGAAAATTTTCAAAAATGTTTTTAATAAATTGAGGCATTTTTTTATAAAAGAATTTTTAACTGCAAAGATCGAACCGAGCTGATGCCATTTTACCCGGACCGGTTTGTTTTTATAAAAAGAACCAAATAGATAGAAATTTTACCCGGACCGGTTCTCTGCAGATAAATTTTTCACCGCCTCAGATTTTTTAGAAATCTATAAATAGGTATTTCGGTGGTGTATTTGTTTAAGTCTTTGAGAAAACATTTTTGAGCGTTCAAACACATCAAGATTTCAATTACTTTTATGAATTTTTGGAACCCAAGAACAAAACTTAGTTATTGTTCATCTTTGTGGAGTGTGTCTCTACACCTAAAGATTGAGGTCATTAAGGTTCACTGCATGTGAATCTTTGATGAAGATCGGATTGCGGTTCATGTGGGTTCACTGCGAGGAATCCATTGCTGATCCTAGGTTGCGTGTCTATGTAGGTTTGCTGAGGTAAACTTATTGCTGATTTAATTATGATTGTAAATTGCGATTTAAGTTATAGTGAGATAAAAGGTTTTGCCCTTCGTGGTTTTTTCCTGAAATCTGTGAGTTAGCATATTTGTGTTTATGATGGTTTGACACATGCACACATGTAGTTGTATGTTTAGGGGAAAAATTTATGGTTGGAATTTGCACATATATTTAAATCAGTATCCCACACAACACTTTACAGCATCAATGTTTGCAAGGTCATATGAGTCACTGGAACTCCCAGAAGTGCTCTCATCGGTAGGAGGTACGTTACAAATAGATATGGAAGGCACAAGTCTATAGGACATGATTATTTCAATCGAATCCTCGAAGTCAATTATCAATATGTTTCAAATCGTGTTTGCAAGATTTCTACCACCAGTTTGGTGGTCATCCCTGTGAACTATAATTGGCCCCATGAACTTTGGGCTATGATATTCCACGTTTGGAGGCTATGAAGGAGACCTAGTGGAAGAATGATCTTTTTGATATACCGGGGGTGATAATGAATATTCTTAGACTGGACTACACTTAGTGGAACATGAAACCACTCCTATCAGAACCATATCGAAAACCCTATCGAACCTCTTAATCAAACCACATGTTAACCAAGGGATGTTCACTTATAAATGTTAAATAATATTTGAGGGCTTAATCAATGACAAGAAATATGGAATTCGGGGATAAACAAAGGCTTAGAGGTTGTTTGGATTTAGAAGCGAAGAATTTTAGCAAAACGAAACCATAGAACACCAAAAATCCCCAAACGTACAAAACCCTAGGCCAATAAACTCAATGGCCACCTATAGGGGGTATCTCTCCAACCAGAAGTTAATACAACCATAACAATCAACAAATAATAATAAATCACAACAAGAAATTAAAGAAAGTGCACAAACAAAACCCTAGAAAGCTACATATGGAAACCTATATACTTGGAACCCTAAGACATTGAAAGACGATAGAAATTCTGACGCCTCTAACACATAAACTGAAGGAATCCAGTCAAAAAGGAGTTTACCTAGTTGAAACCAACCAAAAAAAGAAGAAATCGAGGGAAGGTTAATTATAGAAGAAGGGATTTTGGAGTTGGAAAGAAATTTACCTCTCTAGAAATATCTTGTGAAAAGGAAGTGTTTGGAAAGTTGAAAATGAGTTTGAAATATGGGTTTTATACTCTTTAGGCAGTAATAATTAACCCTATTATAGCTACGCATGATGTCACACCTAGGAAAAGTAACCGGCACTTTGTAGACAGTGTGCACACTACCCTAGGCATGTGCATCATAATTGCATTAGATGCCACTCTCAATATCTGACACCTGTCAAGTTCAAATTCAAGAGAAAATTTTCACAACTCAATTTGCTTGACTCGCTCCGAGAAGCTTTAAAGATGATAAGAATCATGGAGGCCAACGAGATTCCATAGTTAACACTTAACTCACTTAATCTGCTCAACACATACCCAGAAGATATAACGCTTTAGAGAATCTGTTGTAATCCTTAATTGTGAGAAAAGTCTAGGGGGCTTTTTTATATTATAAATATGGTATGACTTATGGAAAAATCGAAAGAGAACACCCGAATTCTTTACTCTCAATAATAGGATCAACACAATCATTACCCAACTCGACCTAAAAAATATGCTCGGCCATAGTGTTACAATCTATTAGTATACCCCATCTAGATCACAACAAGTTAACACCTTTATGTAACTTCGTCAAAGTAAGATTGTATTGTGTGACTGTATAATGTCAGCAACAGACTTCATGTGGGGGAGATATGAAAATATTCTCCCATGTGCTTTACAACAAAATTTATGATTATTCTACCACTTTCATGTAAAATGTGCACTTGCCTAACAAATAAAGGCATAACACTTGTCCCTCTCCAGTCTCTCTCTTATAACAACCTATAAATAACACGAAATCCCCCAGTATAAAGGTGTTGATATATTATTTTCATATCGTTATACTGTCTAAGTCTAGAGTGAACTTAGGATCTTGTAATCTCTATTAATCCATGGATTTTACCTGCTGAAGCAATACATTATACACTGTAATACCCCGCATTTTCATGGCTTTTAAATTTAAGGATTTATTAAATTTAATTGAGATAAATTAATTTAATTTTAATCCGGAATGTTGTTTTAAATATTTACTAGCGTGACGAGAGTTAGTAATTATTGGACATTTGTTATATGTGGCATATTAATGGATGACTATAGTAATATATGAGATTTATTTTTATAATATTGTCACGTGTGAATAAAATGACAATTGTGGAAATTTAAGTCGGGACGCGCCTGTGTCGTGTCGAGACTAAATATGGATTAATAAAAGTGAATATTTTATAAGTTGTTCGTATGGTCATTTTGAGTGTGCCAACGCGTCCGGAAGGGTCGAGATAGTCAGAAAAGTGTACCCGGGGGTTTAGTTTGGGTCTCGGGGCGTTTTTAGGCCTAATTAGTACCCCGAGAGGGCGTTTTGGACATTTCGCAAAAATTGGGTAATTAAACCTACGGATTTTATAGGGTTATATCAGATGGAAAGTGTCATCTTTTAGGGTTAACACAATGAAATACAAATGACGACCATTGGGGAGGAAGAGGATAAGCTCTCCAAGGAGTTCTAGGCCAAGAACACCTCCGATTGCACCGTCGTCACCACCAACGCGTAGATCGCGCGACGGGGAACGCAACCACACCAAATTCAACACCAAATCAGAACGTCGAAAATCCCAGGCAAGTGTTTATCTTGCTTATTTCGTTGATGCATCTTTCATATTAGTTTAGGAGTAATTAGGATGAGTTTTAATGGAAGAAAACCCGATTTATGATAGGAAAATCCATGTAGTATTGGTCTAATTGATAATTCTGGAAACCCTTGCCATGTAGAGGAATTTAACCACGAAATTATGATGATTATAAGAAGGAATTTCTGGAGAAAAATTTGATAGAAACCTGTTTAAGAGTTTGATTAAGAAAAGAGTTCTAATCAGATACAAACACTAAAAATTTTATTCCGGACGATCAGACCGTTGGAATTGGATGAAATTTTACAGAGAATTAGCTGAAGACGAGAGGAAGCTACAAAAAAAAATTCAGCTCGATCGGATAGTTCAATATTTTTTAATATTTTTTTTTGCTAGACAGTTTTATGTTTTGAGGACTCTTAGAGAAAAAAAAAATTCAATTAACTATATATATTAAAGGGGAGACACGTAAGAGAGAGTTACGTTGGAACATAAATGGATATCTACTGAATTGTACATTTGAAAGAATAGAGTCTATGAGGGTTACGTAGTAAGTTGGAAAAACCCTTCGAATTAAAGTTAGAAACGAACCATTGTACTTGATAAATAATAATGGGAAAATAAGGATAAATGTTGTAATTATGGGTAAGGAGAGGAACCTATATTAATATGATAAAAGTGGTATATTTATATGATTGTGTATGCATATATTATATACATGTGAAATCATGCCCACGCTACTTGCTATCCCTGAGGTTTCCGCGCTGGGACAGTCTTATCTCGATGGGACCTTTATGGGGGATATTGACTTGTACCTTAGAAGATAGATATCCTTGGTACAGGCTATCGGAATGATAGTTCAGACGGTCCTAAGAGACGCAGGCATGTGCCATCCTCTTAGAGACTTGGAATCTATGCTTCACCTCACTTTGTTTGTATATAGATATCCTTGGTACAGGCTATCGCAGTGATAGTTCAGACGGTCCTAAGAGGCGCAGACATATGCCATCCTCTTAGAGACTTGTAATCTATGCTTTACCTCAATATTGTTTGAGTATGTGTTAATACAATTCGAGAGTGATTCCGAATGTATTCCTCTTAATACGAGTGATACGGGGTTTTGGATAGTAGAGTATGCCCGCACCATAGTTTTTATTTGGGGTGCTGTTATGATATATATATTTTACGAGTAGATAATATATATATGAAATTCTGAAATCTGGAACTGCCTACTGTGATTTAATAAGTAGGACATGGTTGATGACTCAAATTGTAAATACTTGTTTTGTGAAAGTATAATATGACACTGGAAAACTTTATTGATTAATAAAGTTAAAAATGAGAACTTTGGTTACTAATTGAAATATTCTTTTCAAACAATTGAATCGTTAAATTTTGAATCCTGCGAATAACCTAAGATAAGTTAAATCATTGGGGAAAGATAGCGTGATATATGATGAGATAGACCATTGGGAAGGTTAGTGCGATAGGTGTGCACATTAGAAGAGAGGTGAGAATTTCTCAAGAGAGTGTCGCACTAATATGTTGTTGCATTGGCCTGTATCAATTTAAATACTTGCTAAACAATTTTTTAAATCATATACACTATCGGGCTCTGACCCGTTGGTGCCCAGCCACAGGGGCGTCTTGCTTAGGATCCTTTGGAAGGAACGTGCTGCAGCTTAGGTGGAAGTTGCAGGCCTGTTGTCTAGATGACTTCATCCATTTGATTCTACTCCTAGTTCAGTTTTATCTAGCAGGGGCATGTGTCTCCCTTTTTCTATTATTTAGTTGGTATTGTTAGAGATTGAAATTTTTACTTTCAGTACCTTTATTTCGGGATTTATTACTGTCAGGATGTTTTCCTTTAGTGTTGTAGATGTTGGGATTTATTATTGATGATTAAATTCGTGTATGTTCAATTCTATTTTTATTCTTAATGTGTGACTCTTTAGATGTTAATGGTTTAAGGTTTTATGACCGGATTTAATAAAATGAGAATAAGGTTTTAAATGGTTTTGACACTTAGCTTAATTATTTAAGGTGTTTAAATTGGAAAAGTATTTTTACAACAGTGATGCTAAGAATGAACCAACTGTTCACTTTGATTTTAATTTAATAAAGGAGTGATCGCCCGGTATTTAATTAGGCGGGGTGTCACATACACATGCACCTGTGGACGTAGGCACCTCTTTGGGCCGAACCTCGAAAATCTGGTTTCATTCTCTATCTCTCATCTCTCTCTACTGTTTTCTCTACATTAGGTTTTTTGTGATTATATTTCTTTACCTGTTACTTTTTGTAGTTATTATACATTTGCTAAGAATAAATTCATATAATAATCTTAGATGATAACATATCACTTTTATTGCATCATGAACACACTCGCGATCAAGTTGGTCTAACGCATTACCTTCTTTCTCCTCTGCTGCATCGACGATCATTGGATAAAAATGGACGTGACAATATGAATATAAACCATATAGTTTACACACATCTTCCAGAGTAATGGAGAATTCCCCAAAGCTACCATAAAGGTGTGTGTGGAAGCACTCCATCAAGAAATCAAGAGGTGGAAAGCTGGGTTATTTTTTGACAATATGAAGTCTCGAAAGAATCTTGTTCCTTATTCAAGACCAACCTTTTCCAACTTGGTCATATAATTAGTACAAATTTAACTAGACAACGATGAGAAATCATCAAGGGAACGACTTGTTCCTTTGAAGTTTGTATGAGCATATGGGAAATCCCCTCGATCACAACTAAACTTTAACACAAATAAATAATTGAAAAAAGAGGCTCCAAAATAGGCTAATCAACACCATTAAGTGGGTTAAGGTTTAGGCTTGATCAACCCAAGGATCATACTGATGGTGTTGATGAGCATTGGGTTTTCTTCTTCCACCAAAACAAGCTCATCAAAACCATTAAGTGAGTTTTTGAAATCTTTTTCCCTCTGGGAAAATTAATCGCTTTTCCCAAAATAGGGAGCACGACCGTGGATGGCGTAAAAAACCTATCGTTCAACTAGAACAGCGGCGACTTTCTTGAAAAAAACTTCGTTGAAAGCGTTACCAGGCTTGCTTGAAAAATCCATTCATGATTTGAGATGGATTTTGTGGATAAAGAGAGATGAAAAGGGTATATGAAGTGTAGACGATTGAAAATAAAAAGTGAAAGTGGGTTCAAATGGAGTTCTTCAGATGACTTTTGGGCAACAAATAACACATTCTCTTTCCAGAAAGCTTTGAAGCTTTAAGTTTTGATGAAAAAAATGTTAAAAAATTTCAAATTGAAGAGATGCATACTATTTAAAGGGTTCGGGAAAGTATCCATTCAGGATGATCAAAGGTTCATTATCCCACATGTGTTTTGAAATTTAGGGGCAAATGATGGTCTCGTAAAAGAGGAACGACAAAATTAACCCCGTAGAGCCTCGTGTCAAATGGCAACAACCATGTTTGATAATTTCACTTCAGCATTAAATGATAGAGATATGACAAGATTTCCCTGACAATCACAGAATTAGTGGCATGAATTGAAGGTGTCTCGAACATAGGTTTCTATGTCCAAGTGTTTTCGAATGGTGCTCTATCGGATCAAGCTGTTATCAATAGAGGTTTGGGGTTTCCAATTTTTTAGAACGATGATCTATCAGTTCAATAAGAGGTTTAAATTTAGGGTTTAATGGAGTGAGGTGCTTCGTACATAAATCTTTTGCTCATATAACAAATTTCTCTACAAGGGGGAAAATTTAGTAGGGGCTTATAGATAAACTCTTTACTTAGAGATAAACCTCCTAATTAAGAAACTAGATGATAAATTAGAGAAAGACACATCAAATATTAGTGACATCATAAAGGAATTTGGGGAGTCAATAAAGCTGATTTAAGATCAATGAAAAGTGGAGCTTAATCGAAGACTAAATAAGGTGGCTCGAGGAAGATAGTTAGATACACCATGTATTTAAGTTTATTTTTACCATAAAATTATGAGTTATATTATAAAATTGAGGTTATGTTTCTCGGTACCATCGATGAACCATGTTTGGAAGGACGTGGGAGTGCTTACATGCTCTATTGAGCAACCTCACTTGGAAACCTTTGTGGGAACTAGTTTGGAGGATTAAAGAGTAAGGCTTCAGTAAATCATGATTTAATCATTTTAGATACACTAGGTAAAATGCCTAGCTTTGACCAATTGAGCATAATCGAGCAACCATGAGAGAAACAACCTCAATCTTACTCGGTTATATACCATTGAGTTTTGGTGGCAAATCGAGTATCTTTCCATAAAATATATGAGTTACATCATGCCATACCTAACACATGTAAATCAAACTTAACTCAAACAATGACGAGTTGATGAATACTTGGTCAGTTCGATGCTGCCACGCTGCAGCGCCGCTTGACACAATGACCGGTTACTCAAGATTTTACTCGCATTTAATGCATTAGACATGTTGGGTATGGTGGGCTTCTATAACATTTAATGCGCTTGAGCTTCGATGCATTTGAGTTGAGGCTATATGTACCCCTTTATGTAGTTTGAGAGACCAACACGATCTTTGAGCCAAAAAACCACTTTGAGGGATATATTGAAAACAGTATAATTTATTTCTTCACCATTAATGCTTTACCCAGTTCTTCTCTAGAGTATAAGCATTTATTGAGCTTTAACCATTATTACTTCATACCTTGGTGTTTGATCTTCCTACCTGAGGTGTATCTAGGGTGCTTGATCTTCTCTCCCTCTAGCTAGTTTCTTGAGAGGTTTATTTATTATCAAACACATGCATTGATTGTTTTCTATTAAGAGTTATACACGTGAGTGTATTTATTGTCATTTAGGAGTGCATTTTTTGATATGTATTAATTTTCATTAATACATATTACACCTCTGTTTATCTTCAAATACCCTACACTTAGAGAACCACTCTCTTATACAGGGGTAAGATTATATTTCTCCATGTCACATAATACGTGCACACATTTTTGTAAGAAATATCTATATCTTATCACCGCCTTGTCATATATGAATGGATAAGTAAATCCATGTTAGAGGATTTTTTTGTATTTTTTGACCATATCCAATGTATTTATTTCTAAAATTACTTCAATTTAACGGTTATAACTTTTTCTTTGTGAAAATGTCGAATCACTAAAAGTGATAAAAATTTCTCACCCGTTTACTTCCCCGATGATATTCCCGTATCTTTCTGATATAAATTTTCTTTGGAAAAAATGATTAGATAGAATTTAAAAACAACAAATAAAAAATAATCGAGTTTTTCGGGATCACTTTGGCAAACTATCTCTCAATTTATACATTTAGAAATTAACGCAAAAAATCCTATATGACTCATCAGACAACTGAGATCCACTACGATAAAGAATGTGCTTTTGGGGACCATTTTTACCATTCCCGTTTTCTACTATAGAAAATTAATTTGATTGAAACACATTTTGGACATGTCCTTACATATGTATGATAGAAATTCTCCTAGATAGAAAACCCCATTGGAGATATTCTAAGATAAAAAATAACAAATTTCCAAGCTTCAATAAAAATATTACACTCTTATTGGGCCTTACGAATTTAGAAGCTTTCTAAACTTAAGGAAAGAAAAACAAAAGATTTTAATAACATTGAGTGTATTAAAAGTGATGATTCGAGAGTGCTAGTGAAGGATGATGAGATTATGAAAGTGTGGAAAATCTACTTCGAGAGGTTATAAAATGAAGATAACGTGAGTACTTTAGAGATAAAAGAACCTAGGGAGAGTCGAGAAAATATATTTTATCGTAGAATTAGAACAAAAAAGGTTAGGATTTCTCTAAAAACGATGAAAACAAGGAGGGCTTTAGGTACATATTATATCCCTATTGAGGTTTTGAAGTTCTTATAGGGGGGAAGAGTGTCTTGACTTACAAAATTATTTAATAGAAATATAAAATTAATAGGATGTCCAATGAATAGAGAAAGAGTGTTAGAGTACCAATATATAAAAATAAAGTAGACATACAAAGTTGTTCAAATTATTGCAGTATTAAGTTAATGAGTCATTCAATGAAACTTTAGGAGAGAGATATTGAATATAAATTAAGATTGAAAATAATAGTATATAAGAATTGAAGAGTGTGATTTTGTTCAAATTAAGAAATTATTTAATTAAACTCAGTTTTTCCATTAAAATCCTAAAACATGCATCTAGGTGTAATTGATATCAATATGAACATGCAAGAACAGTCAATCACAAACAAAACACACAAATGAGGAAAAATGCTCCAAAGGGGCAAAATCTTTTTATTTTCACTATAATTTGTAAGAAAAGGTTACACGGATTACAATGAAAATTAGAGTGACATATGAAATACCCTTAGGTGTCGGTTTCGATGTCGTCGGTTGGAATCTCCCGCCAGAACTCCAGATGGGCAGCAATGAAGAAGATATGGCTTCTCCACAAATTACTCCAGATGAGTAAAAATGATCCTCTTGAAGGTTTAAAGATTCATATACATAGATGGAACTATTTATGTGAATAAAGAAGGCATAAAACCCTAAAAAGTGAAGTCTATTTTCTGGGTTGTTAATCGCAAAAATCGTGTGTGAAAAAGACTTTGAAAATGGGTAGAAAATGACAAGATATTTATACGAAAATTGAGTTGGCGTCGGCGTTCGAATGAGATAAGCATGTCGCTCGAACGAAGGACACGTTTCACTCGAACGAGTTCGTGCAATATGCTTATGTCGCTCGAACGACAGTGTAATGTCATTAGAACGAGCTCGTTGATCGAGGTAGTCTGCTTCTACGCTTAGAAAAATTTCTTCTTTTGGTAAAAACAATTCAGACTTCAAAAAAATATTTTTTGAAAAATTTCCAAATATTTATGCAAATATAAACAACTCCAATAAATCATTTTGCCAATAATGCGAAGTGGATTGGTGGGAGCAGTTGAGCAGCACGTCGCATGAAGCATGATGCACGTGTGAAGATGATGGATGCATGAATTCAGATCAAGGCCGTTGTGGATGATCGTGTTGACGTGCCGAATATAGTGGTATCAGGCATACAAACTGTGATATAGGGAAAATAGGAAATTCCTAAATTCTACACCGGACATTTATAAAATTATGTCCTTACAAATATCCCCCTATGTCTATGCCGGTACATACATAAAAAATATGAATTATGCTATCAAATGACATAAAAGATAATATCCCCATTAAACCCTCAAACTAAGAATACTTAATGACATGTCGCCAATCAAACTTCAACATCTTCAAATCTTCAGCTCTTCAGAAAACTCCCAAAGCTTTTTTCATCAGGGTGTGCAATCCAATAATTATTAACTTTGTACCTACACACATGAGATAAAGCAGATACCCGTGACACGCAACAGTTTGAAATATAATGATATGAAAAAATCAAAGATCAACTAAGCTTAAGCAAATTACTGATAAATCAACAAAAATTCTCCCCCACAATTCATTCTCCCCCTTTTTATGATGTCCCCAAATAGAGAGATATGAGAAGCATAACTATAGAAAATGTCACAAGGTAATAAACTTCCTATTTTTTGAATTTTTAAAAAAAAAAATTTTCACACAAAATATACAACAAAGAATTACATCATGAAAGAACACAAAAACAACCAAGTCGATGATAGCAAAAATGTAGGGGTGTGATCAAATTTGATAGAAAAATCAATGCATACAAACATGACATATGTGCACGATGAATATCAGATACTCCTAACGAATGAACTCAACATCTTCCTTAGGTGTAAAAATATGGAAATATGAGACATTGACTCAATCAAATCAACAAATCAAAGCTCAAAGTGATTTCCACACCAATAACATCCAAAACGATTTAATGCTTTTTCAGGACTTTCAAGGAAGTGAAAACCCATTTAAATTCTCCAACCAAACTCCCTCAAATTTATATTTTGAATAGATGTGATCTAAATACTCAGACTTTGGAGAATTGATGGTGAAACCTAATTGGCATGAATTTCTTTTTATTGCCTTTAAATTTTTTTGGGCTCTTTTAACCTCTTTGGACCCCGGATAATAAAATTCTTCAATTTTTTAGGTTCGATATAATGATGTCTTAATCGCAAAGGATATATAAGTACCTTTCGTAGCCCTTCACCATTTTTAAAATACCACACAATCTCACCAAAAGGTTTTTTACATGCATTCCAGTCTTGTTAAGTTTTATCGCATATGGTTCATTGTATAGACAAAATTGAGATTGAAATACTCAAGCCAATATGTGATAGATAAGTACAATAATCAAATAAAACCGTGCATGTGTGCAATAAAGGATATAAGGAGCCAAACATGTTTAAAGATATCACTAATCACGTCTCAAAGACTCCAAATAATGTAAAGCACACGGATGCAATGATGTAGCGTCTCAAATCACTATCAAACAATCACACGGATAAATGGAATCAAATTTGTGACTCGTCTATCTTAAATGCTCATCCATAAAAGGTGTAAATAAAATACAAAAATCTTTCTGCTTTTCTAAAATTTTTATAAAAAGAAAATATTTTTGGATTTTTTAAAAAATATAAAAATGAAAAAATAAGAATACAAATTATACAAACTAGCAATAGGAATCATATGATATGAACATGACAATGCATCCTACCCTAAACAAGGACCAACCCCTCAGTCAACTGTGCAAATCCCTAAAGACTTCCTAAGGCTCTCGAATCTAAGGGCATCTAAAGGTTTCGTGAGCATATCATCTAACTGATGGTCGGTGGGTATGAAACTCAGGGATACGACTTTATCCTCAACTAGCTGTCGTATAAAGTGCTCGCATATCCTGATGTGCTTTGTGCGTGAATGTTGGATCGAATTGCGGGATATGTGTATCATGCTCGTGTTATGATATGAGATAGTCATGGTGTCCTGTGAAATCCTATAATCCTCCAACATTTGCTTCATCCATAAGAGTTGCATGCAATAACTCTCGACGGTGATGTACTCAGCCTCCGTAGTAGACAAAGAGATGGAGTTTGCTTCCTGCTCAACCAGAAGATAAGAGAAGAACCAAAATAGGAACACCCACCAGAAGTGCTCCTATAACCATTTACATCCCTGGCCTAATTGGCATTCGAATAGGCGAACAAACGGTAATCGGTATCAAAGAAATACCAAATACCGTATGAGAGAGTCCGACTCAAGTATTTGATAATACCTTTTAGAGCGAGTAAGTCTGACTCTTTCGGGGATGCCTGATATCACGCACAGACTCCAACACTAAAGGCTATGTCGGGACGACTGGCAGTCAAGTAGAGAAGACTACCTATCAAACTCCGATACAAGGTTTGCTCTACGTCCTTTCCTGAAGTGTCCTTACTAAGCTTAATAGAAGTACTCATAGGTGAACAAACATCCTTAGCGGAGTCTAAACCAAATTTCTTCACTAGGTCTCTAGCATACTTGGATTGGGAGATAAAAATCCCATCCTCTAGCTTACGAACCTGGAGACCAAGGAAGAAAGTAAGCTCACCTACCATGCTCATATCAAACTCACTTTTCATCTCCTCCTCAAAGTGGTGAGCATGCTGGGAGCATGTGGATCCAAAGACTATGTCGTCCACATTGTCCTGGGCAACCAAAATAGCACCGTTATCTCTCCTAACGAACAACGACATATTAACTCCCCCTCTCTTAAAGCCACGAGCTAAGAGATACGAAGTAAGCCTCTTGTACCAAGCACGGGATGCTTTCTTCAAACCATACAAGGCTTTCCTCACATGGTAGACATACTCCAATTGCTTAAGGTCTTCAAACCCTTTTGGTTGTTCCACGTAAACCTCATCCTATGGAATGCCATTTAGAAAGGCACTCTTGACATCCATCTGGTATAACTTAAAGCGCAGATGACATGCGATGGAGAGTAGTAAGCAGACGGACTCAAGCCTAGCAATAGGAGAAAATGTCCCCCCAAAGTCTACACCCTCTATTTTGTGTGTAACCTTGAGCGACCAACCTAGACTTGTTTCTGATTATGGTACCATTTTTATCCATTTTATTCTTGAAAATTCACCTGTTACCTATCACATTAGTCTCACTAGGTCGGGGGACAAGTTTCCAGACATTATTCTTTTTAAACTGAAGCAACTCATTCTGTATAGAAGATATCCAGTGTTCATCCTTGAGTGCTTCTTTGTGACTCTTGGGCTCGATTGTGGACGTGTAGCAAAAATGACTAACAACAGTCTCTAGCTGAGCACGAGTCTTGACCCCTAAGGTGGGATCACCTACAATGGAGACAGGGTCATAACTCTTGCTAACCCAAGCAGGTATGTCCCCTAACATAGGAGTAGGGTCCACAGGGTGTGGGTAAGGGATAAGTAAATAGCTGTTAGAAAAGTCTTCATCCTCTTACTGAAGGCTAGGATTAATAAATGTCAGAGGTTCGTTATCTTGCACGGTGACGTTTATTGACTCCCTGACCTTAGAGCTCTTCAGGTTAAAAATTCGGTATGCTCTACGATTTGATGAATATCATAGTAATATTCCCTCGTCGCTCCGAGAGTTAAACTTTTCTTATTACTCTTTATCTTGTAGGATGTAGAATTTACTCCCAAAGACACGAAAATATGTAAGGTTGGGTTTCTTGCCAGTCCACAATTCATAAGGCGTCTTAAGGGTGTGTGGACGCAAGTTAACCCTATTCACCATGTGGCACACGGTAGACACCGCTCTGCCTAAAATTTCCTAGCAACTCTACAACCTAGAAGCATATATCTATCCATTTCTTAAATTGTCCTGTTCTTTCACTCAATAATCCCATTTTGCCGAGGAGTCTTCATTGCAGAAAAATCATGTTTGATTCCTAGGCTATCACAGTAAAGATCTACTTTTGCTTCCTTAAATTTCGTGCTGTTATCACTCCGTATCCTGTTAATAGTGACTCCGTGTTGATTTTGTAGGACACGACACTTGGTCATTAAAAACTCTATAGCATCGAATTTCTTTCTCAGAAAACCTATAATCGAATATCGGGAGAAATCATCCAACATCATGAGGATATACCCCTTACAACCCAAACTCTCAGGACCCATAAGATCCATGTAAATCAACTCAAGCACACAAGAGATGGTAATGGAATACAACTTCCTATGGGACAGGGTCCATAAAACGTGTAAGTTGTCTTTCCAAGTGATGATAGGCCATGTACTAGGTCCTTTATAGCTAATCGCATCAAATCTCTAACGTTCACATGACCTAGACGTTGGTGCCAAAGATCCATAAGAGTGATCGTGGCGCTGTTGCAGACATGTGAGGATTTGGGCACAGTCACATAGCAATTATCTTCTGTCCTCACCCCTTGCACTAAAAGTTTACCAGCTTGATTATAGACATTACACGCTTCCCTGTCAAACTTTATGGCAAAGTCAGCGTCACACAACTGGTTAATGCTGAGAAGGTTTGCTTTCAAACCTTTGACGTATAAAACATTCTCTAGCTTCGAAAATCCTGGTAACTCTATTGTACCTCGTCCTACGATGCTAGACTTTCTCCCATTTCCAAAGGTGACTCTACCTTCCTTATAATCCTCTAGGTAGGTAAAAAATGAGACATCACCTGTCATATGCCTGGAGCACCCACTATCAAAATACCACTTTGAGGTGTTATGTGGTTTGAGAACGACATGAATAACAAGGGACTTTTTATCTTTCTTAGGTACCCAAGAAGTGGTAACCTTTTGTTTACCCTTGTTGTTGTTGGTTTTAGCCAGGATGCCGTAAGGATTCACTGACGACAAAGACAACCGTCGGAATTCCTCCATCAAACTCTATGATATGGCAGTTAGAAACTCAACATGCTCTCTCAGACTGGAAAAATCATCAGTACGATGTGGTGGAGCAGTAGTACGTCGTGTCCGACCCAAACTATATCAAAAGTCCCTGAGGTGGCCTTTTCTGTTGCTGTACGTACAAAAGAACATAGTCTTAGGCGGTCCTTGGTTTGCTTTTCTTGGTCGAACTCTCCTTCGTGGTTTTTGACGATGGCCATATGGAGTCGTAATAAACTCAGGAACTGATCTAGGTGAAAATTGGGACATGGAGGCACCATCAAAACTTATTCCTTGCATATCACCAAAACCTAAAGCGGGACCGAGGAGCATCTTTCTCATCTTTCCAGATCTATCCTCGATTTGAACCTTGACTTCCCATGCTCTCTCAAGATCATGAGTAATATGGGCTACAAGGGCTTCAAGTTTCTTCTGAGTCTCTAGGGAGGAATGGATCTCACTCATAAGACTAGCCACTTGTTTAGTCAAGTCCCCTTTCTCTTTCTCAAAAAAACTCTATCTCTCTCCAAACAGCCTCTCTCTCTCTCTCTCTCTAAACAAATTTTCTTTCTCAACACATGCAAACTCTCTCTCTCTCTCTCTCTCTCTCTCTCAAGGTAGTGCAGGTGGATGGCTCTCTCTCTCTCCCTTCTTCTAAATCTTCCTCTAAAGCGGTGATCCTAAGAACTAACACTTTGTTACACTTTTGATTTTAAATGACTCATTATATAACTCAGCGTAGGCGCATTGAAGATTACTCTCGCTCTCACTTGTATCATTCTCCCCATCACTCACATCATTCTCACTATCAACGTGTCCCTGTGAAGTAGCATCCTCATCGTTGTGGGGAGCACTAGAAGTAGTCACATGACTGGACATTCATGCGGTGACTCCTCTATAGAGTCCACCGAATCGACCTCACTGTCGTCATTAAGGGTAGCATTAAGGACAACTTTGCCCTTTTCTTTTGCAAGTCTGTTCAGCCTAGTAGCACACTCAAAAGCTTTATGACCCTTACCGTCGCACTCATAACATCTCTCACCGACTTTTTTAGGAGGGTCTTCAAAATCTTTTTCATTTTTCTTATTTTTCTCAAAATTCTTTTTATCTTTGAAATTTTCATTTTTCTTGAATTTGAGAATTTTCTTGAAATTTTTAGAAAATAGTGCCAAATCATCTAAATCAAAGTCACACTCGAAATCTGAGGTTTCTTTCTCCCTTTCTCTAGATGACTCAACTCTCTTTCTTGTCGACCCCTCACTCTTTCTATCCTCGACATTAAGTGCAATTCCCTTATCTTTAGGCTTGATAGATTTAGGTAACATATCAATTTCTTATGTTTGTAAGTCTCCTACAAGTTCCTCCAATTTAAGCGTGTTTAAATTACCCATAGAATTTAGCACAGTGACTTTAGGGATAAAACACTTAGGCAGTGATCTTAAAATCTTTTTAACAACTCTAGCATTACGAATGTGTTCACCAAGATTAAAGGTAGTGTTTACAATATCAGATAACCTAGCATAAAATTCATCAAAACATTCAGTCTCAAGCATGGTGATAGTTTCAAATTGAGTTGTTAAGTTTTGCAGTTTAGACTCTTTCACAGCATTAGTTCCTTCATGGGTAAGTTGCAAAACATCCCATGCCTCTTTTGACGTGGTACATGTCATTATCCGTCTGAACTCGTCATGTGTGACCGTTCCAGAAATAGCACTTAAACCCTTAGAATTAAAAGATGACCATTTAAATTCCTCTTTAGTCCATGCAGTCATAGATTTTAAATTAGTCACGTTATCAACAGTGATGGAGGGAGGTGCCCACCCCATTTCAACCAAAATCCAAACTCTTTCATCAATGGATTTTAAAGCAGATTTCATGCGGGCTTTCCAGTAAGAATAATTGGTCCCGTAAAAAATGGCATTTTATTATATAATTTCTCCATTTTGAACACGCTTTTTTTTCAAAAATAAATTTTTTAGAAAATTGATATCTTAGAAAAATTTTGCGGAAAATTACATGGTATAATTATATAATTGGCTCTGATACCAATTTGAAGAGTGCGCTTTTGTTTAAATTAAGAAATTATTTAATTAAACTCAGTTTTTCAATTAAATCCTAAAACATGCATCTAGGTGTTATTGATATCAATATGAACATGCAAGAATAGTCAATCACAAACAAAACACACAAATGAGGAAAAATCCCCAAAAGGGGCAAAACTTTTTTAGTTTCACTATAATTTGTAAGAAACGGTTACACGGGTTACAATGAAAATAAGAGGGACATACGAAATACCCTCAGGTGTCGATTTCGATGTCGTCTGCTGGAATCTCCCGCAAGAACTCCAAATGGGCAGTAATGAAGAAGAGACGACTTCTTCACAAATTACTCCAGATAAGTAAAAACGATCCTCTTGAAGGTTTAAAGATCCACATACATAGATGGGAGTGTTTATGTGAATAAAGAAGGCATAAAACCTTAAAAAGTGAAGTCTGTTTTCTGGGCTGTTAATCGCAGAAATTGTGTGTGAAAAAGACTTAAAAAACGTGTAGAAAGTGACCAGATATTTATACGAAAATCGGGGCGGCGAGGTCATTGGAACGAGATAAGCATGTCGCTCTAACAAAGGACACGTGTCGCTCGAACGAGTTCGCGCGACATGTTTATGTCGCTTGAACGACAATGCTATGTCATTAGAAAGAGCTCGTCGATCGAGGTAGTATGCTTCTACACTTAGAAAAATATCTACTTTTGATAAAAACAATTCAGACTTCAAAAAAATATTTTTTGAAAAATTCCCAAATATTTATGCAAATATAAACAACTCCAATAAATCATTTTACCAATAATACGAAGTGCAGTAGTGGGAACGGTTGAGCAGCACATCGCATGAAGCATGATGCACGTGTGAAGATGATGGATGCATGGATTCGGATCAAGTCCGTCGTGAATGATCATGTTGACGTGCCGAATGTAGTGGTATGAGACATACAAACTGTGATATAGGGAAAACAGAAAATTCTTAGATTCTACCTCGGACATTTATAAAATTATGTCCTTACAAGAATCAATTTGGGTCTATGCCTGGGAGGTCAATAGTGGAAGCTATTTATTTATTAAGAAGATTAATGGAGAGATACAGGGAAAAAAAATAAGGTTATTCATATGGTTTTTATAGATTTAGAGAAGGCATATGATAAGATACAAAGAGATATACTATTGTGAATTTTACGTATATATATGAGTGACTTGTAGACATATTGGTGATCAATCATATGTACCACGAGTTTAGACTATAGTAAGAACATCATCTAGGAAAAGTAGTGAATTTCCAATTATTGTAGGTCTGAACCAAGGCTCATCACTATGTACTTATCTTTTTTTGTTATGGATGAGTTCATTAGATACATATAAGAGGATGTGTCATGGTGTATATTATTTGCAAATGATATTATTTTAGTGGATGCAACAAATATGAGGATTAATTCTATATTGGAATTGTAGATAAAAACTCTAGAAATAAGAAACAAGAGGATTTAAAGTAAAAAGAGCTAACACATAATATATGGAGTGCAATTTTAGTAATAATAGGAGCAAATGCTAGGATATGATGAAGCTAGAGGGTCAAGAGATACTTAAAAATAATCATTTTTATTATTTAGGATCAATTATATAAAAAGATGGAGATATTAGTGATGGTGTTACTCAAAGGATTAAATAAGGTTGAGTTAAGAGTTACCAGTATATTGTGTGATTGATGTGTACCTTTGAAGTTAAAAGTGAAGTTTTATAGGATGATCAGTAGACCCTCCATGTTATATAGGACAAAGTGTGGGACAATCCCAAAACAAAATGTGCAGAAAATGAGCGTGGATGATATGTGAATGATAAGATGAATTGGTGGTAAAACTCAAAACGATAAAACTAGAAACGAACAAATTCATAAAATAGTAAAAGTAGCTCCTATAAAAGATAAATTGAGATAAAAATCATCTTCAATAGTTTGGACATTTCATGTTGAATAAAAAATTACACAAGAGGTAAACCACAAATACAATTATTTTATTACACAAGAAACATTATACAAAGTTTAGTACAATTATTGACTCACAAATGCACACCCAAGTGACCCACTAATATTACAAGATTCACTCAGTATTTAAGACACAATTTTATTACTCAAAGGCACACCCCACTCCCTCTAAGTACACTCACTATTTAACTAAGACTCTTTTACTTAGAACACTTAATTTTTTCTTTCTTCACTTGATGCCCAAAATGGGAACAATTACCTCCTATTTATACTATTGGAAAATTTGGTGGGCTGAAACATTTTAGCCACAAAATTATGTTGGTTAGTAAAATTCTCAAGTGGGAAGTTTCTAGAAGTTGGCAGAGAGAAGGTAAGGAAGACAAAGAGAAACATCCAAAAATAAGGAGACGAAGACTTTACTATAGAATATTCTAGAAAATAGAGAAGTAGTGTTGCCACTAATACTCCCCCTCAACACCGACTCTCTTCTTGAATCGTACGATCGGGTTTATTTGTCTTTGTTCTTTTCTTATCAGTGGTTGTATCTTAGGAAATGTTTCACTCGATGTGATTTCCTTTGTCTTTGTCAAGACATGGGTGATTTCTTTTAGCCTTTAATCCCATTGCATTTGATCTTGTGCCTTTGATGCATAGTTCCACCGTCCTTGATTATCACAGACATTAAATCTTTGAGTAGTAATTGTGAACTCCCCCACCCTTTTGACATCATCTCCCATTAGTTCAATGAAACAATAGTTATGACTTCAATTCTCCCTCTAAATTCTCTTGAGTAGTTTTTCCATATGGTGCGGATTTGTCAACCTATAATGCGATAGTCTTTGTGGTATTTATCAGATAGCCATCATCTTCTAAATTTATATTATTTTTATCGATGTTATATTTCTTGTTGTCTTTCGCTGTATCATTTTCCGTTTAATCATTATCGATTCCTTGTAGCGACAATTTATTTTGGGTTTGCCTCTCCAATTATGGATATGTGGTACCTTAATTTCTTGAACACTTCACCAGAATGGACTCGTAAAATCTTATGCCAATGCTCTGGTGCTGTTGATGTGAATCATTATTAGCTCACGACATACTTTGTGAAGTTGTGTCTCCTCATCTGAATCGACATGCTTCTTGACTTGTCTTTCCTCAACAAAAGCTATGTTAACTTCCTCCTCATCCAAATATTCTTTGATAAAAACTAAACCAATTTTGTCTTCATTCCACTCTTCTTCAATCTCAATCTGGTTTATTTTATCATTAACCCACATCTCTTCAATGTCAACTTCTTCAACTTAGAAGTAATCTCATATATGACATACTATTACGATGGATGCTTCGAAATCCTATTATTCTTCGCTATTAATTTCTTGTCTCTTCGATGTTTTCAAGTTACCTTCTATCGAATTCTTTCTATACTAACAGTCTCTGGCATAGTGACACCTTTGGACAAAATTATAGAACTCAGTGTTTTGTCGTTTATATGTTAGACCGTGTTGATAATATTTTTCCTCATTTGGTTTAGTTCCCCCTAAACAAGAGTTCCTTTCCTCTTTTAGTTGCCTTTTCTTGTTCCACGTGACTTTTTCAGCAGTCTGTCAATTATTTCCTCTTTTGTCAGCGTAGAGTTCTTCCTCTTCATTCTTTATTAAGACCCCACCCATTTTTCTCATCAATGTCTCCTGATTAGATAATAAATTTTACAAATCAACTAGTATGTGTTAATTTTTCCAAATGCATATTGCCATAGTAAATCCATTATATTTTGGCTTTAAGCCATGAATAATTGTTATCCTCATCCATTGTTCACTAGTTTTAGATTCACGATCAAGTAAAGAAATTTCGTGACATAAATCTTTAATTTTCTTAAAATACTAGAGGATGGTCATGCCCTCATGAGTGGTGGTCATTAATTCATTTCCACCATCTATAAATGTGCGTCATTTATCTTTTAGAAAAGAGAGACAAGAGTGTCCCATGCATCCTTCAGTTTCTTTTCATCCTTGATATGCCCCAATAATTTCAGGTGTACTGATATTTTGAGTGTATGCAAATATTTACCCACTTTTATTTTCCATTTTCTTAAGCCTCGACATTTTCCTGGGAGGGTGGTGTAGTGTCTATACCACCAACATTTTCCTATATATTTTGTCCTTCTAAGAAGGATATCATGCAGGTGCTCTAAATTTTTTAATTGGCGTGGTATAATTTTACAAGCCCACCACCAAATATGTTACAAAGTCTTCCCCCACAATCACGTGCTTAAATTAAAATGGTCGCTGACCAATTAGGCTTACACAATCCCAAACTATTTTCGATCTTTTGGCATTACTTCACTTCTTTAGCAATACCCTTTAAATGATCCCTGACCATTTGACTCAGATACCAAATTATTGAGTAAAAAAAGTCAAGTCTAGACCAATGGATGCCCTTATAAGGAAGGGTGATTTAGTTATTATTGATACTGGAGGAATGGATAGAGATAGACCTAAATTGACTTGCTCTGGTATTTTAAAAAATGACATATATCATGTCATTTAACCAAAGATATTGTAGTGAATAAAAAAAAGAAAAAATACAATTCATGTAGCGGATACCAAATAATTGAGAAAATATTTTGTTGAGTTGAGAGTTTTTGCATCCCAAACTTCATAAATACACTTTAATATAATGTTTTATGTGAATTTTTTTGAAGTCTTTATTACTATGACTTTTAGGAGTCAAAGTCTAAAACTCTAAGAATTATAAGCAAGAGTTATAATAAAGCGAACCAGGATCAAGGCACACATAAGTATTATATTTGTTCGCGCACTAATAAAAGTCATTCAGTTGTGCCACATTTGAATATCTCGTTGGCTGGTGATTACTGTTTTAGCGTCTCTTTTCCTTCTTATTCCAGCCATTCTTTGGAATTAAAACTTACTATTAAGAAACTAACCAAGACACCAACCTTATGATCCCAAACAAATCGTGATCAAATCTACTCACGTAGCAACAACTAGTGTAGCCTATTCTAAGCTTAATGAGGCTTTTGATAAGTTGAAGAATGAGGATTCTGAAGCGGCTTACACTCATTCTAGGCTAGTTTTTGAACTCAAATTTCATGGTGAGATTAAGTAAGAAAAGTTGAGATTTACGTGCACGTGCAATTGAATTTAGGCATTTGTAGTCTAATGAATGTTAGGTTGCAACTTCTAATGAATTCAAGGTGAGTGGAATGCAACGGAGTTAAATGACTCTTATAAATAAGAAGGCATTCTAGATGGAATAAGCTTTTTTTTTTCCCGAGAAGAAGTATTTGATCCTAATTTTTAAAATTATATTTGTAATCAAAATCAAGTCATTGTTTTCCGGTTGTTGGTCCTATTTTAATAAATGTGGAACATATGTCGATCTGTGCAGAAATGAAGAGGGGAGGTTAAAGGCTTTTTTGTGGTTATGAAACTAAATAAATGTTAAAATATTCATGGGATGGGAGTCCACCAAATCTTTTGAAATGGGACTAAAGCCTAAATATCTATTTTTGCCCCCTGCTTTAGATCCGTTTGGTGGAGATGAAATATTTCAAGTGGGAAGAAAAGTAAAATGGTGAAGTATCACACACACACACACACACACATATATATATATAGTTTTTACATTTATAATTCAATTTTGTACGTTTAAAAATACGAATAAGTGCACTCGTTGTATTTATGCCATTACAAACCAAAATAATAAACAAAGTACAACATGGAATAGTTGAAAATATATTTCATGAGTTTACTTTTCACCGTTGTGAAAAATACATTATTCGCGGGTGGCTTTGAGCATGTGCCAAGTGGACGATCACACATGACCCCCACTAATCTAATTGTTATAACTTATATGTATGGGGCCTTTTTTTTATGTCAATACACACAAAAGGGCCTTGTATGGAGCCTTGTTAATTTTTATCAATTTCAAAACCGGCCCCTACTCATCAATGTATATCACCCAAAATGAACCCTAAAAGAACAAAGTTGAAACATTATGACTTCAAATAAATTTATAATAAAAACGATTTGTCCATGATGAGATATGCAACGTGAAGTTAATTTCCCTACTAAAAGTGATTGTGGTTGTTTGTTGTTGTGTTTGTTTACTATTATATGGTAAACCATATCACTCCTTACTGGTGTAGTCATTCGTTCTCCTGCTAATGTGTAAAATTAATTAGAAAAGGCTAATTGATATATTACTTGATTGCTTATGGTGTGCGGTGTGGGTACTATGGTTGTTTTTGCTCTTTGTGGGTTTTGGTTATGGAAAGCCTGCAAAATTACGTTTTAAATGTTGGAATATTTTAAATATTCTAATATGCGCTTACATATTAAAATAACAATTATATTTGGGCTTCTATTATGTTTGGACTAATTAAGTGATCTTATTAGTAAAGTCTAGTAAGACATTTAAAAATGATTATGGGCTTTGTCATGGTTGATTATCCAAGAGTCGCCTACTAATTACTTAAGATTCACCTATTGGTTAATCAAGAGTCACCTAATTATAATTTATAAAGTTCTAATTAGATGCCTATTAATATAATGAAGGGTTCTGGTCCCCAAAGCTAATGCACTCAAAACACCCTCCTCCTCATTTCCATCAATGAGAGAGAACTCAGAGAGAGAGAGAGAGAGAGAGAGAGAGATTAGTATGTGGGAGATCTCCAACCCCCATGTCTCAATCACCACTATGGATTCTAGTATACAATTTATATAATTATCTTATTAGGTAATCTTGATAATCTAATATGTTGATGAATTTTATTTAATATTCCAACAAGTGGTATCAGAGCCTCATCATATTAGATTATTGGGACTGGTAATGTGATTATGATTTAGAAGTGATTTTGTTCGATTTATCATACATATGATGAAACCATATATGACTTTTAGGATTTTATGTAGAATTTATATATGATTTATGATAATTTTTATAATCAAAATCCCAAATTTATTAAGGATTGTTAATCCATAGTATTTTTTATTTCTCTTAAAAGGGATTAATTCATAATGGATTTGGATGGATTAATTCTGTTTTGTTCAAGATTAATATGAGAATTGTTGAAATCTTGATATAGAATTTGAGGGACATTTTCAGCGACATATTTCGTTTTTTTACTTAGAATTTAATGAAATTTTGATGGTCATCTGGAAACGTTGAAATAAATAAAACACATTGTATATAATGGGCACGACTCTATCTAAGTGATTTTTAATATTAGATTTATGATAAAGTGTTCACATGGTTGATGGGAGGAAGAAGAATCCAGTCAGGAGAACATATATTTTCTAAAAGATTTGGATTCAGGATTTTTTTTTAAACCAAAGGTTTCTCCCATTTATTGTATTTAATTAATATCCTTTTGTCTTATATCTTAAAATAAATTAATGGAAGTAATATGTTACCAAAGTAAACTATATTGCATACATTAATCTATTTTTCATTGATTAAATGTGTGTATTTATTATTTATGCGATTAGCGATCGACCCAAAGGAAGATTGTTAATTGGACAAATAATAAATATACATGCATGAATAAATGTGTGATGATTATTAAGTTTTCATGTGGACAATATACCAGCCCAAAGTAAGGTTGTTGTTTGACGATATTCACCATCAAAATTTTAATTTTATACTAAGAGTACCACTCACAAGTTGATGTTTCTGTTCAAAGACTAAACATTAATGTTCTGCTAGGTATCTTGAAAAAAGGGCCCGCCATTATAGTTGTTTAAAATTTATGTCTTGCATTTATGTATAACTTGACATGAATTTTAATTTTAGTTTATGTTATTTATTTTTCCTCTAAATTCAATTACTTCTTCTGCTACTAATATCATTGCCAACATGAACACAATTCCTATGATTAACGGCACAAACTTCAAGAACTGGAAAGAGAATATTCTGATAGTTCTCGGCTACATGGATTTAGACTACGTACTAAGGAAAGAACAACCCGCTCCTCTAACGGAGAAAAGTTTTCTTAAGGATAAAGCAAACTTTGATAAGTGGGATCGTTCTAATCGCTAAAGTCTAATGATGTTATAGCGCAACGTTCCAGACGTATTCAAGGGCGATATATTCGATGATGTAACTGCTAAGGGTTTCCTGCTAGATATTGAAAATTATTTCGTAAAGAACAAAAATTCTAAAACAAGTACGCTTCTAGCTAACCTTATCCAAATGAAATATAAAGGTAAAGGAAACATAAGGGAGTACAATATGGAAATGTCTAACATCACTTCAAAACTTAAGGCGCTAAAGTTAGAGGTATCTGATATCTTGCTCTTGCATCTGGTACTAATTTCACTTCCTGCACACTATGGACAGTTTATAGTTAGCTATAATACTCAAAAAGACAAATAGACTCTTAATGAGATCATTTCTAATTTTGTGCAAGAAGATGACAGATTGAAGCAAGAAAAGACAATTGAAACTGCTCATATTGCATTTACCTCAAAGAACAATAAGCAAAAATGGAATGATACTAAGAAAGTGGAACATATTTGTAAGCTCGTTCGACTAATTTATACCCTACTAAAGGACTACATATTTTGCTCGTTCGACTAATATACACCCACAACAGATTAGGAAGCATGGACATGCCACATGACATGACACATTGACGTGGCATTTTTTAAGGATATGGGACACGAGGACACATTAATATAACATTTATATTTTTCACATTAATGATAAATAACATCATTCCGGTGACAATCAGAGCTAAATTCGACAAACAGATATAAACATTATATATAAACTAAAACATTATATATAAAGTGAAACATAACCACGTCTTCTCGAAATAGAAAAAAAAAATATAAACATTATATATAAACATATGTATTAGAATTTAAGGTTTTACATATATTATTACCTAATTATTTTTATGTTTTTAATATTACACTTTTCCTGGAATTTCTGTTTTGAAATTTAAAAGTTACGCACCCGTGTGTCCCCATGTATCCCTCAGTGTGTCCCCTGTGTGTCCATGTGAGTTTAATTTAAAAAAAAGTAAAGAGATAAATTGAACACTATTTTTTACATGTCTAACATGGTTCCCAGTGCTCGGGAGCCTTGGGATACAGTCAATACTTCATGTGTTTTAATCCAAGTGTCAAATCTGCAGTATGATCATAGTCTAGGAGTAAAAACTGAAAAAATTCCTGATCCTCATTTCACTGGAAGTCAACACTGGAAAGCAGAGGTTTCCTCAACCTATATTTTGAATCACAAGAAGATATGCAACGTGTTTGGATGATAGGTCCCATTCCTCTTCAAGTACTCTTTTTCAAACCTTTAATAAAAAGAATGACCCTGGGTAAGATTCCTTGATCTCCATCATGTGTTTTGGCATCCTAGGTTAATTTTTAAGATTACAAGAAGGTGGGAAACCCTGTTCGTATAGATCATGAAACTATAGAATAAAAGTATGGTCTTTATGCTAGAATGTTGGTGGAGACTGACTTCTCTTACTCATTATCCCACACAGTCATCACTGAGAGAGGAGAGAGGAGGACTGCCCATTGAGATCAAAATAGAGCATCCACTGTCATGCTGTGAGGGTATGGTGAATGCGTGGACACCCTATTTCAAAGTGCAAGAATGTTAAGAAGAGGGTGCATAGAGTTTTTGAGTCCACTAGGCAGTTCATAATTGTACAAGTTGCCAAGGAAACTTCTATGGAAATAAAAAGAAATAGAATGAATGAAAATGATGTTTAAGTATGTGTTCAAGAAAAAACTGGGGTAAAAAGGTTTTGATCCAAAACGGCAAGACACACGAGTTGTTTCTCGCATTGAACAGTGATATTGATTTTGGGTAGTATTGTAGATGATCAACATGTGGAAAACTACGTATCTGAGTTGGTTTTGGATGATGATAGTGATAAAGATCAAGGTGAGGCATTAAGGGTTACACCTACTTAGTGGCAGCAAGAATACCACGAATGAGATCTTAAGGGATAAGCTTCGTCTCAGTTGGGTTCAAGCACAGAAAATAGAGACATTCAAGGTGATAATTCTCAAGGTTGTCGATAAAGAAGTTTGAGAGGATTCGAAATTAGAAAAGACTTAAACTCATCCTTGCTTAATTTTAAAAAATAAAATAAAAATCATCCTTGATTAACGTGGCATCTATTATGAAGCCAAAGCATCTCATTTGGGCCTTGACCATGAGTTGGAGGGTCAAAGAGAGAACATATGTATGATGGGTCAATGTAGAGATGTCATAAATGGGGATTCGATTAGATCATTACAGCTTCAGGAGGTTTCAAGTGGTAGAACTCTCTAAAATTCTTCAAGTGGGTTAGTAGCTAAGTTAGCAATTTAACTTCACTTGGGCTTCAATTATATGATATCTTTACAGTCCATTATATTATCTAGGGCATTGATTATGTTGTGTTTACTAATTAATATCATCTTATCGTTGAGAGTTGCATGATTGTGTTGATCTGGAGAATTTTTAGGATGGAATTTTACCCACCCCCAACCTACGAACTCTTGGGATAAACAATTGCAAGAAACTAAGTAGCCCATACCCCTACGAACACATGGGATAAACAATTGCAAGAAACTGAGGTGCTCATACTAGATCAGATTCAAACCCTTTCACCTCTTCCTTTATATATATGCTGAAATTCATTTTGAGTAGCTGTTGAAATTTTATTTCGAGTAGTGGAAATTTTGTTTTGAGTAGTTGCTGAAATTCTATGTTAAAATTCATTTTTGAGTCCATGTAAAATTCTTGAATAAATAATAGTGATGCTCCTAACCTATGGAAGAAGATCTCACCTAAGAATATCTTCGATGAATTTTTTATATTTTGAAAGAGATAATAAATACACCTAGTTTATTGTGAATTCCTTAGTTTGGGCTCAACTTGGACTAATTAATGTGAGCATAATTGTAATGTGACCTTTTTCATTTTGACATTGTTGATTAGGTAAAAAGTAAGGGAAAAAAATAAAGATTTCGGTGGCAAAGATGGCGCAATGATTTCATTTGCTAATATGCTTGATAACATCATGGCGAGGGATACAGAGAAGATTACGGTGGCTATCTTTGATGATGATTTTGAGATCACCTATGTTCCAAAAAATGAATTAATACGGTTTTGTAAGATGCAAGAACTAGATGGAGTTTGCATTATCGCATACATAAGGTTAGATTTAAGTTTTACCATATTTTATTTAATTCATGAATGCATAAATGAGGTTAGATGGAGTTTACATTTTTGCATACATGAATGCCCTTCTAACTCACGTGCGTTTGGTTTATGTATAGATGCCTATATGACAAATTTGGAAGGAGTTTTGAAGTTATTAGATTAGTAAATCCCCTCTCCATTCGGGATGCATTTTCTAAAAACATTGGGCATCAATTTATAATAGAAACTCTACAAAAGGCATCAGACAAACAAATATTTATTATTCCATTCAATACCGGGTAAGTTTGGTAGATATGTAAAAGTTTTCTAGCATAATAAATGTGTGTATGTATAATATTCCTAATCTACAATAATTCTTCATAATATAGGTATCATTGGGTTTTGCTTGTGATCGACTTTATTTCGAACAATGTATTTTGGGTTGATTCTTTACACGGGGAACCAAGCTTGGACCTTAAGCTCTATATAAACACTTAAGTAGTGTCCTAAATAAATGCTTAAAGTAAAATTATTGATTTTGTTTCACATAATTATAATATAATTATGTCATTATGTTTTTTTATTGAAGTGAAATTAGATCGCTTTTTGACAATCAAAGGAAAAATATCATTACTAAACTGGGAGAAAGTTAAGGTATTTGTTTGATAAAATAATTGTAATATTTAGGTATTCATATTTGACATGAGTAGTATATTAACTCCTTTATTTTCAGGGCCCTAATCAACGAGGAGAAATTGCGTGTGGTTTTTTGTATTGAAGTTCATGCGAGCGCTCTTGGAAAATTCACCGAAGTCTAGACAAATGAAGGTCACATGTTTTTTAATATTTTTTACATTCTTTTTTATTTAGATCTGATAAAAGCTAAATGTAATTTTATTTGTCTTGTTTAGATGAAGGACTTGGCTAGAAAGTCGTCATATCAAACTCACGAGATCAATGAACTTCAACATGAGTTCATGGAATTTATTCAGCCCTATTTCGTATGACATGGAGCACTTTGCCGACACAATTTCGAGAAAGCCAAAGGAGGACCGAGGCATTTATGCGTGAATTTTTTATGTACATTTTTTAGACATTTTTTTAATGATCTACATAGTGGGTATATCTAAATATGATACATGTAGTAGGTCATTATTTTTTTTGTGGATAATTAATGTAGATGGTGGGTATATCTATTTGTGCCCGACTAGTTTTTTTATATCGACAAATGACTTGGTTTGGTGCATTTTAGGTGTATGTGGATTCAAATACGAAAAAAATTCAAGACTGCTTTTTATGTTATTGTAAATTTTGATTTGTGTTAAGTTTATTTGTCAACTATGACATTAATATTGGTTATTAATTTTTTTTATTATATGTTTAATTTATGACCGTTTATATTAAACCCTCATGTCCTGGAATTTTTATATGACCTTTTTAAAAATTTGAAAACTATATATCATGACGCTTTTTAAATTAAATATGACATCTTATAGAGTACATTATGACCCTTTTGTATAGCAGATATGACACTTTTAAAAAAGTCATATATAACCGTTAGCTAATATGACACTTTTTATGAGTATCAATTATGATATCCAAACTTATGACGATTTTTAATGAAAAATAAAGCGTCATAAAATGCACTTTATGACACTTAAAAAATGTCATAAAACGGCTTTTTTATTGTAGTGAAACTTCTCACTTTAGTTTATTATGAAGTTAATTTATCTTTTGCCTGTCATACTTAGTGGATAAATTCTGGTGCTACTACTCATGTAAGTATGTCTATCCTGGGTTGCCTGTGGAGCTGACCACCAAACGATGCTAAAAGATTCATCTATAAGGGCAATGGCAAAACAGTTGCAGTTGAAGCAATTGAGGACTTTGTATTATCTTTTAATACTTGTCATTTTATCCAATTAAGAGAGACTTATGTAGTACTGTCTTTCAGATGGAATTTGGTTTCTATTTCTATTGTGAATAAATATAGTCTTTTCTTGTTCATTTGGAAATAACAAAGTTAGTTTTTTTCTTAATTTTACTCTTGTTGCGACTGGTTCTTTAATTGATAAATTTTATATGTTAAACACCAACACATCATCTAATGAAACCTTGCAAATAACTACAAGAGGCACAAAATTCAAATTGACTAATGAGAATTCCGTCGGCTTATGGCATAAACATTTGGGTCATATCTCCCGAACGAGAATTGAAAGGCTTGTGTCAGACATAATACTTAAACCCATTGATTTAACTAACTTTGATGTTTGTATTGGGTATATAAAGGGGAAATAGACAAATATTTGAAAATTGAGTGCCAAAAGTAGTTTTGGCGTCTTAGAATTGATACATATTGATATTTGCGGTCCATTCCCTACGGATTCTTGAAATTGTCAACACTATTTTATCAATTTTATAGACGACTATTCTCATTATGGGTACATATATGTAATTTATGAGAAGTCTCAAACCTTGTACGTTTTTAAGGCCTTCAAAGCCGAAGTTGAAAATTAACTAGGCAAGAAGATTAAAGATGTCAACTCCGATCGTAGTGGTAAATACTATGGAAAATATGATGGATAAGGTGAACAACGTCCATAACCTTTTGCAAAAATTCCCAAAAGAATGCAGTATCGTCCTAAAATACACAATACTGGGCAGCCTATGAATGGTGTTGTTGAGAAAGGAAACATAACGTTTAAGGACGTGGTAAGAAGTATGATTAGTCACTCTTCTTTATCGAAATTTCTCTAGGGGGAGACACTTAAGACTTTAATATATATTCAAAATAGAGTACTTAGTAAAGAGGTAGCTAAAACCATTTATGAACTATGGATAGGCCGAAAACTTATCCTTAAACATTTGCACATTTGGGGATGTCCATATGAGACAAGGCCTTATAGACCAACATAAACGAAACTGGACTCAAGAACTATTGGCTGCTATTTTTTGGGTACGTTGAACAACCGAAGGGTTTCAAATTATATGATCCCTCAACTAAGTCCTTTTTCGAGATGGGAAATACGAGATTTCTTGAAGATGTTAAGTTTGAGGGAGAAGATACGGTTAAGAATAATAATGTTGTCTTTGAAGAGGAATCAATTCCTCTCCCAAACATTGTTCATCCTGCGAACAACATTCAAGAAGACAACAATGAGGACTTCCCTACTCAAAATCAAAGAGTTATATCAAAAGAGCAAACTCAACAACCTCATGAGTACTTGTAGATTATTTTGATTTAGAGATGAATCAGATGGATGTTAAAATGTTTTTTCTCAATGGTAACATTGAGGAAACCATAGATATGGTGCAACCAGAAAACTTGACCCATGTTTTCCAAAGTCTATGGTTTGCAAACTCAAGAAATCCATACATGGTCTCAAACAAGCTTCCCATCAATGGTATCACAAGTCTCATCAAGTCATTATCTCATATGATTTTGAGGTTAATGTAGTTGATGATGGTATATAACATAAGTTTAGTAGGAGTATATTTATCTTCCTCGTGCTTCATATTGATGACATATTATTGGCTAGCAGCGATATAGGCTTATTTGTACGAAACCAGGAGATTTCTAATCAAGCATTTTTAAATGAAAGATCTCGAGGATGCCTTTTTATATTGGGAATTAAGATACATTGAGATCGCTCTCGGGGTGTCCTTGGGTTATAAAAAAAGTTCTATATCGAGAAATTACTCTCTAGATTTGGCATAAAAGATTATGCACATGGAAATACTCCTGCTGCTAAGGGAGACAAGTTTAGTCGCTGTCAATGCCTCAAGAATGAGACTAAAAGTGAAGAAATAAAAAAGGTTTCTTATGCTTCAGCTATAGGGAGTCTTATGTATGCTTAAATATGTACGCATCTGGATTTAGTGTACATAGTGAGTATGTTAGGAAAATATTTGAGTACTATAGGAGTCTTATGTATGCTCAAGTATGTACACGTTCGAATTCAGTGTACATAGTGAGTATGTTAGGAATATATTTAAGTAATTCTAGAATGGATTACTGGAAAGCAGCCAAATGAGTTATGGGGTATTTATCAAGAACAAAAAATTATATGCTCATCTACCGAAAGTTAGATAATTTGGAGATCATTGGGTATTATGACGCCAATCTTGTGGGTTCCGAACACACTAAGAGATCCACTTCAGGATATGTATACATGTTATCTGAAGGTGCTATTTCTTAGAGGAGTACTAAGAAGACACTCATTGTACCTTCCACTATGGAAGCGAAGTTCATAGCCTATTATGAAGCAATAAATCATGCAATATAGCTATGAAATTTTATCACTGGGATGCAAATTATTAATAGTATTGAAATACCACTAAAGTTTTATTGTGACAATAATTTGGCAGTTCTATATTCAAATAACAGTAGAAGATCATTGAAGTCTAAGTAATTATACATTAAGTTTCTTGTTATTTATGAAAGAGTTAGGAGTAAGATAGTGTCTATTGAACATATAGGAACAAACTCAATGCTAGCGGATCTAATTACTAAAGGCTTACCACTCAAGGTCTTTAATGAGCACACTGCTCATATGGGTGTTGATTTAATTGATGATATTCAATCTTAGTAGGAGTTTTTCCTTATTATAATATTCTCTTATTTGACATTATCCAGTTACTTTATGTATGTTTCAGTTTTCTGCAAAGTTGATGGTATTTTCATTTTGTCGTTTTCACTGAATGTGTTGATATGCCAAGTATAGCCTCGTCCAAGATCACACCACCTCGGCCAAAGCCAACCATCACCAATCTGTTCAGAATTGGGGAATTATGACTCAGCCAGGGGGTCTCAGCCTCGGCATTGAATACTAGGCCATGTGTGTTTTGTAGCACTAATTATAAGTGTTATAGACCCTCGTCCTTGGCCCCCACCTAGGCTAACGAAGACAAGATAAGATTACTCAGCATGAGCGGTGTTAATTCCTTAGTGGACCACGTATTAACAATTCAACCTCGACCATGATGCTCGATCGAGGCCTGATAAGTGGTAAGGTGAAAGTATTCGGAGACGCATGAGAGTGTACGCATGGGCTCCAGATTCCACTTGGACCAAAATCGTTATAACAACATCTCCCTCACACGTGAGGGAATATTTGATCATCGTGACCAACATGTGATAGAGACAACTAGCTCCTCCTCATTGGCTAGGAACATTCTATGCATTCTTATTATATGCTTGGGGGTACACTATACCCCTAAGGCACTATAAATACTTGTCTTCTATATCATTGTAAGGCATCACTTATTGTAATCCCTACTGAAACTTTGCTAAATTCATCACTAGGGGAGATAAAGATTGCATGCTTGCATCTCAAGGACATTAGAGCCCATATTTAGTGGATTTCACACACTCACACAGTGAACGTAGGCGCTTTACAGGATGAACCACATACATTTGGTATTATCTTCCTCTTTGCCTCTTCTCTTTATGTGTTTACATATATATGCCATACTCCATTGTTGTGCTAGTTGACGCTTGATTATCATTTTGATCTAGTGATACCAATTCTGGTATCATCAGTCTGGTGCTGATTGTGGGAACAAGATAGCCCTCTTCTTTCCTTCATTTGTAGATACTCCGTTGGGTTCTCTATTGGTGGTCCAATATCATCCTTGGTTGATCTTGAAAAACTATTGAAAGAACTCTGGTTTGAGTTTCAGCTTAATTTCTGCTTTTCTAGCTCACATCAACTACATCATTTGGTTTTTTTGGTCATCAAAACTTTTCGATGGAATCAGATCCTCCTACTATAGGTGGACCTAGTACCAGCCAATCCCCACCTCAGATATAAATGGTTGAGGTGATGGAAGTTTTGAATTCCTTGGTGGATAGTCAATGACAAGTGCAAGCAACTCTTGTTGCATTTAGCTAAAAAATGATGGTTAGACCTATCAGTATTGGAGGTGAGACAATCACTATGGCTTCTAGGGAGGGTTCTCCAGATCCAATGGCCAAGGTACCAACCTAGGACCCACTCAAAGACCCTAAGTGTTTACGCCTGGGGAGGCTGGTACAAGAATGCCCAGATGATGAGGATGAAGAGTATGATGATGAGGACGACTGAGAATGTTTGGAGCCTTATGAAATCTCTAGAGGCACTGTACGACTTATTTAGCCCAATCGAGGATATAATGATAGGTCGCGCTGAGAATGCAGGACCAGAGCATCGGCATTATATAGGCGAAGTAGGGGGTCGACCTTTGATAGGCTAGGCCTAACAGTAGACGATCTGAGTAACTGCCTCTCCAGATCTCAAAGTATCACTGGTTCCAGACGGAATGACAAATATGATGACCATCGACCTCCTAGAGGCCTAGATGAGGAACAACAAAAGGTGAATAGCCGATAGAGGATAGTTTCCAGAGAGCCATCAATTCTGACAGATGGTAGAGAGGGGCCGGAGATAATATGTCCCAAGCTGAGGTTATAGCTACACCCAAGAGACCTTAGAATGATTCTATTCAGAGACTTGAGGACAAGATAGGGGACATTTTGAAGAGCCGAGACCCCTTGTAGAGGGGATATACTTAAGGCTCCCCCTTTGTGGCTAAGATAATGAGTTATCCAACTCCGAGTGAATTTAAGCGATCGGTAGTCATGCCCAAGTATGATGGGAGCACTAATCTAGTCAACCATGTGGAGATGTATCAATCAGCTACTGATATCTACTCCGTCTTGGACGAGATGAGGTTTCGGTCCTTTTCAAACACACTGACCGAAGCAGCTCATCTACGGTTCACCTATCTTCCTAAAAACTCGATAGAGAATTTTAAACAGCTAGCAAAAAGGTTTATACATAACTTTTGTGACAACACACCTGTTGTATGTCAAGCAGGGAAAGAATGAAAGTTTGAGAGAGTACGTAGCAAGTTTCAACAAGGAGAAATTAAGAGTTGAAGATTACGAAGAGAGTATCGCTATGATCGCCCTGATGGGAGGTCTATAGAAAGGGAAGCTACTTTGGAGGCTTATCGTAGATCCTCTAAAATCTATGGCCGAACTCCTGGTTATGGTCGGGAAGGTCATGATTATGGAAGAGTCAATGGCTACTAAAGGTGAAAATGAGAAGGGAGTAAGCAATGGAGGTAAATTCCTGAAAAAGAACAAGGATAGTAAGAAGAGGTCTACGGACGACAAGTTCGCTGATTACACCCTTTTGACAGTCAGTTATGAGCACATCCTGAATGAAATAAAGAATGATTAGTCTCTGACATGGATCGAGAATTTGAAAGATCCTCCGCATAACAGGAATAAGAATATATGATGTGAGTTTCACCAAGATCATAGCCATACGACTGACATATGTTTCTCTCTCAAGGACGAGATCGAGAAAATGCTGAAAGTTGGTAAGTTAAAAAAATATATGGACAAGAGCAGTTCAAAAGGTGGCCGAGACTACACCTGAAAAAAGATGAATGACAAGTGTAAGCCTAATGCTCTAGCCAACCGAGGCGAGGATGACTTGGAAGATGATGATGAAGCTGAACCTCACTTTACACCTCCAATCATCGATCCTAAGGGTAAGCTCCATAAAATTTCTCCCAGAGTTAAGATGGTCTGTGGAGGACTTGCTAGAGGAGGAAAAAAGATCGCTGATAGAAAGGCCCATGTGGCAGAGGCCAAATATCTTCTTCCAAAACATAAGGAAGTACACTCGACAATGGTTGAACCGAAGAAGGTAAAAAGAATTGAAGTTGATATGAATACTTTGATTGGTAGTTTACCCAAGCTGGATTTTAAAGGGGATCTTACCCCGCACGATGACCAATTGGTAATCACCACCTTGGTGCACGGGTATAAGATTCCCAGAATATTAGTCGATGGTGGAATCTCGGCCGATGTGATGTTTTAAGATTGCTACAAGGGTTTGGGTCTGAGAAAAAGAGGTTAGTCTTGTATCACCAACCACTCATCGGTTTTAGGAATGAGAAATTGCACAATTTGGGCATTTATGAGATGGAAGTTAGAATGCAAAATAGATGGGCAAAATTCCTCATAAAGAAAATCAACTTCTTTGTCATGGATGAGAGTGTATACTCAGCATACAACATAATTTTGGGAAGTATCCATCAAGGAATTTGAGGTTGTGCTCTCAACGGTTCACCAAATAATTAAATTCCCGACTTTATAAGGGGTAGGGGAAGTTCAAGGTGACCAAATTGAGGCACGCAAATACTACTTCAACTCGCATAAGGAGAGGGAGGAATATAAAAGGGCCATTATGACTTACAACATTGATACCTTGGACCCTATGGATGAAATAAATCTAAAGAAGGGTGAGGTCGCTGAGAAGGTGGAATCTATTGTCCTCAATGAGGACGAGCAAGAAAAAATCATCCAAATCGATAAAGCTTTGAAGAAGGAGATTAAAGAGGAGATGATCAAGCTGTTAAAAAAGAGGCAGATCATCTTTACTTGGTGTTATGAGGATATGCTTGACATCGATCCGAAGGTCCTTTGTCATAAGCTTAATATGTCCGAGGATATAAAATCGCTCAGACAGAGAAGAAGAGTTTACTCTAGAGAAAAAATATTATGTCATCAAGGAAGAAGCGAAGAAGTTGGAAAAGGCCGACTTCATCAAGGAGGTCATTTACCCTGAGTGGTTGGCAAATGCAGTCATCATCCCTAAGGCCAATGATAAATGGAGGATGAGCGTTGATTTTACAGATATGAATAAAGCCTATCCTAAAGACTATGTTCCTCTGCCAAGGATAGACTAGATGGTTGATGCTACTGTCGGCCATGAACTAATGGGTTTTATGGATGCCTAGTCAGGATATAATCATATATTCATGGATCCGACTGATGCTGACAAGACATCTTTTATAACTGACAAATGGACCTATTATTACAAGGTCACGCCCTTAGACTTGAAGAATTCCGGGGAAACATATCAAAGATTGGTCAACAAGATGTTCGAAGAGAAAATCGGGAAGACGATGAAAGTTTATGTTGATGATATGTTAACAAAAAGTCTCAGGGTCAACACTCATGTGGCTGACCCTGAGAGAACTTTTGATACAATGGACGAGTATGGGTTGAAGCTCAACCCTGCTAAGTGTATCTTCGGTTTGGGGGTAGGCAAGTTCTTAGGCTTTGTCGTGAACCAAAGGGAGATTGAAGCAAACCTCAAAAAGATCAAATCTTTAATGGAGATGCAGAATCCAATAATAAAAGATGTTCAGAGGTTAACTGGTCTGGTGGCAACATTGAGCATGTTTGTGTCTAGAGCTGCAAATAAGTGCTTTCCTTTTTTAAGGTGCTTAGAAAATATTTTGAGTGGAACGAGAAGTGTGATAAGGCCTTTTAAGGGTTGAAGACCTACCTCGGCTCCTCACTCCTACTGTCAAGATCAATTCATGGAGAGAAGTTGTATTTGTATCTAACAGTGTCGAAATCGACCATTAGTGCTGCCATTGTCAGAGAAGAAGATGTTGTGCAGAGGCCAGTGTACTTTAATAGTAAGGACCTCCAGGGGGCCGAGCGGAGATATCCTAAAATGGAGAAGTTAGCCTACGCTTTTATCCATGCCTTAAAGAAGATGAAGTCGTACTTTGAAGAACATATTATGGTCGTCCTCACAGACTCACCCCTCAGACAGGTCATCCATAAGCCTGAGAAATCAGGTAGGTTGATGGTCTGGGTAGTTATATTAGGGGAATTTGATATCATCTACCATCCAAGAACGACCATTAAGGTGAAGACCCTAGCTGATTTCATAGCCGAGTTCACATTGGACGAGGCCGATGCAGAAGAGATTAAAGCTCCAACCTATTAGCCAAAAAGAAGAGTATGCCTTCCCCGTACTGAGGCCGATATGAGTACAACAAGGAGTAAGGTGTCTAATAATGAGGAAGAGAGATACCTCTTCAAGAATAGGACCATGGAAGAGGGTAATTTTTCCAAAGATGGTAATGTGTGGAATTTGTTCATTAATGGGTCTTCATGTGAGAATAGAAGTAGAGCAGGTTTGATTGTATCAGCCTAAGATGGGACTGACATTGAATATTCTCTAAGGTTTAATTTTTTAAAGCCTCCAATAATGAATCAAAACATGAGGCCCTCCTAGTAGGTCTCTCCCTTGCCTGAACACTGAGTGTCGACCAAATCTTAGTCCATAGTGACTCAAGGTTAGTTATAAATCAAATTTTGGGGGTATACGAGGCCAAGGATGATAGAATGGCCAAATACCTGGGAGGGTAAAAACATCACTGAATCACTTGAGAGACGTGAAGTTGAATATAATTACCTAGCTAGACAATAGCTGAGCCGACGCATTAGCAAGAATAACTTCCATCAAAAGAATATAAATCAGATGGACGGTGCCGGTAGAGATCCTGCATCGGCCGACCATTGAAGAAGAAGACAACAATGTGGAATTTTTCTTGAACATGAACATGGGATCTTATCGGATGGATCCTATCATCTGGTACATCAGGGATATGTAATTTCCTGATTCAAAAGTTTAAAAGAACAAATTGTGGTACAAAGAGGCAAAGTTCTTCATTATAGGAGACATCCTGTACAAAAAAGGGTTCCTACTCCCACTACTCAGATGTGCCCATCCATTTGAGGTAGAGTACATTATTAAAAACGTGAATGAAGGGTTTTTCTCTAATTATATTGGAGGAAGGTCATTAGCAAAGAGAATCATTACTAAGGGATACTGGTGGCTGACGTTGGCCAATGATACAACTATATATTTGAAGAAGTGTGATAAGTGCCAAAGGTTAGCCACCATACCCCATCAACCTCATTATCCTCTTATTATATCACTTCTCCCTGGCCATTAGCAGTCTGGGGGATTAATTTGGTAGGGTTATTACGGAGAGCTGTGAATAATTATCGCTATCTAATTGTGGCTATTGATTATTTTTCGAAATGGGTAGAGGCCGAGGTGATGATCATGATAATGGAGAAGAAAACCTTCCAATTTATTTGGAAAAACATTACTTATAGATACAACTTGCCTAAGACTTTGATTCTGATAATGAGAAGCAGTTTAAGAACATCTCCCTTGAGAACAACTATGAGCGGGTTGGCATCAAATAGTTCTTTTCAACTCCAGGATAACCCCAGGCCAATGGGAAGACAGAGGTTATGAACATAAAAATTCTTGATGGAGTCAAGAAAAAGTTAGAAGGTGCCAAAAGGAGATGAATTAATGAGGTTCAAGCTGTCCTATGGGCATATAAGACTATAAAGAGGACTCTAACGAGGGAAGCTTCGTTCATGCTAGCCTATGGATCAGAGGTTGTGGTGCTGATAGAGATAGGTCTCCCAACCCATAGGGTTAAAACATATGACTCGGAGCAGAATGTTGAAGAACGAAGAGTAGACCTGGATATTATAGAGGAATGAAGAGAAGACGCTGAGGTGAAGCAAGCTTTTTATCAGCAAAGAATAATAAAATTTTACAATAAGAGAGTGAATTCCCGGCTATTGGCAGTAGGAGACCTAGTTCTAAAGAAGACTTGGAAGAAGCCTAACAAGCTTCATCCTAACTGGCATGGTTCTTATTCGGTGGTTTAAGAGGTGGTTCCAGGAACGTATCGACTGGAGAACTTGGAAGGGGAACCATTTCCAACCCTTAGAACACTAACCATCTAAAAAAATACTACCAGTAAGAGTTTTGTATTAGTTTCATTTGCTTACGTATATGAGAAGAAGATTATGAATGAAAAATTTCCAAGTTTTATCTCCTATTTTATTGTTTTAATTAATTTAGATTGTATGTATTAGATCATCATAAGCTACAAAGAATTATTCGTAGTGAAGTAGCTCATACTTACTCTCAATGAAATGATAGTCCAGATGGGGTCAACCTCGTCCATGGATTCTCAATAACACCGAGAAGGGGGAATATATTAAACATCATTAATTTGGTGAAAAACTCTCTCGACCGAGATGACAGTGCATAGATAAGATGACTCTCGTCCATACACTCTCAAAATGATGGGAGGGGACTTACTGATGCAAAAACCATAATTTGGTGGATTTAAATTTAAAAACCACCTTAAGTGTGGTTCATACTAAACATCATTAATTTGGTGACAAATTCTCTTGACCGAGACGACAGTGCATGAACGAGATGATTCTTGTCCATAAACTATCAAAACGACGAGAGGGGAATTAGTGATGCAAACACCATAATTTGGTGGATTAAAATTTAAAAATCACTTAAGTGTGGTTCATATTAAACATCATTAAGTTGGCAAATTCAAAATTCTCATGTTTTATCTCATCCAAGGTCGAGATGATGTTCGATTATCCATTTATACTTGGTGGTTCAGGGTTTTAAACCATTTTATTATGGTTACTTGATTAAAACATCAGACAGAGGCATATGTGAAAAAAAGTAGACATAATTCATGAGGATAAAAGAAGAATATCATTCATTCATACGAGTACGAAAATACACTTGAAGCAAAATCTAGTGAAGAAGTAAACCTGAAGTGTTCACAAAATATAATGAGGATAATTACAAAATTAAGGGTCTCGACCACAGATGGTGACTCTATGGAGTCAGCTCAGTGTTGACATTTGTCTTAGCATTATCCCCAACTGCAGCTGTCGTCTGAGTATGGCGGGTCGACAAACGTCCCTTCTCCTTCGGTAGCGGCCAAAGACTCAACATATGATAAGGCCTTAGTGAAGAGGGGGTCCCTAATATCAGGCATAGGAAACGACATCAATAAACTTTAAGACAACCGATTTGTAGGTCGTCTTAATTCCCCTCTCAAGATATTCCATCTCAAAACCTTAAAATTTGTCTAAAGCCTTATAGGCTTCAACAACCTCGTCCTTAGCCCTTTGTACAGTAGCAGTGAGGTCGACCTGGAACTGGGTGGCTTAGGTATTAAGAGCTTTATCCTTCTCTTTTAAGGCATTGTCTTTCTCTTTAATCTGGTTGTAATTCTCCAGCTTTAACTGGTGTATGGAGTTTTTATGGTTGGCCCTGCACTCTTTCAGCTTCTATTTAATCTCGGCTTCATCTTAAATTTCCCAATCATCATCTTGAAGCTTTTGTTTATTTTCAACCATGCACCTGGTGGCCGAGGTGAGGGCGCATATATATTACAAAAATAAAAAAAAGTCTGAGTCAAATAAAATTGAAAATTATATGAGATGAGGCGATTTAGGGAAATATGAGGGTGATACCTGCACCATATGGTGGAGGCCAAAGTTATAAACCTTAGAAGGGGGAATTTTCCCTAGGAATTCATAGTCGACCTCAAAGGGGGTTACAAACATGGAGGCCTTTATATTGGTAATCAATGAACTGGGGTTAGCCTTCAGCTAGGCTAGGCTGGTTGCCCAAAAAAACTCAAAGGATGAAGTATAGACGGGAGTTATCTCAGAAGAGACGACCCTCTACCTTATCACGGGGTCAAGAAGAGTGTCATTGGGGTCCATGTGTTCTTTCCTCTTATGGGTGACCTCAGGATGGGTCAGGCCTCCAACAGTTGATTTTTTGGCTAGCTGCTTATTGCATTTTTTGCCTAAGCCAGATAACAGACTAGGAACCATCCTATTCCAAACCTCGTCTAAAATGTTTAAAGGACGATATGCAAATAAGAAGAAGAAAAATGATTAGAAGTAATGTCAGAGGACGATAAAAGACTTGTTAAGGGTTTAAGTAACTCACACAACTCGCCTAGGGAGCTGACACCAGACCGAATTCTTAAAGATACTCAGGGACCATGAGATCCTTAAATTTTGGAAAAGCCCCCTTGTTTCCTTGTTCATTTAGATACTCGACCATATCCTGTTCTTCAAGGCTAAGGTCGGGGTCCAATTTAGCTGTCGTAGAGGGGTTAGCCCAGGTAAGGGGACTCTCGGCTCGTCCTCACTTAGGTCGACCTCGGTTGGAAACTCCTAGGCCCCAGAGACAAAGAAGAATTTTTCTTTCCAGTAATGGTTTGAGGTTTGCGCCACTTGAATGAGTTTTTTGTCAGGCTTCCTAGCCCCTAAATGAAAATAGCGGACATGATTTATTGAAGAAAAGATGTTCTAGAAGACTGTAAAAAGCTCAACTAAAGGATCATTTGTAAAGGTATTCTTCCTTAAAAAGACATACCCTAGGATGATTCTCCATGAATTGGGGGCTAGCTGGGCAGGTGAAACCCGAAGGACAGACAATATGGCTCGCCTGGCATTATGGAAAGGTAGTCTGACACCAACCCTCAGCATCTGATCGTAGACGGTGATTTCTCCATCCCAACCTAGGAATAATTTCTCGTCCTTATCCAGGATTATCATAGAAATGTCAAGATTAATGTCATAGGAGTGTCTCATCAAAAGGATATTAGTCTATTTGACAGTGGAGATGAAAGACCCATCATATGAAGTGTCAACTGGATCCTCGACTTTGGAATTGGCCTCACCATCGGCTTCCTCAGGGTTAGGGGCCCCATCTGGGAACCTCTCATGAAATTCATGAGAAGTCATGGTCAAGATAGGAATGGTAGTTGGGCCAGTAATCGTCTCGTCCTTATCAGATTTAACATGAATGGAAGAGTCATTCTGACCAGAAGATTCGGTCTCACGAGAAGATGAAGTTCGAGATTGTGATTCCCTCATCGTATCTTCAAAATCTCTACCCTCGGCTTGAGAGGATGATGAATCGAGAATCTCAGTGGATGAGGGAAAATTATCTTTAAAGGAATGGGGAAAATGGGCCGTAGCCAGTGGGGGTTGGCCCTAAGTCTAGCCTAGTCATCTTCCTCTACCGTACTGATCTATTGAAAACACCTTGGCCTCAGAGTGGGAAACTCCTCTGCTAAGGCATACAGTTTCCTTAACATCAAAGAGGATGAACCTACACTTGAGAAAATGGGGATGAAGGACACAAATAGCTAAAGGATTGACTGGGTTTGACTAAAACATTGAAATGGGAATATGAACAGTTTTAGCAAGTACATTCAAGAACAGTTTTTGATGCCCCATCGAAGAAGATGAACAATGCTTTACCGGAGCTGCCTAATGGGGGTAAACAAGGTGGGGGGGGGGGGGAACCCTAAAAATTCCAACGAACCCTAGGTCAACCTCTCTCAACTACTAAACCAACTCTTTTAGTCCTAAAACCACCCTATACAGCTGCCAAAAAGAAAACCAGTTCACCAAAAAAACTAAAAAAGCATAAAAATGGCTAAAAATGACAAAAAGCTGGCAAAAGAGGGTGAAGGGGTATACCCAGAAGGTTATGCTAGGCTGGCAACCATTAGGGACTTAGAAAAGTAGCCAGAAAAATCTTGGACAGTGGAAGAAAGAGAAAGATCTGGAACAGAAAGATTAGAAAAGTGGAAAAGCGTGCAAGAGAAGAAATAGAAATGAAAAGATTTTCAGGTTTAAATACCATAAAATGATTGTGCACAAGTTTTAAGGATTATCATCATTTTAGGCATAAAAACCTAAGCTTATTAGCCTTCATTTATGCCTCGCTCAGACGCAACCCTATGAGAACTATGACAGCTATCACATCAAACCTGCAGTCTTAATTGATGACTTCCATGTTTTTCCTCAGCAACTACCATCAGCATTTTTAGACATTATTATCCCTCAGTCTCCTCCTCACGTCAGAGACTAAGGACTGGGGGGTGATTTATTTGATGAATAGACTTGTCCAAGATCACACCACCTCGGCCAAGGGTGACCATTACTAATCCGTCCATAACTGGGGAATTACAACTCGACTAGGACTGACTTAGCCATGGGGTCTCGACCTCGGCATTGAAGAGTAGTCAATGGGTGTTTTGTAGCACTAATTCTAAGGGTTATATACCCTCGTCCTCAGCCCCCACCTAGTCCGAAGAATACGGGTCGAGACTACTCAGCATGACACGTGTCAATTCCTCAGTAGCCCATGAATTAACAGTCTAACCTCGGCCATGATACTCAGCCGAGGCTTGACAGCTGGCAGGGCACATGCATTGGGAGATACATGAGAGTGTGTGCGTGAGCTGTAGATCCCACATGGACCAAAATTATTATAACAACATCTTCCTCACACGTGAGGGAATATTTGATCATCATGACCTATATGTAACAGAGATAACTGGCTCCTCCTCATTGGCTAGGAACATTTTATGCATGCTTATTAGATGCTTGGGGGTACACTACAGCCCCAAGGCACTATAAATACTTGTCTTCTACCTCATTGTTAGGCATCGCTTATTGTAAACCCAACTGAAACTCTGCTAAATTCATCACTTGGGGAGATATAGCTTGAGTGCTTGCATCCCAAGGACATTAGAGCCCATGTTTAGTGGATTTCACACACTCACACAATGCACGTAGTCCCTTCAAAGGATGAACCACTTACATTTGGTCTTATCTTCCTCTTTGCCTCATCTCTTTTTGTGTTTACACATACCTGTCATACTCCATTATTCTGCTGGTTAGAGTTTGCTTATTATTTTGAGCTGGTGATACCAATTCTGGTATCATCATGTATTCTTTTTTAATTTTGGTATAACATAAGGTTTAAAGGACTTAGGTTTGATCTCATTGTGGAATAAATTTAGGACCAATTGGAAATAGTCATGTCTGAGATCACATTGCATGTAATTTTGAGTCACACATTTATATTTGATCCATGTCATTGAATATATTTCGTATGGTGATCATTGATGGATCGAGTTATATAATAAATGTAGAAAAAGTCACTTTGGTCTCATACTGGTATACGAGACCGACCAGATTGATTCAGGAGATGTTTTATGAATATATAGCAAATATGGTACGCACCTAAGGTTATTGAATATAATTGGCTTCAGAATTGATATGTAGCCCAAGTGGGAGATTGTTGGAATATTTTTAATATTTAAACATTGTCCTACATATTAAAATAGCAATTATATTTGGACTTCTATTCTATTTAGTCTAATTAAGTGATGTAATTAGTAGAGCCCAATAAGACATCTAAAAATGAATATGGACTTTATAATGTGTGATTACCCAAGAGTCACCTATTGGTTACTCAAGACTCGTATTCCTCAAGAGCCACCTATTGGTTACTCAAGAATCGTATTCCTCAAGAGCCACCTATTGGTTACTCAAGATTCAACTAACTAGAATTTATGAGGTTATAATTAGATGCCTATAAATATAATGAATGGTTCTGGTCCCAAGGCAAATGAACGCAAAACACTCCCCACCACATTCCCATTAATGAGAGAGAACTCATAAATATAGGGAGATTAGTCTATGGAAGACCTCCAACCCCCAAGTCTCAATCACTACTATAAATTCAGGTATAGAGTTTCTACAATTCTTTTATTAGGTAATCTTGATAATCTAATATGATGATAAATTCTATTTAATATTCCAACATTAAATATGTGGAAGAAAAACTATAGGCTTGATGTAGGGAAAATCACTGAATTTTAGCTATGCTTTGGATATGCCGGGTCACAGGTAATTTAGTAAAATAATATGAGAAAATTACCTTTTTATGTTGTTTTGCAGTTGATGAAAAGCAAGAGAGGGTAGGAAATCATTTGGGTGAAAACCTAGGAATTTTTGGGCTTGTGGAACATTGATGATCAGTGGATTTGTTTTGTAAATAAGGATTTTTAGGACAATAAAGTGTGATTTGTAAGGTTCGATAGTGAGCATAGAAGCGCAAAACAATAAGATGAAATTTGAGCGTCAATAATAGTATTTCTAAGCTTCATTAGTAGACAACATGACCCGAAACAATCCAAAAATTCCAAAAGCCTACTATACTGATAAAAGAGATTTGACACATTAATATGTAATCGACTTCTTCGAACTTTACTGGATTTAAACTCTAAATGTTGAAATATTTTATTTCTTTCTTGTGATGACTAGTATTTAATTAAAACAAAAGTACAGAATTACAAATTATTACTATAATTATAGAAATAAAAATAAATTACAGAAACTAAAAGAACTTACTTGAATTTGCAGAAATTAATAGAAAAGAAAAGAATTTGAGCCATGTGAATTTACATAGTGTCCTTTAGAAAATTTATTCCCTCCAATGTGCTCTGAGGTTGATGAATATTATCTCCCAAGATAAAACGTATTTTCCAAATTAATTATGAAGCATGATAATAATTAATTCCAGCGAACACAAATATGTGTAATACTCAACCAGAACATGAATATGCAATGCAAAAAGAATGAGACAGATTTTCTCGAGTAAGGAAATTATGCAGGAGCATTTTTTGAATTTTATGGAGGGGAATGTTTCATTAGTCTAAAACCATAGGGGAAAGGTTTTATTTATAGTAAAGGTTTTGACTGTTGAGAACAGTCAAAATTGAAATTAACTGTCAAAATAGTTAATTTCGTTAACTGTTGACCCTTGGTAATTAACTGACAAACAGTTAATTAATAATTAATTAATTTCATAATTGATTAATTTCATAATTAATTAATAAAAGCCCAGAACGTTAATAAATTCGGCCCAAAAAATAAAGAGATTTACCCAAGGGTGAACCGAACCGAGCTCCCGGCCGGACGGCGCGCACATGTGATTTTGGGCCAATCCCAACACATGCATAGTGTAGGCCATCTCTCCTTCAAAGAGTTGGGATACCCCAAGGCATCCAAGCCTTAGTCCATACTTGAGATGATATTAACTCACCAATTTTCCACTACTCTTCCAATGTGGGACAAGAGTTAAAACATACCCAATTCATTAACTTTCCTTGCTTTGTGAGTCACTTTCGGGACATATTTATCATTCATAACTTATTGTAATTGGACATATGAATATACAATGTTAATCTCCTTGTGAAGGAGAACGTGCTTGTATATGATCCCACAATTATCGTGGTGTGGATCCCACCTGAATTTGAGCTCAAAGTTGCTCAAAATTCTTTCCAAGAAATTCTGGACATCTTTTAAGTATTCAATTTAAGTTCAATTTTTCCAACATTTCTTACCAAGATAAGGAGTTGCATAAAAGATTTCATGCCCAGCTAAATAGTTTCTTGGACCCAAAATATGAACACGTAACTCTCCCAAAATATTCAGAACAAGAAACTGTCATTACTCCATGTCCAGCAAGGTTTGAATTCTTAAAGTATTCGAGACCGCTAAAAATATCATATATATATATATATACACACATATTATACCAACAACTTCTTATTAAATTTATAATAACTCTATTGAACCCTAAACTTGATTATAAGGTCCAAGACATGCGCATTTGAAAATACTATAGTTAATTCAATTTCTTGTTGGCATGCTCTAAATGAAAAATGTATGGACTTGGATAAAGTTGAATGGAAAAACAAAGTACATGTAAAGCATAGAGAGTTATAGTTGAGGTGCTTTTAGCCAACCCTGAAATAAGAACACAACCATTTCCTTACTAGTAGAGAGAGAGAGACATTCTAAAAAAAACAGTTTGAGTGAAAAATTTAGAATTGCGATGTAAAATTATATAGGGCAATTTACAATTAGGTCCCTTGGTAATAATTTTTAAACATTTAAGGACAATTTACTATTAAGTCCACTAGCGTGGACTTATACACGAAGAGAATTAGTGGACCTAATTGTTTAAAATTTATCAAAATTCCTTTAATGTTTAAAATTTGTTTGTGGGGGACCTTAGAGTATTTTTCCCAGTTATATACTAGTTTTACCTATTTTTTAGCCATTAATTATAACATATTTTAACAAAATATTGCACAGAATGCTAATGGGATCATCCAAAATGAAAATAAGTAACTAAGAAAGCACTTAACCCACCATTTATACATCACCATTTAAACTCCCAAACACATACTACTCATATTAGAATACCCTCACCGAGGCACTCAGGCATCGTCCTACCCCCGGGGTTTTAAAAAATGCGGGCGTGACTGAAGCGAGGCCAAGCCTCAAGCTTTAGGACCCTAGGCGGGCCTTAGGCGTGAAAAGGCGTTGCCTTTTTTTTGTATATTTTACCATTTTGAACTATAACAAGGCTATTAAAAATGCTAAAATGGTACACACCTTAAAATATATCTGAATATATGCAAACTAAAATACTATTTTCTTAAATACTAAGAAAAAACAAAAAGAAAAAGAAAAAACGAGCGTTTTTTTATGAGAGGCAAAAAGGTTTGAGATGCCATTTGTCTTTTATTTGTTTTGAATGAGATATTGGTCCCTTTTTTAAAAAAAGTATTTAAAGGGCGATATTATTTCACTAAAGCGTTTTTTTTTAAAAAAGTGCTCCTTAAGCCTTTTAACAAGAATAAGGCGTAAAAGGCTTAAGGTGGACCGTTTCTCCTAATCCTCAAGCCCAAGTGAGCTTTTTAGACCATTGCCTACCCCTAACCTCATTACAAGAAAATCGTGAATTTGCAGTGAAATATTTCGCCACTAAATACACACAATTCGTCGCTAAATGTTTTTTACGGCAAAATATGTATCGCTATCAAGTCATGGCAGAAACACCGTCGCAGATTGTTTTTGTGGAGAAATAATGTTTTCGCCGCCAAATGTGTGCCCATTCCGTGGCTGCCAAAAATCGCCACCAATTCCTCTATTTTCCTGACGAATTATGTTGCCACTAGTAAGCATTAAACTCGCCACAACATCTTCAATCTTTCGCCAAAAAAACATATTTATTCATCAACGATATAATAATTCATCTCTAAAAGTGTCCCACCATTGAGGTGTCAACCAAACCATTAGTGACGAATTGCTTCGCCAGTAATAGAAAGTTACAACTAATTGTGAAACTAGAAATTAACAATTTCCATTTTCAAACCAACTATAAAATAACTAATATTTGTGTTGCAACTACAAATTAATTCCTATGTACCATACTTCAAAATGATAAATACACAAAAAAAGTTCAATAAAACAGTTATTAATACCAAAAGATAATAATTTGAAACATATGTGCCAAAAGCATCGTCTCAATAGACATTAACGAACAACATTGTAATAATTTTTTAAACAAAATACGTCTTCCTAGAATCTAATTAGGAACAAAAGAAACATCCACTAAACAACCCCATCAAGAATGCAATGAAACATCTATCCAACAACCAACAAAACACGGTCAAGTAGCTCAGAATCCCTATACTTTTTCTCCGCAAGTATTACCTAAAAAAAGAAAAAAAAACTATTAGTAGTATTCATAAATGAGATATAAAGGGAAACAAAGAAATACATTGACATATACTTAATTATACAAATTACACCATCAATAGATTCAATTAAAATGGTACACATCTTAACACATTTTCAGCTAACACCATCCTAATATGAAAAATACAAGGAAATAAAAGGTTAAAACAACAAATAAATAATATATTAAGTTTTCTTAAAATATCACAAGAGGGAGATTAAATTTAATTCGTTTTGCTAACCCCATTAGATTGGATAATTTATTTTTTGAGTCGAAAGAGAGAAAAATTAAATTTCAAAATATCTTGTGAGTATGACCATCGTATTCAATATGTTGTTTGAAATCCGAAACAATTATCCATTGCACAAACAGGGAAAATGTAAAGGAAAAACAGTATATGATTTGTCAATTTGTGCAGATTATATTCGTGGGTATTTTAAACTGTATATGATTTGTGCAAAATATAATCTTTGTGCAAATTATATAACTAAATTATGTAGATAACAGAAAATAAGTGTAGCACCAAACATTAAACATTTGTTGAATAAACACTCTCATATATGAATACAATTGACCCTAAAAGAACGACATCGTGTTTTTCTAATACGTTTAGTTAATTGAATATGACACAGTGAAGTGAATGTGCAGATGATCATGAAATTAAAACAACATGCCTCATAAAATGCAGTATATATTGTTAAAATAAACTTGAAAAACAGAATATGATTTGAGAATGGCATTATCCACATATCCAAAAGAAAGTTGAATATTGTATAAATTGAGAATGTCCATTTCAAAGTAAATATAACCATATGAAAATGCTAATTTGTGCTGTCGGTGGGAATATGAATGAAATATATATATATATATATATATATATATATATATATATATATATATATAGAAGTTTTCTTTCCACTTGCACCAGAGGTTCTTCATATTTTCTTAGCACTCTTTTTTCCCAAAGGATATCTTTGTCTTTATCTCTAATAGTCATATAAAGTCAATGGGATTATGTTTATGGACCTCAAATTTCCTTGCTATTTAATGACCATAATATAACCCAGGATATGGGATTGAACATGATGAATTGACAAATCTATTCGAATTGCTATTTAACTGATTAAGGCAAAATTTATAAATAGCAATGAATTGGTAAACAATCTAATTAAACATTTGCCATTGTTAACTATCGGTATTTGTAGTGCGAACAAAATACGAGAGAGAGAGAGAGAGAGAGAGAGAGAGAGAGAGTTAATCTTGTAGAATCGAAATCAAATTCTTGGAGGTAAAGAAGAGTGTCACCATTTTCTCATTATTAGTCCTTTTTTAAGAATAAAGAAGAAGAATTCTCATTGTTAGTCTTGTTAGCAACAAAACTGATGGTTGCCATGTTTACTTAGAATTAATAAAACAACAAGAGGCCAATTTTCTAGGGTTATAAAGTCAATGGGCCAATTTGACTCAGTTTAAAACATCAATAGAGATTAAAGAACTCGATAATTTAGGAACTATCACTTCATTTGGTCATAGGTGGGGTCTTCTAGATCCCTTTGTAATTGTGGTGTTCAATGACAAGACATTTGGCTCTAAAAAAACTATCTATGGTGTGTTTTAAAACCCAATCATAATCACAAAAAAATAAAAGAAGTCATGAGAACTTAACATTCAGCTGCATTTGCATGATTATGTCCATCATTCACTTGTAATTATCATCAAGCTGAGAAACCTTCTCCTTCAGAGCTTCATTATCTTCCATCTTTTCATCCAGTGAAGCGACTTTCTCCCTCAAAATAACATTCCCTCTCCTTGCTTCCTCAGCTTCACTTCATGCCTTATCAACCTCTTTATCTCTCTCAATATCAATTTATTTTTATTTTTGAGATGGCAAAGGCTTTGGACTAGTTCCACGTCCACATAGGTAGCTAGATCTGTGTCCTAAAACTTATAAGAAACATTCATTCTTGTCAAACATAGCACCTTCCTCTTAATGTTATCAAATCTTTGATTGCACCTCTTCCTGTGATAATAAGTTTGAAGAATATATAAAAGTTTAGTCAGAGAAGTTTTGTTAAATGTTTACGATAAGTAAAAAAATAGATTTATAGAGAGAACAAAAACAAAACTTACATAAACTTTTCTGGCATCTACGGTTACCCAATCGCCTTTCGTTTTACTAAAGTGAGTCATCTTTCACAAGTCACTTATAAGTGGTGGAGCATTTGTTTCTTTATCATGCTGTAAATGATTGGACTACGTTAAATAAGGGAATACAAATAACAGTTATATTAGAAAATAAAAAAAGAATATTAAGGGAGCTAATGTCATTACCAGCTCATATTCAAGCCTATGAAAGCCTTTAAGACCCCCCAAATGAAGAATCTTTTGTTGTCCTCGGTTCCTCGAATTTATATCACTTATTTTCTACATGTGAAGTTATATGTTAGAAGTATTAGATCATGAAAAGAGAAATTACATAATTTAAAATTATGCAATTGAGTAAATAACCTTAAACATGTTGGTATTGAGGGTTTCACATATCACGCCACTTCGCCTCTGTCACTTCCTTCGGACAGTGTTAAAATGCACGCTCCAGGGAGCCATGTGGCTTGTAGTATGTTGTATGTATGAATTATCAATAATTATGGAACTGCGAGTTAAGCTGTTCCCACATAACTCCCTTTGTATAACTATCATCAGGTAATCGAAATTTATCCTAAATACAAAACATAAACAATAAATGTGTATGTTAGAATGTTGTTACTGGTGTTTGTAGTGTGTTAAAGTTTGCATAAATCATATCCTTAATTAAATACGTCAAATTACTTGCAAATATAATTCAAATTGGACAAAATGTTTTCAAAGTGTTTATTGACTTGAGAATTTTGATAAGAATATTGAACTCACCATCAAGATTGTCCACATTTTATTTTTGTCTACAAGAGGCACGTCTCTCCAAAATCTAACATTCAACGGAGCAATTTCCCTAAGAACAATACATGCTTCAGTTATCATTTTAGTTGCATTTTCCCCCACAATTTTATCATCATCAATCACAATTTCTAATCTCTCTCCATCCTTCAGTTTCTTTGCAAGAGAGAGACCTAGTATTGGTCCCCTCACTCTCTTCTTTGCGCATGTAGCTTCAAGAGAGAAAAATAAGAAATACATTGCAATTAATTTTGTAAACAAATATGTACAAAGTAATATAAAAAAAAGACCTATAATCATACCCTCACTAGTAATATCATGAGATGAAACACTGTCTTAAGAAGTCATCACGCCTATGTGAACATGCTGTGAGGAAGCAGGGACAATATGTTCTAGCATGCCTGTAGGCAATGATGATAGTGGGATGCGTGCTCAACCTGATCTAGGCTTGACTAAAACAAGAACCAACATATTAACTATGTAGCACGCACAAACACACACACACGCGCACACACACACATATCTCTCTTTCTTTCTTTCTCTCTCTCTCTCTCTCTCTATATATATATATATATATATATATATATATATATATATATATATATATATTCAAAGTACATGTATCACATAGGAGCAGTTAAATTGCTTGATGATGTGCTTGGAAGAAGGACATAAGAGAAGTTAAATATTTTGTAAATTATGGAGTGGTTATACAGATGAAACTTTTATTTTTCAATGATGAAGGAAATAGTTTTCATTTCTTAATAACGATTGTCCAATTATTTTGTGCAAAACCATCTGCAATACATAACGATTGTACAAAACCATCTGCAATACAAATTGGACCATCTAAACTGCCATAAATTGCACAATCGTTATTGAAACTAAGGACAAACACATAAAAGGAATCCCTAACACAAAGCCTGGATCACCTAATCTAAATTGACACAAAATAATTGGCAGTTATGTTCTTTTGTGATTTTGTTAATGGACAGTAAATTACATGTCAAGTTTAGGATTAAAAGTATAAACTTTAAGGATGATGAGACTGGAATAATAATCCATTAAGAGCCATATGATCAAAGGCATTAAGTTAATATTATAGCAATCCAAAGAAAAACATAATAAATTTAAATATACTATCACCATCAAAGCCTAATATTCTAGTTCTACTAGATAGACCATCTAACAATACATGTTATTAAAGTCACTATCATCAACATCGAATAATTGAACATCTTACTCATGTCCACTCTTACTTGATGTATCATCTTCCCTAATGTTGTCCTCAATAAAGGAATCACCTACCAATACTCCACGTTTCACACTAGTTGCATCGACTTCCAATATTGGAATATCATCTCTTTGTAATGGAAGACTGTCATCAACAACTTATGTTATGTCATTTACCATATTCAACTTGAGTTGTTCGTATGGCTCATCGTCATCATTTACCTCTTCCTCCGATGGTGCTTCTGGAAAATCATACTTATCTCGAGGTGTATTCTTCATAGCAACTTTTCAATCATTACCCAACTTGATGTCAGGCAGATAAAAAACTTGTTCAGCTTAATATGCTAGTAAAAATAGTGATCTTTATTGCACATACTAGCTGTGTTGACGCTAGTGAATCCATACTCATCTGTACGTATTCCAAATACCCCCTCTTTTTCACAAGATTCCAGCAATCACACTTGAAAAGAACAACATAATTTCCACCAGTGAATTATAACTCAATAATGTCATACAACTCACTATAGAAATCTATTTCCACTTGTTCATGATCTCCCACGACAAGGACTCCACTATTTTGAGTTTTACGATATCTATCATGATCTTTAATGTGAAACCTATGACCATTAATTACACAACCTGTATAGTGTCTCACTCGCCGACCAGGACCTCAAGATAAGGCATAAAGCTAATTTCTAACACGTTCAGGAGCCTGAAGTTCAATCTGGGTAACCTATTGAGCAATTGATAATCAATTTCGATACGAATTCACAACAATATGAGTCATAATATGGTCCTGCAAAATTTAAAACTTACGCGTTTTTCAAACCATTTGGGAAACTGTTTTGCATGCGCATTCTCTATGTTTTTGTTACCATCGGCCTTTAGTAAATCCTTATGCTCCCTAAAAATAAATCGATTACCTTTTATTCTTTTTAATTATATATATGTAGTAACAATAATAGTAAATAGTAAACGAAAGTTACATACTTCACATATTCCTGAATTTCATCATAATTATCTAGCACATAGAGACGAGCCTTATCGCATTCAGTGTGATTTAGTTGTTTATACTCTGGTTTGCCAAGTAAATGACCATTATATGAAAAAACTGATACGTCATCTTTAATATTATCACCATTATAATTCTGCTCGGGTCGGTTTAATTTGGCCTCAACACCACGCAAATACATCGAGCAAAATGTTAAACATTCATTTAGAATGTAAGCTTCATATATTGAGCCTTTCGGGCGTGCTTTATTACCCACGAACAATTTAAGTGTGTGAATGTACCTATAAAGAATTAGATTGATAAAAAAATCACAGTTTACATAAGGAAATCAACCGATTGATTAACAGATCATACTTTATATTACCTCTCAAATGGATACATCCACCGATATTGCACCGGTCCAGCAAGAATGGCCTGTCGTGAAAGATGAATTGGAAAGTGAACCATAATATCAAAGAATGATGGAGAGAATAACCTCTCAAGATTACACAAGGTTATATAAAGTTTATTCTCAAGACTCTCTAAAACATCTACTTTCAAAGTCTTTGAACATAATTATTTAAAAAATGACCCAAGCTCAATAATTGGCTCTCACACTTCCTTCTTTAGATAACGAAGTATAGCAAGAGGGAATAAGCGCTGTAAAAAGATGTGGTAATCATGACCTTTCATTCCTAAAATTTGACCCTCATTAACATTCACGCATTGAGAAATGTTTGAAGAATACCCATCAGGTAAATTTATCGAATGCCAAAACTCACACAATGCTTTTTTCTCCGAAAAAGATAACATGTAGCACGCAGGGGGAACCATCCATTTTTCTCCCTTTTTATATGCATGCAAATATTTACGTATGGACATATCTTCCAAATCAAATCGAGACTTAACAGTGTTTTTTGTTTTCCCATTAATATTTAACAGTGTTCCTAAAAGATTCTCACGTATATTTTTCTCAATACGCACGACATCTAAATTATGACGTAATTGTAAAGTTTTCCAATATTGAAAATCAAAGAAGATACTACGTTTTGTCCAATTTAACTCAAAATCCACTCGCTTCTTTTTTTTTTAACGCAATTTTACCATGTATCCAGGTGTGATCCTTTCCAATTGAGAAAGAACACCATCCCCACTAAGTGTTTTCGATCATCAAAGGAAGACATGTTCCGTCGCCATTTATGATCCATCGGTAAGAAATGGCGATGACCCATGTATCACGTCTTATGTCCATTACGTAAGTACATAGAACATGTCTCTTTATTTCATATTGGACAAGCCAATTTTCCTTTTGTGCTCCAACCTGACAAGTTAGCATAGGAAGTGAAATCACTAACCGTCCAAATAATATATGGACGTAATTGGAAGGAATTCCCCGTTGAGGCATCGTATGACTGAACCCCATCTTCCCATAACTCTTTCAACTCTTTGATCAATGGTTGCAAATACACATCCATGTCATTACCGGGAGCTTTGGGACCCGATATAAGCAATGATAACATAAAAAATGATTCCTTCATAGCTATCCATGGTGGTAAATTATATGGCATAAGAATAACATGCCATGTACTGTGAGTACTACTCATGTTTGAAAATGGATTAAACCCATCTCTTACTAGCCCAAGTCTAACGTTACGTGAATCTCATGTAAAAGACTCGTGAATCTTATCAAAATCTTTCCAAGCTTTCCCATCAGCTGGATGCCTCAACACATTATCTTCTTCAATCCTTTTTTCTTTATGCTACCTCATATCTAAAGCTATATCCTTATTTATGAATAACCGTTGTAGTCTCGGTTTAGTGGAAAATAACATAAGATCTTATAAGGAACTTTCACCCCCATTAGCTTTTCTAGGTTTCCATCTAGGCTCGCCACACATTGGACACTTAATTTTATCCTCATGTGGTCCCTAAAATATAATATAATCATTTTGACAAGCATCTATCTTCATATAGTTGAGACCCAAGTCTCGAATTACCTTCTTCGCCTCATAAAATGACTTGGGAATATTTGAATCATCGGGAAGCGCCTCTTTAAACAAGTCAAGAAGCACGTCAAATGATTTTTCACTCCAATTGTTCATTGACTTTATATGCATTAACTTAAAAATAAATGATAACTTGGATAGACGTTGACAACCCGAATACAATTGTTGTTCCGTATCTTTAACTAATCTTTCGAACATTTCTTCTTCCCCTTCGGGTACTTCACCATCATGACCTGTAGAATCATAACCCTCATTATCATCACATGGTCCAACAAATATATCATATATCAGGCCCTCTATATTATCTTCTTCTAATTCTTGGTTTTGTACTTAGTCTCCCATCCTAAAGTCATCATTATCTTAAGACTCATTAAAATCATCATCGTGTGATTCAAAAGGTTCCCCATGATGAATCCATGGATTATAACTCGTCACTATGCCATATATAAGGAAATGGAGTTTCACTTCTTCACGAGTTTTTAGATAAAAGTTATTACACTTCAGACATGGGCACCAAATCTTACCATTGTGATCTACATTAGCATACACAAAATCCAAAAACTGCTCAACTCCTACTAGATATGCAGCACTATTAAATTTGTGTTTAATATGCATACAACTCTTATCTAGCTCACATGCATCCAATATCGGGTTGTGTTGTGGCACTGCCATTTTGTACCAACAAAACCTAATAGCAACATGTAATATATTATTTATTAAAGTTGTGACTATATGAAGTTGTAGTTCAGAGTTTTAATAGAGTTTTGAAAAAAATTGTATAAAATTGTAAATACTATTTCACATTATTGTTGTGCGATGCTAGATAACAATAAAAAAAACTATTAAACAGAAAGTATTGTTAATGTCAATTGTTTTTTACCCCAACCAAACAGTGTCTACCCAAAACAAGACACATCTCCTGTAACAACATAATGACTATTAAACAGAAAGTGTTATTAACACAATCAACTGTTCAATGTAACACATCATTTATATAATTATAAAAAAAAACATGTATATAACAATCGAATCCAAATGAGTAAACATAGAGTACCAAAATTCATAACAATCAAACAAGTAAACCAAGAGTAAAAAATTAGTAAAATAAGATTATTGAATTTTTTGATTCAAAAGAAGTTGGAATTATAAATTCAATAAAAAAATATGGTTTATTTTATTGACACATCCATTACACGACCAAAAAAATACCAATGCTTGTGGTATTGGCTTTTCATGTAATTTGGGTTATTCTCATTCCCGTTTTAATCCGGGGTTCATTTACGCCAATTCCTCTTTATTTATAAATATGGACCTAGCAGAATTTAATTTTCTTTTGGAAAAAATTGCAGTGTTTATTGGTTCTAACTTCTAACGTGCACCGGGGCTAGTGGGTTGTGACACCCCGATTAATTAAATATCGGGTAGCTGCTCCTTTATGAAATTAAAACAAAATATCCCGTTGGTTCATTCCTAGCATCACTGTCGAAAATATTTAATTTAATACTAGCCACCTAATATTTAAAAAGAGAGATGCCAAATTTTATAAATTAAATTAACAATAATCAAGCGATTAAATAAACAATTATCAATCACATAAATAGTCTCATGTGAATAATCAATGAAATGAAATAACTGAGTCTGGAGTAAGTACTCCAATTATCATAATACCAGAGTAAATCCCGATATAAGAGTCTGAATAAACCAAGATATGAAATAAATAAAGCCTGTATCTACAATCTTTAGATAATAATGGGCACCATGACTTAACTGATATGAATGACCCTGAAGGAACCAAGGATAAATGTGGAGGCGTCTAATACTAAGATCCTATGGCTTTCACAACAGCTACAACACATCATCAAAATGTAACTCCTATATTTGGTGGCCTTGTGGCTAGGCACCTAAAATGTTTTTACAAAACAAAAATAGATTTGGAGGAAAACGGGTCAGAGCCCGAGGTGAAAATAGTTTAAAAATATAGCAAGTGTTTAAATTACAATTAAACAACGCATATTATAAACATGTTAGTTGCATACTCTCGCAGGATTTTCTCACCTCTCAACTAATGTTCACGCCTAACGTATACCCTTAACCCATCCTAGTTATGCCGCTAACTAACTAGTCTATACCATTCCTGCTTTCTCATTCTAACATAGGGTATCTACTCGTAACACCCAAATAGGTCATATTCATAACCCATATTCACATTCATTAACTTATTATCTCAAGTGCTAATTAAATTCTCACATTCGTAGCCCATTCAAATATCTTAGTTATTCACATCTACTAAGCAACAGTGAACCAGTCACAAGTATATATATAAATCACTCTCAGTATATATATACATATAAGGCGCCCATAGGCTAAGCTGCGGTGCACACATACTCCACTATCAAATCCATGAACATAACGTACATAAGGATCACGTGTTCCGAATCACTCATGAACCGTCTCAATACAAATCACACGTATTGGAGGCGAACATAGTTCACATACCCATGGTTCACGTACATACCTATGCTCCCATGGTCAGCTGACTTATCAACTCACAAATAAGTCATTCAGAGTCCTATGTCCTTAAGGTACCAATCTTAATCCTCCCGAAGGCACACAAAGATAAGATGGCCCTTTTCCTAAAACCAACCTCCCGTGATAGTAAGTATGGTAGGTATGTCATACATATAAGAAATCCATACACTAGGCATTCATACAACCTAAGTAATCATATTTCAATATGGGTATTCACACATTCCATCTAGTAAGTCTCGTACGTAGCAAGTTTATCCCAAACATCATTCGTAATATATATTTATCTTGATAACTCTCTTGATATATCAGTTTGAGTACTTAAACCTATCCCAAAAGGTTACTAAGTCTCCTATTAGTTTCTAATGTTATCTCTGTAACTTAAATTCCCTCTGTTACGGTTCTTATCCTTACATCATCATTCATTCCCATTATATTTTCAATTCGAACGATTTCTATTCGTACCTCACTCGGTAGACCCTCATAGGAAATAACATTCAATTCCATAAGGTAAACCATTTTTCGGGCATCAACTAGGACCCTACTGACCTTGACTAAGTCCCACAATATTAAATTAATCACCCTAAGAATCATTATCGGCCTTGGTATTTTCATTAAAACTGAAGGGAAAGAAATTATCAAAAATCTAAAGAGGTCAATCGATCAAAGGAAAGGATCAATCGATCGATCGACGTTCTTGGTCGATCGATCAATCAAGCAGGTATTTGACCAGATTTCTCTTAAACAGTTACGGGTTTCTTCCTTTATACACCTCTAATTCTTCATTACAACATCCCAAACTCCCAAGAAAGTTCACTAATCATCCAATAAACATATTAGCATAATCTTTAACATATTAGAATCATTAAATCATCAGTTTCTTGGATCAAAACACTAAATTTTCATAAAAACCCTAGTTCTTCTATTTCTTTCAAGATATTCATATAACTCAACATAAATTCACAATTCCGTACACATGGATCATGGTTTCATAACTAGTATATGCCCAAAAGTTTATCTACCTGAAGGCTACTGATATTCAATGTTTAGTTCTCCAGTTTCACAATTAATTCACTTATTTACGATAAATCATCAAATCTAAACTATCATGTAAAATATATGTTTTGAATCTTTGCAAGATAAATCACTTACCTTTGATTAGAAGTTCTGAGCCGTTGATGACGACATTGGTTGGTTCTCCCTCTCTTTTCGGTCACCAATCCGGCGATGGTGGTGGTGTGTGGTGGTTATTTTGCCTTGGAAACCCTTGGAATTCTCCTGAAACCCTTTCTTTGTTCTCACGTTACTCTATCTTGTGTTTAACAAATAATGTCACTATTAACCATAAGTGTTGGATGATAAATAAAACCTAAATGTTGTAGGTCACTATTCACCAAAATTAGGAACGACTAGAATACCCTCCCGGGTTGCCGGTTATGATTTAAAATGCCCCGAGACCCAAACTAAACACCCCACTAGTGTTTTATGACTGTCTCAGCCCTTACGAACACGTTGGCGCACTCAAAATGATCATACGTAAGACATAAAAATAAAATACTTTTAAATCCATTAAATTGGGTTCTGACACGACTGACACGCGCGTCCCAACTTAATTACCGAAACTGTCGTATTTTCAACTCACGAAAATTTTAATAAATTCAATAATCACATATTACCATAATCACTCAGTAATATTCAACATTATCATCATATATAAATACTAAATCTCGTCTCGTTACTTATTTAAATCCGAATTAATTTCCAATTAATAATCCCAAATTAATTTAATTAATCCCATAATTAAAAGCAATTTCATTTAATTAATCTCATAATTAAAAGCCATAATCTCATAATTAAAAACCATAAAATTACGGGGTATTACATACTTCCCCCCTACTAACGGAATTTTGTCCCGAAATTCGGAAAAGTAGGCATACTTGGAAAAATTAAGTATCCTCCTGTACTCAAAACAAAATACAAAGAAAGGCTCAATCACTACATCCCTCGCTTCACAACAAGTTTGTTGAACACTCTTGACACTTTATCAGTTATAGGGTTACACCTCAATAAATGCACCTCACGTTGTGCTCTTACTAAACAACATTCGAATAAGAATAGCCTATACATCATTGTCCACATTATCTCAATATTATTGTGAGTTCGCACCTCACTTCGTATCAACTCCCCCGTTTATCTAAACACAAAACTCCTATCTTGGGAGAAACCATAAAACATCATACTACTCTTGTCCATTCTTTGAATCTCTGTTCCCGGCATTGTAACTTTTATACAAGGGAAAGCCACTTCAGACGGTTGGTGGTTATCCCTTTATAGTCATCAGACTCTAACTTCTGAATGATCCCAAAACTCTGATAATCCACTAACCTCTAAGCGTCCAAAGGGAGGATAGTAAGGTTCATTTATACAAAACATTTGTAAGCACCTTGTCCACTATAAATTGGTATGGGTGATTTCGCACAATTCTACTATTAGGTACATCCTCTCCCCATTACCATATTATACTTCACTTACTAGCTATACCCGTTGTGGAAATGAAATGATTGTAATGAGTCCAAACTTACTTTCATACAGTTCCACCAGTCATCAATCACCTTGCGCCTACTCCTTGGGATATAGGTGAGACACCCTTCTCGAAACAAAATGTTATTCCCACTACTTCTTGATACCCTATGTTGAAAGTGGATTTCGGGGATCTCATCCTAGTTCAGAATAATACTGGGTAGGACCACATATCAGTGCATTCACTATCTAATAGTGTAAATCACCCAAGGATATAACAATTACTTTCCTTCTGGACAACCTGTCCCACACATTCGAAGGAACTCGTTACTTATCTATGAGTTGGCAACCCCTCATAGAAATTTACCAACTTGACTCTTCCATCACTGGAATCGTCGTCTTAATACAAAATTATCTGGCTGATCATATGACCCCAACCAATCTAATACTTACTATACCCCTGTCAACACCGACTTTCACTTATATTTCTTCCCGTTAAGTTATATTAATAACCCTCTTCTTCCCTCGGCGTATACCAAAAGTTCCGACCCGTGCACTTTTCACCACATTGTGCACATCTGGACTCTTTATACGTTATTGACCTCCTCACTCTATTTACGCGTAAGCCACCCTTAATATTTGATTGGGTGGAACTCCAATCCAAATTATCCATAATAATTAAATATTTGTCTTCTCAAGGGATACCCCCTTTTTAAATGTCTTCCCACCGCCTTTCCACCAAGTTCGAACGTGCTACTCTGATTGTACATGAGTATACTGATTATCACATTCTCTTACGATGCTTAATCTATTCTACCACTACTATTTTGTAATATCAGTATCACAAGTATAAATATCACCCATCTCTATGTCTCTTCTTCCGACGATTATCACATCAGCAAACCAGGGTGTCTACACCCCTTATAACCCGTGCATACTGGTTTAAACATCATATACGTTTCATACGTACTCCAAACTCTTTATTACTCCTGCATTCGTAACGTGACAATACCACTTGGGCGTTCTCAATCATCCCCGAATTTGAAATCCTAAATCCTCCTTAACATCATTCCATCCTTCAACTTTCCGATAAAACAAAGTTTTCAGTACTTCCTCACCACACAACTGACTCTACTGGTCTTATATCGTAATTTACCCTTTAACTTCCAGTTATAACTACATACTTCCCTAATGATCGAGGTACTCAAATCATGGACGAATGGCCAAACATCTCCTTACTATCAACCTTACGCTAAGTTTCACACGTGGGATGTCTCACAAAGGGAAATCCAAATAAGGAGCCCCCCGATACACTACTACATAGGATTGTCGGTCATCAGAATCCGTTAGGCCCTCAGTCCATAACATATACCCCTATATTCTCGTCACTTAACAACAAAGTTACATCTCCTTCCGCAATTACACTTAAACAAGGAACTTCTTTTGAAAGACACAATCTCTTAACATTGATGGAAATCACATTCCATAAACATTGTGCACATATAATCTGGGTTCTCAAAATCCCATCCCCAGGCATACGACTATGAGTACTAACTTCCACGTCTTTAAATAGTGATATAACAAATCACTATTCCTATTACCACATCGTGAGCGTTAATTATAAGAACCAACTAAATCTTTTCGCTGAACAATAAACTAAATACACTCCAAATCACATCAATTAAATCCCTACACATACTAGGATCAAATGTCTGAGACCATTATACCTTTCGAAGTCTCGACAATATATATATACACATATATAAATATATACACGCGAGCCCGACCCTCTCAAAGATAGGGTCTCGCCAGAACAAAACATTCTACACCAAGGTAGTAACCCCGATAGACTTGTAATAGTCGCACACTATCGGTTTAATCATTATTATAAAACCATAATTAGGATAATAGCATACTCGTATAACACAACACTAAAACGAGTAATTTCAATAAAGTATACACCACTATCAATACAGCCATTCATCCTCTGTGGATAACACTAAAGGTAACCCCACAATACTAGGGAAAATATTCACATAAATAATAAAATTCTCGATATACACACTAAACTTGACTCTCATGCGAATATAGCAATAATAAAAAAATATAATAACTCGTTCCTGACACATACAACACGCATCATCTCTAAAGATATAACTCATACTTCTACCTTGCCAATCACCCTGGCTGCTCAAATGGTTCCTAGACTTAACACACCTATCCGGACCAAACCAAAATTTTTAATAACTATTGCCCTTGATAGGAACCACACCCATATCCCTAAACTTTCTTTAGAAAAATTTTAACGCACGGGTTTCACTCCCCACAAAATACCTCTACACATACTCCACTTATCTCCGGTCACACTGACCATGTTAGGGTTGTCCCTCTCTCGGACGTTGGTAGTCTCAACTCTGATGACTACCTTTGTTGTTCCCTTAGCTTTGATGGCCCTAAGGAACACGCAACTGGCTTCGACAACTCTTACTTAAATCACCATCGCTCGATAACAATTCAACTATCCTAATTATTTAAATGGGTTCCCTGATGGGTCTCCCCCTTGTGGTGCTTCACCAACACCGTTTTCCCCAGTCTTACTCTATCTAAATTATTCGATTCTTATAGCTCCCCACACTAGGAAGAGTTTACCTCCATAATAACAAAGTGCGACATTGTTACCATCTGCATTGACTGTCCAAGAAGAATTCCCCAGAAGTACTAACAATTCTTCTTGCAAGTTAATTTTCCCCTTTAATGTCCTCTTCTCCATTTCACCTACTTCATCCGGTGTAAGGTTCACTAATTAATTAAATTTCTTTTCACAAATTGACCTCTGTCTGACCCTCTTGTGTGAGTTCAGAACAACATTCGCATCTTATCCTGAACATCTGATGAAAGAACTTATGGTCATACCATACGTATGCGCCTTCTCTTGAAAAAATATTCCACTTCTAAGTGTGGTGGTTGCCTCTCAACATTTTAACTCTGTTCTTACGAGTCAAGAAAAATCTTACCCCAAATTTTCACTCCCGATTAGTCATACTCCGACATATGCCCAAACCTTTGGATATTTTACCATCGTTGGCTAACACACGACATTTCTAGTATTTTCACTGCCGATTCTCTTCAATGTTTCGTTTGACTCTCTCCCATTCCAACCTTGCTGGGTGAATCTATTTTGACCCCACTTTTTACTATAGTGGTTCCTGGAAGTCATATATTGTCCCTTAGCCGTCTTTAACGTCCCGGCCTTCCGTGCTATAATAGGGGTGATCTCAACTACGGTCATCATTCTTGAATATACCTTATAATCTCAGTGAGCTTTGCCTCTTTTTGTCCACCCAACTCGCACAACATACTGCATTATTCGGCACACGAACACACACGAATGCAAATAAGATTCACTATCATATACATTATAGCAGGAGAATGAAATCTCACCAAAGAAATCAACAATCCTAATCATAGGTCTCTATATCAAAGAAAGCTACGCTGGAAGCATAATAAGCCGCACAGATCCTAAGGGACACTAGAACCCGAGGCTCTGATACCACCCGTGACACCCTGACTAATTAAATACCGGGTAGCTACTCTTGTATGAAATTAATACAGAATATCCTGCTGGTTCAGTCTTAGCATCACTATAAAAAATATTTATTTTTTTACTAGCCACCTAATATTTAAAAAGAGAGATGCCAAATTTTATTAATTAAATCAACAATAACCAAGTAATTAAACCAACAACCATCAATCGCATAAACAATCTCATGTGAATAACCAATGAAATGAAATAAACTGAGTCTGGAGTAAACACTCCAATTATAATAATACCAGAGTGAATAAAATCACGATACAAGAGTCTGAATAAACCAACAATTGAAATAATGAAAGTCTGTATCTACAATCTCTAGATAAGAATGGGTACCATGCCCTAATTGATATAAATGACCCTGAAGGAACCAAGATAAATGTGGAGGCGTCAAATACCAAGATCATGTAGCTTCCACAGCGGCTACAACACGTCATCAGAATGGAACTCCTATGCTTGGCATCCCTGTGGCTGGGCACCTAAAATGTTTTTACAAAACAAAAATAGATTTGGACAAAAATGGGTCAAAGTCCGAGGTGAAAACAGTTTAAAAATATATCAAGTGTTTAAATTACAATTAAACAACACATATATAAACATGTTAGTTGCGTACTCTCACATGAGTTTCTCACCTCTCAACTAATGTTCACGCCTAACATATACCCTTAACCCATCCTAGTTATGCCGCTAACTAACTAGTCTGTACCATTCCTACTTTCTCATTCCAACATAGGGTATCTACTCGTAACACCCAAATAAGTCATGTTCATAACCTATATTCACATTCATTAACTTTCTTATCTCAAGTGTTAAGTAAATTCTCAATTCTTAGCCCATTCAAATATCTTAGTTATTCACATCTACTAAGAAACAGTGAACCAGTCATAAATACGTATATAAATCACTCTTAGTATATATATATATACATATAAGGCACCCTAGGCTAATTTGCGGTGCATGCATACTCTGCTATCAAATCCATGTACATCACGTACGTAGGGATCACGTGTTCTGAATCACTCAGGAACCGTCTCAATACAAATCACACATATTGGAGGCGAACATAGTTCACCTACCCATGGGTCATGCACATACCTACTCTCCCATGGTCACCTGACTTATCAACTCACAAATAAGTCATTCATAGTCCTATATCCTTAAGGTACCAATCTAAATCCCTCCGAAGGTACACAAGGATAAGGTGGCCCTTTTTCCTCAAAACCAACCTCCCGTGATAACACGTATGGTAGGTATGTAATACACATAAGAAATCCATACACTAGGCATTCATACAACCTAAGTAATCATATTTCAATATAGTTATTCACACATTCCATCTAGTAAGTCTCGTACGTAGCAAGTTTATCCTGAACATCATACTTAATATATATTTAGTATGATAACTCTCTTGACGTATCAATTTGAGTTCTTAAACCTATCCAAAAAGGTTACTAGGTCTCTTTTTAGTTTATAATGTTATCTTAGTAACTTAAAGTCCCTCCATTACTGTTTTTATCCTTACATCATCATTCACTCCATTATAGTTTCAATTCAAACAATTTCTATCCATACCTCACTCAGTAGACCCTCGTAAGTAATAACATTCAATTCCATAAGGTAAACCATTTTTTCGGGCATCAACTAAGACCCTACTGACCTTGACTAAGTCCCATAATATTAAATTAATCACCCTAAGAATCATTATCGGCCTTGGGATTTTCATTAAACCTGAAGGTAAAATAATTACAAAAAATCAGAAGAGGTCGATCGATCGAAGGAAAGGATCGATTGATCGATCGAATTTCTTGGTCTATCGATCGATCAAACAGGTATTTGTCCAGATTTATCTTAAACAGTTACAGGTTTCTTCCTTTATACACCTCTAATTCTTCATTACAACGTCCCAAACTCCCAAGAAAGTTCACTAATCATCCTATAAACATATTAGCATAATCTTTAATGTATTAGAACCATTAAATCATCATGGATCATTAGTTTCTTCTATTTCTTTCAAGATATTCATATAACTCAACATAAATTCAAAATTATGTACACATGGATCATGGTTTTATAACTAGTATATATCCAGAAGTTTATCTACATGAAGCCTACCCATATTCAATGTTTAATTCTCCAGCTTCACAATTAATTCACTTATTTACGATAAATCATCAAATCTAAACTATCATGTATAATATATGCATTGAATCTTTGCAAGATAAATCACTTGCCTCTGATTAGAAGTTATGATCCGTTGATGACGTCATTGGTTGGTTATTCCTCTCTTTCCGGTCACAAATTCGACGATGGTGGTGGTGTGTGGTGGTTGTTTTGCCTTGGAAACCCTTGGAATTCTCCTGAAACCCTTTCTTTCTTCTCACGTTACTCTCTCTTGTGTTTAAAAAATAATGTCCCTAATAACCGTAAGTGTTAGCTGATAAATAAAACCTAAATTTCGTAGGTCACTATTCACCAAAAATAGGAATGACTAAAATACCCTCCCGAGTTGCCGATTAGGCTGAAAAATGCCCCGGGACCCAAACTAAACCCCCGGCTAGTGTTTTTTTTACTCTTTCGACCTTTTCGAACACGTTGGCTCACTCAAAATGATCATATGGATGACATAAAAATAAAACACTTTTAAATTCATTAAATTGGATCCTAACACGACTAACACGCGCGTCCCAACATAATTACCGAAACTGCCGTATTTTCAACTCACGATAATTTTAATAAATTCAATAATCATATATTACCATAATCACTCAGTAATATTAAACATTATCATCATATTTAAATACTAACTCTCGTCTCGCTAGTTATTTAAATCCGAATTAATTTCCAATTAATTATCCCAAATTAATTTAATTAATCCCATAATTAAAAGCAATTTCATTTAATTAATCTCATAATTAAAAGCCATAATATCATAATTAAAGACCATAAAATTACGGGGTATTACATGGGTGTGTCATTTCCTAATCAGACATGGATATGATTCGATGTTATCCTAACTAGCAGGGTATTGTGGTCACTTTCTTTGGGCCTTTGCTACTCTTTTTTTCTTTCAAAACTACTTTGGAATATATAGTCACGTATATTGTTAATATACATTTAGAAGTTGGATACAACCTATGAATTTTATAGGGTAAATTTCATAATTCAATTCATTATCTTCATTTGAATGACACAACAATTGGATGTCAATGCTAGGAAAAGATAGTCCCAAATATGCATAACAAATACCCTTATAAGTTATAAATTCGTAATAATGGAAAATATTGGATTCATATTAGGATAATTCGAGGCCGACAAATAAAATCGACACATTTAGTGCGGCACACTGATGTCTTGCGCACCTGCATTGCCTTGTGTCTCCATTTCTGGTGGGACACAAGAAAATACCACAAGTTTGTTACAATTGGTATTTGTTTGCTCTATTCTAAGAAAACAAATCTCAATGCCACTTTTCATGTAATCATGATCTTCCATTGCCAATACTTCAATAAACATTATTTCTTATTTCTCAACTACAAGGGGTTTGTGAAAATATAAGGAAGCTGTTTTACCTCCATTCCATATTTATACATGCATGTTTGATTCCATATATATACCCGTGATTTTCACTTTTTCAAGCCTTAATTTGTTCCAAATTTGAGTTTAGCCAATGTATACAATATCCTAACATTTAATGGTGAATTGGGGAACAGAGTTTTTTTGGTCACGAGTATATTGTGCATTGTATTATAATATTGTGAAAAATTGAACGGAAGATGAATGCAGTGGGAAAGAGGAAACTTCTTGTTGACGTGATAACATCATCTTACCAAAGATCCATGACCAAAATCTTGTATTCTCATGATAAAGGAAGGTCTTGATTCTTTATTGAGAAAAGAAGAATTTTGGAATATCAAAAGACAATGAAAGGAAAATATGTTTCGACTGCAGAATGGAAGGAAAAGACATTTTGTTTTACTCTGTTCTCTTCTAAAAAATTTACTCAGCAAACAAATACCAATTGATTACCAAAAAATAGAGGAATCTTTACCATAGAATACCAACTAACGTGTATGATGAAACAAAGTATTCAACTAATATGAATCACTGTTAATACATTACAGCAGATCACAAAAAATACCTTCAATAATGCTTCAAACGATTGATTACAAAAAATAGAGGAATCATTACAGAAGATTACAACATACCTTCAGCGATTCCCGACTCCAAACGATTCCTTAGAAGCCCAAATTCCAAAACAATGAAAGTTAAGAACCCTAATTTCTATCAGATCCTCTTCACAATCTTTTAACACAATATATATATATATATATATATATATATATATACACACACACACACACTAGGGTATGCCCGTGCCTGAAGGCACACTGATAATTTTGAAAAGCATAAAGTCGGGCCTTGGTGCGATCGAAAGTGTCCTCGCCAAAGAAACGACTGATCTTGGGATCGAAAATGTTAATAAAACAATCAAATAAATCTTATGAAATATTAATTCGCATACATTTCATATAGTTAACAAATAGGTCATCTTTGATAATTTAGCAGCTTAGAAATAAATAGTTACTGCTAACTAAAAAGCTACAAAAAATTGTGTCGTCCCCAACATTTCGATGTTAATTTAGACAAACATGTAATATTAATAAAGAAACAATATAAGGTTTTTGTAACGTAATAAAGGAATTGTGCCAAACACATGTGGTGCTCACTATCCCAACTTTTAGTATTAATTGAGTCGCTACAACACATCACCTACACATCACCTAAATCCCAAGTTAGTGGAAAGGTTGTGAGATTAGTTTGGTGTATTTGTGTTCACCACGCATCAATGCAATGCATTTGTAACACTGACCATGTGCTACATCGATAGCGTAAGGAGTCGGTTGGTGGTGCGATGGCTATAGAGGTTGTTGGAGTTGCCTTGTCGACTTGGTATTACAATAGATAGCGTAAGGAGTCAGTTGGTATTACAATCGTCTTCTTGATGCTAGCCAGGTCAGAAGGCATGACATGATAGCCACGTTGTCATACTGGATGCTAGAATTACCACGTACAGAAGTCATTACCTATTTGTATAACCCCATAATAAGTCAGTACTTGTTCGAAACATCCTATATATTGCATTACTATTTTGAAGAATTTAAATTCAAAGCCTACAAATTAATAAAGAAAACATATTGTAGACCATAATTACTAAACAAATGAACTCGATTGTAATAATAAGAATTTTATTGTTTTTAATACAAAGTACATACAGTTGTATCTAAATATGAAATACAAAACTCTCTCCTCCAATAATCCATTTTGAAATCTCATAAACATAACTGACTCCCTCAAGAACATGAACCAAATCAAAACCAAATATTACCTATAAAAAGATCAAATAATATCTACCTATTGGCAGATGACATATCATACCTTATCTACCTTTTCAACGATGTCAACGCGTATAAAAATATTATTACCCTTGAGTCATTCTTCTCAATAGTTTAAATACCTGCTGCTTCGGCTTCGGCTTCGATTTCGGCTTTGGTGCACCTAAGAGTTAATCGACATTTGAAATGTAGAACCAAATCACCACGGCATCCAAAATCCACGGACCATGAGTGGATTTTATAGAATCACCACGGGTTGTATTTTTATTACTCAAGTCGTTGGATCATTGCACTATTCAAACCAATCGTGTAGTGACGATTACAACTTGTGGAATGAACGATTTGCCTCCTGAACAGTTAAATGAACAAAAAATCAATTTTCTAAAAGAAACTAAATAAATATAAAATGGTACAAACCGAAAAGAACAAAATACCTGTGATCTTCTTAACCCTTGGTGTTGCAAAAACTTGTGTGATCTCTCCATCTACTGCAAGCACTGCTCCTATTAAGCGGTGCTAAAACAGCTGCTATTAAGCACTAATGTATGCATACTATCAAGCACTAAACAGTTGCTATTAAGCACTACTGTTCATATCTAATGTTCATATCAAATTGATATACCAAATTAATATCAAATTAGATTTCCAACTATTCATATCAACTGTTCATATGAGTTCATATTAGTCCATCAGTTCATATCAGTTCATATCGGTTCATATACCAAATTACCTATATAAGTTCATATAACTAAATTGTTCCCAAATACTAATATGAACTGATATATGTATACGTAATCAAATTATTTGGGAACCAAATCAGCTATAAGTATTAGAAGAATAATTTGGGTAAACAGTTCATATTCGAATAATTTGGGTACCCAAATTTCATGATACGTCGTAACTGATTTGAATATGAAATGGAACCCAAATAAGATACGTATCTGTATATCTAATCTAACTGAAATGGCACCAAAATTTGACTCCTCTCCATTTTCAAAAAATAATTTGTTTCGCACAAACCAACACACATTTGTCCATATTCAACGTCATTCTTCTTCACCTCCTTGATTATCGCCATCATCGAGGTCACCGGCCTCCATCTCTGCTTAAACCTGTGAAGCTTTGGAGTAAAAGTGAAAAAGGTTTAAAGAGGGTAATGATTTATGAAAGCCTTTTAAAATTTTCACTTATCCAAATGCACAATGAATCTCATATGTGCAAAATATTACAACCGAGAAAACAAAAGACATAAATACTGTATTTCATACAATATTATCAGTTAAAGATAACATTATGAACGGGGAAAATACAACTTGAATCTATGGAACTTATTGTGGCAGGGTCTTCCAGGAGCTTGTCATCAGCAAATTGCGATTCCCCTTTGTAATCCTTCACATCAATAAAGAGAAGTGCAACAATAAGGAAAATATGTACAAAACTATTATGCTAGTAACCTGTTAACAGTAAGGACCATAGAAGCGGAAATACAGTCCAAACCTTCATGTGTTTGATTGAAATAAGATCATGAGAGGAAGACCAAAAGAATATTTCAAGCCTGGGAAATTTAAAGTTGATTTATAATATTGTCAGATAAAAGGTTTGATTAACAGAGGATTATAGAATTTTTTGCCTAGTTCAACTTCAGTTTTAGAAGAATCTCACCCCACATTGTGCTCTTGTGCGATTTTCTTCCATAAATCGAAATTATGATCACCCTATATGACCAATTTAGAAACATAAAATGGAATTAAACACAACCAAAATCAATTCCATAAAATGGCTACCAACATGGAACTAATGGAGTAAATTCCATACTAACTGTTAAGCTTAGTATTTGGAATAAATTAACACTAACTTCCGAACTGCTTACCAACTGATATGAGGAGATTAGAATAGAAAACTTCTTACCTGCATTTTCAAACTATCAAGTGAAAAAGATTTTACCAACTGGTATGAGGAGATTAGAATCATTCCAAACTTATAATATCATCCAAAAACTTCTTACCTGCACTTGAAAATGGTCTAAAAACCTTGGTACAGTCCAAAAGGCAAAAAATCTTGGAATTAACACATTAATAATACACCACGGTGACTTAGAAGGTAAACACGAACTACTTGACCAAATTACTTATGCTAGGGCATATTTCTAGCTTCTTAAACTTAAAAACATATTAATAATAATAATATGCAGTTTTTAATAATAATATGCAGCCAAAAACACCTCTTATCTTTTTTTTTAGAAAATGACATGATGGGCCTATATTGCACAAATATGTTAAAAATTACAAAACAACAACAATAAGTACCTACATAGCACGTGTGTTGTACGCATGGCTATAGTGATAAAATGTGTCATTGGCATGAGTTTTTGCTTATTTGTGCGCGCGCGTGTGTGTGTCTATCTTGTAATTCAAAACCAACACTCTTCAAAACCTCGTATAAGATGTGAAATTTTAACACTTCATTGCCTTCCTAAGAAGTAAATCCTTAAAAAAAGTGGGAGATGATGCATGATTGCCATTATAATAGAAAAGGGGCCCAAGGAGAACCAAGCAGGTGGATTCTTTTTCAGCATTGTTGCTACCGTTTGTTTCGCAAACTCTTCTAACGCCATCAATCTCGTGCCTTGAGATAAATTGGCCCGTGCAAGGGTTGTTGGTTCAAATTTTTTGTATAACTTTAACTCTGGTATCTGGCTATAGTTTGTGATAGCAAAGTTTCCTATGTTTGACTTAACAACTCTCGGGACAACAGTAATCACATTGATCATGAAAGGCCTTAGTTCTTTCCTCAAGGTATCAGTTAGCGAATGCAGGGCAGCTTCTGAACAGTCACACTTCCAACATTTACAATTTTCCCTTCTTCCTAGATACCGTGTGAGGGACCACAAATTCATTAAGAGCATAGAAATTTAAAAAGAAACAAGTGTGTAGCCAAAAAAATGCAACACTCAGTTCAGTATTGAGTACATTTGTTAATGTAAACTTAAAGATATAACTATAATTAAAACCCTTCCTTTAAGGAATCCCACCAAAGATATAATACCCAACCCCCAATTCCATTGAGTAGTTCCTTCAGCTTTATGTACAAACTACAACCATCAATGCTCTGAAATTGACTTACACCACATTTCAAAACCAATAACTAGTGTTCTTGCTATTTACCTTATCCTCATGGGAGCCTATACTCCATAATTCCAGTCATTGAGGTAAAAAAAATGTCCAATTCTAAGAAAATATTTACCGAATTTTAGAGAGAAAACTATTGAAACAGTAGGTTATAAGATGGCAGATTGTTAGTATCACTTTAAGTGTAAATTTTTTTAGCTCCACTTTACCTGTATAACCTACTGATTGTTTGTACCACTTTACCTGTATAAACTGTTCAAGTTTTTAGGGCTTTTTCTAAGGAGAGTTCCCTCCCCAGTTTAGAAATCTTCAATTCAATGGATCCAAGGAAAAAATCTCCGGCTATGACTTATCAAATAACAAATGCATCATATAATGAGAACTAAAGCATAAGAATACCTCGGATATATATTTGTGGATATAGTATATTTATAAAAGTAGTTAGAAAAGAAAGCTGACTAAATTATTCTATATCAACAAATTGTAAATGAGCAAAGTCAATCCATACTTCCATACTTAAGTTTGCACTTCATCTTAGGACTATACTGAGTGTACCAGCAGTATCATCCCAAATTCAAGTTTAGCTCACCTGCCAAATAACCAATAGATTTTTAAAAAAATGGGTAAAAGAAAAAACCAAAAAACTTTGGTACTAGAACTTTGCCATCAATGCCATCAAACCTTATGGTGGGTGCCAACAGTTATTGGAATGTATAAGGAAAATGAGAAAATACCTTTAAAATCTAACATTAAACAGCCGGACATGTAACTATTGACAAAAACAAAGATAGAAAAATTTCACACATACAGAGATTGAAGATAGCTGAACAATAAATAAAACATCAAATACTCACCCAAAGAAAGAGAGAGCAGTAAAAATTTCTATTTTCAAGATAATGATTTTAAGTTTGATCAAACTGAAAATAAGATAAAAGAAAACAAACCTTTGAACATATGATACGGATACCGATTATATTGTTGGTTAGTAAACTGCGATTTAGAGCATCCAAATGTCTAGCCACAGAATAATAACCCAAATACCTCTACAAAATGACCACATGACCACAGAATAATAACCCAACTACAACCATCAAACTTGTAAATAAAAATTTCTTGATAGTAAAAATTTTGTATCTCCAATCAGTTGATGCCGGAGCGTGGAGTTACCTAAGATCGTGTACCTCTGTCAAGCGATCTGGAGCGGAGATCATTTTTCTCCAAAGTCAGAGATTATTTTTCCCCAAATCTAGAGCGTGGAGTTACCTGGGATCATTGATTCCATAGGTACAAAAATTGTAAGACATTTGTAAGGGAGAGAGAGGGACGAAAATTATTTTTTCCTCAAAGCCGGAGATCGTTTGTAAGGGCTAGAGAGGATAAAGTGATAGGGATAAATATCATAAGACGGAACATTTGGGTAATGAGGTTAAGGGAGTGAGTTGGTGGAAATAAATTACTATTCTAACCTTATGTTTGAATTTTGAAAAGTAGGGGAAAACAAATTAGAGTGTGTTAAAAGAGGGGGAACCCAAAATTTGCAAGGGTAAAATGGGTATAGCATGATAAATTCATCTCATGACATCATGTGCCAAACTTGTGACATACATAACTTTGCTACTTTATTATATATATATATATATATATATATATGAAGAGAAACGTGTATGAAGAGAGAGAGAGAGTGTTCGGAGATGTGTAGGAGTAAACAGGAATCTACCTAAAATCTTAAGAGAGAGATTTTTTTTTCAAAGAGCTAAAAATACCCGCCTAAATCAGAAACCTTCCCCCCACGCCCAAATTCCTTTTAAAAAAATAGTTTTGTGGAAACTTAAAATCGCCACAAACTTAATGCACTATATTTTCTGGCGAATTACCCATTTCTCCACAAACTTAATGGCCTTCTTTTTTGGCGAATTTACCATTTCGCCACAAGCTTTCTATAAATTTGCCAAATCTTTTATTATACCCGCCCAAGTTTGCGCGGGAAACATTTTTGTGCCAAACTTCATTGCGACTTTAACATTTAGTCACTAATGGTCCTTAATTAAAACCATTTCCTAACAATTGCTATTTTCGCCACTATAACATAGTTTTCGTGGAGATTTTTTAACTCCCCACTAAAACTTCTCCACTAAAAGGCATTATTCTTGTAGTGCCTATCTCTTGGGTAAGAGTCATAACCTATAAATAGATAATACACTACATGGTTCATAACCTATGCATGCTTACTAAACTTAGTCTAGCTTCAACAACCATATCCTATCCTTCTTGGGTTAGTGTGACACTCGTGGACCCTACACAAGATCTCTATTCGTCCAAAGTATAATGAATTAGGTCACCATATTGTAAATATAATCAAAAGATACTTAATTAGTAATTTTATATGGATTTATAATTCTAACACAAGAATATCCAATTATATATGTCATTTGTTCTTTAATCATACAAAATGTTATGTATTATATATTTAACAATAGGATCTTAACATGATTATCACATAAAATCATTTTGCGGAACATAAAACGCTATTATAATCACGTACCTTCATCATATCACACCTAAAAAGATTGACGGAGCAGTCGATTTTAATGATATCTGATCGGACTATGACTTCATCTTGTCTTTAGAAAAATTGTATTCCAGCTTCAGTGTATTCTAACGGTTAGATATTCCTCTATGGTTAAAGCACTATTATGAAATTAACTCTCATCGAAAATTTAGTTTTCTCTCCCATATATTATAATTTCATTGTGTTATCTTTTTAGTGTGTCTGAATGATGAAAAATTAGTCAATTATTATAGGCAGGGACAAGACCTAAATCTCCAACAATTACTTAATCTCAACCATCCATCAATGTAGATACCGAAGAGTTCTTCTTACTCTTGGTATTTGGAGTACCATTTCATTAACCAAACTAACTCTTAGTATTAATATAATTATGGAGCACATTAAGGAGAATTATTATTTAAAATAATTCTAACATTCTCCTACTTGGTCCATAATTATTAGAAGGCGCGCAATAATCTTTGAGTCATCCTTAAATGATTTTTCATAAGGGGCATTCACGTTTAGATCCTATTAGACTTTCTTTTAGACATTCTAGTCCCACCATGTTTTCCCCTTACACATAAGTCCTATTCTTAATTTTTTGGAACTTTTTTTCACAATTTTACCCTTTTAAAGCCAACCATCCGTAACTTCCTTGAGGAAGTTACATAAGTGGTTGAACTTTTTTTTTAATCTTCAAATGATCATAACTTTTGATTCACAAATCCGTTTTTCGCAAAATTACTATTTTTGAAATCTGCTCAACGAGATCTATCAAATAAGATCCATGAAGGCTATAAAATTCCAAACAAAAAAAATTACACAAACAATAAACTTTACTGTAGCACTAGAATATGAAATAGTTTTATATATGTGACATAACAGACAGTAACATTTATTGTGGTAATATTACACAGTATATATATATATATATATATATATATATATATATATATATATATATATATATATATATATATATATATATATATATATCCGGTGGATCCAAACCCTCTTTTTTCAAAATTACCTTATATTTAAAGGTTCGCGCTAGTGGTATCCAATCATTACCACCATTGTTGGAGCTTCAACGACCTTCGTCAGAGCTCCGATTTGGGGTGGGTAAGGGTGGCATGTGGTGCCGCTAGCGTGGACCTTTGAAAATAAGATACTTTCAAAAAAATGGGTTTTTGATCCAACAGAGTATCATGGGATGTCACTGGCGCGGACCTTTGAAATTAAGATTGGATAAATGGGATCGGGATCCTCTGGACCGCCGATTTGGGGTGAGTAGGGGTGGCATTAGGTGCCGGTGGCACAAAACTTTACAAATAGGAGCATATTGGATATATATATATATATATATATATATATATATATATATAATATGATAACACAGTAAATGTTATTGTTTGTAAAAATGTCATAGATATTAAACTTTATTGCATACACCAGAAAATGAAATAGTTTTATATCTGTGACATTTTCATAAACAATAACATTTACTATGTTAATATATTTATGAAATAATTTTATATATATAACATTTTCACAGACAGTAACATTTACTGAGTTAATATTACACAATATATATATATACACACGATAGATCCAAACCTTTTTTTTTCAAAATTACCATATTTTTAAAGGTTTACGCTAGCGACATTCAATCCCCACCACTACCCACCCCCATTGTCGGAGCTTCAATGACATTCATCGGGGTTATGATTTGTGTGGATAGTTGTGGCATAGGGTGCCGCTGGCGCGGACCTCTAAAATTAAGAGAATATTAGATAAATGGAATTTCGATCCACCGAAGCTCCGATTTGGGGTGAGTAGGGGTGACATTGGGGTAGGTTTATATCTATAACATTTTTACAAACATTAGCATTTACTGTGTTATAACACAGTGTGTATACATACATACACACACACACACACACACACACATATATATATATATACACACGGTGGATCCAAACTTCTTTTTTCTGATATTGTCTTATTTTTAATGGCCCGCGCTAGCAATATCTAATCCCGACCACCACCAACCCCAACTGTCGGAGCTCCAACAACTTTCATCAGAGTTCTGATTTGGGGTGACATGGAGTGCCGCTGGCACGTACCTTAGGAAATAAGAGAATATTGGATAAAGGGGGTTTGGATCCACCAGAGCTCCAGTTTGAGGTGAGTAGGGGTAGCATTGGGTTAGGTTTATATCTGTAATATTTTCACAAATAATAAATGTTACAATTTGTGAAAATTTTACATCGGCATCCCATACCACCTCAAATCAGAGCTCTGATGAAGGTTGTTGGAGATCCGACAAAGGGGGTGGGTGGTGGTGGGGATTGGATGCCGCTGGTGCGAACAGTTAAAAATAAGATAATATCATAAAAACGAGATTTGGATATATATATATATATATATATATATATACACTGTGTTATATGAACACAGTAAATGTTAATGTTTGTTAAAATGTTATAGATATAAACCTAACCCAATGCCACCCCTACTCACCCCAAATCAGAGCTCCGGTGGATCCAAACCCCATTTATCTAATATTCTATTAATTTCAGAGGTTCGCACCAGCGGCACCCTATGCCACTACTACCAACCCAAATCATAGCTCTGATGAAAGTCGTTGAAGCTGCGACAATGGGGGTGGGTAGTGGTGGGGATTGAATGTCGATAGCGTAAACCTTTAAAAATATGGTAATTTTGAAAAAAAAAGAGTTTTGGATCTACCGTGTGTGTGTGTGTGTATATATATATATATTGTGTAATATTAACTCAGTAAATATTACTGTTTGTGAAAATACTATATATATATATATATATATTGTGTAATATTAACTCCGTAAATGTTACTGTTTGTGAAAATGTTATATATATAAAACTATTTCATAAATATATTAACACAATAAGTGTTATTATTTGGAAAAATGTAACAGATATAAGATAATTTCATTTTGTGTTGTATACAATAAAATTAATATCTATGACATTTTTACAAACAATAACATTTACTGTGTTATCACACTATATATATATATATATATATACATATATATATATATATATATATATATATATATATATATATATATATAATACGATCCTATTTTTAAAGCTCTGTGCCACCGGAACCTAATGCCACCCCTACTCAACCTAAACCGGTGCTTAAGAGGATCCAGATCCCATTTATCCAATCTTATTTTCAACGGTCCGCGCCAGCGGTACCCCATGACACTCCGGTCGATCCAAAACTCATTTATTCAAAAGTCTCTTATTTTCAAAGGTCCGCGCCAGCGGCACCACATGCCACCCTTACCCACCCCAAATCGGAGCTCTGATGAAGGTCGTTGAAGCTCCAACAATGGTGGTAAGGATTGGATGCCGCTAGCGCGAACCTTTAAATATAAGGTAATTTTGAAAAAAGAGGGCTTGGATCCACCGTATATATATATATATATATATATATATATATATATATATATATATATATATATATATATATATATATATATATATTGTGTAATATTACCACAGTAAATGTTACTGTCTGTTTGTGAAAATGTCACATATATACAACTATTTCATATTCTAGGGCATACAGTAAAGTTTACTGTTTGTGTAAATTTTTTTCTTTAGAATTTTATAGCTTTCATGGATCTTGTTTGATAGATCTCGTCGAGCAGATTTAAATAATAGTAATTTTGTAAAAAATGGATTTGTGAATAAAAAGTTATGATCATTTACTTAAATATAATTATCTCTTTTCATAATCATCTTAATCAAACATTAATGGGAATCATGCCGCTCATATAATAATTCAAGAGTATGATCGCTTGCATGTTCCACAATATTAACAATTCATTCAACAAAGTATATAAATTAAATTATTTTCTTTTTGATAGGCAAAAATAAAATATAGAAAGACTGTGAAGGTGGCGGACGGACCCCGTGTACAAGAAAGATACATAGATTTAGGGGTGGTAAACGGACGGATACGAATCGGATACCATATTTTCCATATTCGTATCCGCTATCTGGATGCACTATCCATATCCGTATCCGTATCCGCCCGGATAGTTAAAACAACTATCGATATCCATATTCGCTCGGATACCTCGGATTCCGATAATATCCATATTTGTTTGCATTATTTAGTCATCGCAAAAAATAACTATTAAAATATCCAATCAAATGAGATCCAATCCAATCCAAATAAATATATAACAAAATTGCTACCTCCAAACATAAAAATTACGGCTTCCATAATAATAGTAGCATTCCATAATGATAATATGGATTAAAGTCATCCATACTTTACAACCATGTAAACTTAAAGCCATCCAAAAAAAACTATAATAGCATTTTATAATAGTAATTATAAATATGTACCTTTTAGATTAAATCAAATTTATTAAGAATGACAATCTCATGGACCTTTTAGTCTTCAAAACATATTGATATTTTTATTCTAATAAGTATACATTTTTATTTTGTATATAATATACATGTTGTTAACTTCAATTCTCATCACAATTAAAACCATCTCTTTATTTTTTTGTTTCTCTCGTACATTTATTTATAATTAAGGAAACTAATGAACAACCACATGAACAATATATAAATACAGTTATATATTTTTATTTTTATTTTGCATGTACTTGTTGTTGTGAACTTTCTGTTAGAGGAGGAGGGCATACAGAGTGGCAGAGTTGATGCGTAGCAGAGGGGTTGATGAGTAACGGTGGCGGGGTTGATGAGAAGGGGCCAGCTGATGCGGGAGAGGGAGAGGTGGCGAAACGAGGCATTTTTGTGGAGTGAAATGAGGGTTTCTTTTCTCTTGTTTTGTACGAAAGAGAAATAAAATGAAGTTAGTTATTTTATTTTATTTTGAGTGGAGTATATGTTCTTTAGTGGGTGTACGTTGTGTGTGATAGGGTGTATTGTAAATTTAATATAACTCCATGATAATATACCTAATAAAATAATAATGCATGGCATTTTATAATATACACAATAAAATAATAACTTTAGGGTGTTTTTATTTTGAGTGTAGTATGTGTTTGTTTTGTTTTAGGGAATAAACAATTAAGTTTTTTTTAATATTATTTTATTAGTAATACCAATACTAATATTATTAGTAACATTTTAAACATATGTTTGACGGATACGGATATCCGGTAAAATGGATATCCGCTAAAACTATGACATCTTTCCTGCTATAGATTGTAAAGACTATGACATCTTTCCCCTTACGTATAAACAAGCACTAATCGATAACACCTCCCCCTTTAATAACATCGATTCTTTAGAGAAACCTCTTCCTCTAGCACAAAGAGCAAAAGAGTATCTCCTTCCAAATCATATCTTGGCAATATCAAACGTGACCCAGCTATCATGGAAATTGACCTTCATCTCTCCTAGTTCATTCTTGACAAATTTGATTAGTCAAACTCATTACTCTGATATTTATAATTTAAAATACTTTGTTTATTCAGTGTATTTTTGTCCATGAATAAATATAGGGGACCCACACAAAAGAAGTTATTTCGTAAATTCACTATATTAAAAGTTTATACTTTATTATTGTGGGTCTCATTAGGGTACCAAAATTGGTATTAAAAACTTATACCTATTTTTGTCTTATTCACTGAATTTCCCAAATGAGTTTTTTTTTTAGTCTCCCTAGCTTTACTCTTTGTCTAATCGATTTCATTGAAATACTTTTATGAAGAATAAAGAGTGATTTTAAAAATGTTGATGTCTCAAAATGGAGATTCACCGAGCTCATAATTGGGTTATATAATAATGATCCAATAATGTATTATATAAAAGACTATATCTCTCACAGTCATCAATTCACACGCATGTAAATTTATATTGCAAGGCATAAATTAAAATGTTTAGAATACACCTTAATTGATATCAAATATAGTGTAAAAAATTAAGCAACAAATAGTCCACAATATTTACACTTTATTGGCTACACACAAGACCCATATCTTAAGCATGCGTCATTAATATCCTTTGGTGATAGTCCATTCATTAGTGAATATGTTATGTTAACACTTGTACTAATGTGTTCAACTGACACTTGTTGTTTATGAATATCTTCGTTCACATATAGGTGTTATATCCTAATGTACCTAGTTCTTTAAAATAACTATCAATTCTTCATAACGAAGATTTCAATAATATTATCATAATATTTCAGCGACTTGGTAATATATCGATAACTCCAACTCTCGAAATAAATTTTAGCAATCATAATCTATAAATTGTAGTCTCAAAGCATGTTGCATACAATATTTAATTATTTCTCACTCTGAAAGAGGCGGATTCTCCCAAATTTTAAACTCTAAATTTTGATAATTAGAGGAAAATACCCTGAATTTTAAAATTCCAAAATACGGGATGGGTGGTTCACATTACATTTCAAATTAAAATTAATTCAACAAATATTTCAACTTGACCTACACAAAGTTAATTCCAATTTTATTTTTAAATTCAAGTTAATTCAACTCAAAACCAAATATAGCCTAACAAAAAGTAATTCATGATTAAATATAGGCCAAAAAAATTAAACACCAATTTTCCCAAATTAATTTTCTAAGTTGAATTAAATTAAGCTTACATTACCCAAATGTTAATTAGCACCAAATTAAACTATAATTGTAATTTAAACCAATTTTCTCTTGATGAACCTAACATGCATCTAAGTGATATATTTGTAAGATAAAGTAAATCACAATCACACTACGCCGCGATGTACGAGGAAAACCCAAATGGAAAAAACCTCGGACGACCTTGCCTACAAGTCCACTAAGTAAGGTATTTTTACAAAAGACACGACAATAGAAACTTACAACAGCGACTTGATGCCGTCCAAGCCTTGACGTTCATTCGCTCTTCAACCTCCGCCTAGTTGAAAACCACGGACTCCAGTGCAATCTTAGAATCCATCGATGGAGATCGATCGGAGCCAATCCACACATGGTGCCTTTCATCATATAAATACACCGCAACGAAAATAATCTCCATTTTGGGGTAGAGAAGGAACCCAAATAATCTATTTTGATGGGTAGAGAAGAACCCGGTGCCAAACACTCTCGAAGAAATATATATATATATATATATATATATATATATATATATATATATATATATATGAACTTGGATTAAAACAAAAACATGTTAGGTGTAAACATATGTGTTTTTGAAGAAATTAATCCATTAAAATCATGAACACCAAATGGAAATTCTCTCTTTTTCTGTTGAAGGGAATGAAAAAGTTAACAAAAAAATGGTTCCCGCACTTAGATAATCAGGAAAAAGAAATGGAAAAAGTAGTGAGTGAGTGGGACAAAAACTGACAAAACTGCACCAAGATTGACACTTTCGTTCGAATGACATTTCAAAGTCGTTCGAACGTCCATGTTCAAACGAGATTAAGAACGAGATTTCAGAAGAATTTTTTGTTGGAATTTTCATTCGAACCGAACTTCTAACAAGAAAATAGAAAAAATCTCGTAAGTAGTTCATTCGAACGACCTGGGAATTTCGTTCGAACGAGATTCCAGATTCCTTCGAACGACTTTTCAAAAAACCAAAATTTTCATTTTAAGCCGAAAACTTTTATAAAAAGTTCTAAACATATTTTCTGAGAAAAATACAAAGTCGTTTATATAAAAAGAACACCCAAATAAATTTCCAAGCTCATATAATTATATGCATTCATACCTTTTGGAGACCTTGAAAAAAAAGCAATGATGAGGACGAGAAACAAGGTACTTCAAACCAACAATGATATCTTCATTTTTTCTTGGCCGCGCCGTCTTCAACATACACTTATCATAGGCTTGGAAGGATACAACATGAACATCTATCCTATGACTCAAATTATTTTTTTCGGAATTAAGTCAACACTACAAATTGACTTGATTGGAAATTTGCCTTTACAAATCTCCCCCTTTGGCTATTTCGGGAAAAAACCAAATAAAAAATTCTAAGGACCGTCAAGCACGTCTAGACACAATCAAACACCCAAAAAAACTAAAAAAATAGACGCTTGACTCGATTTATAGGAAATGCTTTGCCGCTTTAAGTAATGCCGCTAAAAATGAATTCCTGAACACTTAAGCACATAATTAAACGCATAGGGTATATAGGAAACTAAAGTGCATAAAATAATAATACCCCCCCTAATTAATTCTCTTCCTTTATCTAACAATGATCTACCTAAGAAAGATGTCTCCCCCTAAGTTAGATCTCCCCAAATTCAAAGGATTAGATACCATTTCTCCCACTTTTTTGTGCAGGAGTAGACAAAGGTTAAAGAATTATAAAATCATGTATTTCTCCCCCAATTAAGGCAAATACCATTTCTCCCCCTTTAGATTACATAAGGGTTATAAACTAAGGAAAAACAAGTTAAACACGCAATGATGTATAAAGAGACAAGAGCGTTAAAGCATATGGGAAAAAATAAAGTACAACTAATCCATAGAGAGAGTAATAAATATCAACTATGATGCAATGACAAAAGATACCCTTAAAATGTACTACAATAAGAATTAGATATCAAACAAAAAATCGCAACAAGATAGATATCAATTTTTTATTCAAAGCATATATGGACTAGATAGCATAACAAAGACTCAAAAACAAAGAAATACCATATATATATACACGAAAAATACCAATAACGCACACGCATATATACATAGGTATAAACACCACACACGACACAAAGTATAATAAGCCTTCCACACTCGTATGGAAAAAATGTATCTAAATACATGTGGTAAACGGAAGTGAAGGGGTGTGAACTAGAGACTAAAGAAATATAGACCCAATCTCTTAAACATGTTCACGGAGTTCTCATTTGATTGTAAAACTTTATCACACTTAAATATATACTCGTGTGATAATATAAAGTGAACTCAATGAACAAACATACATAATGCACACTAGCCTAGAATTTCGATGATTCTACAAACCAATAGAGTCCTGACAAGAATAGCATAACTATGATTCAAAGACATTGTGCAAACCCGTTGATATATCCAACCAAACTTCCTTATAAATATTCTTATTCTTTTCTATTCATTTATTTATGAACATACCAACAAAACAATAAAGGCCTTGGTTAATATATTTTTTAATGCCACATTTTTTAGGCCAAAATTCAATGGTGGCTTTTCATGCAAAGTAATTTTATCTTTCGCAACTCGATTCCATTGATAAACAACAACAACTCCGAATACATATTTTTCTATTTTTTTAAAATCCAGAAATGGTTATTACATGCACAAATCCTCCACAGTCATAGAAATATGTAGATGACTCAATTGATAAGAGAACATCTCACTTAACTTAAATATACATGTGAAGTTAAATTTCAAATGAGCTCGTGCATGTGTAAATCGAGGCATATAGAAATAGAATCCATTAAGCAACAAAAAATCAAAATACTCCATGCAAGCATGATAATGAACACTTTAAGTATTGAAAATCTTAACCAAAAGTTCTAGCCACATGGAAATGGATAAGATGTTAAATTCAAACACAATTATATTCCACACAAAATGTGTAAAACTAAAATACACACAATTTTTTTTTTAAGTTTTTCAAAATTTTACCCAACCAAAAAAAATTAACTCAAAAGAAAAAAATCCTTTTCTACTTTTCAATAACACCAAACAACATAAAATAAAATACAAAAGATAAACAAGTCATAATTTTATCAACAATTTTTATAATAAAACATTAATTAGTAAATGACAAACAAACATACAACTAGAAAGAATATATCATGATGCACATAAGCTAGTGTATATAAACAAAGCTAACACATTTAACCTTTAGATTTAGCAAGGGAGGTATCACATGCAAGAAAATGAGAATAAAAAATCCTATATTGTAAAGCCACTAAATCGGATCTCCTAACCCAAACTAGTGAAGAGTGACGCTCTCGGGATTTGGGAGTTTTGGTGACTCTACCATTGAACTTCCTAGAATCCCTTTTAAGATCAATTTTTTTTTTGTAAGATGACCTTTTCGATCACACTGTGAACATGTAAAGACCCGAAGAAAATCAGTACCTAAGGATTGACATTCGAAAGTGTTCCTAGTAGATTCTCTTAAACTTATGGTTATGGCTTTATTAGTTCAATCATATTGAGTATCAAAGCCAATACCACACAAGTCATTTTTAATTTAGATGGTTCCAAAAAATTTATCTAATTTTTCGGACCTACATTCCAAAATCAAACCTAACCCTACTTGAATCTCTCAACTTCTCTTCTAATTCCAATATTCTAGATTCAAATAAACACTTACTCTCTTCAAACCTAAGAATCTCTTTCATCATAGCCTCCATCAAACCTCTTAGTCTATCTCTCTCATGTTATAAATACTCAAGCTTCTCACTAAGAGCTTTCTCATGTGTCCTAAGGTCTTCCACTAAAGCACTTTAATTATTAACCTTGTCACGTTATCTCAAACTAGCTTTTAACTTCAAATTAGCCTGTTTTAATTTGATTGATTCATCATATAACTCTCGAAAAGCTACTTGAAGTTCACTCTCATAAACCTCCTCCTCATTTTCAGTCTCAATTTTTTCTCCACTCTCTATACCATCAAAATTTTGGGATTCACAAACAATGGCCTTGAAAGTGTCATGTATTAAGATGTCATCATTGAACGATTTCTCACTTTCGCTTACATGACTTGCCATGACCGCGGTAATGTTGCGCTCTATGGGGGAATCGGAGCCCTCTTCTTTATTACTATTACTAAAGGTGGCAATATATGAAATTGGTTGTTTGCCTTCCCTCCTTACTTTAGTGGGACATTCTCTAGCCCTATGACCATAACCTTCACAACCATAACATCTATTCGAGTCATCCCTATTAAGATCTTCATTATACTTTGTAGGGAATTTATCTCCTTTGTCATATTAAGACTTATCAAATTTCTTAAAATCTTTTTTAATATTGTCTTTATTAAACTTAAGAAATTTTCTAAATTTCCTAGCAAACATAGCCATCTCATCGAAATCGATGTCACTCTCATCATCTGAAACTTGTTGTTCCCCATTTTGAGATTTTAAGGCGATGCCCTTATCTTTATTTTTCTCATCCTTGGAGGTAAACATGTCAAGTTCATAGGTTTATAAGTCACCTACGAGCTCTTCAAGTTTCTTAGAGGATAAAGTGGATAAAGAATTTAACACGATCACTTTTAGAACAAACCTATCGGGTAAAGACCTCAAAATTTTCTTTAATACACGATTGTTGAGTATCTTTTCTCCAAAGTTAAAAGGTGAATTAAAAATATTAGAAAGTCTAGCATAAAATTCATCAAAAGTCTCACTTTCAAGCATTTTAATGGTTTTGGATTGAGTGGTGAGATTTTGGAGTTTTGAAGCTTTCACGACACTAGTTCCCTCATGGATGAGTTTTAAAATATCCCAAGACTCTTTAGCAGTTTCACACTTCATGATACGCCGAAATTCATCCGGCGTGACGACACTAAAAGGAGCATTCAAAGTACGGGAATTAAAATTTGCTAATTTTAGTTCATTCTCACTCCATCTCTCTACGGGTTTACGTACACGCTCAGTTTCAACTAGACATGTAGGTGAAAACCACCCATTAACTACAGAATGACAAACCCTCTCATCTAAGGATTTAAGTGACGATTTCATTCACGTTTTCCAATACTCGAAATTTTAACCATAAAAAGAGGGAATTTTGTAAAAAGCGAATTTTTCATTTTTAAAAAAAATCCCAAAAGGACCTAAACGCAATAAATTAGTGCTCCTAGATCTAATACCACTTGAAAAAGGCGGATGCCCCCAAATTTTAAAATCTAAATTTTGAGAGTTAGAGAGAAATACCATGAATTTTAAAATTTCAAAATACATGATGGATGGTTCACATTATTTTCCAAATTAAAATTAATTCAACAAGTATTTCAACTTAACCTAAACAAAGATAATTCCAATTTTACTTTTCAATTCAAGTTAATTCAACTCAAGTCCAAAAATAGCCTAACAAAAATTAATTCATGATTAAATATAGGCCAAACAAATTAAATACCAATTTTCCCAAATTAATTCTCCAACTTGAATTAAATTAAACTTACATTACCCAAATATTAATTAGCACCAAATTAAAGTATAATAGTGATTTAAATCAATTTTATCTTGATTAACCTAACATGCATCTAAGTGATATATTTGCAAGATAAAGTAAATCACAAACACACTATGCCGTGATGAGCGAGGAAAACCCAAATGGGAAAAACCTCGGGCAAACCTGCCTACAAATCCACTAAGTACGGTATTTTTACAAAAGACACGACAAGAGACAACAACGACTTGACTCTGTCCAAGCCTTGACGCTCCTTCGCTCTTCAACCTCCGCCAAGTTGACAACCACGGACTCCATTGCAGTCTTAAAATCCACCGATGGGGCTCAATTATCGTCAATCCACACACGGTGCCTATCACCGTATGAGCATGCCTCAACAAAATCTCCTTTTTGGGGTAGAGAAGGAACCCTAATAATCTCCTTTGATAGGTATAGAAGAATCCGGTGCCAACACTCTCCAAGCATATATATATATATATATATATATATATATATGAACTTGGATCTAAACTAAAACATATTGGGTGTAAACATATGTGTTTTTGAAGAAATTAATCCATTAAAATCATGAACACCAAATGAAAATTTTTCTCTTAAGAATATTTCTCTCGTTTTCTCTTGGAGGGAATGAAAAAGTTATCAAAAAAATGGTTTCGCACTTAGATATTCAGGAAAAAGAAGTTGAAAAAGTAGTGGGCGAGTGGGATAAAAATCGATAAAATAGCACAAAAAGTGACACTGTCATTCGAACGACATTTCAAACTCCTTTGAACGACCATGTTCAAGAGAGATTAAGAAAGATTTTAAAAAAGATTCCAGAAGAATTTTTCGTTAGAATTTTTGCTTGAACCAAACTTCTAACGAGAAAATATAAAAAATCTCGTTAGTAGTTCGTTCGAACGACCTAGGAATTTCGTTCGAACGAGATTACAGGTTCGTTCGAATGACTTTTCAAAAAATCAAAATTTTCATTTTAAGCCCAAAACTTTTATAAAATGTTTTAAAAATATTTTTTGAGAATAATACAAAGTCGTTTATATAAAAACAACACCCAAATTAATTTCCAAGCTCCTATATGTATATGTATAAATGCATTCATACCTTTTGGATACCTTAGAAAAATAAATAATGTTGAGGACGAGAAACAAGGCACTTAAAATCGGCAATGATATCTTCAATTTTGCTTCGCCGCGTCATCTTCAACATACACTTGTCATAGGCTTGGAAGGATACAACATGAACATCTATACTCTGACTCGAATTTTTTTTGTCTGGAATTAAGCCAACACTACAAATTGGCTCGATTGAAAATTTGCCCTTACACACTCTTTTATAATATTGGCCACCAGGGCAAAAGAAAACCACTTAATCAAGAGGGAACAATTATCATAAGTGTGAGCATATAATATTTTAGGCATCTCATTACTTCATACTCTTAAAATATTCTATTTTTATAATATATCATTCATTACTAAGAGAAATCCAAGAAATATATAAATTTACTACCACTAACTTGAAGGTATATATATACTAATAAAAATACATAAAATATTCTTAAAATACCATTGATGAAAACTAGCATAAGTTTATATATTGATTTCTCAACATATACAGTTTTTTTCTTAGACTCTCATAAGTTATAAACTAAATGTAACTCTTACTCAAAAGGAGATACTAAAGTCATACAAAATTTATATTCTAAGATATTGGTGAAAATATTTATTTATACCCCTTTCTCTAGCCATAATGAAAACTTTAGCCATAAGTTTAGATTTATGTCATTGATTATTATCAGAATCGTGTTTAATCTTGAAGACGCATTTACACTCGACTCTAGTGTGTCAATTAGATAATTCAATACCATTCTAAACTTTATTTTGGTCAATTAATGACATTATAAGTTTTTAAAACTTGTGAAAACAAAATTCAAATATTTTCTTACTCCTCCATCAAATTCATATTCTTATGATAAATGTCATAAACATTTAGAATGGCAAACTCATATTCTTAAGATAAATGTCATAATCATTTAGAATAGCAAATTCATTTAAGAGATTCAAAAAATAATTTATATCCATTAATCAAAATAAAAATTACTTTGGATGTTAAGGGAACGACAAGAGTATATTAACTTATTTATAACCACATTTGGTGATTTAATACTCCCACGAATTTTACCATTCTTTAAAAAAAATTGACATTTCACATTTTCAATTTCAAAGTAATTAGTGAACCCTCTTCAAAGTGTAGACATAATTCTAAATTTTAATTCTTTTAGTGGATTCTAAATCCATGCATGTACTAGACATTCCCAATCATGCGGGCATGCCAAATTGGATAAGTAAAGTGGAATTTATATAATACACTTCTAACCATATATATTTATTCTTCGTGTGAATAACTCTTGCGGTGATATCGACATTATTGCGTTTGATTTGTTGTTTATAACGACATGATCTATGTAGGTACAATATACAAGGATTATAATCTCCTACTTGGGCTACATAGATCGTTCTAAAATTGTAAAACCTTAAGAGATCAAATGTGATAGTCAAGATTCATATGTGACAACCTAAAGACAATCTAGTCTATTAAATAATCAAAGTAAGTCTAAATTTAAAAGAATCTGATATTCAATTATGCAACAAGATTAAAAAGCTACTTTGAAGTATAACATTATGATATATGAACATAATCATTTTTCTTATAAAAGTTTTATCAAAAATATAACTGTACAAATTACCAATGAGAACACCATAATTAAGAAAATATATTCCCGTATAAACATAAAGATCTTTTGTATACTTAAGAGATATATCTCATGATAAAAGTGAGAAAAAATATTTTGAAAGGTCATTAAGTTTTTTTTTTTAAATGATTCCAAAATAATATAATATAAGACATCTAAGAATTTATGGTTTTTTTTATTGTTTGTCTTGTAAGCATCCATATATCGATTTAGAACTATTTTTTATAGCACAGTTTTGAAAAATGAAATAGATTATTTCATTCATATCAAATGACACGTTATAATTCACACAATATAACTTAAAATATATATGTTAGATAATGGATACTCATATTTTAATCTCTAAGATTATGAGATTTTGCTTAAACTTTATGCCTAATCTGGTTAAGAACTTCTTTTTAAAAAAGTGCGAGACACTAATTTATTCATTAATAGTGTGTTCCTCAAGTAAAACTGAATTATAATGATTTAGTACTTCTAAGAACTCAGTTTCGATAGCATTGAAATGGATAAAACATGCAATTTTATATAAATAAAGTAATATACAATTAATGAGATAAATAACTCATTACAATAATACTATGAGTCGCCAATATGTAAATTAATAATATTTTATAAATGTGGGCTTTCTTCCGAAATAACTTTGAATATTTATATATGACTTTATTGGGTACTATATTATGTAATTTTGATGGGCATGCTATCTACGATAACCTTTCACCACCTATAATTGGATAATTCTTTAATACTTATTTCAATTACCCAAAATAAATTTTCTTTGAGAAATTATCTTGTTTGACAAAATAAATCACCCCCCCCCCCCACACATATATATATATATATATATATATATATATATATATATATGAGTACCACTACACATACACACTTTTATACACGTTTTCCATACATGCCTAATAAGACAAGGCTGGAAGAGGTTGTACTATGTGCCCTGACGAGACCCACAATAACAAGGTATAGCATTTTAATGCAGAGTGTATGGAAATCATGTTTAAAAGTGTGTGTGTGTGTGTGTGTGTGTGTGTGTGTGTGTATATATATATATATATCCCATTAATGACTTTACATATATAGGCATGATGAGTTATTGCTACCACTTTTATCTTTAAATTTAATATTTACAAGCATTCTAGTTGTGTCACTTTGGTGACTACCAAACTATCGATTATATGAACATTGAATTATTGTATGGATTGTATAATGATTTCAGCAAGTATTAATATTTTCAAAAAGAATAAATGGACATTGTACTTATATATTAAGGAAGGTCGTGGACTCTTTGGAACAACCGATACCAACTTTAATAAACAAATATATTGCCTCTTAATATTAACTTCACCATTGTAACTAGGCTCTTTGGAGTAACCAAATCACAATGGCCTAATCATAATGAAATTATAAATAATTCGAATACTCAAAATCATATATGGACTCTTTTGGAGCAACCAAAACATAGTATTTGAATGTTATCACAAAATTTAGCATTTATAATTGTAGTACCCCGTATTTTTATGCTATATTAATTTGGCGATTTATTAAATTTAATGTGAGTTAATTATTTAATAAAAATCCGAAAATTAATTATGTTATAATTATTAACGTGACGAGAGTTAGTAATTATATGAAATTTGTTGAATATTACTAATGAGCAAAGTAATATATAATATTGGTTATATTGAATGTCATGAGTGAATTAAATGACAATTTTGGAAATTTGAGTGGGGACACGCCCGTGTCGCGTCGGGACTAATTATTGATAAATAAAAGTTAATATTTTATAAGTTGTTCGTATGGTCATTTTGAGTGCGCCAACACGTCCGGAAGGGTCGAGATAGTCAGAAAAGTGTACCCGGGGGTTTAGTTTGGGTCTCGGGGCGTTGTTAGGCCTAAATAGTAACCCGGGAGGGCATTTTGGACATTTTATATTTTTGGGTAATTAAACCCACGAAAATTAGAGGAGTTATATCAGATACCTAGGTTACCTTTTAGGGTTAGAAACTCTAAACACAAGTGACGGCCATAGGAGAGGAAGGAGAGAGCTCTCAAGGAAAATTCAAGGCCCAAAACTCAACAATTTGCACCGCCGCCACCACCAACGCGTAGATCGCGAGACGGGGAACACAACCACACCGAATTCGACACCAAACCAGACCTCTAAAAATCCCAGGCAAGTGTTTATCTTTCTTATTTCGTTGATGCATCTTTCATATTAGTTTAGGAGTAATTAAGATGAGTTTTAATGGAAGAAAACCCGATTTATGATAGGAAAATCCATGTAGTATTGGTCTAATTGATAATTCTGGAAACCCTTGCCATGTAGAGGAATTTAAACCACGAAATTATGATGTGTATAAGAAGGAAATTCTGGAAATAATTGTTAGAACCATGTTTAAGAGAATTTTAGGGTTCTTGAGATTTTGTATGAAATTGGGGCTGTTAATTCATGATTAAATCACAGAAATTCACATGCTTTACGTTGAAAATACCTAATATGATGATATAAGGTTAGTAGCATCAATTCTGGGACGATTGGGATTAGAAAATATGGAAATTGTTGGTGTTTGGAGATGAAACCCGTAACTGCAGAATTTCAGTTTTCGCAGACCTGCTTGATCGATCGATCGAGCCCAGAGCTTAGATCGATCGAGCCCCAAACCTTGATCGATCGATCGACCCTCCCGGAAGACTTCTATTTCCCTTTTTAAATGAGTTAAATTCAAATTGTCGTGATATAATTCTTGGCATTCTTAATAAAATGATTTGGGAGACATTGAGGACCAGTAGGGCGTATGAATAAATATTGGGATCTTTAATATTCGACGAGAATCGTATTTATGGGGTATTTACTTCAGGGTTGGTAAATTTATGTATTAAATGGCGAGGCACGTAAGAGAGTTACGTTGGAACATAATAATGACACCTACTGAATTTTATACTTGGGAGGATAGGGTCCACAAGTGTCACGTAATGGGTTGGAGAAACCCTTCGAGTTAAGGTTAGCGACGAACCCATATAAGGAATACTTAATGTGAAAAGTAAAGATAAATGTTGTAATTATGGGTGATGAGAGGAACCTATATTAATATGATAAAAGTGGTATATTTATATGATTGTGTATGCATATACTATCTATGTGTGAAAAATCATGCCCACGCTACTTGCTATCCCTGAGGTTTTCGCGCTGGGACAGTCTTATCTCGATGGGACCTTTATGGGGGATATTGACTTGTACCCTAAAAGATAGATATCCTTGGTACAGGCTATCGGAATGATAGTTCAGACGGTCCTAAGAGATGCGGGTATGTGCTTTCCTCTTAGAGACTTGGAATCTATGCTTCGCCTCATTTTGTTTATGAATAGATATCCTTGGTACAGGATATCGCAGTGATAGTTCAGGCGGTCCTAAGAGACGCATACATATGCCATCGTCTTAGAGAGTTGGAATCTATACTTCGCCTCAATATTGTTTAAGTATGTGTTAATACAATTCGAGAGTGATTCTGAATTTGTATTCCCCTTAATATGAGTGATATGGGGTTTGGATAGTAGAGTATGCCCGCACCATAGTTTTATTTGGGGTGCTGTTATGATATATATATTATACGAGTAGTTAATATATATATATATGAAATTCTGAAATCTGGAACTGCCTACTGTGATTTGTTATGTATGACATGGTTGATGACTCAAATTGTAATACTTGCATTGAGAAAGTATAATATGACACTAGAAACTTTATTGATAAAGTTAAAATGAGAACTTTGGTTACAAATTGAAATCTTACGTTTTAAATAATTATGTTGTTCAGTTTTAAATCTTTCGAATAACTTAAGATAAGTTAAATCATTGGGGAGAGATAGGGTGTTATATGACGAGATAATCCGTTGGGAAGGTTAGTAGGATAGGCGTGCACATTAGAAGAGAGGTGAGACTTTCTCAAGGGAGTGTCGAACTAATATGTTGTTGCATTGGCCTGTATCAATTTAAATACTTGCTAAACGAATTTTTAAATCATACACACTATCGGGCTCTGATCCGTTCCTTTTTCTCTCTCTCTTGTATATATATGTATGTATTACAGGTGCCCAGCCACAGGGGCGTCTTGCTTAGGAGCTCTTGGAAGGAACGCGCTGCAGCTTACGTGGGAGATGCATGTCTCTTGATTAGACGACTTCATTCATTCGGATCCACTCTTAGTACTTTCATCTAGTTGGGCATGTGTAGCTCTTTCCATTATTCCGTTGTTATTGGACATTTGTATTTAAGTTATTTCCAGTATTGTTACTATGGGATTTATTCATTTTGGATGTGTGACTTTAGATTTCGTATGTTGACATTCGATTGACGAATGTATTAAATTAATTGGATTATGTTGCAGAATTTAATGTGGTGTGATTCTTACTTATTGAATGTTGTTAATAAAATAAATGATTTTTCTTTAAATAAAATTTGGAAAGTATGTATGAAAATGGTTTTGACATTTAGCTTAATTAATTAGGGTCTTAAATTAGAAAAAAATTATTTTTCGACAGTGATGCTAAGAATGGACCAACTGTTCACCTTGATTTAATTTAATAAAGAAGTGATCGCCCGGTATTTAATTAGGCGGGATGTCACAATAATTTATTATTATATTACACCACTTTGGTGGAATCGTAATCTAATCGTGATATAAGTACTGAAAAGAAAACTTTAAGGCATGCTTGTAATATTTGTAATACCTCGTATTTTTCCTGATTTTAGTTATAGGATTAATTGAATTAAAAATGAGAAATTAATTTGTAATTATTCTGGATTTAAATACTAGTGAGACGAGAGTTAGTATATGATTATGATAATATTTTTAATATTGCTAAGCGAGTATAGTAATATATGATTATGAACTTATTAAAATTGTCACGAGTGGAAAATACGCCAGTTTTGGAAATTAAGTTGGGACACGCGTGTCAGCCGTGTCAGGACCAATTTAATGGATTATAATGTAGTTTATTTTTATGTCATCTGTATGGTCATTTTGAGTGCGTCAATGTGTCCGAAAGGATCGAGATAGTCAGAAAAGTGTACTCGGGGGTTTTAGTTTGGGACCCAAGACAGTTTTAGGCCAAACCGGCAACCCGAGAGGGTATTTTGGGCATTTTAAATTTTGGGGTAATTAAATCCATGAAATTTAGACAGTTTTATCAGCTACTAGGTTAGATCCCTTAGATGTTTCACCACCAAAACTCACAGACGTCCCTTAGAGAAGAAGTGGAGGAAGTTACCAAAGGAGAAGCACCATTATTAGGCTTTTTGCACCACTGTTACCACCATCGGATAAATCGAGACGAGAGGATCACTCCTATATCACCTTCTCCAAAGGATAAGAACTTCTATTTCCAGGAAAGTGATTTAACTTGCAATAATTAAGTGTATATATTATCCATGATAGTTTAGAATTGGAGAGAAACCTTAAAAATGATGAATTAATGGATTTGGAGATTTAAATCTTAATCTTGGTAGGTTTTTGCATGTAGATTAACTTCTGAAAAAATAGCAGCCATGAAATCAGGATCCATGTGTAGAGAATTAAGATTTTATGTTGAGTTATATGATGCTCTTAGTGATGTGACACCCCGACTAATTAAACACCGGGTAGCTACTCCTTTATAAAATTAATTCAAAATGCCAAGTTGGCTCAGTTAATAGCATCACTGTCGAAAACGTTTTATTATTACTAACCACCTAGTATTTAAAAAGTAAGTGCCAAATTTTTTTTTTTATTAAATCTGATTAACATGCAACAAGAGTAATGAATAACTAAATAACACCATTCACCATACTGAAGTAACAAGAACAACCATCACAATATGTAAATATAACCTGGAGGAAAAACTCCTCAATACAAATCCCACAACTGATATGTAAACTGAAATAACTAACTAAAACTGAATACTGAGCAATACATGCTAGAGTCTGAAAACTGAAATGTAAAAATGCTCTAAATAGGAATGGGCAACATGCCCTACAACTGATAGATAGTGACTCCGGAATCCAAAAGATAGAAGCGTCTATGAGCAAATCCCTGTAGCTTCCACAACCAGCTACAGCACGTCACCTGAATGAGTACCTATGCTTGGTGTCCTTGTGGCTGGGCACCTAAAAAGGTTTTACAAGAAAATATATTTGAAAGCAAATGGGTCAGAGCCCGAAAGTGGAAATCATTTTTAAAAAAAACCTGCAAGTGCTTTAAAAACATTTACAACATTAAATGCAAAGTACATGTTAGGACGTGCACTCACATTATATTCTCACCTCTCGTCTAACTGTGCACTCCTAACGCAAGTACCCATCTATAACTACCCATACTACTAGCTAACTGACAACATAACTAGCTAGACTACCACGGGTTCTACCCATGTAATCGGTTCCATATAACATAACAACTCTCGTAATTAAGTAGAGGTTTACTGTGAACACAGTTACTAAATATGCCAATGATATAACTATCAGTTAACTCATTATATAACTCGAAACAATACCGTAATATTTTTACAACATTAACATGAGGATTTCCATTAATTTAATGTATATTATTCACATCATAAATATACTATACAAGCACCCCGCAATCTAAGCTGTAGTGCACACATACTCTGCTATCCATCCCGGTACATCACGTACATAAGGATCACATATTCCGAATCTCTCAGGAATAGTTCAGATAACACAAATCACAAATAGTGGAGGCGAACATAGTCACCATCACATGGGTCACGCACATACCTACGCTCCCATGGTCAGCGGACTTATTAATATCACAATAAGTCTTTCTATGACCTATGTTCATCAAGGTACCAGTCTATATCCCCCCCGTAGGCACACAAGGAATAGAGGGTCCTAAGCGAACGAAACCTCCCGTGATAGCAAGTATGGTAGGTATGTCATACATACAATCCATATACTAATACTAAGTAAACACACATCTTAGTAATACCGTATTTTAATCGTAGTACATATCGCATTCTCGTACTAACCAATTATCACAACTTATTTTATTCCGGTTCATAATTATACGCGCTATAATTCGTCCTCACATCGTAGTAGTCACTCACGTCTCAACCCAAATGATTCATTGAATATAACTCTCGTATATGATTTGCTAATCCCAACAACCCAAAAGTCCCAACTAAGTTACTATATCATCAAAGGGATGCTAACTCTACCCTTGAACCATCTCCCGGAACTCCAAAAGTCAAAACAGTCCAAAAAGGGTCAAACTGTCAACTCGTTAGAAGTCTCGTTCGAACGAGGCTTCGAACGAGTTTGGACTGTCAGGTCGTTAGAAGTCTCGTTCGAACGAGGCTGTTCGAACGAGATCCCAGTTCGTTCGAACGAACTGACCCTTCTAACGATATCTCGTTCGAACGAGATATCGAACGAAAATCCTACTCGTTAATAACGACTGGTCAACTCGTTAGAAGCTCGTTCGAACGAGCTCGTTCGAACGACCTGGGGGCTGCTTCTAACGAGATGTCAGTTTCGGCCCAGAATTTCCCAAAAATCGTTTTTCACCATTTTTACTCCTCAAACCTCTTCTAAAATTCGTTTCCACAATATATTGAGTTCTCTAATCATCCTCAAACATGTTAAGGGGCTATACTAACATCATTAAAGGGTTTGATATCATCTAAACATCATTAAATCACAATTTCTACATTAATTCCCAATTTTCTTCAAGAACATAAACCCTAACTTCTTCTCATCATAAATTCCCAGATTTTAATTCGTTTATACATCACCTAGATATGAAATATCCGAAATTAAATCTCCCAACAATGTTTCTACATGCAAACCTATCCCAATATTCAATAATAACTTCAAATTTCATGGGTTTTCTTTTAATCTTTCAAGAACAATTAAGATTCTTCAATTTCTAACATGGAAAAGACATTCTCAGTAATTAAATGGAAATGAAGTCACTTGCCTTGGTTTGATTTCTGAATTTGGTGTGGATTCGGTGTAGAATTTCTGCAGAATTCCTCTCTCTCTCTCCTTCTCCAAGCTTTCTTCTCCAAAAGGCTATGGTGGCTAGGGTTTGCTTTGGGGAAACTTATGAAACCTAATTTCAATAAACCTCCGTAGCTTGTTGGGTTAATAAGGGTTGGTTGGGGTCAATCCTTATCAGATTACAACTCTCAATTTTCGTCACTTTTAATTACCCAAAAATACCAAATTACTAAAATACCCTTTAAGTTACCGGTATGGTCTAAAATTACCCCGGGACCCAAACTATACCCCCGGCTAGTGTTTTCTGACTATCTCGACCCTTCCGGACGCGTTGGCGCACTCAAAACGACCATACGGATTATAGATTTTAAATTCACTTTTTATAAATAAAATATTATACCGTGACGCGGCGGTCCCACGCGTCTCAATAAAATTTCCAAATTGCCGTATATAAATCTCACGACAAATTTTATAATACCAAGTTCATATATAATCATATATGCACATAATCAAATACCAATACGCATCTCATTAGTATTTATAACCCGGATTAATTTCCAATTAATACGCATTTAATTAATTAATCCCAAAAATAAATATAGCCAAAAGTACGGGGTATTACATACTTCCCCCCTAATAACTGAATTTCGTCCCGAAATTCGAAACTAGAAAGTACCTGCTAAAAACAGCTCTGGATAACGCTCGCGCATCTCATCCTCGCGCTCCCATGTGGACTCCTCGACATTGTGATGTCGCCACTGAACACGTACTAACGGGACTATCTTTGACCGTAGTTTCCTCTCGCTTCGGTCCAAAATAGCAATCGGCCCTTCCTCATAAGAGCTATCCGGCTGGAGATCGATGTCCTCCACAGAAATGTGAGAATGAGCCAAATCATCCCTAAGGTATTTCCTCAGCGAGGAAATATGGAACACGTCGTGAATCCGATGCAAATGCTCCGGTAACCCGAGTCTATACGCAACCGGTCCTATCCGCTCAATAATAGGAAACGGCCCCACATACCTCGGTGCCAACTTCCCCTTCTTCCCGAAACGCATAATCCCCTTCATCGGAGAAACCCTGAGCAAAACCTGGTCCCCCACTTGGAACTCCCTGAAAAACCTCTTTGCATCAGCATAACTCTTCTGCCTGTCTTGAGCTACCCGAATGCGACTTCGAATCAACTCAATCCTTGCCGAAGTATCCTGGATCACTTCTGGCCCAAGTAGTTTGTTGTCCCCCACTTCCAACCAACATGCTGGGGAACGACAAGGCCTACCGTACAATGCCTCAAACGGAGCCATGCCAATCGTGAACTGATAGGAGTTGTTGTAAGCAAACTCCACCAGTGGAAGGTACTGCTCCCATCCACCCCCGAAGTCAATAATGCACATGCGTAGCATGTCCTCCAACATCTGATTGGTGCGTTCTATCTGCCCATCGGTCTGCGGATGATAAGCCGTACTCAACCGCAATTCTGTGCCCATGGCCTCCTGGAAACTTTCCCAAAACCGCGAAACAAATATCTTGTCTCTGTCAGACACGATATTCAGGGGCACACCGTGAAGTCTCACAATCTCTGAAATGAAGAGCTGGGCATACTGTCCCGCAGTGTAATCAGTCCTAACGGGTAAAAAGTGAGCGACCTTGGACAACCTGTCCACAATTACCCAAACGGAGTCGTGACCCCTCTGCGACGTAGGCAACCCCATGACAAAATCCATGGATATGCTCTCCCACATCCACACCGGAACCTCCAACGGTTGTAGCAATCCTGCTGGTCTCTGATGATCCACTTTTACAAGTTGACAAGTGGCGCATTTCGAGACAAACTCAGCGATATCTTTCTTCATACCGCTCAACCAATACTGCCGTCTCATGTCTTGGTACATTTTGTCCCCTCCGGGATGTACCGCGAACCGTGAACCGTGCGACTCTGCCATAACATCTTGTCGCAATTCCTCTCCTTCCGGAACTACCAATTTCCCATTGAAGCGTAATCCCCCGTCTGAGCTAACGGTATAGGATTCAGCTCCCTCAGCGAGTAATCGAACTATCTGCTCCTGACAGAACGAATCATTTGCCTGTGCCCGTACAACCTTCGTGACAATCTGCGGTGTAACGGTCATCACAGACATGAAAGATCGGGCCACTGCATCCTGGTGTCCCAATTCCTTCCACTTCGCTTTCCACACCTCTGCCACCTTGTCTGCTGGCCTACGGCTTAACGCGTCTGCTACCACGTTAGCCTTACCCGGGTGGTACTGTATGTCGAACTGGTAGTCTTTCACAAATTCAAGCCACCTACGCTGCCGCATATTTAATTCCTTCTGCGTGAACAGATACTGTAGTGACTTGTGGTCCGTGAACAGCTGAAACTTCTCCCCCAAAAGATAGTGCCTCCAAATCCGTAAGGCAAATACCACTGCCGCCAACTCCAAATCATGTGTGGGGTAATTCTTCTCATGAGGCTTAAGCTTACGGGAAGCATAAGCTATGGCCTGTCTCTCCTGCTGCAACACACCTCCAAGCCCTTGCAAAGACGCATCGGTGTAAACCAAATACTCAACTCCCGGTCTCGGCAATGCTAACACAGGTTCTGAGGTCAATTTGTCCTTCAACTCATCGAATGCCAACTGACAGGCATCACTCCAGATATATGGCACACCCTTACGAGTAAGATGTGTCAAAGGACCTGCTATCTCTGAGAAACCCCGAATAAACCTCCTGTAGTATCCTGCTAAACCCAAGAAACTACGAATCTCCGTTGGTGTCGTGGGCTGTCCCCACTCCCTTACCGCTGACACCTTCCCCGGATCAACAGATATTCCCTGATCGGAAATAATATGACCCAAGAACTGGACTTCCTACAACCAAAACCCGCACTTCTCATATTTTGCATACAGCTCGTTCTGACGAAGTGTCTGTAAAACCAGCCTCAAATGTTCGGCGTGCTCCTCCTCTGTCTGAGAGTAAACCAGAATGTCATCAATGAAGACAATGACAAACTGATCTAGGAAATCTCTGAACACTCTGTTCATCAAGTCCATAAACACTGCTGGAGCGTTGGTCAAACCGAAAGGCATAACCCGAAACTCATAAGAACCATATCTCGACAAGAACGCAGTCTTCGAGACATCCTCCTCCCTGATACGCAACTGATGGTATCCCGACCTCAAGTCAATCTTCGAGAAAAAAGAAGCTCCTCTCAACTGGTCGAATAAGTCATCGATTCGAGGCAACGGATACTTATTCCGTATCGTGACCTTATTCAACTCTCGGTAGTCCACACACAATCTCAGTGAACCATCCCTCTTCTTCACAAACAAAACTGGAGCGCCCCAAGGTGAGGTACTCCTGCGAATAAAGCCCTGCCCTAACAGCTGCTCTATCTGATCCCGTAGCTCTCGCATCTCAGCTGGAGCCATACGGTACAGTGCACGTGCTATAGGTCTCGTACCCGGTAGCAAATCAATAACGAAGTCTATCTCTCGACTGGGTGGTAAGCCTGGTATCTCCTGAAACACATCCGAATACTCCCTGACAACCGGGATCGAATCTAAAGGAATCACAACCTCCTTAGAGGTATCCTCCTCTATGTAATACAGATGAGCGGTCGATCCTCCCTCTGGGCGAGGCATCGCCACTATAAACATCTCCTGCCCCGGAATGGCAAAAACAATGCTCCCGCTGAAGCAATCAATCATGGCCCTATATGATACGAGCCAGTCCATACCGATGATCACATCGTGAACATGCATGTCTAACACTAACATGTCCGCAGGCAATACCAAACCACCAACCTCTACCCCGACTCCCCGGCATATAAAGAAAATAAGTGACCCACTCCCCAATGGTGAGTCGACACACGTCACTGTGCTCTCTGCTGTAGCTAACAATCCTAAAGCTTTCGCGAAGTGTGTAGCAATAAAACAATGTGTAGCACCCGTATCAAATAACACCCGACCCATAGTGCCATGGATAGGAAACGTACCCTCGATCGCGGGCGGTGCCAGTGGAACTGCAGCCTGGTGGACGTTGTAGACACGTCCATACTGTAGCTGCCCCTGCTGAGCTGGGACTGCTGGAATGGGTGGCAAAGCTGCCATCTGTGGCGGTGCAGGAAGAGCGGTGGGAAACATAGGTCTCTGTGGCTCCTGGCGAGCACCCTGCTGCTGCTGCTGTGGGGCCCTGCCCCTATCAGGACAATCCTGCTTCTTATGGCCAGTCTTGCCACAAGTAAAGCACTTCCCTGGGAAGTTCCCTCCCCTCTGCCCCTGCTGTCCCCGGCCCTGGTGGCCGTTACCATTCCTCCCTTGGCCCTGCTGGCCCTGATGAAATTGCTGCCCATTCTGTCCCTGCTGGCCCTGATGGCCGTTTGGACCCTGATGGCCCTGGCGGAAACCTCCCTGTCCCTGCCTGTAGTTCCCTGACCGGAACCTCTTATTGTCCCCCTGCTGGGTACCCTGCTCAGTCTGTCTCTGCCCCTGACCGGTCTGTGCCCCGCTGGCACCATGCCCTCCAGTCCTGCCCTGATGGCTAGACTCCCCTGACCGCTTGCCCTCGGCCATATGAAAACGGTGGTCCTGGCAGTGTAGTAATGCAGCGTTAACCACATCAGAATACGTGGCCAACGATAGGTTCCCTAGCAGATGCTGACGGATCCTCCAATTCAACCCATCAGTGAACTTCTCTATCTTCTTCTTCTCTGTTGGAATTTCGTCTGGAACGATATTCAACAGGTTAGTGAACTCGGCCTCATACTCGGCCACTGTCTTGCCCTCTTGCTTCAAACTCATCAGCTTCCTCCTCATCTCTGTATGAACTGCGGATGGAAAGTACTTGCGGTCGAACCGCACCCAGAACTCCTGAATCGTGAGGGTATCCCTCTCCTCCGTGGTGGTAATAGACTCCCACCACTGTAGCGCAGATCCAACTAGCTTGAAAGTAGCTAGCACCTGTTTCTGAACATCAGTGCACTCATGCATCCTCAAATGCCTCTGCATGTCCTTCCTCCATTGGCTCGAGATAACCACATCTGAGCTTCCAGCAAACTCTGGTGGATGCGCTTTCTGAAAAGCGTCACGTACACGTTCCCAAGCAGACGGGAATGCATTAACCTGGACTGGCGCGGCAACCGGCGCCTGCGGTGGTGCCTACTGAATCACGGTAATCGCAGCATTTACCGCTTGGGCTACTATAGCAGCAACCTCAGCGGCGTTCAACATGCCCTGAACTGGAGCGGGCTGGGGTTCGGGCGTAGCATTCCTGGGAACTCGTCGTGCACGTCGTGGAGGCATCTGAAACAAGAACAAAGTTTATAAGTTCACGGTTTATAAACTTAATATAGCTGAAGAACGAAACGTACACAATAAGAGTACAACAGTCCTAAAATATAGGGCTCTATATCAAAGAAAACGTAGCGGAAACATAATAGCCGTACAGATCCTAAAGGACACTAGAACCTGATGCTCTGATACCACCTGTGACACCCCGACTAATTAAACACCGGGTAGCTACTCCTTTATAAAATTAATTCAAAATGCCAAGTTGGCTCAGTTAATAGCATCACTGTCGAAAACGTTTTATTATTACTAACCACCTAGTATTTAAAAAGTAAGTGCCAAATTTTTTTTTTATTAAATCTGATTAACATGCAACAAGAGTAATGAATAACTAAATAACACCATTCACCATACTGAAGTAACAAGAACAACCATCACAATATGTAAATATAACCTGGAGGAAAAACTCCTCAATACAAATCCCACAACTGATATGTAAACTGAAATAACTAACTAAAACTGAATACTGAGCAATACATGCTAGAGTCTGAAAACTGAAATGTAAAAATGCTCTAAATAGGAATGGGCAACATGCCCTACAACTGATAGATAGTGACTCCGGAATCCAAAAGATAGAAGCGTCTATGAGCAAATCCCTGTAGCTTCCACAACCAGCTACAGCACGTCACCTGAATGAGTACCTATGCTTGGTGTCCTTGTGGCTGGGCACCTAAAAAGGTTTTACAAGAAAATATATTTGAAAGCAAATGGGTCAGAGCCCGAAAGTGGAAATCAGATTTAATAAAAAAAAAAATTTGGCACTTACTTTTTAAATACTAGGTGGTTAGTAATAATAAAACGTTTTCGACAGTGATGCTATTAACTGAGCCAACTTGGCATTTTGAATTAATTTTATAAAGGAGTAGCTACCCGGTGTTTAATTAGTCGGGGTGTCACAAGTGATAATAGAAAGAAATAGGGTTTTTATAAAATATGCATGATTTGATCCAGAAAATGACAACCCATAATGATTTGATGATTCTACGACGTTAGAATTTATATGTTTAAGTCATGTTAAATTCAGCATAAAGTCAACTTATAATTTGATCAGAGGTTCAGGTATATAAGCTATGTCTTGGAAAATGTATGGTTCAATCATATTCCCCAAAGAATCTCCCTTTTTATTTGGAAATGTTTCTATAAAGCAATTATCACTAATAATAATATCTAGAGAATTGGTATTAGAATTTGTTCTAAATGTCACTTGATCACTGGTGAAAAGTAGCGCGTGTCAAACGCTGTTCGTTATTTTTTATTCACCGCCTTAATACGAAAACCTAAACTTACGACTACACTCAACAGGTGAGTATAGCGGCCAAGTCCGGGTATCAAAAATCCATAGAGACGAGTTGTTAGAATTTAATTGGTTTATTATTCCTAAAATAAAGGTGTAAAAGATAATTTCTAACAAAATAAAAGATAAATAAAGGAACAAATTCAAACAAAACAAAAGATAAATAAAGGAACAGATTATACTAGGCGAGTGTATTTAAACTAAAATTAACAAAGCGAATAAAAACTATAGGTTGCGTAAAAAATCCCTCACCCCGAGTTAATTAGTATAAAATGGTTACAAGGGTTCACGAATTATTAAGATCGCATCTTGTTTCGTCAATTAATTAAATCAAGAGTTGTCACACCCCTAAATTCGCATAAAAGATTAATAAGATTTTGGCGTCAACAAATACCCCAGAAATTATGCTGGCAAGGTCGTAAATGCGGAGCATACATGATATACCTCGTTAAATCTCCTAGGCGTAATAACTAGGACAACACACTCGAAATAAATATATAAACTCCATCACCAAAGAAAAGCAACACGTAACCCCTAGGTGAGTTCATTCCGACACAACCTAATTTAAATTAGTCGTTAAACATATTAAATGATATTAAATAAATTAACTAATTAATTAAAGTACACTAATTAAATTAAACTAGGCTAGAATAATTGACAAAGCATGAAAAATAAGGAACAAAGCTTAAATAAGGGAAGAAGAAGATGAATAGTGTCCACTTACATAAATGGGTGTCAAACCACCAAAAAATGGAAGAAAGGGGTTTATCTCCACAAAATTGACCAAAAAGTCTAAACCCTAGAACTAAAATGAAAATTGGACTAAAACTAAGAATTTGCATGATATCTTTCAATATAAACCAAGTCTCCTATTTATACTAAGTTACAATAAGGAATAAAAAGAAAAAGAAAAAGAAATTAAAAAAAAAAGGAAAAGTCTCTTAATTAAGAGAGAAAAGAAAAAGGGAAAATAAATAAAAAAGAGAAAAGGGAAAAGATGGGAGGAAACCGAACACCGGTCGACCGGGGGTGGTGACCGGTCGACCGCGCCAAAGGGGGAGGCAGCACTGGAAAATTCTCACGGAAAAAATCCATTCAGCAGTCGACCACCGGAACGTGGTCGGTCGACCGCGTACAGCAGCTCCAGCCACGTATTTCCCACATCAAATCGAGACAAAGAGAAAGTGACCCAAAACCTCCATACCCATGGAGTTGCAAACCAAAACCAAAATCAAAACCTCCAACAATGGTGATCCAAGACCCAACCCACATGCGATTTCAAAGCTCCAAAATCGTGTGTGGACAAGGAAATAAAAAATTCCTCCATAAAATGCAAAGACCCATTTCCGCCATTAATGTACAAAACCTAAGCTCCAAACATGGTCAAAGAGACCCATTTGTGTGTGTGAACCAAAATCGAGCTCCAATTTCGAACCAAAGTCATCAATTTGGGACGAACCCAAAACCCGAGAAAAACCTGGGCCAAAACCCAAATCGCCATCTTCATTTGCTGCAAAAAACGTTTTAGGGGCATAGATGGAATTATAGGATTTGTTATCAAAGAAGAAAAGGGACACAAGGGTAATTAATTAAATTGTTAATGAATATCTTATAATTCTTTCTTATTAAAGATCCGTGTTTCTTTCGTTCGGACTCCGATTCGAGCACCGTTCATGTTCACGCGAAGCTTGGCCCGAGGGCGACAACTTCCGTGAAGACTTTTGACAAAAATCCCGAAGTGTAAAATTACGAAAATTCCCCTAAATGTGCGAATCACGACGGAACTTTACTGGAGCGTGCCCAAACTTTATACTAAGCACTTTAATACCTATAAAATCTCAATTATACCTCAAGTAACATTTTAGCATATAAAACGTAGGTTTTCTTATTAACGAGCATAATTACAGGCATTAAAGTACCCGAGGGGGCTAAAATGCATAAGTTCAAGGGTATATATGTGCAATATTCGATACGAATCACACCCCCTAACTTACATATTGCTAGTCCTTAGTAATGAAATTCAACGCACAAAGAACAATAAGAAAATCACAACAAGTATATATGCATCGAAATATAAATTCCACTTTCGTAGGGAACACGATTTCATTTAGCATATGCAATAAGCCGTTAAACCCCTAGGTTACCCTAGTGGACGAGTGTCGCCTCGTGAGGGTTTTCAGGGATGAAATCCAAAAACATCATATGGTTTCCTCAAAATATTACCAAACCAACATGCGACAAGCCCAACAAAAGCGAAAAAGATTTCATACGCATTATTAGCAAAGTGAATGAATTCACACAAAGGTCTGAATCATTAACATTATAGAATGAACCTCATAGAATTGAAATCTTAAATTGTGGGAGGGGAGCGAGCATATGCAAAGTGTGATTTGACAAAAACTTAAATAAATCGGACAAATATAAAGGCATATATTCAATCCTCATGGGCATTACACTCATCAAGTGAATTCACTCGAAACAGAGAGTTAACACACGGAACATGCGGGCATAAAGAGTAAATGTAAATGGAAACTAGGCCGCACACATGTCACAAATGAAGAACGCTATATATGAAATTAAAAATTGTAATCTCAATGAAAGATACCTCACATTAAAAGAGGCGAAATGCATTTTCACAGATTATCAAAACTATTTAAACATTTGGAATTACATGTACTGAATATCACATAGGACTTGATGGGGTTGTAATGTAGGCTAGGCTAGGGTACGAAATGAAAGGAATGTATGTACGGATTCAAAGTGTTTAGGATGAAAACTCAGGATAATGGGGAAATACGGGCAATAACAAAACTTGGAAAACAATTTCCAAAAAGGCACTGAATATATCATTGGGGAGAGTAATCAAAGCTTATTGAACTATACACAAAATTTAAAACTTTCTCTTTCTTTTTCTTTTCTTCTTTTTCTCATTTTTTTTCTTTTGTTTTCATTTGCTTTTCACTTCTCTTTTTCATCTCTTTTTCACTTATTTCTTTTCTTTACTTTTCTCACTCTCATATGCCTAAATTGCAACTGCAACACAACAACAACATTCAATCCCAAGTAACATTCCAAAAAAAGGTATGGAAGGTGTATGTATGGTCTAAAACTCCAATTTAGTGTTGGTTGCGATTTTGGGTTATAAAACAAAAGTCTAATATTCAGGCTCAAAGGGGTTAACGAGGGAAAACATATAAGGTGAGGTCAAGGCTAATATGGGTGATATAACAAAGATTGCCCATGATCATTTCAAAAAGTTTATGCAATTCTCGAGTCAAAACAATATATGAAAATCATGCTTAAGTAATACATTTCATATATGAACTCAATTAATGAACGATCAATGAAAGAATAGAGAGATTACCGACGAATGTAACATTTTCAAAGAGGAAAGAATAGTGTATAATACTCACAAACGAAGAAAGGTAAAAATCTTACTCGGTGTAAATATATACAATGCAATAAAAGATTACCGAGTTATAAAAATCTTAAACCAAATCAATGTAACAAGGAAAGTGCATATGCTCATGGAAATAAAGTTTAATTCATGAAGTTATTCATAAAATCAATAATCAAGACTAAAGTCTAATAACTTCTAAAATCAAGAACAAGCATCGTTGGGCTGTCTATTGGATCGGGCAATTATTAAAATTTATCATCGAAAACAAAGGCAAAACACCCCAAAAAGGAGAAAAAAGAAAGATTTTTTTTTTGAAATTTTTGAATTTTCTAAGAAAAGCATACTAAGTAACTAACATGTGAGCAAACACATGGACTAACAAAGAAAATGGATAAAGTATCCCACACCCCCTAACTTAAAACTTGACATTGTCCTTAATGTTAATTAAGAACCAAGTTAAAGAGAGGAAAAGAGCGATATTACCCAAAAGTGGAGTGATCCCCATAAGAACAAGTCCAAAGAAACTACAAAACAAGTTAGTACCGAGCATAGAAAAAACAAATAACAAAAAGTTAACTAATTACATTAGACTAAAATAAAAAGAAAGAAAGAATAAAAACTAACCACATGCAAACTACTATTTAGGCTTCACACTAAGTATACACTAGAAGTATAAATAGCTGAGGATCCACCATGAAAACAATTTGACATTGGAGGATAACCGGTGTACCCTCACATACAAGCATTGCTTCCAAAAAATATGAATTCCGTTTGAACAACGGAAGGTATGTGTAAGGCGAAAAAAAGGAAAAGTAGCGCCATTTTGATCAAGGGTGAAAAGTAGCGCGTGTCAAACGTTGATCGTTGTTTTCTATTCACCGCCTTAATACAAAACCTAAGCTTATGACTACACTCAACAGGTGAGTATAGCAGCCAAGTCCGGGTATCAAAAATCCACAGAGATGAGTTGTTAGAATTTAATTGGTTTATTATTCCTAAAATAAAAGTGTAAAATATAATTGCTAACAAAATAAAAGATAAATAAAGGAACAAATTATACTAGTCGAGTGTATTTAAACTAAAATTAACAGAGCGAATAAAAACTATAGGTTGCATAAAAAATCCCTCACCCCGAGTTAATTAGTATAAAATGGTTACAAAGGTTCACGAATTATTAAGATCGCGTCTCGTTTTGTCAATTAATTAAATCAAGAGTTGTCACACCCCTAAATTCGCATAAAAGATTAATAAGATTTTGGGGTCAATAAATACCCTGGAAATTATGCACGCAAGGTCGTAAATACGGAGCATACATGATATACCCCATTAAATCTCCTAGGCGTAATAACTAGGACAACACACTCGAAATAAATATGTAAACTCAATCACCAAAGAAAAGCAACACGTTAACAACCTAATTTAAATTAGCCTCTAAAAATATTAAATGACATTAAATAAATTAACTAATTAATTAAAGCACACTAATTAAATTAACACTAAATAAATTAAACTAGGCTAGAATAATTGACAAAGCATGAAAAATAAGGAACATAGCTTAAATAAGGGAAGAAGAAGATGAATAGTGTCCACTTACATAAATGGGTGTCAAACCACCAAGAAATGGAGGAAAGGGCTTTATCTCCACAAAATTGCCCAAAAAGTCTAAACCCTAGAACTAAAATGAAAATAGGACTAAAACTAAGAATTTGCATGATATCTTCTAAAATAAACCAAGTCTCCTATTTATACTAAGTTACAATAAGGAATAAAAAGAAAAAGAAAAAGAAATTAAAAAAAAAAAGGAAAAGTCTCTTAATTAAGAGAGAAAAGAAAAAGGAAAAATAAATAAAAAAGAGAAAAGGGAAAAGATAGGAGGAAACAGAACACCGGTCGACCAGGGGTGGTGACCGATTGACCGCGCCAAAGGGGGAGGCAGCACTGGAAAATTCTCACGGAAAAAATCCATTCAGCAGTCGACCGCCGGAACGTGGTCGGTCGACCGTGTACAATAGCTCCATCCACGCATTTCCCACATCAAATCGAGACAAAGAGAAAGTGACCCAAAACATCCATACCCATGGAGTTGCAAACCAAAACCAAAATCAAAACCTCCAACAATGGTGATCCAAGACCCAACCCACATGCGATTTCAAAGCTCCAAAACCGTGTGTGGCCAAGGAAATAAAAAACTTCTCCATAAAATGCAAAGACCCATTTCCGCCATTAATGTACAAATCCAAACATGGTCAAAGAGACCCATTTGTGCGTGTGAACCAAAATCGAGCTCCAATTTCGAACCAAAGTCATCAATTTGGGACGAAGCCAAAACCCGGGCCAAAACCCAAATCGCCTACGAAAAAATACTTTAGGGACATAGATGAAATTATAGGATTTGTTATTAAAGAAGAAAAGGGACACAAGGGTAATTAATTAAATTGTTAATGAATCTTTTATAATTCTTTCCGATTAAAGGTCTGTGTTTCTTTCGTTCGGAATACGATTCGAGCACCGTTCACGGCCACACGAAGCTTGGCCCGAGGGCTACAACTTCTGTGACTTCGGGAAAAAATCTTGAAGTGTAAAATTACAAAAATGCCCCTGAACATGTGAATCACGATGAAACTTTACTAGAACTCTCCCAAACTTCATACTAAGCACTTTAATACCTATCAAAGCTCAATTATACCTCAAATAATATTTTAGCATATAAAATGGAGGTTGACTGATTAACGAGCATAATTATAGGCATTAAAGTACCCGAGCGGGCTAAAATGCATATGTTCGAGGGTAAATATGTGCAATATTCGATACGAATCATAACTGATGTGGTAATGATGAAGAATCCTTAAATCATCTTTTGGTTAAATGTAAGTTAGCCAATAAAGTTTGGTCATACTATTTGAAGTTCGTTGATATCATTCCTTCCTTTAATTCTGTCAAATATATGATTACGGCTTGGTGGATTCACTCAACCCATCTTCATTTTATGAAATTTGTTCATCAATCTCTGCCTATGGTTATCATGTGGGAAATTGGGAAAGCAAGATGCAAAAGTGTCTATGAGAACATTTCTATGGATGTGTAAATAATCATTAAAAATATTCAGATCTCTATGACTGATATCAATGCTTCCATAATATTCTGCAGTACTTTTAAATCTTCATCTATTGATCTATATAAGATATTCCAGATCAAAGTTCAAATCATTTATCCAAAATTCATTATTACCAAGTGGTCTAAACCTCATACAGGCTGTTTGAAATTGAATGTTGATGGTTCTAGCAAAGGCAATTTAGGTGCAAGTGGTGCGGGAGATGTTCTCAGAAATGATCAAGGAAATTTAATCATGGCTTTATCATTTTTTATTGATCATAATTCAAGCATGATGGCTGAGATTATGGCTATTAAAACTGGTATTCTTCTTTGCATTGAAAAAGGTTATATCAAGTTCGTTATAGAGACTAATTCAAAGGCTGTTTTCAACATGATTTAAAACATATGGAAACGTCCTTGGAAGGCAATCACTCTTATCAAAGAGATTTTGTAATTGATGTAGAAAAGTCTAAGAAAATTGAGCATATTTGGAGACAATGTAATAGCGTAGATGATTCATTAGCTTGTTTATCTTCTTCTTCTAAGAATTCTTCTATTTATTACTCTTATTCTGATTTGCCTGTGTTGACTAAAAGCTTAATTAAGTTAGATAAATTAAGTCTTCCAAGATTTTGAATTATGTTTTGTAAAGTCACCTAGGAGAGGCTCTTTCTCCTAATTCTTTTATTATAATTGGGGATTAATATCCTCTTCTCCGATAAAAAAAATGTTTGGTATAAATATTTGGGAGTTTAGGACATTATAATAGAGAATTTGAGGGTTAAAATTGATGAAACCCGTAGGCAAAAATATACAAAAATCGTAGGCCAATAGCAAATGGATCAATCGATCGAATCAAGAATGTCGATTGATTGACTAGATCGATCGACTAACCCTTTTATTCGATCGATTGAATCCCCGTGTATTTGTGATAAAATTTCCTGTTAAGGTTTAACCAATCTCGAATTTTAAGAAATATTGATGTGGACTATTTGCACATATTGGGACTTAGGGAAGGTCAATAGGGGTGTATTTGAGGCTCGAAAAATATTAGTTTGGTTAAGGATTAAATGATAAAATTACGAGTGTCCGATAAGTGAGTTACAGTTGGAAATTATGGGAACTTGAATTTAATTCGGATAAAAAATAACTTAAGGTTAGAGAAACTAGTAGGGGGACTTTAAATTTCTGAAATAGCCTTAAAGGCAAGTGCGATAATTAGTAATCTTTTGGGATAGGTTTAGGTACTCGAACTTATACAATGAGAGTTGTAGCGCTAAACATATTACGTAGAATAATCGGGATGAAACTATACTACGTATGAGACTTGTAATATAATGAAGGAGTATACCTATATTAAAATGATGATTACTTACGTTGTGTGATTACCTAGTATATGGATTATTATGTTTATGACATACCTACGATACTTGCTATCACGGGAGGTTGTAGAAAGAGGACAATCTTGTCTTTGGTCCCCTTGGGGGAATTTAGATTTGGTACCTCAAGAACATAGGATTGTGAAGACTTATTTGTGCGTTGATAAGTCAGCTGACCATGGAGCGTAGGTATGTGCATAACCCATGGGTATGTGAACTATGTTCGCCTCCAATATGTGTGATTTGTATTGATACAGTTCCTGAGTGATTCGGAACTTGAAATCCTTACGTGCATGATGTACCGGGATTTGATAGCAGAGTATGTGTGCACCGCAAGTTCTAGCCTTGTGTGGTGCCGAATTTATATATATATTATGTTAGTGATATATATATGTATACCCTTGTGATTATTTACTGTTGCTTAGTAGATGAGAATGGCTAAGATATTTAAATGACTTGAAGATGTGGGAACTTAAATAATACATGAGTTAATTGATTCAATTAATGAGTATTTGAAATATATTTATGTCTTAATTGGTTATTACGAGTGGGCATCATAAAGAAGTCCGTATAAACAGATTTAGTACAGACAAGTTAGGGAGTGGCAAAATTAGAATGGGTTAAGGGTATGCGTTAGGCGTGCACTTTAGTTGAGGGGTGAGAAACTCATGTGAGAGCACGTGACTAACATGTATATAATATTTAATGTTTAATGCAATTACATGCCTCCACATCTGTATTTCCTTCCTTCGAAGTCATTAATATCAGTTAGGCATGTTGCCCATTCTTATTCAAATTCTGATTTTCATTTATTTTAGATATTGGATTTATTTATTCGGACTCTTGTATTGGGATTATTTGGCATTGAGACTATATTTGGAGTGTTACTCCAGACTTTGTTATTTTTTTCGATTTATTATTCCTATGAGATTGTTTATGTGAATGTTGAATGGTTGGTTATTCATTACTTGGTTGTAAATTAATTTAATTAATAAAATTTGGCTTCTCACTTTTTGAACTTTAGGTGGATAGTAACTAATTAAATATTTTTCGGCAGTGATGCTAAGACTGAACCAACTTGATATTCTGTATTAATTTAATAAAGGAGTAGTTACCCGATATTTAATTAGACGGGGTGTCACAATATTCCATTACGCATATTGGACATAATACGCACATACATTAATATAATATTTGCAATTTTGAGTACAAAATTTTACTTCATGTAAATATTATTTTTAAGAAAAAATTTAAATCATTTGAGGTAAAATTGATGCAAAAAAAATTACTCATTAATATTCATTTAAAAATCGTAATTGTTTCTTTGGACAATCTTACAATGAACAAATCACATCATCATTGCACTAATAATCTCACATCCATAATTATATTTGAACCAACGAATAGTCAAATTTATACACAGTAAATTAATATTTACAATTATAGACTAGATTCCTTTAATGGATACCTAATCTAACATAATACAAATATTAATGTTTAAACCATAACCATAATTATAATAGTCATACCAATATTTTGTGTATACTAAAATTATTGCGTAACATGAATATCATGACATCCAAATAAGGTTGGACAACTAATGTAGTTATTAAAACATATAAAATGGAGAAATCCAAAATTTCAAATAACGAAAAAATTTGAGTAATCATTACAAAAGAGTTAAGAAAACTCTTAAAATAATCTCCAATACACGAAATTTAAAAAAGGGAGAAGAAAACAGTTGTTAACTTTATTATGAAATATGATAAATTTAAGGTTTTGAACACTTAACATGATCAAATAGCCAAAACAATGTCCATCACCGAAAATGGTGAGTTTTGATCATTAGATCGTTTCCTATTAACAAAAAAAAAATCATGAAATTCTGAGTAAGTCGGCAATTTTAATTTCAATTAATACTTGCTATACTCATAAAAACACTGTCAGTCAAATCGTCTCAAAATTTCAGATTTGCATTTTTATAAAATAAGCAGATTTAAAGACATAATTAAATTGTCACAAAAGAAAATCACAATAAGGCCACCCAATCCAGTTTTAATTTGGTAATAAAAAATTTAGAACCCAACAATCTCGTTTTATGAATTTTTTTATGTGATTATATAAATATACCAATTAATTACTTTGATTGCATTTACAGAGATTCTAAGTTGATTTATCCTTAATTACGATTTAAATATTTAATTCATACAATGTTTCAAATTTTTTTTACTTTCATGGAACATACATGCACACACATATTACATAATTTGTGTATAAATCATTGCCCCCAAAAAATATTATACGCAAAACTTAGTGGATAATCAAGGGTCTAAATATAGATGCAACATAATAATAGAATACTTATAACTATAGATTTAAAATACTTTATGTCTTTCTAATCTAACATTATAAAAATATTAGTGTCGAAACATTAATTCATAATTATATTAGGACCTTTGGGTAACCACATATTGTAGGCCCCTTTTTCTTGGTGTGCTTTAGGTGAAAATAATTTTTTGAAAAAAATAAACAAACAAACTTATTCCAATTTTAATTCGCACCAGTTTTGTGAACCAACTTTACTTTACCAATTTTATCTTGTTAATCCTAAACATGCATATAGTGGGATTAAGCAAGTAAAATAAATCAAGTCCACAAAACACACAATGCCGATGCATGAGGAAAACCCAAGCCAGACAATCACTATGAAACGGTTTACAAAATACAAACACTAGACACTAGACAATCATTATTGATGCTCTTCTATGCTTCAACCACTCCTCTACAGTGCAACGTAGGAATTTACCTACACAACATCCACAATACACGAGTCCACGTATGTCTCAGTATCCACTAATGCAGCTAGGACAATTGCCTACAATTTAAAACACGGAGTCCACCACCTTTTCACCGCAAAACTCGACGAAACAATATTCAAAGAGATGAATAAATTCTAGATGGTGCTAAACCAAGATCTCTATAGCATATGTATATGAAAGATTGGATCTTGAAACACAAAGGATGTTTTTGTCTTTGAAAGCCTTTATAAACAAGTACAGAAAATGAAAGGGTTTTGTTATTGTAATTTTGCTTCTGCACCCCCAGAAATTCTGAGTAAAATAATCCTTAAATAAAAAACATAAGTCGGTGCATCGTTAGAAACATATTAGCCTGTCTTTAGAATGACTATACACATCTCGTTCATACGAGACATGCATGTCATTAGAACGACGTGCTGATGTCGTTTGAATGACAACAAATGTCGTTTGATTCTTCTAAACCCAATGGAAAGTTCTACATGACTCTAAAACATATTTAATTCAAAATAAACGACATTAAAACCTTTAAAATGATTTTTTAAACAAAATAATATCCTAAAAATATTTTTTGAGTCCCATTAACATTATACATTCATACCTAAGAGTAACTCATAATGAAATATGATATGAAGACATGAAACATGCATCAATAAACACGACATGATATGTCTTTGAAGCCTGGCCACTACGTCTTCAAAACAACGTCATAGACTATGTGGGAATCGTGAGAAGATAAAATCTATCTATGACTCAATTGGTTTTATTTAGAATAATGCCAATACATACAAATTGGCACTATTTGGAAAATTTTCCTTATCAATCTCCCCCTTTGGATATTCCGTGACAAAATAAAAAATATTGAAATGCCTAAGCCGGTCCGTCAAGCCGAATGACCTAAATCTCATCCCATAAACCCAAAAAGAAAATACATGACACACTCTAGTGAACAAAGGTCAGACCGGACGCATGAACTGTCTCCATGTGGTGTAGTCGAAAAATCTCCAATATTTGAATAATCACTACACACACGAAACAAACAAATACAATGTGAACTATGGAGGTACAAATGATATAAAAATCCTTATGATACCAATTTGTAAAATAAATTATTTGTTAAGCATGTGAGCAAAGCATATGATACCGAAAAGTGTACACATTTTTCAATATATCCCAAATCAATGATATTAATATGTAAATAACATGATCAAACTATGATAAACATATGTGTTCATCAAACAAAACTCCCCCTATTGTTTTGGGACATTGCACGAACATACCTGAAACTTTTTGTAATCTCGCGAGAACCACTCGTCGAACGACAACGGAATGTCTTTTGAATGACATTCCAACTCTAAAAATGATTAGCTTTTGCCCAGTGAAAAAATTCTTAAAAATAATAACTGGAAAATCAAAACAGTAGTAAAGCAAACTCAAAATAGAAAATATGAGTTTATTCTAACATAGTATAAATGTTCTCAAATATGGATACGAAATGAATGGGAGTGAAGTACAACAAATGAATCACAATTTGGACACATAAAAACAATTAAGAAGCTCTAATTGATAGCTAAGTTTCATCAAACTAAGTTTTAGCCATATGTGACAATTAATATATTGAGCTAAATGAACCAAACGAACAACATGCATACAGAGTTGAAATTTTGATGATTTAACAAACAATAACATTATGACACAATTTTCAACATTAGGATTCGTGGTGCAAACCCATTGTAATTTCCATCCAGACACCCTTATATATTCATATTTGTTTTTTCTAGATGTTTTGAGGTTTCTATTTTTCTCACCTTAGAGAAATCCTATTGCCCCCATCTTGGCATATGATTATTTTTATTGCCTTAATTTTTTTTTTTTGGATCTTTTAAACAATGTCTTTCACGACATGTTTATTTTACTCTCACAGCCCTTTCCCGTGAACACTCATTATTTTTTCAATTTAAGCAATATAAATTCCCACGGTAATGATCCTTACATGCACACCTCATCCTAAGTCTAATTACGCATAGATGATAAAATTGAGGGGAGAACATCTCACTAAAATCAAATATGCATGATAAGTCAAACATTCATAAAAGCGCGTGCATGTGTGCGATGTCATATATACAAAGTTGAATCCAAATGCACATGAACTTCGAAACAACCCCATTAATCAATGACTAACATCATTCTAAGAATCTATAATTATGACCAAATGTCCTAGCCATATGGATAATGAAATGATGGGTGTCCAAGCACACTAATATGCCACATCAAATATCTAAACCCACAACACAAAAGTAAACCAAAAGTCTTTTTGTGTTTTTCTTCCAAAATTTTTTTTTTGACTAAAAACAGAAAAATCTCTTTGTATTTTTCGAAACCAAAAATCTTTTTGTATTTTCAAAAATTTTATCAAAATAAAATATTTTTGTATTTTTCAAATAAGACTTAAATAAATGAAAAATATAATACAAAGAGATACATATGTCATAACACTAGCAATATATACATCATGAAGTAAAACTAAAGTATGACAAACAAAAACATATAAGCAATCATTCATACAAAATAACATGTGAAGCATCATGTGCTAGCATGTGATAATCAACCAACCTAGCATTTAACATATCTAAAACAAATTTCCTAACCCAAATAGGTGTATACCTAACTCGACGAGTTTTAGGAACCGGCTGGACACTACACTTAGACTTCCCAGGGTCTTTTCTATGATCATAACAAAAATGCCTAAGGTGACCTTTCCTACCACAATGCGAACATGTATAAACATGACAAGGAATGGAATCTTTAGGTTGACCTTTTCTAACACCCTGGGATATGATTGATGCTCTAAAATAAGCTATGGTTTTGGATTTAACATTGGAAGGACTAGAATAAGATAAGCCACTACAATCACTATTCACACTACTCGAGTCTTTTAAATTATTTTTCAACTTTAAAATTTTAGACTCAAGTAAAGAATTAGACTCCTCAATTTTTAGGGGCTCTGATGATGCTGAGATTCAGCACCACCAGATAAGTGATAATGAGCTCAAACAGTAGTAGCCATGGCAACCATAGAGATGTATAAGTGTATAAGTATGTAGAAGGGGATGAGTATAAGAGGAAATAAGGCAGTGATGTATCGTGGTTCAGCCAATTTGGCCTACATCCACTGTGAGTGTGTGATCCACTAAGTATGGGCACTAATGGCCTTGGATACAATGCACATAAACCTCTCTCTCTCTCTACTGTGTATATAAACAGGGTTTTAGCTAGGGTTGCAATGAATCCATCCCCTGTAGGGTTGTAGGTGATAAGTATATATAGATCTTGGGGGGTGTAGTGTACCCCCAAGTATGCATGGTGCATGTGAATGATGATCTAGTCAACCCCCTGTTGACACCTGTAGATGCCCAATGATGACATAATATTCCCTCAAGTGAGGGTGTGATTTGGTTATAACGGTCTTCCACGTGCCATGTGAGCCTCACGCGCACTATTCCACGCGTCTCCCAAACCACGCGCTGTGATGATGTCACCCTCGGCCTATAAGACGAGGCCGAGGGCAAAGTTCCTTCCGGTAGTGAGTCTGGCCTGATTCTGGCCTCGTACTGTCGTACCCTCGTAGGGTCGTCTGGAGCCCGGTAGAGGGTTGGCCCCTCGTCGGGTCGTCTGGAGCCCGGTGGAAGGTCGGCCCATCGTATGGTCGTCTGGAACCTGGTAAAGGGTCGGCCCTTCGTAGGGTCGTCCGTTTTAGAGGTAATCCTCAGTCAGGCTGAGGATATAAACGGGTATATCAATCACCCCCAGCCCTTAGCCATAGGTGCCATTGAGATGGCTGAGGGATAGTGTTGTAATTAAGATGTGTGTATGACCAGTTAGGTGAGTGACACCTGGGTAGGTACTCATTGCTGTTCAAGTTTCCAAGGCATGGCGGCTGCACACTGCATGGGGCTTTGTGCCCTAATTATACCCTTCTTGGGAAATAGGCCCATTTATTACCAAAGTATTTAAGAGATTTTCAAATTCTCTCTCTCCTTCTTCTTCTTCTTCGCGCCCAAGCCTTCTCTCTCTCTCTAGAATCAGTTTCCATCGCCATTTCTTGCAGCCTTCAAACCTTCAAGCCTACCAACGTTCTTGCTCTCTCCTCATCAGGTAACCTCTTTCACCCAGCGCTTTCTTTTGTCTTCAGTTTTGTTTGTTTTTAGGGCCGTAGGGCTGTACTTTCTTTGAGTTACCCCATAGCTTTTTCCGGTGTCTTCTCCGGTTACTGGTTCTTGAACGTTCTTGACGAAAACCTTTGAGTTCCTTTGTTTAATCCAAAAGTCAAACCTGGTCAATTTCCCACTTGTTTGTAGCTAAGTTAGCTAAGTCTAGTGTAATTTCTCCAAGTGTAGAGTCTTCCCTTTAATGCTTAGGAGGCTTTACAGCTTAGTATCTGAGTTCCCATCCTTGAGAGAGAAACTCTTTGCCGAGATCAGACGAATAGAGGAAGAGGAAGAGAGGAGACGAGGGGCCGACCCTAATTGGGTACGACCCATCTTTCCCATTCCTTTTGCCACCATAAGACCATTTGAACCGTCTGAGTCTTGTGGGTCGTCATCTCGTCCAGCCGAGACTCCCAAACCAAGTGAGATGGAAGAGAGAGCATCCTCGCCAACTGGTGCTGGAACTTCTGGTAGGATGGACACATATGACCTTAGCCCAGGCCGAGAGGCCGAGGGTACGGCCCCCTCTAAGGCTGTCCCTGTGACAACCCTGTCTCCTCATGCCTTCCAAGTGGCTTTTCCCCAGGGTCCTCCTGCAGGTGATGAGGGGGAAGGGGATGAGGATGAGGATGATGATACAGATGAAGAGGTTGATACCTCCCACGCCTCGTCCTTTATCTCCTCTGTTAGGGATCGTGACCTCCTGATATGGAGGCATGCTTATGGGGTGCCCTCCAGCATAACTATGAGGGTTCCCTCTGAGTCTGAGAGGGTCTTTGATTGTGCAGAGGGGGAGGTTGCAGTCTATGAGCAAATGTTCAAGGTCGGAGTTAGGTTCCCTCTGCACCCTGCCATTGCAGATATCCTGTTTGCCCTTGGTGTTGCCCACTCTCAACTTCCCCCCAACTCTTGGAGGACGATCTTGGGCTATATCTCCTTGTGGAAGAACTCTTTCACCGACGAGCCCTCGTCCGACCTATTTTTGGGATGCTACAACATCACCTCCTCGTCGAAATAGCCTGGATATTATCATCTGGGGGCGAGGAGGTCTGAGAAGAAACTCCTCCATGTGGCACAAACTTCCAACCACGATTGGAAGAAGAGGTTTTTCTTTATCTCCGGGGAGTGGGAGCCCGTTGCCGATAGTCCGAGGGTCCCCAAGAAGTGGTCTAACCCCTCCATGAAGGCCAGGTCAGACCCTGGACTTAGTCTGGAGGAGAAGGACATCGTAGATTATCTGAGAGGACGAGGGCGAGAGGGTGAGCTTGCAAAATTTGAAGACTTGATGACCCCTCGGTTCCTTAAAGAAGTTGGTCTGAGGGTCGGCCCTCTGACTGAACTATGTGAGTTATAATGAACAATTCCTATTCTTTTCTTTTTTCCAAGTGTTTCCTATTTAGATCTGCACTTTTCTAACGTATCGTCCTCTTATCAGATCGTCCTGCAGGTACACCAGACTATCTTTGGGAAATGATGGCTCCCAGCTTATTATCTGGATTGGCCAAAAAGAAGGGGAAGGAGCCTCAACAGGCTCAATAGGCTCCGAGGAAGACAAGGGCCGCTGGGCCAATGGTGGTGTAGCCGACCACTGATAGCAATAAAAGGAAGGAGCCTGAGGCCCATGTTGACCCTCGTCCTGATTCTCGGATGAGGGCCATGGTTGAAGCCTCTGAGGGGACGACCTCTTCATCGAGCATGGGGGCCTTCTGGTCTCAAAACTTAGCGCATCTGAGAGCCGAGCCCTCGTCGCTCATTGCAAATCTGAGGGCAGCCAAGGCCTCAATGTTCTCTGCACCCTCGGCTGCTGACTACGACTTCTTGTCAAAGATGCCTCCAGCCAAAGTGTACGACTATGGTCTGCACTCCCTTGCACATGTATTGGTTCTGACCCACATCTTAAATTTCATTTTTTCAATAAACTGTTGCCTCGGACCCTCTTGATATTTGTTCATTTTTCGTGCAGTCTGTTTGTGCCCTCACCTCAGCCACCAAATGGATCGACGAAAATCAGATGAAGTTCCATGAGGCCGAAAGGGCTATTCATCATGAGGCTGACTTACAGACAGAGCTCCAGACTGCGAGGGCTGAACTGGAGAGTGCTAGGGCTGAGCATGCTAGGGTCCTAGATGAGCTGACGAGGCAGCACGATGTCGACCTGCAGGCGAAGGACTTGTTCATCAAGGAGAGGGACTCGACCCTGATCAACCTGGAGGCCCAGTACAATACTGATCTCGAAGAAGCTGTCAGAAAAGCCGAGGCCGATGCCGTTGAGGCTTACAAGGCTTCTGATGAGTTTCAGGGCTTCGGCCTTGAATATCTGGAGAGGGGGATCAGGACGGCCTGTCGATGGGTCGTCCTCAGATTTGGCGACGTCGTCTCCTCGGTCCGCCCTTCGATTGAGGTAGTTGGATTGGACGACCCCCTGATCTCCGAGGCTCTGTCCCAAGTAGAATCCTAAGTGCAGGTTGAGGGGGTCGGCACATCTGAGGATCGGCCAACTATGGTTGTTGAAGAGACCCCTTTGGTGGATCTTGAGGCTCTGCCCTCTGATATTGTCCCTTAGGGTGGCTGTCTGTAGCCCATACCCTCATAATGTACCTATTATTTTTGTGCTCTGTTTTGTAAAACACTTGGATATTTTGTATAACACTTTTATCAATATCATCATCTTCTTCTACTGTCTTCCATATTTACTGTCTTCCATATTTACGTCTTTTATGGTTTGCTCTTTGTTGGTTTGCTGTCTTTGTTAATGCCACTAACCTTTCCCTCGTCTTTCTTGAGGATAGTGGTGGGGTCGTCCCCTCCACTGGCCCTCATCATAGCCGAGGGTTCAGCTTACCAAATTAATGGTTTTTAACCAAGTCTACCCTCGTCTTTCTTGAGGACAATGGTGGGGTCGTCCCCTCCACCGGCCCTCATTATAGCCGAGGGTTCAACTTACCAAATTAATGGTTTTTAACCAAGTCTACCCTCGTCTTTCTTGAGGACAGTGGTGGGGTTGTCCCCTCCACTGGCCCTCATTATAGCCGAGGGTTCAACTTACCAAATTAATGGTTTTTAACATAGTCTACCCTCGTTTTTCTTGAGGACAGTGGTGGGGTCGTCCCCTCCACTGGCCCTCATTATAGCCGAGGGTTCAACTTACCAAATTAATGGTTTTTAACAAAGTCTACCCTCATCTTTCTTGAGGACAGTGGTGGGGTCGTCCCCTCCACCGGCCCTCATTATAGCCGAGGGTTCAACTTACCAAATTAATGGTTTTAACCAAGTCTACCCTCGTCTTTCTTGAGGACAGTGGTGGGGTCGTCCCCTCCACCGGCCCTCATTATATCCGAGGGTTCAACTTACCAAATTAATGGTTTTTAACCAAGTCTACCCTCGTCTTTCTTGAGGACAGTGGTGGGGTTGTCCCCTCCACTGGCCCTCATTATAGCCGAGGGTTCAACTTACCAAATTAATGGTTTTTAACAAAGTCTACCCTCGTCTTTCTTGAGGACAGTGGTGGGGTCGTCCCCTCCACTGGCCCTCATTATAGCCGAGGGTTCAACTTACCAAATTAATGGTTTTTAACAAAGTCTACCCTCATCTTTCTTGAGGACAGTGGTGGGGTCGTCCCCTCCACCGGCCCTCATTATAGCCGAGGGTTCAACTTACCAAATTAATGGTTTTAACCAAGTCTACCCTCGTCTTTCTTGAGGACAGTGGTGGGGTCGTCCCCTCCACCGGCCCTCATTATATCCGAGGGTTCAACTTACCAAATTAATGGTTTTTAACCAAGTCTACCCTCGTCTTTCTTGAGGACAGTGGTGGGGTTGTCCCCTCCACTGGCCCTCATTATAGCCGAGGGTTCAACTTACCAAATTAATGGTTTTTAACAAAGTCTACCCTCGTCTTTCTTGAGGACAGTGGTGGGGTCGTCCCCTCCACTGGCCCTCATTATAGCCGAGGGATCAACTTACCAAATTAATGGTTTTTAACTAAGTTTTCCCTCGTCTTTCTTGAGGACAGTGGTGGGGTCGTCCCCTCCACTGGCCCTCATTATAGCCGAGGGTTCAACTTACCAAATTAATGGTTTTTAACCAAGTCTACCCTCGTATTTCTTGAGGACAGTGGTGGGGTCGTCCCCTCCACTGGCCCTCATTATAGCTGAGGGTTCAACTTACCAAATTAATGGTTTTTAACAAAGTCTACCCTCGTCTTTCTTGAGGACAGTGGTGGGGTCGTCCCCTCCACTGGCCCTCATTATAGCCGAGGGTTCAACTTACCAAATTAATGGTTTTTAACAAAGTCTACCCTCGTCTTTCTTGAGGACAGTGGTGGGGTCGTCCCCTCCACCGGCCCTCATTATATCCGAGGGTTCAACTTACCAAATTAATGGTTTTTAACCAAGTCTACCCTCGTCTTTCTTGAGGACAGTGGTGGGGTTGTCCCCTCCACTGGCCCTCATTATAGCCGAGGGTTAAACTTAACAAATTAATGGTTTTTAACAAAGTCTACCCTCGTCTTTCGTGAGGACAGTGGTGGGGTCGTCCCCTCCACTGGCCCTCATTATAGCCGAGGGATCAACTTACCAAATTAATGGTTTTTAACTAAGTTTTCTCTCGTCTTTCTTGAGGACAGTGGTGGGGTCATCCCCTCCACTGGCCCTCATTATAGCCGAGGGTTCAACTTACCAAATTAATGGTTTTTAACCAAGTCTACACTCGTCTTTCTTGAGGACAGTGGTGGGGTCGTCCCCTCCACTGGCCCTCATTATAGCCGAGGGTTCAACTTACCAAATTAATGGTTTTTAACAAAGTCTACCCTCGTCTTTCTTGAGGACAGTGGTGGGGTCGTCCCCTCCACTGGCCCTCATTATAGCCGAGGGTTCAACTTACCAAATTAATGGTTTTTAACAAAGTCTACCCTCTTCTTTCTTGAGGACAGTGGTGGGGTCGTCCCCTCCACTGGCCCTCATTATAGCCGAGGGTGGTTGTCTGTAGATGTTTTCATGCGTACTAGAACTGATAACCACAGGATGAGGGGAAACACTGATATTTCTCATTAATTTTCCAAGTGTTCTGTTGGAGCAACTCTCATTACAATTATGGTCTTTCTGGACCTTACAACACTACTGATAGTATTTCTTCAAATGGTCTGCATTCCAGGGATTGGAAAAAGGTTCCCATTCTAGATTTTCTAGTCTATAGGTCCCGGGGACAACTTCATCGATGACCCTATATGGGCCATGCCAATTAGGATGGAGCTTGTTGGGCTTTTGCCAAGTCTTCTTGAGAACCAAGTCTCCTACTGCGATAGGTCTCTGTTTCACCCTCTGATTGTAAAACCTTGCGGTCCTCTGCTGGTAGGAAGCCTGCCTTATCTCAGCGTCCTCCCTCCTTTCCTCAATCAGGTCCAAGTCGAGTCTCCTCTCTTTCGCATTTCCCTGGGGGTCGTACATTTGGACCCTATGAGTAGGAAACTCGACTTCGGTGGGGATGACGACTTCTGATCCATAAGCTAGCATGAATGGGGTCTCCCCGGTAGAGGTCCTCACTGTCGTCCTGTATGCCCACAATACTGCATATAACTCCTCGACCCATCTTCCTTTTGCCTCCTCAAGCCTCTTCTTAATTCCATCTAGGATTGTCCTGTTCGTTACTTCGGTTTACCCATTGGCCTGAGGTCGGCCTGGGGTGGAGAAAAATTATTTGATATTTACCCTCTCTCAGTACTTCTACAGAGAGGCATTCTTGAACTGAGTCCCATTATCCGAGATGAGGGTGTTGGGTAGACCATATCTGCATATCACATTTTTCCAGATGAACTGAAAGGTCTTCTGCTCTGTAATCGTGATCATTGGTTCGGCCTCTACCCACTTTGAAAAGTTATCAATCGCTACAATGAGGAACCGATAGTTATTGACTGCCCTCGGTAAGGGTCCTACCAGGTCAATCCCCCACACTGCAAATGGCCATGGGGATGTAATGGATGTAAGAGGCTGATGAGGTTGATGAGGGATGGTAGCAAATCTTTGGCATTTATCACACTTTTATACATATGCTGCGGCATCTTTCCCCAAAGTCGGCCACTAGTAGCCTTGGGTGATCACCCTCTTCGCTAAGGATCTACCCCCAATGTGGCTTGAGCACGACCCTTTATGCACATCTTCCAAAATGGAAGGGACTTCTGAGGGATGCACACATCTAAGTAAGGGGAGCAGAAACCCCTTTTTGTACAGCGTGTCTCTGATGACGCTGAATTTTGCAGCCCTGTACCTCAGCTTCTTCCTTTCTTGCCTTGCTTCTGGCATCTCTCCCTCTTTTATGTACCTGATCAGAGGGTCCATCCATGAGGTTTCTTGAAAAACATTCAGGAAATTGCCAAGTGTTCCCTTGGCATCTTTAATAGTTGGTCGAAGCAAGATTTCTACCGGGACTGTCCTCCTTATGTCTGTCCTAGTCGCCGAGGCCAACCTCGCAAGCGCGTCAGCACGGCCATTGTCGAGCCTAGGTATCCTCTTGAATTTTACTGCTTTAAAGCCCTTCAGTAATGAACTCACCTTTTCAAGGTACCTAGCCATCCTCTCGTCCTTGGCCTCGTAGGCTCCTAGTATCTGATTCACCACTAACCTTGAATCACTATGGACCAAAATCTGGCCGATACTAAGAGATTTGGCCAAGGAGAGGCCAGCCATCAAGGCCTCATATTCAGCTTCATTGTTGGAGGCCTTGAAGCTGAACCTCAGGGCGTACTCAATGTCGGTGCCGTCGGGTGCCGATACTATTATCCCAGCTCCGCTCCCACTTTCGCAAGAGGACCCGTCGACGAAGAGACTCCATACGTGTTCCTCTGAGAAACCTCCCTCAGTGAGCGACCCCTGTCTAAAGAGGTATCTTCCCTATTCGTTTTCATCCACATGGAGGAGTTTCTTCTTTGCGGTGCTTGTCTCAGCCTTATTTGCGGAGGGGTCGGTGAGTCTGCCTTGTTGGGCATCTGTCCCCATGAGGCCTTCATCCTCAGCTTCATCATCTTCCCAAGTAAACACAACCACGAAGTCCGCCAACGCCTGCCCTTTAATGGCTGTCTTAGGCTGGTACACAATATCGAACTCCCCCAGCTCTATAGCCGAGGTCATTAGCCTTCCTGATTTTTCAGGCTTGTGTAGGACCTGCCTAAGAGGAGAGTCAGTAAGGATGACCATAGTATGAGACTGGAAGTACGGCTTCATCTTCCTTGAGGCATGGATCAAGGCATAGGCCAACTTCTCCATCCTCGGGTATCTTTGCTCTTCCCCCTGGAGTGCCTTGCTGTTAAAATACACAGGCTTCTGTGTTCCGTCTTCGTCTCTCATAATGGCTGCGCTGATGGCCGACTCTGAGACGGCAAGGTACACGTAAAGTCGTTCACCCTGCACGGGTCGTGACACCAGCAAGGGAGACCCTAAGTATGATTTTAGCTCCTTGAAAACCTCATCACACTCTTCACTCCATTCAAAGGCCTTCCTGAGGATCTTGAAGAATGGTAGACACCTGTCTGTGGCCCTTGACACAAATCTGTTTAGGGCAACCACTCTCCCTGTGAGCCTCTGAACGTCTTTAATGGACTTGGGGGTCTTCATCTCAATAAGGGCCTTTATCTTTTCAGGATTGGCCTCGATGCCTCTTTGGTTGACAATGAACCCCAAGAACTTCCCTGCTCCGACCCCAAAGACACACTTGGCCGGATTAACCTTCATCTGGTACTTGTCCATCGTATTAAAGGTCCTCTCCAGGTCTGCCACATGATCCTATGCCTTCAAACTCTTGGTCAGCATGTCATCCACGTAGACCTCCATAGACTTCCCAATTTGGTCTTCGAACATTTTGTTTACGAGGCGCTGGTACGTTGCCCCCGCATTTTTTAGACCAAAGGGCATGACCCTATAGCAGTATGTCCCCTTGTCAGTGATGAAGGCAGTCCTCTCTGAGTCTTCAGGGTTCATGAAGATCTGGTTGTACCCTGAGTAGGCATCCATAAAACTCATGAGCTCATGGCCTGCGGTAGCATCTACCATCTGGTCAATGCGGGGGAGAGGGAAGTTGTCTTTGGGGCAGTGCTTGTTGAGATCAGTGAAGTCCACACACATTCGCCACTTCCCGTTGGCCTTTGGGACAATGACTGCATTGGACAACCATTCAGGGTAGATGACCTCTATGATAAATTCAGCGTCTTCTAACTTTTTGACCTCATCCCTGATGACCTTGTACTTCTCTCTAGAGTAAATACTCCTCCTCTGCTTTACCGGCTTCACTCCCTCCACCACATTGATCTTGTGGCACATGATTTCAGGGTCGATCCCCGGCATATTTACATGACTCCACGCGAAGACGCTTCGTCTTCTCCTCAACAGTTTGATGAGGTCTTCCTTGATATTAGGCTTCAGAGACTTGCCAACTTGGACGGTTTTTCTCGGGTCATCCTCATCGAGGATGATGGGTTCTACCTCCTCAGCGGCCTCTCCTTTTTTGAGTTTCGTCTCGTCCCTGGGGTCTAGGGTATCAATGTTGTAAGTGGTTGTGTCCCTCTTGTGTGCCTCCCTTTCCTCAGCGGAGTTGTAGTAGCACCCTCGTGCTGTCGTCTAGTCTCCCTGAACCTCCCCCACCCCGTATGGGGTAGGGAATTTAATCATCTGGTGGACCGTAGACGGCACGGCCTCGAACCCTTTGAGGGCCACCCGTCCCAATATGATATTATAAGCTGAAAACACATGCTCATCCATCACAAAGAAACTGACCTTCTTGGGGAGCCATCTAGGCCATTCGTCCCCCATCCTGACATCAGCCTCATATATTCCCAGGGGATGAACCTTCTCCCCACTGAACCCGATCAATGGATGATGTTATGGGACAAGTCTGGCACGACTGAGGCCCAAGGCCTTAAAGCATGGCCAAAACATCACATCTGCGGATGAGCCCCCATCCACCAGGATCCTCGGCACCTCACACCCATGTACCCTGGTCGTGATGACGAGAGGGTCATCTGTGACACCCCGACTAATTAAACACCGGGTAGCTACTCCTTTATAAAATTAATTCAAAATGCCAAGTTGGCTCAGTTAATAGCATCACTGTCGAAAACGTTTTATTGTTACTAACCACCTAGTATTTAAAAAGTAAGTGCCAAATTTTATTAAATCTGATTAACATGCAACAAGAGTAATGAATAACTAAATAACACCATTCACCATACTGAAGTAACAAGAACAACCATCACAATATGTAAATATAACCTGGAGGAAAAACTCCTCAATACAAATCCCACAACTGATATGTAAACTGAAATAAATAACTAAAACTGAATACTGAGCAATACATGCTAGAGTCTGAAAACTGAAATGTAAAAATGCTCTAAATAGGAATGGGCAACATGCCCTACAACTGATAGATAGTGACTCTGGAATCCAAAAGATAGAAGCGTCTATGAGCAAATCCCTGTAGCTTCCACAACCAGCTACAGCACGTCACCTGAATGAGTACCTATGCTTGGTGTCCTTGTGGCTGGGCACCTAAAAAGGTTTTACAAGAAAATATATTTGAAAGCAAATGGGTCAGAGCCCGAAAGTGGAAATCATTTTAAAAACCTGCAAGTGCTTTAAAAACATTTACAACATTAAATGCAAAGTACATGTTAGGACGTGCACTCACATTATATTCTCACCTCTCGTCTAACTGTGCACTCCTAACGCAAGTACCCATCTATAACTACCCATACTACTAGCTAACTGACAACATAACTAGCTAGACTACCACGGGTTCTACCCATGTAATCGGTTCCATATAACATAACAACTCTCGTAATTAAGTAGAGGTTTACTGTGAACACAGTTACTAAATATGCCAATGATATAACTATCAGTTAACTCATTATATAACTCGAAACAATACCGTAATATTTTTACAACATTAACATGAGGATTTCCATTAATTTAATGTATATTATTCACATCATAAATATACGATACAAGCACCCCGCAATCTAAGCTGTAGTGCACACATACTCTGCTATCCATCCCGGTACATCACGTACATAAGGATCACATATTCCGAATCTCTCAGGAATAGTTCAGATAACACAAATCACAAATAGTGGAGGCGAACATAGTCACCATCACATGGGTCACGCACATACCTACGCTCCCATGGTCAGCGGACTTATTAATATCACAATAAGTCTTTCTATGACCTATGTTCATCAAGGTACCAGTCTACATCCCCCCCGTAGGCACACAAGGATTAGAGGGTCCTAAGCGAACGAAACCTCCCGTGATAGCAAGTATGGTAGGTATGTCATACAAACAATCCATATACTAATACTAAGTAAACACACATCTTAGTAATACCGTATTTTAATCGTAGTACATATCGCATTCTCGTACTAACTAATTATCACAACTTATATTATTCCGGTTCATAATTATACGCGCTATAATTCGTCCTCACATCGTAGTAGTCACTCACGTCTCAACCCAAATGATTCATTGAATATAACTCTCGTATGATTTGCTAATCCCAACAACCCAAAAGTCCCAACTAAGTTACTATATCATCAAAGGGATGCTAACTCTACCCTTGAACCATCTCCCGGAACTCTAAAAGTCAAAACAGTCCAAAAAGGGTCAAACTGTCAACTCGTTAGAAGTCTCGTTCGAACGAGGCTTCGAACGAGTTTGGACTGTCAGGTCGTTAGAAGTTTCGTTCGAACGAGGCTGTTCGAACGAGATCCCAGTTCGTTCGAACGAACTGACCCTTCTAACGATATCTCGTTCGAACGAGATATCGAACGAAAATCCTACTCGTTAATAACGACTGGTCAACTCGTTAGAAGCTCGTTCGAACGAGCTCGTTCGAACGACCTGGGGGCTGCTTCTAACGAGATGCCAGTTTCGGCCCAGAATTTCCCAAAAATCGTTTTTCACCATTTTTACTCCTCAAACCTCTTCTAAAATTCGTTCCCACAATATATTGAGTTCTCTAATCATCCTCAAACATGTTAAGGGGCTATACTAACATCATTAAAGGGTTTGATATCATCTAAACATCATTAAATCACAATTTCTACATTAATTCCCAATTTTCTTCAAGAACATAAACCCTAACTTCTTCTCATCATAAATTCCCAGATTTTAATTCGTTTATACATCACCTAGATATGAAATATCCGAAATTAAATCTCCCAACAATGTTTCTACATGCAAACCTATCCCAATATTCAATAATAACTTCAAATTTCATGGGTTTTCTTTTAATCTTTCAAGAACAATTAAGATTCTTCAATTTCTAACATGGAAAAGACATTCTCAGTAATTAAATGGAAATAAAGTCACTTGCCTTGGTTTGATTTCTGAATTTGGTGTGGATTAGGTGTAGAATTTCTGCAGAATTCCTCTCTCTCTCTCCTTCTCCAAGCTTTCTTCTCCAAAAGGCTATGGTGGCTAGGGTTTGCTTTGGAGAAACTTATGAAACCTAATTTCAATAAACCTCCGTAGCTTGTTGGGTTAATAAGGGTTGGTTGGGGTCAATCCTTATCAGATTACAACTCTCAATTTTCGTCACTTTTAATTACCCAAAAATACCAAATTACTAAAATACCCTTTAAGTTACCGGTATGGTCTAAAATTACCCCGGGACCCAAACTATACCCCCGGCTAGTGTTTTCTGACTATCTCGACCCTTCCGGACGCGTTGGCGCACTCAAAATGACCATACGGATTATAGATTTTAAATTCACTTTTTATAAATAAAATATTATACCGTGACGCGGCGGTCCCACGCGTCTCAATAAAATTTCCAAATTGCCGTATATAAATCTCACGACAAATTTTATAATACCAAGTTCATATATAATCATATATGCACATAATCAAATACCAATACGCATCTCATTAGTATTTATAACCCGGATTAATTTCCAATTAATACGCATTTAATTAATTAATCCCAAAAATAAATATAGCCAAAAGTACGGGGTATTACATACTTCCCCCCTAATAACTGAATTTCGTCCCGAAATTCGAAACTAGAAAGTACCTGCTAAAAACAGCTCTGGATAATGCTCGCGCATCTCATCCTCGCGCTCCCATGTGGACTCCTCGACATTGTGATGTCGCCACTGAACACGTACTAACGGGACTATCTTTGACCGTAGTTTCCTCTCGCTTTGGTCCAAAATAGCAATCGGCCCTTCCTCATAAGAGCTATCCGGCTGGAGATCGATGTCCTCCACAGAAATGTGAGAATGAGCCAAATCATCCCTAAGGTATTTCCTCAGCGAGGAAATATGGAACACGTCGTGAATCCGATGCAAATGCTCTGGTAACCCGAGTCTATACGCAACCGGTCCTATCCGCTCAATAATGGGAAACGGCCCCACATACCTCGGTGCCAACTTCCCCTTCTTCCCGAAACGCATAATCCCCTTCATCGGAGAAACCCTGAGCAAAACCTGGTCCCCCACTTGGAACTCCCTGAAAAACCTCTTTGCATCAGCATAACTCTTCTGCCTGTCTTGAGCTACCCGAATGCGACTTCGAATCAACTCAATCCTTGCCGAAGTATCCTGGATCACTTCTGGCCCAAGTAGTTTGTTGTCCCCCACTTCCAACCAACATGCTGGGGAACGACAAGGCCTACCGTACAATGCCTCAAACGGAGCCATGCCAATCGTGAACTGATAGGAGTTGTTGTAAGCAAACTCCACCAGTGGAAGGTACTGCTCCCATCCACCCCCGAAGTCAATAATGCACATGCGTAGCATGTCCTCCAACATCTGATTGGTGCGTTCTGTCTGCCCATCGGTCTGCGGATGATAAGCCGTACTCAACCGCAATTCTGTGCCCATGGCCTCCTGGAAACTTTCCCAAAACCGCGAAACAAATATCTTGTCTCTGTCAGACACGATATTCAGGGGCACACCGTGAAGTCTCACAATCTCTGAAATGAAGAGCTGGGCATACTGTCCCGCAGTGTAATCAGTCCTAACGGGTAAAAAGTGAGCGACCTTGGACAACCTGTCCACAATTACCCAAACGGAGTCGTGACCCCTCTGCGACGTAGGCAACCCCGTGACAAAATCCATGGATATGCTCTCCCACATCCACACCGGAACCTCCAACGGTTGTAGCAATCCTGCTGGTCTCTGATGATCCACTTTTACAAGTTGACAAGTGGCGCATTTCGAGACAAACTCAGCGATATCCTTCTTCATACCGCTCCACCAATACTGCCGTCTCATGTCTTGGTACATTTTGTCCCCTCCGGGATGTACCGCGAACCGTGAGCCGTGCGACTCTGCCATAACATCGTGTCGCAGTTCCTCTCCTTCCGGAACTACCAATCTCCCATTGAAGCGTAATCCCCCGTCTGAGCTTACGGTATAGGATTCAGCTCCCTCAGTGAGTAATCGAACTATCTGCTCCTGACAGAACGAATCATTTGCCTGTGCCCGTACAACCTTCGTGACAATCTGCGGTGTAACGGTCATCACAGACATGAAAGATCGGGCCACTGCATCCTGGTGTCCCAATTCCTTCCACTTCGCTTTCCACACCTCTGCCACCTCATCTGCTGGCCTGCGGCTCAACGCGTCTGCTACTACGTTAGCCTTACCCGGGTGGTACTGAATGTCGAACTGGTAGTCTTTCACAAATTCAAGCCACCTACGCTGCCGCATATTCAATTCCTTCTGCGTGAACAGATACTGTAGTGACTTGTGGTCCGTGAACAGCTGAAACTTCTCCCCCAAAAGATAGTGCCTCCAAATCCGTAAGGCAAATACTACTGCCGCCAACTCCAAATCATGTGTGGGGTAATTCTTCTCATGAGGCTTAAGCTTACGGGAAGCATAAGCTATGGCCTGTCTCTCCTGCTGCAACACACCTCCAAGCCCTTGCAAAGACGCATCGGTGTAAACCAAATACTCAACTCCCGGTCTCGGCAATGCTAACACAGGTGCTGAGGTCAATTTGTCCTTCAACTCATCGAATGCCAACTGACAGGCATCACTCCAGATATATGGCACACCCTTACGAGTAAGATGTGTCAAAGGACCTTCTATCTCTGAGAAACCCCGAATAAACCTCCTGTAGTATCCTGCTAAACCCAAGAAACTACGGATCTCCGTTGGTGTCGTGGGCTGTCCCCACTCCCTTACCGCTGACACCTTCCCCGGATCAACAGATATTCCCTGATCGGAAATAATATGACCCAAGAACTGGACTTCCTTCAACCAAAACCCGCACTTCTCATATTTTGCATACAGCTCGTTCTGACGAAGTGTCTGCAAAACCAGCCTCAAATGCTCGGCGTGCTCCTCCTCTGTCTGAGAGTAAACCAGAATATCATCAATGAAGACAATGACAAACTGGTCTAGGAAATCCCTGAACACTCTGTTCATCAAGTCCATAAACACTGCTGGAGCGTTGGTCAAACCGAAAGGCATAACCCGAAACTCATAAGAACCATATCTCGACAAGAACGCAGTCTTCGAGACATCCTCCTCCCTGATACGCAACTGATGGTATCCCGACCTCAAGTCAATCTTCGAGAAAAAAGAAGCTCCTCTCAACTGGTCGAATAAGTCATCGATTCGAGGCAACGGATACTTATTCCGTATCGTGACCTTATTCAACTCTCGGTAGTCCACACACAATCTCAGTGAACCATCCCTCTTCTTCACAAACAAAACTGGAGCGCCCCAAGGTGAGGTACTCCTGCGAATAAAGCCCTGCCCTAACAGCTGCTCTATCTGATCCCGTAGCTCTCGCATCTCAGCTGGAGCCATACGGTATGGTGCACGTGCTATAGGTCTCGTACCCGGTAGCAAATCAATAACGAAGTCTATCTCTCGACTGGGTGGTAAGCCTGGTATCTCCTGAAACACATCCGAATACTCCCTGACAACCGGGATCGAATCTAAAGGAATCACAACCTCCTTAGAGGTATCCTCCTCTATGTAGTACAGATGAGCGGTCGATCCTCCCTCTGGGCGAGGCATCGCCACTATAAACATCTCCTGCCCCGGAATGGCAAAAACAATGCTCCCGCTGAAGCAATCAATCATGGCCCTATATGATACGAGCCAATCCATACCGATGATCACATCGTGAACATGCATGTCTAACACTAACATGTCCGCAGGCAATACCAAACCACCAACCTCTACCCCGACTCCCCGGCATATAAAGAAAATAAGTGACCCACTCCCCAATGGTGAGTCGACACACGTCACTGTGCTCTCTGCCGTAGTTAACAATCCTAAAGCTTTCGCGAAGTGTGAAGCAATAAAACAATGTGTAGCACCCGTATCAAATAACACCCGACCCATAGTGCCATGGATAGGAAACGTACCCTCGATCGCGGGCGGTGCCTGTGGAACTGCAGCCTGGTGGACGTTGTAGACACGTCCATACTGTAGCTGCCCCTGCTGAGCTGGGACTGCTGGAATGGGTGGCAATGCTGCCATCTGTGGCGGTGCAGGAAGAGCGGCGGGAAACATAGGTCTCTGTGGCTCCTGGCGAGCACCCTGCTGCTGCTGCTGTGGGGCCCTGCCCCTATCAGGACAATCCTGCTTCTTATGGCCAGTCTTGCCACAAGTAAAGCACTTCCCCGGGAAGTTCCCTCCCCTCTGCCCCTGCTGTCCCCGGCCCTGGTGGCCGTTACCATTCCTCCCTTGGCCCTGCTGGCCCTGATGAAATTGCTGCCCATTCTGTCCCTGCTGGCCCTGATGGCCGTTTGGACCCTGATGGCCCTGGCGGAAACCTCCCTGTCCCTGCCTGTAGTTCCCTGATCGGAACCTCTTGTTATCCCCCTGCTGGGAGCCCTGCTCAGTCTGTCTCTGCCCCTGACCCGATTGTGCCCCGCTGGCACCATGCCCTCCAGTCCTGCCCTGATGGCTAGACTCCCCTGACCGCTTGCCCTCGGCCATATGAAAACGGTGGTCCTGGCAGTGTAGTAATGCAGCGTTAACCACATCAGAATACGTGGCCAACGATAGGTTCCCTAGCAGATGCTGACGGATCCTCCAATTCAACCCATCAGTGAACTTCTCTATCTTCTTCTTCTCTGTTGGAATCTCGTCTGGAACGATATTCAACAGGTTAGTGAACTCGGCCTCATACTCGGCCACTGTCTTGCCCTCTTGCTTCAAACTCATCAGCTTCCTCCTCATCTCTGTATGAACTGCGGATGGAAAGTACTTGCGGTCGAACCGCACCCAGAACTCCTGAATCGTGAGGGTATCCCTCTCCTCCGCGGTGGTAATAGACTCCCACCACTGTAGCGCAGATCCAACTAGCTTGAAAGTAGCTAGCACCTGTTTCTGAACATCAGTGCACTCATGCATCCTCAAATGCCTCTGCATGTCCTTCCTCCATTGGCTCGAGATAACCACATCTGAGCTTCCAGCAAACTCTGGTGGATGCGCTTTCTGAAAAGCGTCACGTACACGTTCCCAAGCAGACGGGAATGCATTAACCTGGACTGGCGCGGCAACCGGCGCCTGCGGTGGTGCCTGCTGAATCACGGTAATCGCAGCATTTACCGCTTGGGCTACTATAGCAGCAACCTCAGCGGCGTTCAACATGCCCTGAACTGGAGCGGGCTGGGGTTCAGGCGTAGCATTCCTGGGAACTCGTCGTGCACGTCGTGGAGGCATCTGAAACAAGAACAAAGTTTATAAGTTCACGGTTTATAAACTTAATATAGCTGAAGAACGAAACGTACACAATAAGAGTACAACAGTCCTAAAATATAGGGCTCTATATCAAAGAAAACGTAGCGGAAACATAATAGCCGTACAGATCCTAAAGGACACTAGAACCTGATGCTCTGATACCACCTGTGACACCCCGACTAATTAAACACCGGGTAGCTACTCCTTTATAAAATTAATTCAAAATGCCAAGTTGGCTCAGTTAATAGCATCACTGTCGAAAACGTTTTATTGTTACTAACCACCTAGTATTTAAAAAGTAAGTGCCAAATTTTATTAAATCTGATTAACATGCAACAAGAGTAATGAATAACTAAATAACACCATTCACCATACTGAAGTAACAAGAACAACCATCACAATATGTAAATATAACCTGGAGGAAAAACTCCTCAATACAAATCCCACAACTGATATGTAAACTGAAATAAATAACTAAAACTGAATACTGAGCAATACATGCTAGAGTCTGAAAACTGAAATGTAAAAATGCTCTAAATAGGAATGGGCAACATGCCCTACAACTGATAGATAGTGACTCTGGAATCCAAAAGATAGAAGCGTCTATGAGCAAATCCCTGTAGCTTCCACAACCAGCTACAGCACGTCACCTGAATGAGTACCTATGCTTGGTGTCCTTGTGGCTGGGCACCTAAAAAGGTTTTACAAGAAAATATATTTGAAAGCAAATGGGTCAGAGCCCGAAAGTGGAAATCATTTTAAAAACCTGCAAGTGCTTTAAAAACATTTACAACATTAAATGCAAAGTACATGTTAGGACGTGCACTCACATTATATTCTCACCTCTCGTCTAACTGTGCACTCCTAACGCAAGTACCCATCTATAACTACCCATACTACTAGCTAACTGACAACATAACTAGCTAGACTACCACGGGTTCTACCCATGTAATCGGTTCCATATAACATAACAACTCTCGTAATTAAGTAGAGGTTTACTGTGAACACAGTTACTAAATATGCCAATGATATAACTATCAGTTAACTCATTATATAACTCGAAACAATACCGTAATATTTTTACAACATTAACATGAGGATTTCCATTAATTTAATGTATATTATTCACATCATAAATATACGATACAAGCACCCCGCAATCTAAGCTGTAGTGCACACATACTCTGCTATCCATCCCGGTACATCACGTACATAAGGATCACATATTCCGAATCTCTCAGGAATAGTTCAGATAACACAAATCACAAATAGTGGAGGCGAACATAGTCACCATCACATGGGTCACGCACATACCTACGCTCCCATGGTCAGCGGACTTATTAATATCACAATAAGTCTTTCTATGACCTATGTTCATCAAGGTACCAGTCTACATCCCCCCCGTAGGCACACAAGGATTAGAGGGTCCTAAGCGAACGAAACCTCCCGTGATAGCAAGTATGGTAGGTATGTCATACAAACAATCCATATACTAATACTAAGTAAACACACATCTTAGTAATACCGTATTTTAATCGTAGTACATATCGCATTCTCGTACTAACTAATTATCACAACTTATATTATTCCGGTTCATAATTATACGCGCTATAATTCGTCCTCACATCGTAGTAGTCACTCACGTCTCAACCCAAATGATTCATTGAATATAACTCTCGTATGATTTGCTAATCCCAACAACCCAAAAGTCCCAACTAAGTTACTATATCATCAAAGGGATGCTAACTCTACCCTTGAACCATCTCCCGGAACTCCAAAAGTCAAAACAGTCCAAAAAGGGTCAAACTGTCAACTCGTTAGAAGTCTCGTTCGAACGAGGCTTCGAACGAGTTTGGACTGTCAGGTCGTTAGAAGTCTCGTTCGAACGAGGCTGTTCGAACGAGATCCCAGTTCGTTCGAACGAACTGACCCTTCTAACGATATCTCGTTCGAACGAGATATCGAATGAAAATCCTACTCGTTAATAACGACTGGTCAACTCGTTAGAAGCTCGTTCGAACGAGCTCGTTCGAACGACCTGGGGGCTGCTTCTAACGAGATGCCAGTTTCGGCCCAGAATTTCCCAAAAATCGTTTTTCACCATTTTTACTCCTCAAACCTCTTCTAAAATTCGTTCCCACAATATATTGAGTTCTCTAATCATCCTCAAACATGTTAAGGGGCTATACTAACATCATTAAAGGGTTTGATATCATCTAAACATCATTAAATCACAATTTCTACATTAATTCCCAATTTTCTTCAAGAACATAAACCCTAACTTCTTCTCATCATAAATTCCCAGATTTTAATTCGTTTATACATCACCTAGATATGAAATATCCGAAATTAAATCTCCCAACAATGTTTCTACATGCAAACCTATCCCAATATTCAATAATAACTTCAAATTTCATGGGTTTTCTTTTAATCTTTCAAGAACAATTAAGATTCTTCAATTTCTAACATGGAAAAGACATTCTCAGTAATTAAATGGAAATAAAGTCACTTGCCTTGGTTTGATTTCTGAATTTGGTGTGGATTCGGTGTAGAATTTCTGCAGAATTCCTCTCTCTCTCTCCTTCTCCAAGCTTTCTTCTCCAAAAGGCTATGGTGGCTAGGGTTTGCTTTGGAGAAACTTATGAAACCTAATTTCAATAAACCTCCGTAGCTTGTTGGGTTAATAAGGGTTGGTTGGGGTCAATCCTTATCAGATTACAACTCTCAATTTTCGTCACTTTTAATTACCCAAAAATACCAAATTACTAAAATACCCTTTAAGTTACCGGTATGGTCTAAAATTACCCCGGGACCCAAACTATACCCCCGGCTAGTGTTTTCTGACTATCTCGACCCTTCCGGACGCGTTGGCGCACTCAAAATGACCATACGGATTATAGATTTTAAATTCACTTTTTATAAATAAAATATTATACCGTGACGCGGCGGTCCCACGCGTCTCAATAAAATTTCCAAATTGCCGTATATAAATCTCACGACAAATTTTATAATACCAAGTTCATATATAATCATATATGCACATAATCAAATACCAATACGCATCTCATTAGTATTTATAACCCGGATTAATTTCCAATTAATACGCATTTAATTAATTAATCCCAAAAATAAATATAGCCAAAAGTACGGGGTATTACATCATCATGTCGGGCTAAGAGGCCTTTGAAGTCCATTCTTGAAAATCCCACTATTAGTGTGTCCATATCAACCTTCCTCCTCTTTTCTGACTTGACCTCCAGGGAGGTTGCGTGTACCGTCTTCGTCATTGCCTTGGCCTCAGCCACATGCGCCTTCCTGTCAGCGACCTCAGACCCTCCTCCTGCTAGACCTCCGGAGATCATTCCCACACCGAGCGAGATCATATTGAGCCTCTTGACAGGGCCGTGGTCGTCTCTCGGTGGGAGGTCAGGGTCGTCCTCATCATCAGAAGGGTCGTCCCCTCTTTTTTAAGGACCTTCTTTGCATGTATCAACTCGCTTTTTTCTGGGGTCGTCCCCTCAGCCCCTCTTGAAGGCCTCTTTGTCCACGTATTTTTTGAGATTCCCTTCTTTCAGCATCTTCTCAATCTCATCTTTCAGAGAAAAACATTTTTCTGTTACGTGACCGTGGTCTTGGTGGAATTCACACCACAGGCTCCTATTCCTCTTACCGGGGGCTGCCCTCAGCTTCTTAGGCCACTTCAGGGACCGGTCACTCTTTATCTCATTGAGGATCTGTTCACAGCTGACCGTTAGAGGGGTGTAACCAGCAAACTTGTCATCCGTGGACCTCTTCTTCCCCTCTTTGTTCTTCTTAGGGTATTTACCCCCACTTGCACCTCCTTTTTCATCTTCATATTTTGCGTCCATCGCCTCTTCGGCATTCATCACCTTTCCTGCCATCGACAGCAGCTCAGCCATCGTCCTCGGAGGGTCTTCGGCAAGCTTCCATAACAGCTTACCCTTTTGGAGTCCTCCAACCAGGGCTGTCATAGCTATGCTCTCCTCATAGTCTTCCACCTCCAGCTTCTCCTTATTGAATCTGGCTATATAGTCCCTCAGACTCTCACTCTTCCCCTGCTTAACATAGAGCAGGTGTGTGGTCTTCTTCTGTGGTCTCACCCCGAAGCAAAAGTTGTGGATGAACCGATCCGCCAACTGCTTGAAGTTTTCAATGGAATTTTTTGGAAGAGAGGTGTACCAGACATGTGCAGCCCCTGTCAGGGTACCAGAAAAGGCACGACACCTCATCTCATCTGAGATAGAGTATATGTCTACCGCTGATTGATACATCTCCACGTGGTGGACAGGGTTGGTGCTCCCATCGTATCTTGGGGTGACCACAGGAGGCTTGAACTTTGATGGCGTGGGGAAGTTGACTACCTTTGCCACAAAGGGTGAGCCTGTGGTGTATCCCTTCTGAAGAGGGTCCCGGCTCTTCAGTATGTCGCCAATCTTATCCTCTAACCGCTGGATTGAGTCATTCCAGGGCCTCACAGGGTCAACGTGGCCGATGTTATCCCTCGCTGCCTCTTGGAGGTGGATGGAGGGTTCCGCTGCAGCAGGCCTGTGTCGCCTGTTTACTTCCCTTTGGCCATCATCCCGTCTTTGGGGTCGGCCTTCTGCTGCCTCCATCCTAGATCTCGCAGCACTTCTTGACCTGGACAACTTATCCCGCAGGTCATTTACTGGGCCCAGCCTCTCGAAGGCCGACCCCCTGCTCAGGCGATCAAAAGCAGAGCCTCTCGGGTGATCATCAGGGTTTGGTCTCCCGCACTTTCCTCTACTGCCCTGGAGAGGTCGTACAGTATTGTTAGAGACCTCATACGGTTCCCAGCATTCTACCGGGGCCTCCTCTCCCTCCAGATCGTCATATCTGTCCTCGGGGCAAGGGTTTCCTTGCCTCCCCAGGCGTAGACGCCGGGGGTCAGCAACATCCCTACGCCGCTGAGGGGGTGGCAGGTCTTTGCGTGGTGCCTGGGGTGGTCCCCTGGCCTCATGCTGTCCTGGAGCTGCTGCCGGAGTAATCATCTCAGGTGAGATCCCTGGTGGTCTCAGTATGTTCTGGCTTAGAGCTGTGAACTGCTCCTGCATCATCCGTTGGCTTGCTGCCAGAGACTTTAGGGCTGCCGCCACATCAGCCATCTCAGACTGAGGCGGCGGCTGACTGGAACTGGGTCTTCCACCCCCATCCGGAGGGGGAAGTGGTGGTGGTGGCATCTCAGGTGCCATGTGCTTGAGCTAGCACTGCTGAACTGAAGAAAGGATCGGTGAGCTTGGGAACCTTAGTGGGTCTCTTTCAATGGTGAAACACCTCCTCTCAGGGGGAGTGTTGGTTCACCACCAGAGTGCCCAGTGAGGTCAATCTGTACGAAGGAAGAGATGTCTTCTCGTTCCCACAGACGGCGCCAAACTGATGATGCTGAGATTCAGCACCACCAGATAAGTGATAATGAGCTCAAACAGTAGTAGCCATGGCAGCCATAGAGATGTATAAGTGTATAAGTATGTAGAAGGGGATGAGTATAAGAGGTAATAAGGCAGTGATGTATAGTGGTTCAGCCAATTTGGCCTACATCCACTGTGAGTGTGTGATCCACTACGTATGAGCACTAATGGCCTTGGATACAATGCACATAAACCTCTCTCTCTCTCTCTACCGTGTATATAAACAGGGTTTTAGCTAGGGATGCAATGAATCCATCCCCTGTAGGGTTGTAGGTGATAAGTATATATAGGTCTTGGGGGGTGTAGTGTACCCCGCAAGTATGCATGGTGCATGTGAATTATGATCTAGCCAACCCCCTGTTGACACCTGTAGATGCCCAATGATGACATAATATTCCCTCACGTGAGGGTGTGATTTGGTTATAACGGTCTTCCACGTGCCATGTGAGCCTCACGCGTACTGTTCCACGCGTCTCCCAAACCACGCGCTGTGATGATGTCACCCTCGTCCTATGAGACGAGGCCGAGGGTAAAGTTCCTTTCGGTAGTGAGTCTGGCCTAATTCTGGCCTCGTACTGTCGTACCCTCGTAGGGTCGTCTAGAGCTCGGTGGAAGGTCGGCCCCTCGTAGGGTCGTCTGGAGCCCGGTGGAGGGTCGGCCCCTCGTAGGGTCGTCTGGAGCCCGGTGGAAGGTCGGCCCATCGTATGGTCATCTAGAACCTGGTAAAGGGTCGGCCCCTCGTAGGGTCGTCCATTTTAGAGGTAATCCTCAGCCAGGCTGAGGATATAAACGGGTATATCAGGCTCCTTCTTTAAACTTTCAATTACCACTAGAAGGTTATCTCGATCCCCTCAATATGAGCTAACTTATCCCTAAGATTTTTTTCACGTGCCTTATAATTATCAATCAAAACACTATCCTCGTTGGCACAAACCTTAGAATTCTTAAAGTACTATAACTTTTTTTTTCTAAAACAAGGACTCTATTGTCACTCTCTTCCTCGGCCAATTTTCAAGAATTAAAATCATTATACAAAGGAACAAACTTCTCACAAATGATATCTCTTTGAGTTTTAAACATTTGCAAATATTCAATCATATGTTTAAAACGAGAATTTTCGTCTTCAAGAATTTCAATTCATTTTGCAAACTTTAAGCTCAAATGATTTAATTCATCAAAACGTTGAAAATCCACAAAGACAAAAAAAAACCAAGAGAGATAAACAAACGAAACTACCAAAAGGCACATATACATAATAAAAAAGTGTTTCCAACTCTTATATCAATTTGAAGTCCCATTTTTTTTTTGCCTTTGATGAAAACAATTTTTCCAAAAAAAATAAACTCATTCCAATTTTAATTCGTATCAATTTTGTGGACCAATTTCACTTAACCCAATTTTATCTTGTTAATCCTAAACATTCAACTAGTGTAATTAAGCAAGTAAAATAAATCAAGTCCACAAAACACACAACACCAATGTACGAGGAAACCACTAAGGGAAAACACCTCAGATGACCCAAGCCAAATAATAATAATGATACAGTTTTGCAAAGTACAGACAGTAGACTTACTCAATGACTCGATACCCCACAAGTCTTAACACCCTTCTATTTTTCAACCGCTCATACACAGTCCATCGTAGGAGTCCACCTATGTAAGGTCCACAACACACGAGTCCATGTATATCTCGGTATCAAATGATGCAGCTACGGCAACCGCCTATGATTCAGAACATGGAGTCCACCACTTTTTCACCGTAAAACTCGACGAAAAAAATGTTCAAAGAGATGCTAAACCAAGATCTCTATAGAATATATATATATATATATATATATATGAAAGATCATATCTTAAAACATAAAGGATGTTTTTATATGTGAAAACCTTTCTAAAGAAGTGCAAAAAATGAAAGGGTTTTGTTTTTGTAATTTTGGTTCTGCACCCCCAAAATTATGAGTAAAATTATCCTTAAAAAACTTAAGTCAGTGCGTCGTTAGAATGATATTAGCCTATCGTGAGAATGACTATACACTTCTCATTCGAACAAGACATGCATGTCGTTAAAATCACGTGTTGATGTCGTTCGAACGACAAAAAATGTCGTTTGATCCTTCTAAACCTAAGGGAATGATCTGCACGTCTCTAAAACATATTTATCTCAGAATAAACGAAGTTAAAATCTTTTAAAATCATTTTTAAACAAAATAACATCCTCTAAATATTTTCGAGTCCCATAAACAGTATGCGTTCATACCTGAGAGTATCTCATAATGCAATATGATATGAAGACATGAAACGTGCACCAATAAACATGATGTGATATATATATTTGAAGCTTGGCCGCTATATCTTCGAAACAACATCATAGACTATGTGAGAATTGTGACAAGATAAAATCAATCTATGACTCAAATTGGTTTTATCCGGAATTATGCCAAAATTTATAAATTGACACTATTTGGAAATTTATCCTTAAAAATCTCCCCCTTTGGCTATTTCGTGACAAAAATTCCTAAGTCGGGCCGTCAAGACAAATGAACTAAATGTCATCCCATAAACCCAAAAAGAAAATATAGGACACAATCTAGTAAACAAATGTTGGACGAAGAGCCTGAATTATCTCTATGTGATGTAGTCGCAAAATCTCCAATCTATGAATAATAACTAAACACATAAAACAAACAAATACCAAGTGAAGTATGGAGGTACAAATGATATAAAAATCCTTATGGTACCAATTTGAATAAAACCATTTGTTAAACAGGTGAGCAAAACATATGGTATCAAAAAGTATACAGATTTTTTAATATAGCCCAAATCAATGATATCGATATGTAAACAACATTATCAAAATATGATAAACATATGTGATCATAAAAAAAACTCCCCTATATCACATACCATCTCTCCCTTTTTTTTTATCTCAAATAATCAATAAGTGAAAAAGATAAACAAACAATCATCATATCTATCATGAGAATAATCATATGAACCATATATAGATAAACTTGGGTAGCCAGCTTATAATAATCACAAGGTATCAAATCGTATCTAGCAAATAATAAAAAATATAAATTATAAATATTAGGAATGATGTGACTTAACAAACCAATGCAGTGTAAAATAAAACATGAATAATCGTGAGCAACTATATGCAAAACTGTCCAAACCAGGCCAGATGTACCCAAATAGTGTAATATCAGCATATATATGAAGCAGGTAACAAATCAGAATGGAGAGTCAAAAATCAACTCAGATTATTCGAACGACAATGCAGTGTCATTTGATGATATAAAGTCTCGTTCGATCAATCAAAGAAATGACCCAAAACAGTAAAATGTCGCGTAATGCAAGTCAAGTAATAACCTAAAAATGACCTATCTTGGGACCATACCTGACATGTATTCAAAATAATGTCATAGACTATGTGAGAATCATGACAAGATAAAATCTATCTATGATTCAAATTATTTTTTATCTGGAATAATGCCAATACATACAAATTGACACTATTTGGAAATTTATTCTTACAAACATATATTATCGATAATAATCTAATTTATCGAAAATGATATTGTCAAACTCATAATCATACATATAATATTCAAAACTTTATATTAAAACATTTATTCATTACTAAATAATACATAACATGAATGTTAGAACAACCATTTAATGATAAAAATATATGTAGTGATTTACACCCTAAAATATGGGAAAATAATTTATTTTTTCAAAAATGGAATTTTTTTGACTTATCACTATAGTAACATAAACAATCTCTTCACGATCACTCTCCAATTCACATAATCGTAAAATTAATTTTTATGCGAGAGTTATTAGCATTGACATTATTAACAAAAATGCATTTTTAGGGGTCTAAACGACTTCAAATTGCCGAGTTTGGGTGGGGCTTATTGTATACAATGGATGTTGTTCATTTCGATGTTTCCACGTGATGATATGAATTTCATAATATTCTAAGCAAGAAAAAAAATCTGTCGCTGAAAACACTCCTTAAAATTTCAGTAATTCATCAATTTTTTTACACAGATTCTTTTTGTAGGCAAAAACTCTTAATAGACAATCTTGAGATCAGTAAACTAAGCTCTGATACCACATGTAAACATAATCAAAAGAACCTATAATTAAAACTTTTATATGGATTTATAAATCTAACACATGAATATCCAACTATACATGTTATTTGTTCTTTAATCATACAAAACGTTATGTATTATATATTTAATATTAGGATCTTAGATCAACATGATTATCACATATAATCATTACGATGAACATAAAATGATATTATAATCACATACCTCCATAATGTCACAATTAAAAAGATTGTCGGAGTTGTCGACCTTAATGATGTTTGATCGGGCTGATTTCAGACTACGACTTCATCTTGTCTTTGGCGAAATTGTATTCCAGTTTCAGTGCATTCCAACGGTTAGATCTTCCTCTGGTTATAACATTATTCTAAAATTAACTCTCATTAAGAATTTATATTTCTTTCCTTTGTCCTATAATTTCATCATGTTATCTTTTTTATGTGTCTGAATGATGAAAAATCATTTACTTATTTGTAGGCAGGGATGGGACCTAAATCTCCAACAACCACTTAATCTCAATCGTCCATTAAGGTAGATACCCAATAGTACTTTTGACTATTGATAATTGGAGTACCCTTTCTTTAACCAAAGTGATTCTGAGTATTATTATAATTATAAAGCACATTATGGGGAATCATTATTTAAAATAATTATAGGGTCAACCTCCACCACGATCCCCAATAAAACCTTAAAGAAAAATCCATGGAAACATCGAGAAGTAGGATCGATCTAGTCCTAATTTGGATCGATCTGGATCTGGGGTAAATTGTAACTCCAATTTCAAAACCTATGGGAATCCATCTCCAAACTTCCCCAATTCAATTAAACGATGTTCCGATGAATCTCAAATAATTTAATAAAGGTTTAGGGTCAAAAATCCCATTTGGACAACAATTAAAACATGAATTGCACAGATCTAAATCTAAGAATTCAACTAATTATGAAAAACCAACTTATATAAACCATAAGTTGAATAACAATTATTTTTTACTCTCATTCTCAACAATTCACTTGTTAAACCCGAATTTACAATAACACATGATTATTTCAAAAAAGTCTAAAAAATATCTTAGATTTAACCCATAAACCCTACATTAAGTAACCCAATTTACATAAATTCAAAATAAGAACCCTGGATTCAATATTCATCATCTAAATACCCAATTATCTATGATTATCTTTAATTAAATACAATTCCATTTTAGATTTGCAAATTCTGTATGACTAAACAATAAATCTATGACTGACTCCATTAGATTATTAATCAAATCAACCAAATTGCAAAAAATAAGGAAGCACCCTATTTCTAAGCTTCTAGCATTATAACTCCAATTTAAGTTTCTCTAAGATTGAAAACATATGGTTTCAACTACAATTCAAATTTATCAATTTTTTTGGTAAGGGCAAATTTTCAATCGAGTCAATTTGTATGTAATTGGCATAATTTCGAATAAAATATTTGAGCCATAGGTTAGGCTTTGTTGAAAAATGCGTTACTAAAGTCGTTTATTGAAAATAAACTATTTAAGTGTGACAACCCGCCTAATAAGATACCGGGCGATCACTCCAATATTAAATTAATACAGGAGTCTCATATGGATCATTCTTAGCATCACTGTCGAAAGTCCATTTAATTACTAATATCCTATTAGGTGAGCGTTAAAAACTTTTACTTAACTACTCTTTTTATGATCAAATTAAAACATCCACAATTATATGCGTAAATGAAACTGAAATAAATTAAAATAACCGAACACTCGGTTCAACTATACAACCATATCGAATGCTATACTGAAAGAATAAATAAATGCAATTGATCCATTGGCTCGAATGTTTATACAGTACCTCCTATCTAGAGTACAAGGATGGAAGCGGCTATCAAAAACCTGCACACATCCATAGCTGCTGCAGCTGACGTCTGACTCGAAAGAATTTTCATCTAGGCGTCCTTGTGTCTGGACACCTATATATATATAGTATAGAGAAAGAAAGGAGAGGAGACAAACGGGTCAGAGCCCGAATGTTTTGAAAATATTTTGCAAGTGCATAAATGCTTTATTTTTAGAAAAATAGTTTTATCTCATATTTAAATTGGTATCGCACTCTCATGAGATACCCCTCACCTCTCCTCTAACAGTGCACACCTAGCGCATCCCTTCTAAATATCCTAGTCAAGCTACCCTGCTAAACTAGTCTAATACCTAACCACTATCTACCCTAGATAGTTAAACAGATGTACTGGGGGCATAACTTCACTCTAATCTCGACGCTATGTCATGTTCGTGCGTGGGGTGTCTCGCGAAGCGAAATCCAAACAAGGAACCCCCCCGATACACTACTATGCGGCAAGGTCGATCGTCGAGATCCGCCAGTCCCTCAGTACATAAAGATATATATAATATATATATACCATATTTATAATATTAGAGCACTAAGGATTAAACTTCTCCCCAGTCTCAACACAGTGCCATATTCGTGCGTGGGGTGTCTCGCGAAGCGAAATCCAAACAAGGAACCCCCCCCCGATACACTACTATGCAGCACGGTCGATCGTCGGGATCCATTAGACCCTCGGCACTCGATTTATACATATACGTAAATCTATAATGTATGTCCGGATAATATCTCCCGGACTGAGGATTACAAAATCAATTGTATCTTATAAGATTCATCCGGATCTATCTCCCGGACTGAGGTGTATTCTATACACAAAGTATTTACCAATACTTATCCTTTTCATTTCAAAAACTTCCATTTCCCTTCTCATATCCAGGAAATGTATTTAAAATCAATTCATTAACATGAATTGCTTTACCAAAACATATATCTTTTTAAAAGCCAATTTTATTAACATAAAAATGCTTTTCCTTTTCAAAATATCCCATTTCCCTTTTTATATTCAGGAAATGTATTCAAAGACATTTTCATTATCATGAAAATGCTTTGATCATAACATATGCTTCCACATCCCTTCTTCCATCCGGGAAGTGTTACCGAAGCCAACTTATATATAACCCATTTCCCTTCCTATATCCAGGAAATGTAATTAAAGCAAATCCATTATTATGAACTGCTTTAATAAAAATGCGTTCTAAGACCGCCCGTCCGGATTTCTCCACTGTGCGCGCCCCTAAATGGCTATCATCTTCCAGGGCCTCCAAGACAACCTGGGATCCTATATCGAAAGACGTCGGGAAGCGACCATGTGCCTGCGGGATAGTCAAGACCACACCCGGAATCTCCTAACCAGCGCAGAAAATATAACAACAAACGCTCACATGGCCTATAGGACTATATCCACCCTGCATCATTAGCCAGGGGGCTTCACCATATGAACGCAACTTCCCTTATGATAGCGATTTAGAGAGGTGTGTAATCCATATTTTATTAATTATGAAAAAATATTTCTCTTTTCATTTTGAAAATATTCATTTTTATATTTTCAAAATCATTTCCATCATAATATATATATATATATATATATATATATATACCTAAATCACATAGTATATACATATCCTATATATATTCTTCCTCGAATATACATAAATGGCCATATTTGCCAACTATATATAGCGATGACCATTAATCCCAAAGATTCCCTCGAGGAATCATAATCATGCTTTCATATAAGCATGATACTAAACCCAAAGTATCTCCTTACTTTGTTCAATACTAATTACCTCAATCATCTCTTAAAGGTTTATTTATCCTCAAAACCCTTATTTAGGAATCCCCATAAAAATCCCAAATGGTAATTCAACTCCCCATACTCTTAAAGGGAGAAAACTAGAAATTCTGGCCTAAGCGAATCGATTCGCCCCTTTAGCGAATCGATTCGGGTGGGCGAATCGATTCGGTTCCCAATCCGAATCGATTCGGAAAGTATTCTGCAAACAGGTCTGTAAATGGCGAATCGATTCGGTCTGTACCCGAATCGATTTGGCCTGTTCGAGGGTCACAGTTTGGGCGATTTCTCAAACTCCAAAATACCCAAAAATCAATCCAAATTCATTTTCATGGATTCTAATCTACACCAAAAATCATCCCAAACATCTACACAATAATTTCTAGCCTTTATTTTTCCAATTCCCAATTTGATTTCCGAATTGGTACTTTCAACCCGTAGCTGTCATCTTGTAAAAATCATATCAAATCGTAGAAAAATCAGAAAAATACGCGGTCAACGCCCACGCGACCGTATCGAAAATATCTACAACTTTCGTGTTTTGGCTGAAAGCTAAATCAATTATTTTACTGGACAAAAATGCCCCCTAAGGTGACGGGTTACTATTCATCATCTCTTCCGAGACGATTTCGGCCATTAAAGCTTCTTCCAAGCTTTTGTCGCCTCACCCAACGTCCTACAACCTCAACCAACTACAACTACACATATATTAAGGGTTCTAAACATCCTAGAACCCAAAACCACCAATTAATTTAGATTAAAACCTAAGTTCCACAAAATTGAAATATTATTGGGGTTTAATTGTTTTAACTCCCCAAAACCCATTTTATCCACGATAACCCACCCCAAAACCATTAGGGTTTGTTTATAACAAACTATGGTATGAGATATTTATGCAAAAAGATAAATAAAGCAAGTAAACACTTACCTCGTTGATAAAATCCGACGACCTCGAGTCGAATCCGGCGGAGTTGGCCCGAGATCTCCCATTTCTTCTCCTCTTTCTCCTTCCTCTCTCTCTTCTCTCTCTTTTCTTTCTTTCTTTCTCTTTTCTTTCCCTCTCTTCCTCCTTTTATAAGGAGAAAAGGGTTTTAAACCCTTAAAACCCAAAAACGACTCGTTTACCCAATTACGAATTACTTTTACCTCTAAAATTACCCGAAACTCATTTTCGACAATCGGACACTCTTTTCCGACTATCTCGGCCATTCCGAGAATTATGGCGCAGTCGAAATTCCCATCCGAGGTACTTGACCGCAAATCAGTATTCCAACCCAAAATAATTAAATGCGGGTTTTCCAATTAAAAATCTTACCTCATGTCGCTTTACTCAACGACGACATATAATTAAAATATTTCGACCTATATAGTCCCAAAAATAATTACAGCACCCATCGAAAATCATTCAATCCTCGAAAATCCCAAAATTTACTATTTAGGAAAATTCCCCAAATTGCCACTTAATTTAATTATGGAATTTAATTGTCTAAAAAAGGACGGGTTGTTACATACTCCCCCCCTTACAACGGAATTTCGTCCTCGAAATTCAGATGTAACTTACACCCTCTAACTAGGATTACTACAAATCCTAAAACCTCAAGGAAAAGATACTAACCTAATGGTTCCTAACCATACACTATGCGGCTACCGCAATCATAAAGTGACTCTAATACGTCACTTAATACCCATCCTCTAAAATGCCTCTTGGCATGGATTTCAATCTTGTGTACTACTCCTATCTTAACTAGGAGGTATACACAACCATCTTACCAAGGTGCCCATACACCTCTTTAACTTGTGCACATCTGCACATCCGTAGTGAACGTCTGACACGTAACACTCTATCCCAATAAGGGTCTCCTTTCATCGGTGTAATACTCACCTATGGGTCCTCCGAACCCGCGCATTCCAATACTCCTAACCTCGGCGCTGCTAATACTAGCGAACCTATATCCTAAAAATGCTACGATCTATGCGTTACCCTATCTACACGAAACTAATATAATCCTAAGTATGTCCCTAGTGCCCAAGGTCTCTCTCAACTCCCGACGATTTCTTGGTTTCATGCGTGGGACGTCTCGCCAAGGCGAAATCCAAACAAGGAACCCTCCCATTACACTACTCCCTCGCGTAGTCGGTCATCGAGATATAACGACCCAAGGCACAGAAGCGGGACGTCCTAAATCCTACTAGGCTAGCCTATGAACGCATTCATACTATCTTATCCTTCCGCCCATACAGAAGGAAACCTAACTAATCAAAGTGCCCACTTTCTGAAGAAAGTGTCACGAACACAATACCCAAAAAGTACCCCCTCAAAATTTGCCTTTTCATCAAGGCCTGACTATTGTCCTCAAATCAATATCTCTAAGTCCGACCTCACCCACCCACTTGTGGCGATGAGACCACTTCAGTGCTCTTCCATAGCACAATATTTCCATAAGAGTACCATCATCACAGGGCTCGTAGTCTATAGTGGTTCATCCACACTATAAGACTAACCCGCATCCTTGCATCCCATAACAGCTCTCCATGCCCGGCGCCGTTAAGAGTCATGTGTGGAGTGTCTCGCAAAGAGAAATCCAAACAAGGAACCCCTCCACACATTAACACTTGACTTCGTTGGTCACGGAGTCCCGTTATTTCAGACATGCAACCGGGATAATCCTATCCCTTATCAACAAAAGGTGGTCTGAACTCCTATCTCTAACTAAGAGTCACACCACCCAGCGCTCACACTATTTCTAAGTCCTTGCGCAAACCAATACTGAGCTAAATCTTACCGCTCAACAACGATCCTGTGGGCCTTAAATTATATCTATAAGGTTTCCACATATACCAACCAAAATAAGGAAAACCTCTACTCATCGAGGTTCTATCAATCCATAATGACAAAGGGGTACTCAACCTGTATCCAGGTGAGACACCGCAACCACAATCCGTTCTCTCCAGGAACTGCGGACACGATAGACTTGCCATCATTAGCCTACTATCGCTCCGATACACCATATACCATATACGTATATATACAAAATATAATCACCCGCCTCTATGGCGAATGAAGGGAAATAAAATTCCGCTATCGCGGAAAACACACAAGCCTACATTATTATGTTATCGAGACCGAAACAAAACTCATATTACACACACGACTCTAGGGCTAACTAATACTGCGAATATATCTAGTCACTCCAAATATACATCCTCGATCGAGGTAAATCTCATAACAACATCCTTCTCATTCCGGCTAAATCATGGGGACTCACGATTAAAACTATCCGTAAGGTCCCTTTCGAACCCTCAATTTCAATGAGGAATTCGACTTTAGTACCACTCTCTACTTCAGTGGTACTGCGGTACTCCTAACTACCATTATTCAGTAGTCGCCGCCGAAATCCTTAGCAATTTCCACAAGGAGAGTGACCTCTACTAAGGTCCTCATCCCAACCTTCTACTAGTTGCTCCAGCTAAGCCTCACCTCGTGCTGCCATCCATGCTCCGCACACGATTCTCAACGAGCGCGTAACAGATTTCTATAATCTTCTAATATGGCAGGAGATCGAAATCTTACAAGAGATATCAACAATCCTAATCCTAGGGCTCTATACAAATCGAGAGTAACGCTGAAAGTGTAGTACGTCCGCACAGATTCCAAAAGACACTAGAACCTGATGCTCTGGTACCATCTGTGACAACCCGCCTAATAAGATACTGGGCGATCACTCCAATATTAAATTAAAACAGGAGTCTCATATGGATCATTCTTAGCATCACTGTCGAAAGTCCATTTAATTACTAATATCATATTAGGTGAGCGTTAAAAACTTTTACTTAACTACTCTTTTTACGATCAAATTAAAACATCCACAATTATATGCGTAAATGAAACTAAAATAAATTAAAATAACCGAACACTCGGTTCAACTATACAACCATATCGAATGCTATACTGAAAGAATAGATAAATGCAATTGAGCCATTGGCTCGAATGTTTATACAGTGCCTCCTATCTAGAGTACAAGGATGGAAGCGGCTATCAAAAACCTGCACACATCCACAGCTGCTGCAGCTGACGTCTGACTCGAAAGAATTTTCATCCAGGCGTCCTTGTGTCTGGACACCTATATATATACAGTATAGAGAAAGAAAGGAGAGGAGACAAACGGGTCAGAGCCCGAATGTTTTGAAAATATTTTGCAAGTGCATAAATGCTTTATTTTCAGAAAAATAATTTTATCTCATATTTAAATTGGTATCGCACTCTCATGAGATACCCCTCACCTCTCCTCTAACAGTGCACACCTAGCGCATCCCTTCTAAATATCCTAGTCAAGCTACCCTGCTAAACTAGTCTAATACCCAACCACTATCTACCCTAGATAGTTAAACAGATGTACTGGGGCATAACTTCACTCTAATCTCGACGCTATGTCATGTTCGTGCGTGGGGTGTCTCGCGAAGCGAAATCCAAACAAGGAACCCCCCCGATACACTACTATGCGGCAAGGTCGATCGTCGAGATCCTCCAGTCCCTCAGTACATAAAGATATATATAATATATATATACCATATGTATAATATTAGAGCACTAAGGATTAAACTTCTCCCCAGTCTCAACACAGTGCCATATTCGTGCGTGGGGTGTCTCGCGAAGCGAAATCCAAACAAGGAACCCCCCCGATACACTACTATGCAGCACGGTCGATCGTTGGGATCCATTAGACCCTCGGCACTCGATTTATAAATATACGTACATCTATAATGTATGTCCGGATAATATCTCCCGGACTGAGGATTACCAAATCAATTGTATCTTATAAGATACATCCGGATCTATCTCCCGGACTGAGGTGTATTCTATACACAAAGTATTTACCAATACTTATCCTTTTCATTTCAAAAACTTCCATTTCCCTTCTCATATCCAGGAAATGTATTTAAAACCAATTCATTAACATGAATTGCTTTACCAAAACATATATCTTTTTAAAAGCCAATTTTATTAAAATAAAAATGCTTTTCCTTTTCAAAATATCCCATTTCCCTTTTTATATTCAGGAAATGTATTTAAAGACATTTTCATTATCATGAAAATGCTTTGATCATAACATATGCTTCCACATCCCTTCTTCCATCCGGGAAGTGTTACCGAAGACAACTTATATATAACCCATTTCCCTTCCTATATCCAGGAAATGTAATTAAAGCAAATCCATTATTATGAACTGCTTTAATAAAAACGCGTTCTAAGACCGCCCGTCCGGATTTCTCCACTGTGCGCGCCCCTAAATGGCTATCATCTTCCAGGGCCTCCAAGACAACCTGGGATACTATATCGAAAGACATCGGGAAGCGACCATGTGCCTGCGGGATAGTCAAGACCACACCCGGAATCTCCTAACCAGCGCAGAAAATATAACAAAAAACGCTCACATGGCCTATAGGACTATATCCACCCTGCATCATTAGCCAGGGGGCTTCACCATACGAACGCAACTTCCCTTATGATAGCGATTTAGAGAGGTGTGTAATCCATATTTTATTAATTATGAAAAAACATTTCTCTTTTCATTTTGAAAATATTCATTTTTATATTTTCAAAATCATTTCCATCATAATATATATATATATATACCTAAATCACATAGTATATACATATCCTATATATATTCTTCCTCGAATATACATAAATGGCCATATTTGCCAACTATATATAGCGATGACCATTAATCCCAAAGATTCCCTCGAGGAATCATAATCATGCTTTCATATAAGCATGATACTAAACCCAAAGTATCTCCTTACTTTGTTCAATACTAATTACCTCAATCATCTCTTAAAGGTTTATTTATCCTCAAAACCCTTATTTAGGAATCCCCATAAAAATCCCAAATGATAATTCAACTCCCCATACTATTAAAGGGAGAAAACTAGAAATTCTAGCCTAAGCGAATCGATTCGCCCCTTTAGCGAATCGATTCGGGTGGGAGAATCGATTCGGTTCCCAATCCGAATCGATTCGAAAAGTATTCTGCAAACAGGTCTGTAAATGGCGAATCGATTCGGTCTGTACCCGAATCGATTCGGCCTGTTCGAGGGTCACAGTTTCGGCGATTTCTCAAACTCCAAAATACCCAAAAATCAATTCAAATTCATTTTCATGGTTTCTACTCTACACCAAAAATCATCCCAAACATCTGCACAATAATTTCTAGCCTTTATTTTTCCAATTCCCAATTTGATTTCCGAATTCGTACTTTCAACCCGTAGCTGTCATCTTGTAAAAATCATATCAAATGGTAGAAACATCAGAAAAATACGCGGTCGACGTCCACGCGACCGTATCGAAAATATCTACAACTTTCGTGTTTTGGCCGAAAGCTAAATCAATTATTTTACTGGACAAAATGCCTCCTAAGGTGACGGGTTACTATTCATCATCTCTTCCGAGACGATTTCGGCCATTAAAGCTTCTTCCAAGCTTTTGTCGCCTCACCCAACGTCCTACAACCTAAACCAACTACAACTACACATATATTAAGGGTTCTAAACATCCTAGAACCCAAAACCACCAATTAATTTAGATTAAAACCTAAGTTCCACAAAATTGAAATATTATTGGGGTTTAATTGTTTTAACTCCCCAAAACCCGTTTTATCCACGATAACCCACCCCAAAACCATTAGGGTTTGTTTATACCAAACTACGGTATGAGATATTTATGCAAAAAGATAAATAAAGCAAGTAAACACTTGCCTCGTGGATAAAATCCGACGACCTCGAGTCGAATCCGGCGGAGTTGGCCCGAGATCTCCCATTTCTTTTCCTCTTTCTCCTTCCTCTCTCTCTTCTCTCTCTTTTCTTTCTTTCTTTCTCTTTTCTTTCCCTCTCTTCCTCCTTTTATAAGGAGAAAAGGGTTTTAAACCCTTAAAACCCAAAAACGACTCGTTTACCCAATTACGAGTTACTTTTACCTCTAAAATTACCCGAAACTCATTTTCGACAATCGGACACTCTTTTTCGACTATCTCGGCCATTCCGAGAATTATGGCGCAGTCGAAATTCCCATCCGAGGTACTTGACCGCAAATCACTATTCCAACCCAAAATAATTAAATACGGGTTTTCCAATTAAAAATCTTACCTCATGTCGCTTTACTCAACGACGACATATAATTAAAATATTTCGACCTATATAGTCCCCAAAATAATTACAGCACCCATCGAAAATCATTCAATCCTCGAAAATCCTAAAATTTACTATTTAGGAAAATTTCCCAAATTGCCACTTAATTTAATTATGGAATTTAATTGTCTAAAAAAGGACGGGTTGTTACATTAAGTAACTCCGAGTTATTTTTTGAAGAAACTCTTTTCTTAAATCAAAAAGGATTAATCACAAGAAGTGTTTAATAAAACAGTATGTACGAGATCTTATTCAAGATTTGGGCAACAAGTTTAAAAGATAGTTTAAACAAGTTTTAAACACAGCACAACCAAGAATGAGATGAGAAAATGTAGAAAGCTTCTGTTCACAATTTTTTACGTGGTAAAACCTCACCAATTGAGGAAAAATCCACGACTCCCTCTACGGAGTAAAATGAAAAAACCACTAAAACAAATATATGAGTTACAAACTATATAAATAACATGCAAACAACTCAGACCTATATAAGTTTAGGAATGTAGCCTCTGGTGAGATTCCAAACTAGGTCAAAGGTTTAGTTTTACAAGAACAAGAAACAGAAAGCATTTATTGTTGATTTCAAAGTAAGAAAATGTTTTAGACAAAATAATCAACAATATATTTCTCAAGATGAGAAATAAAGAATGAAACTAAGTGTAATGTGACATGAATAACTCAGATCTGAGATTTCTATGAAATCAGAAACTAGATCTAAGTAAAAGTCTAAGTTGGAAACAAGATCTCACGAACACAAGGTTATAGCAACAAAAATAGCTCAACTCAAACTCTCAAACACTCAAGAACACTCAAGGTAGTGTTTTTGGATATATGGTGTTTTAAAGAGGTGTTTGGGTTAGGTTTGAAGAGGATTTAGACGAATGAAGTTAGGGTTTCTAACTTTCTTTCTCTCTCTGGTTTCTCTCTTCTCTCTCTACTCTCTCTTCTCTCAGAAATAATGAAATGGCAAAAGTCTTCGAAGTCTGAGAATAGAGTCCCTTTTATAGTGAGAGGAGAAGGTTCGAGATGCAGGTTCAAAATCAAGGGTCAGGATTAATTCAATTTAAATTGACTTGAATCTGTGACACCCCGCCTAATTAAATACCGGGCGATCACTCCTTTATTAAATTAAAATCAAGGTGAACAGTTGGTTCATTCTTAGCATCACTGTCGTAAAAATACTTTTCCAATTTAAACACCCTAAATAATTAAGCTAAGTGTCAAAACCATTTAAAACCTTATTCTCATTTTATTAAATCCGGTTATAAAACCTTAAACCATTAACATCTAAAGAGTCACACATTAAGAATAAAAATAGAATTTAACATACACGAATTTAATCATCAATAATAAGTCCCAACATTTACAACACTAAAGGAAAACATGCTGACAGTAATAAATCCCGAAATAAAGGCACTGAAACTAAAAATTTCAATCTCTGATAATACCAACTAAATAATAGAAAGAGGGCGACACATGCCCCTGCTGGATAAAACTGAACTAGGAGTAGAATCAAATGGATGAAGTCGTCTAAACAACAGGCCTGCAACTCCCACCTAAGCTGCAACACGTTCCTTCCAAAAGATCCTAAGTAAGACGCCCCTGTGGCTGGGCACCTGTAATACATACATATATATACAAGAGAGAAAAGGAAATAGAAACGGGTCAGAGCCCGATAGTGTATATGATTTAAAAATTCGTTTAGCAAGTATTTAAATTGATTACAGGCTAATGCAACAACATATTAGTGTGACACTCTCTTGAGAAATTCTCACCTCTCTTCTAATGTGCACACCTATCGCACTAACCTTCCCAATGGTCTATCTCGTCATATACCACACTATCTTTCCCCAATGATTTAACTTATCTTAGGTTATTCGCAGGATTTACAACTAAACAACACAAGTATTTAAAACGTAAGATTTTAATTTGTAACCAAGGTTCTCCTTTTAACTTTATTAATCAATAAAGTTTTCCAGTGTCATATTATACTTTCTCAAAACAATTATTTATAATTTGAGTCATCAACCACGTCCTACATATCAAATCACAGTAGGCAGTTCCAGATTTCAGAATTTCATATATATATTAACTACTCGTATAATATATATATCATAACAGCACCACACATAAAAACTATGGTGCGGGCATACTCTGCTATCCAATCCCCGTATCAATCGTACTAAAGGTAATACAAGTTCGGAATCATTCTCGAACTGTATAAATACATACACAAACAATATTGAGGCGAATCATAGTTTCCAAGTCCAAGAGGTCAGTACATACCCTCACGTCTCTTAGGACCATGACTACCGATTCGATTGCCTGTACCTAGGATTCCTATCTTCTAGGGTACGAGTCAATATCCCCCATAAGGCACACGAGATAAGATCGTCCCAGCGCGGTAACCTCAGGGATAGCAAGTAGCGCGGGCATGATTTTCACAAGTATATAATATATGCATACACAATCATATAAGTATACCACTTTTATTATATCAATTTAGGTTTATCCAATAACCCACATTCACAACATTTATCCTTATTTTCCCATTATTATTTATCAAGTATAATGGTTCGTTTCTAACTTTAATTCGAAGTATAATGGTTCGTTTCTAACTTTAATTCGAAGGGTTTTTCCAACTTACTATGTAACCCTCATGGACTCTATTCTTCCAAATGTACAATTCAGTAGATATCCATTTATGTTCCAACGTAACTCTCTCTTACGTGTCTCTCCGCTTTAATATATACTTACATTATCCCTTATGCAAAATATCCCAAAAATATAGATTTCGCCTTACATTAAAGGATTTTGAATTTTATTTTCAAAGATGAGAATTTCAAACGGTTTCGAAATCGGAATTAAAATGGAGTTTTAATTGAATTTTTTTTATTACTTAGAAGAGTCCTCAAAATATAAAACTCTCTAAGAGTCCTCAAAACATAAAACTTTCTAGTAAAAATAATAGTTTTAGAAATCCGACCGTCTGATCAAGCTGAATTTTTGTCAGCAGTCCTGTCTCGCCGTTCGTTACAACATACTAAAATTTCAAGCGATTTCAATGGTCCGATCATCCGAAATAAATTTTTTTAGTGTTTGTATCTTATTAGAACTCTTTTCTTAATCACACTCTTAATCCTTTACATGACAAAGGGTTTCCAGAATATCACATAAATCATCACTACATGAAAATTTCCCATCTCAAATTGGGTTTTTCTTCCATAAATCTCATCCTAATAACTCCTAAACTAATATGGATGATGCATCAACGAAATAAGCAAGATAAACACTTGCCTAGGATTTTTAGAAATCTGGTTTGGTGTTGAATTTGGTGTGGTTGCGTTCCCCGTCTCGCGATCTATGCGTTGGCGGTGGCGGCGGTGCAAACGGTTGAGTTTTGAGCCTTGGAATGCCTTGAGAGCTCTCTCCTCTCCTCTCCAATGGCCGTTCTAGTGTTTTGAGTTATCTAACCCTAGGAGATAACATAAACATCTGATATAACCCCTTTAATTTTCGTGGGTTTAATTACCCAAAAATACAAAATGACTAAAATGCCCTTCCGGGGTACTAATTATGCCTAAAAACGCCTCGAGACCCAAATCAAACCCCCGGGTATACTTTTCTGACTATCTCGACCCTTTCGGATGCGTTGGCGCACTCAAAACGACCATACAAACAACCTATAAAATATTCACTTTTATTAATCCATATTTAGTCTCGACACGACACAGGCGCGTCCCGACTTAAATTTTCACAATTGTCATTTTATTCACACGTGACAATATTAGAAAAATAAATCTCATATATTACTATACTCATCCAGTAATATGCAACAAATAATATATTCCCAATAATTACTAACTCTTGTCACGCTAGTAAATATTTAAAACAACATTTCGGATTAAAATTAAATTAATTTATCTCAATTAAATTTAATAAATCCTTAAATTTAAAAGCCATGAAAATACGGGGTATTACAGAATCTAAGGGCTCAAACGAGGTGTGGTTAAACGAAAGCTGATTGGTTTAGAAGGTTACACAGGGATTCATCAAGACGACATGCAGACCATTGATAACAAATGATCCAAGGGTTGATAACACACGCGTTGTTATCTCAGTAAAGAAACACATTTCCAACCAATCAGAGGCACACAGATGTAGGGAAAATACAGGATCTGAAACGCGCGTCTAAAATAATTAAAACCATACCCTCATGTTTATGCCACTTTCGGTTTCTACCCAAGGTAACATTAGGCCATAAAACACAACAAAGTATATTTAGAGTTTGAACCCAAAAACTTATAAATCAAGTTTTAATTAATAAAACATGGTTTTAAAATTGTTTAAAAAATCCCAAAAAATTATTAAAAATCAAACTTAGGGATTTAAACACACTCAACACATGTACACACATTATTATGCAGTATGACATGTATGAATTGAATTCTACTATGTGTGAGAGTTGGCAATAGTCTCTTGATCACTACAAGTAAGAGAGATGAATAGGCAATCCAACTTCTGAGGCTCTTTGGTTTCTAGGATGGACATAATTTTATCACAATTTCCAAACTAGATGGGCACTTATACAATATAAACTCAAGTGAGTCAAAGGTATAAGGGCTTCATTTGTGTTGTTGATCCCTAGGCCTATGATGTGTTTGATGAAGACTAACAACCAAACATCAAAGATTGGATACATCATGTCATGTTAATGCCAAGTCTTCACGTGTATCGAGGATCTCATAGGTATGAATGCATATTGAATATGGGTCCTTGGATATTTTTAAGGGTGTTTATTTTTGTACTTACAATTGTTGGAACTAGTTTTTAAATGTTTTTTCGAAGAAAAATATTTTTTGGGTTTTAATCATGTTAGAACAAGAATTGAACTCGTTAGAACAAAATTAAGTTTTCATTTGAATGACTTCTAATCTCATTAGAACGAAATTAAGATCTCATAGGAATTCCATCTAACGACCATCGAACGAGAATCCTCGACCAAGGATTACACAACTCATTAGAAGGACGATCGAATGAGAAAGTAATTTTGTCCGAACAAATTGGAATTTCGTTAGAACAAAAGGCTAATCTTATTTGAACAACCATGCATTTTTGTTCGAACGAGTTCTCCGCCTTGAAATTCCTTTTTTTTTTATTTAAGGTCTATTGGACTCAGATTTTTCAAGAACATTTGGCAAAAAATGCTTTCGTATCTATTTACCAAAGTTCCCAAACTAGTTTTACCCTTTATGTTTAAAGATCCAAGTTCTTTATATACATATGATTTGAGATATTTAGTTTGGGCACCAAGGTTTGATTCTCTACATCTGAAGATAACCTATTTACACGCAGTGGATTTCGTACCTACTGTTTACACACGGTGGACTCGATGTTTGTGGCGTTGCGGTGGATTCTAGGTTCCTATCCGGAGACTATTACTAAGCCTCATTGGTGGATACCGAGACGTGAGTGGACTCATTTGTTGTGGCAACTTGTGTGGGTGGACTCCTGTGTTATGCTGTGGTGGAGTGATGGAAGATAGAAGGGCGTCAAAACATGTGGTTATCGAGTTGTTGAGTAAGTCTATTGTATATGCTTTGTAAAACCATATCATAGTGATTTATTAGTTGGGTTGTTCGAGGTTTTTCCCTCTGTGGTTTTCCTCGTACATCAACGTCTTGTGGATGGTTTATTTATTTTATCTTCTTTTCACCTAGATGCATGTCTTAAGTTAAAATTATAAACTTGGGTAAATAGGTTTTCCTCAACAAAGGTTTAAAATCGGAGCTAAGTTTTATTGGGTTAATTTTATTTAAAGTTTTAATCTTCAAAATTTGAAAAATATAAAAATAGATTTTTGTTTATTCGGACCATCTTTTTTTAAGCACACACTATTAGGGGATGTGCTTTCTCAAATTGGTATGGGATCAGGTTGCACATAGTTATTATGTTTTGATACCATGTTGTTAGGCATGGATTTTGGAGGATTTGATGTTTGATGGGTCGAACTACGTATACTGGAAAATGCGTATGAAATTAGCACATAAGACTATATATAAGTAGGTTTGGTTAGCTGTTGTTAAAGGTTGGTCTCCATTAGTCTTTAGAGAAGGTGAATCAATTCATTTAAAACCCATAGAATCATGGAATGAGGCTGAGCATAGGTTGGAAAATTTTAATTTTCGAGGTTTAAATGCTCTATTTTTTTCTGTCACTACAGAAGAGATCTACCGTATTATGACTTGTGAGATATCTAAAGAGGCTTGGGAGATACTCCAACTCACCCATGAAGGAACTAGTGCTATTAAGGTTTCCAAACTCCAAAACCTCACCACACAGTTTGATACCATTAGAATGTTTAAGAGTGAGTCCTTTAATGAGTTATATGCTACATTATTAGACATAGTTAACTCGTCCTTTAACTTGTGAGAGAAGATAATCGACAACCGAGTGATCAAGAAAATATTAGGGTCGTTGCTTGAAAGATTTAACCTAAAAGTGATTGTTTTGAATTTTTTGGTTATTTTAGATTATATGAAACTTGAAGATCTTATAGATGACTTAAAAACTTATGAGTTTGATACATTTACCTCCAAGAATGTGATGAAGAAAGAAATGGCATTTCTTTGAAATCTCATAAGGAGAAAACACTTATTTGGATGATGAGTCTGACATCGAGTCCGAAGATTTGGCCATGTTAGTAAAGAAATTCAAGAAGTTTCTTAAATTTCAAAAACAATCGAAAGGTGTAAAAAGGTTTTAAAAATAACATATATAATTAGGCCTATCACTTTGCTAACAATTGTAGTGAGAACTTTAAGAGGGATGCTTCAAAAAGATGCTATGGTTGTGAAGGTTATTTCCATAGGGTAGCTGAGTGCCCCACTAAAATAAAGAAGGAGGGCGAGAAACCGATATCATTTATTGCCACCCTTAGTGATAGTAATTCCAAAGAGGAATCTAATTTTCCCATTGAGCGCAACTTTATCGCATTCATGGATAGTCATGTGAACTTTGATGAGAAATCTTCCCATGAAGATATTTCTTTTCATGACGCTTTCGAGGCCATATTTTGTGGGTCTCGAGTGAGTGATGGTCGTGTGAGTGGAGATGAGAGTGAGAACGAAAAATAGGATGAGGAGAGTGAACTCGAAGTTTCCTTTTATGAGTTATATGTGGAAATATTGAAAGTGAAGAAGACTAACTTGAAGTTGGAAGCTAGTTTAAAAGAAGTTGCTGTAGTAAATGATGATGGTGTTTGATTGATGATCTTAGGGCACATGAGAGGACTCTGTGAGAGAAGCTAACTATATTGAGGGTGAGAGAAAGTCTTCGTGGTTTGATGGAGGCTATGAAGAAAGATCTTCTGGAGTTTGAGGAGTCTAGGCATTTACTCCAGTCGAGGATAGTTGAGATTGAGGAGAGATCAAGAGATTCAAGTAGGTTAAAATTTGATTTGGATTCTAGGTCGAAAAAGTTGTATAAGATGTTAAGCACCATCCAAATCAAAGCTAACAAATGTGGAGTTGGATTTGATGATCATAATGCTTTCTCTACCCAAGCCAAGACCATGCGTTTAAGAGAGTAGACTAGGAATGTTAGGAAATGTTAACCCTTAGGTAACTCCCCTCACCATATTTTCACTTGCACTCATTGTGGTAGGAAAGGTAACCTTAAATGTCTTGCTATGATATTAAAAATGGTCTTAGAAAGTCTAAGAATAGAGTCACTATGCTTCCCAAAGTACTTAAGCATCATGTTACACCAATATGGGTTAGGAAATCGGATTTGAAGCCTTTTTATATTAGACTTGTTGATTCTCGTTTGCTTGCACATAACACTTCCCATGCTATATCTAATGGTTGATTGTGTTAGTTTGTTTGTCATACACTAGTTTGTTCTTTATGATATATGTTTGCTAGTGTTATGGCATGTGTATCTTTTGTATTATGATTTTTCATTTATTGAGTCATATTAAAAAAAAATACAAAAAAATTTTGTTTATCTTTTAATTTAGAGTTATTTTTTAAAAAAATGTTATTTTATTTTGAGTTTTTTAGAAAATATCAAAAAGATTTTTTATTTTTTTGTATTTTAGTTTTACACATTGGGTGCGGCGTATTTGTGTGTTTGAATCCAATTCATTATATGCTTTCCAAGTGGTTTGGATATTTGGTTATGATTGTTGATACTTAGATTTTTCTTAATTAGGATTGCATATAGTTGTTTAGAAATTGATTTGCTTTATGGATTTGACTTTGTATATGCCTCCGTACACATGCACGATCTTTTTTAACGTGAACTTCACATGTATATTTAAAATTTGTGAAATGTTTTTCCACTAATCTTAGCATCTACATATTTTGTGACTATGAGGAATTTGTGCATGTAAGAATCGTTGCCCGTGAGCTTATTTGTTTATAGTTGAAAAAATATGAGGGTGCACATGAAATGGATACAAAAGGAGAAATTCTCCTTCATGGTAAAGCCACGATCGTCAAGATCTTAATGAAAAATTATAGGTAATAAAAACAGAAAAATTGCCAAAAGTAAACACAGTTTGTTTGTTTGATCTTTCAAAATCAATAGCTTCAAAAGATTTGAGAAAAGAAAAACATATGATATATGTTTATCTTTTGAGGAAGTTTAGTTGATGATCAATGGGTTTTCACCATGAATCTTAGTTATGCTTATTTTGTCATGACACTATTGATTTTAGAATCATCAATATTCTAGGCTTGTGTGCATTGTACTTGTTTGTTTATAGAGCTCACTTCATCTTATCACTTGAGGCTAAATCTTAGTTTGATTAAGTTTTGCGGTCAATTAGAACTTTTTAAACATATCTGAGTGTTTGGGTCATAACTCATTTGTATCTAGTTCACACCCATTCATTTCATCCCACATGTTTAGACACATCGATACTATGCTAGTGTGTAAAGCTTATGTATTTTGTGTCGAGTTTTTGTGGTTTTTTATACCTATATATATGTATATTTTTTTCATATGTTATATAAGATATTGTTTATTTTGAGTATTTACATTTTGCATTTAGTCAATGTTTTCCATATGCTTTATCATTGGATCTTTATTTGGCATGTTATATCATCATATTATTATCTCTCATTGGGTGCATTGAAATTCCTTATCTCATATTGGTAATTTGAAATTGATATCATTCTTTATTGCTTAATCATATTGGTATATTTTCGCATCAATAATGATATTGATTGATCATAGTTTGGACTATTTGAGCTGGAGTTTATATGTTATGTGTTTGTTGCACTTTGCACCATTGCATACTTTATTCCATTCTCCCTATGTTTAAAATTAGTATCTTATGATCACATATTTTGGGGGAGATTTGATTTTTAGGGGGAGTAATTATTTTATGCTACCTTGCTTCGTCTATTCCTAAACAAAAAAGGGGGAGAAATGGTATCTTTCCTTTCCTGATTATGATATATTTATCTTAGGGGGAGATGTTTTACCTAGGTTAGGATACTTTTCACTTGAAGGTATGTTTAAATGTGCAGGCTTACATATTTCAAACAAATAAAAAATACTCATGTTTATGCATATGTCGGGCATTTGTACTCCTTTTCCTTTTGGGGGCTGGAGAATGAGTTTTTTAGTGAGCTTAATGGCCTATATGATTTATTTATTTATTCTGTCCCATAATAGACAAAGGGGAAGATTTGTAAGGACCAATTTCGAATCGAGTAAATTTGAATGTAATTGACATAATTTTGAAAAAAAATATTTAAGTCCTAGGTTAGGCTTTGTGTTATTGGTTCCATAAGCCTTTGATGTGTTTGATAAAAACGTAGTGGCAATTGCCTTTGCAAAGCTTCAAAGATTGGATACATTGTGTCTTGTTTAGTGCCAAGTTTTCACGTTTATCAAAGATCTCATAGGTATGAATGCACATTAAATACGGGTCCTTGAATATTTTTAAGGGTGTTTGTTTTTGTACTTACAATCGTTTGGAACTAGTTTTAAATGTTTTTTAAAGAAAAATATTTTTTTTTGTTTTAATCTTGTTAGAATGAGAATTGAACTCGTTAGAACAAAATTGAGTTTTAGTTTGAACGACTTTCGATCTCATTATAACGCCGTGTAATGACCATTGAATGAGAATCCTATACCAAGGATTAGACATCTCGTTAGAAGCTCGTTAGATTGACGATCGAACGAGAAAGGTACTTCATTTGAAAAAATTGGAATTTCGATAAAACGAAAAGATTTTTAACGGTATCATGAATTAATGGAAGATTATATTATCGTATTTCTATTTTGTAGGTGCCAATACAAGTTAACAAATTCCTGGAATATATCGATGTAATGAGACTTGTTGAATCTCCAAAGCTGTCCATTCAGGGTCCTTGATCAGATGGTCTATTATTCACACAACTGGACTGGTACCATTTACAATCCTTCATATTTTGTCTAAAACACTCAGACTACAATTTATAAATAAAAATAGTTACTTTTACTGAAAGTACATTTTAGAAAAAAAAAATTTGTGTTGGCCAAATTAGTACGTTGTGGGAGTACAGCCATTTGTAACACTATGACCATAAAAACACTTGGCTAAGCAGATACTGGTCTCTTTAATTCGCATGCTTAAACAGTGAGCATTCCTATTGTTATTGATGCAGGTTAGATCTACTACGTTGGACACTTAGCTTCCACATTAGGTTGCATTTAGTCAAAGTGATCATCACACTTTAGTTTCTTACTTTCAGTAATTTATGTTAGACATCGTTTTATGTGCGAAGAACTTGTTGGTTAAAATTCTATTTGATTGGTGTTTTCTTACAGCCATGGGACATCATAAATCAAATAGCTACTAGGAAGCTGAGCTGCCTCATAACTATTATAGAGTTGGTTCAAATGCGAGAGAATTGAAGGCTCGAATTCACAATCACTGCAATGAAATTTTCCGACTTGACAAGTAGTCATACAACATATATTTTGCCTTCTCTTCATTTCTTTCGTCTCCCTTCTCCTTTTGGAGTTCTCCACATCAGGAAAATATATAAATCCACTTAGTTGCGTATACTTAGATAAGCTGGATATATCCATCTCACCTACACTAGTCGGAGTTGAATTTACTAATTCTTTCATTTAGACTCCATTTTTATGATCTTGAAATGCATGATGGAAAAATTTACATATTTTATTCGATGGCTTAAGAGATGAGGAATGTGTTGGACCGTATTATAAGTTCATGTGCAATCAACCTTTAGGTCTCAATTATTGGATTGATATATTAGAAAGGTACGAGTTTTAAGTAGTAAAATAGAATTTAAGATTAGACAAGGACAACTAGGGGAGGACTACATTCACTTTCAGTTATACATGATGAACGTTCAACTAGGAAGCACAGACAATTCACTGGATATGATGTGCCCATGCATGGATCACACACGAATGCAGATACACACAAGTCAGGCACTTTGCAGACATATGAAAGTGTGTTTAATTGTCACTATTATTCACAGACAAGCCGTTAAAAAGGTGAAAACCACAACCAGACCCAAATGGCCCCATAAGAGGCATGACCACCTCGCACGGGACCAATGTAAGTTATAGGAATTGATCGCGTAGTCACGAGTCTTTCAGTTTGTGAATATGACGCTAATTTGAAAATTTCTAGATTAAGATTAAAAATATACCATTAGAGGCTGAAAACCTAAACTAGCCCTCAAACAGGCCCATAAGAGGCACTAACACCTCGCACGGGACCAATGTAACTCATAGCAACTGATCGCATAGTCGCGGGTCTCCCGGTTAGAGAATATGACGATAATTTGAAAACATCTAGATTAGGTTTAAAAATAAGTCGTTAAAGGGTGAAAATTCAAACCAGCCCCCAAACGGCCCCGTAAGAGGCATGAACATCTCGCACGATACCAATGTAACTTGTAGGAACTATCTGTGTAGTCACGGTCTCCTAATTTGAGAATATAATGATAATTTGAAAATATTTAGATTATGCTTAAAACACATGTCGTTTGAAGGTAAAATCTCAAACCAGTCCTCAAATGGCCCCGTAAGAGGTACTAACACCTCGCATGAGACTAATGTAACTCGTAAGAACTGACCACGTAGTCACAAGACTTTCAATTTGAGAATATAATTATAATAATTGCTACTCGTATATGCAATTTTTCAGCTTAAATAAGAGTTTTTTTAAATTACTTGGTTACTAATATTATCCCATTTTTGTGTCCTATTTTTTGTTGGATAACATTTTATCGTTAACTTTTATCCACGTAGAACACACGAAGAAGTCATTGGTTTACAACAAGGGGATTATTTATCTAATGTCATTAACATTTAGGATTATATTTTTTTGTGTTATGATCGTGCGAGCTTTTGCAGTTTTATTGTTGACTTTTATGGCATTGCGGGCTTTTGTAAATTTATTATTATATTTTATGGTCATGCGGGATTTACATTATGTAGGTTTCATATTAGCAGGTTTTAGAATGCCCAGAAAATAGAGGAGAGTTTGTCCCATTTTTTTGGGTCTATGGACAATTAAGACATGTAACATTTTGAAGTTGGTATGTACATTAGTTTATCAACAACGTGCAAGATTCGTAATTTGTGAATTTTCTTGTTTTAAAATAATTAATTTTTTTTGTTTGATACAAAAATTTGGCATAGTTCAAAATCATGCCAAAAGTTTTTCAATTTTTTGTACGATATTGAATTGTGTCAAAAGTGTACCCAAATGTACTCAATCTGGCATAGTTACAAACTGTGCCAAAAGTGTGCCAGAAATATCAAATTCTGGTATGGTTTAAAAGTCTACCAAAACTTTTCTTGTTTGGACAAATCTGGCACATTTTTAAACCCTACTAGAAAAAAATGGCCATTTTGGAACACTTGACTCTAGCACAGTTCAATACCTTGCCATATTTGATCTAGCACAGTTTTAAACCGTGCCAGATTGCTGCTTTTGGTGTAGTAGATCATGGGTTTATTGCCAAAAATTGGTATTGTCCTCCCCTACCTGAGCAGAAGAGGCACAAAGGCCCTTGGATCCCTGACTGGGGGGAGGATTAGAGAGGCCGCTTTCCTTTCTTCTTCTGGTTTTTTGTTGTTTATTCCTCCTTTGTTCATCTATTTGATGCTTTTATTTTCTCCGTCTTTTGACTGATGTTTTCCTCCTTCTATTTTACAGCTCGCACTAAAAATCAGGAGCCTGATCTGAGTTAAGTGAGTGTGCCTGATGTCTTGAAGGTCTGGGGAATTAAAGAAAGACTTCTAAATGGCGAGAATCCACATTCTTCAGCTTATTTTCTTGAGTATAAAAACATTACAAGCAACTTTATTTCTCAATCGGTCAATAAAGTCTCTATTTTACAGGTTCTTGAAGTTAGGTCTTCTGAAATAATTATCTTAAAGTAGGAGGAGGATAATGAGGAGGAAGGAGAGGAGGAGGAGGAGGAGGAGGAGGAGGAGGAGGAAGAGGATGTATGGCTCCCCTATTAATAGGAGAATGTTGTGGATTGACGATGATGAGGATTAGGAAGTTCTGTCTAATCGTATCAAGTCTGTGAATAGGTCAAAGGAGGATTCCCCTAGGGCTAGTAGCTCTAGCCCGAATGCGAGGGGAGAGAAAAAAAGAGGGAGAAGAATATAGAAGAAGAAGAGATAAGGAAAGAGAGAGAGAGAGAGAGAGAGAGAGAGAGAGAGAAGAGAAGAGGGAGGAAGAGAGGAAGAGAGAGGAGACGAAGAGAAAATTGGTCTTAAAGGCCCCTGTAGTCCCTTTCCTCACTACTGATGCTGAGTGGGTTAGCGCGGGTAGCAGTCATGCCCTTGCTCTCGATCTACTAAAGGGTGTTGTGCTCGTAGCCAATTACGAGCGTTCTTCATAATTGGGGGTGTCCCATCTTGCTCATAAGTCTTCTCAAGGACTTTCTTTGGTAACTCTCTTCCCTTTATTTCTTTATAATCTCTTTCCTTCATTTTTCTTCTTTTTGTATTACGTTAGTTTTCTTTTCCCTTGTGCAATTCTTTTCTGATTTTACAACTCTTTTAGATGGTCATGACGACTAGGCCAAAAGTAATCAGGAGCCGAGAGATGCTCTAAAAAAGGATTTGCTGATGCTCGTGCAGTGTGGGGGCAGGAGAAGGAGAAATTGACAAAGGCCTATGTTGATCTCCAGACGTCCAAGAACGTAGAGGTCGCCATAGAATGAAGATCTTTACAAAGAAAACTAGAGTTTGTCTGATAAGGTTCAAAAGTTAGAGGAAGGACTCTAGAGAGAGAAGGATGAAAGCTATACTGAAGGATGAAACGCTGCCTACGACGATGCCTAGATCTAGCTAGATTATGAGAAGAAGCAGACCTTCAAAAAATATTGGGACCAAGCATTGGGAGCTGTGGGTACTCCTTCTGATTCTGAGATTTTCACCCTTCATTCTCCTTGGCCCAACCCCTTTACAAATTAATAGAAGAATGATGGTCATGTTGCAAACCATGTTGAGATCATGTCTGCTGAGGTCATAGCGGTTGCTGACCAATATAAGAGGGTTGCTGAGAAGGGGAAGACAGTGGTTGAATTTGAGAAAGTTAAGGAGTAGGGATTTTAGATTAGGATTTTTTTCCTTGTCCTGTATAACTTTTTGATACCCCGTAATCTTATTTTTTGCTATGACTGTATTGGCCTTTGGCCACCCTTTTACCAATAAATGAAAGATGACCCTTTTGCTTATATTAATCCATACCTTCCATGTATACTAATATTTATTTATACCTATATTTTTTTATGTTTCTTATATCCTGATGAGTACTATATTCTCCCCTACTTCAAGGTCAGGGAAGATCTTGGGACCCAACCACAGCACCAAATATGCTAGATTGTCACGGTCATTGACCTTAACAAGTTGGACTTGTCAAGGTCAATGACTGTGATAATTCTGGGGGTGACAACATTTGTTATCATGGACTTGTCACCGTCATGTCACGATCCATAACAAGTTTTTCACGGTTAAGGACCGTGACAAACCCATAACATTTAATAAAAAATTATCACGGTCATTGATCGTGACAATTCTGGGCAGAATTGAAAAAAAAATTGTTGGGCAGTATGGACACTGCCACTGCCCAGCAGTGTATTTGTACCTGTTATAGCAATATTGTACCTGTTCAAACATCATATATCCAAATAAAATAGAGATAATGCAAATATACATTCCAAACAATATGCATCACGATATAATCCAAATATAGTTTAAATGTAACAACTTAAAATAATTCAATTCAAATAATAATCTCACAACATCTCTGGGGTAGGGGTAGCTCTGAGGAGGTGAGTAGGCCACATGATATACGAATTGATACACCCAGCAATACACATCGTGCCGCATTGTTTGCGTAACCACAATGGGGAATTCTCCTCCCCGGGTATCACATGCGTGACGAGCACCTTGGACTTGATGTCTTGAAGAAAACATCCATGAAATGGCATACCCTAGATGGTATTTAGGTCCCTAAACCCCCGCCCTATCCACTTTCCATCAAATATGTATAGTATAAACACGCTCGGCCAACCAAGTGTCGACCTCGATCGGTCGAAGGGAGCCAACTAGGGAACTGGATTATCAAAGTTTGCACATATCAACGATGAAGCAACGAGGTCCACATCCTCGTCCTCCACCGCCTTCTCCTTCCCTTTCCCCTTACGATTTTTGCCCAACGAACACTTCATGAATGAGAACATATCTTGGACTGTTGCTTCTAAATGGGACATCTTTGTGTCATGCAAGTCCACCGTTCGATCCAACCCGATGTCGCTTGTCTCCAATCCAATGATCCTAGATTTGGCCACCCACAAGCTCACCCACCTTGTCCTCCCCTTACGATTAGTGCTCAGCACTTAGCTGAGTGCATCTATGGACAAAGAGTCCTTGTCGGCATCAGACTGCAACTCATGCACTTCCTTAAGTTTTCCCTGAAACGATAAAAAGCAAATGATTAGTAAAATAAGTAAATTAAAAAATTATAACGTAATTAACAAAAAGTAAACTGTCAGATTACTTACAATCATGGTCGTCATGCTCGAGGACACCTCCTTATCCTTCCCCTTCTTCGTCCAAATAGCCACATAGAAATCGAGCTTATGTGGCCTACCCCCAGGGCCACTCCGTGTCCCCTAAAATAAAATAATGCACAATTAGCATTGGCCCAAAAAAGTAAAATAATGCAGAATAATATATTTATGTAGTTATAGAAAAATTAAATCTTACCATCAACCTATGCTCCACCTCGGCGTAAGAGGTCTAGCCGGAGTAGTGTACGTCTGTCTTTTTTTCCCGATTTTCCCTCCCCGATTGGCGAGATGCCAATTGTCCCTTCCCGATCTCATTGTCAATGAACTTTTGCCATTGTTCCAATCAGATCGTCTCCTTTGGCGGGACGGATTCACGCATTTGGATAATGGACTCTCTGGTCTTCCCAAAGTAGCGTGTCCGCATATTTTTCTTCCACATCTTGTGTTGCTACCCCAACTTCTCCAAGAAGGAATCGCGTAGCTTTGGATCCAGGCTGAATTGTTCCTTTCTAACAAATAAATTGTTAGTTGTGAATAAATATAAATATAAATATAAAATGAAATTGAAATCGAAATCAAAATCAAAATCAAAATCGAAATTGAAATTGAAATATTAATATTCATATAAATATAAATACATTACCTGTAGTGCCACCCATATAGCTAACTTGATCTCATTTGGCACCTCCCTCTAACTACTGTACCCTAGGACGATGATCGTCTTTACTAGCTCGAGGGATCTCGCTAATAGCCCCGTCTTGTTCTCGATGGCCATACCAAATTTGCCATATTTGGGGAGCTAAGGGGCCAATGAGCCCTTATTGCCTCCGCTACCACCGAGCAACATCATCCTCGCCTCAATACCTGAAGGAGACATTTGCTATATAAAATGTTGTTATTAGTACAAATCAAAATGAATTAGAAGAAGACATGCAAATATATACACATTACTACAAATCCAAATGAATTGTTACTATTTAACACCTCAATTCTGAATTCCAAAACAACAACATCTAGCTCATAATATGTACAATTACTAAAAAATTGAAACATCCCCACCCCCACCCCTACTTCCCACACACACGCACACTACACAAGAGTGAAAATGATAAAGTGAAAATCAATTAAAAGCATTAATAATGGATTGATAAAGTACAAATTGGAATATTTATTACAAATTGAAAAATTATTTCAAATTCGGGTTATCATAAAAAATGGATTGATATTCGGTAGGAGCAGCCAAGTCATCCACACTACTATTTAGATGCTTTGGAACGCGTAGGACAATTGACCACGGCTCGTTGTTGATGTACTCCGAGTAAAACACTTGGTTAACCTTTTAAAATGCACAAACAAATGACTCAAAACTCACATGGTTGTTGCTCTTCAACTTGGACAAGTCAACCATGATCAAATTTGTGACAGGATCAACTTTACAAGTATTTTTATCCTCAACTCTTACCAAGTCAGAATAAAACACAACCTCTTTGAAGCTTATATAATCCAATTGAAATATATTTCGAATTACACTATAGTAAGTCATTTCAGCTTCAACGAGGTTTTTATCTTTTGCGCTCGCTCAAAAGAAAGTAAGTGACTTGTATGAAATACCCAAGTTCTGTACATTTGTACTTTCCTCGTACACTTTTGCGCCAAATACTTAACCGTTCAGTCGATACTTTTTGTACTCTTGTGCCACGAACAAGGATCCAGTGGCTAGACGAGCAAGCCTTGATGTCTCATCACCCGTCTTTAAGAGCTGAGAATATAGATAAATTAATTAGATTAATTGTAAAGTTTGAGTGTAATGTAACATTATATAATATCCATTTTCATTATAATTACCTCCTATGACAACCACAACCTAAATTCGCTGTATGATTGTACCGTTGTTTTTCGTCTTTTATTGTTCTCACAGGCTTCATATTTTCTGCATATGACAAAATTAATCATGTATAAAATAATCTAAAATATTCTAAAATAATGCTAAACATTAAAATAATTTAAACTTACTTTTTCCATTCTTCGACATCTTCATGTGTGTAAAATAGATAACGAGCTACTTGTTCATGTTGCAAACTCGTTAATTTCACTCGTTTTCCCATCACATGACCACCATCATCAATGAACTCATCAGTGTCATCAATGTTGGTCGAGTTAGTCATATATTCCTGAGTATATATTGATGACTCCATGGTTATGTATTCCTCTACAATTGATCCTGCAATGTATCGCGTATTCTTGACATAATCTTTAAAAATTTCATCAATCTTTCAAATGGATACATCCATCGATATCTAACTGGACCATAAAGAAGTGCCTCGTCGCATAGGTGTACCAACAAGTGAACACTTATGTCAAAGAATGCTGGGGGGAAGTACTTCTCTAACACACATAACTTTCAGCGTAAACTCTTTTTTTCTAAAAGATTCAAATGATTGCACACCCTCTTCCCACAACTCATTTAATTCTTCTACCAAAGGATCCAGGTAGATGTCGATGTCATCACTTAGTGCCTTTGGCCCAGGTATCAACAAAGACATCATCAAAAGTTCGGGGTTACATACACTATGAAGGAGGGAGGTTGAGTGGGGCTAGGATCACTATCCATACACTCTGATTGGTGCTTAGATTTCCAAATGGATTGAAACCATCTATTGATATAGCCAGACGAATGTTGCGCTGTTCTCGAGCAAAATCGGGATACTCATAATTCATCCTCCTCCAAGCTATAGAATCAAGAGGATGATGCATGATATTACCCCCTACTTTTTCCCTAGCATGCCAAGTCATTGCCTCCTCTATCCATGGTACTATGAAAAATCACTTTAATCTAGGCCCAACGGGAAAACATTTCAACAATTTTTTAGGCACTTTTGAGCTTGTGCCTTCCTTACCAGTAGATTGGACATATCTAGATTTATTGCATACCGGATAACGATCGAGATTTTCATACTCCTTTCGGTATAATATGCAGTCATACACACAAGCATGAATCGATTTATACTTCATTACCAAACCTTTCAAACTGTTCTTCATAACAGGATAGATATTTAGAAACGTGTTCTCCTTGGGTAGTAAGCCCTTCACCCATTTCAGAATTCCTGTCACGCTATTGCCAAACAAACCGTACTACGTCTTCTAACTGTGCAAACCAACCATGTCATGTAAAGTTATTTGATCTTTCTCATAGCCAGAGTATAATGGTTGGGTCGCCTTAAATTTTAAACCTTGGTAGTCATCGTCAAGGTTTATCATGATATCTTCACGATCACTTGAACCTTCTACATGATCAATAACCTCATTCTCCTCTGCTTCATAAACTCTCTACGCATGATCAACTAAATCCTCTAACATATTATGATCTACGTCATCCCCTTCTACATCTATCCTACTTGTTGAAGGTTAATGTGAAGGTTGTTCGGGGACAAAAGGAACTTTTAATTCACCATGAAAACTCCAAAATTGATAAATATCTTGCATACCCCATCTTAACAAATGTAGTTCAACTGTTTTCCACTCAAACACCTTACCATTCTTACACCTAGCACACGGACATGGAAACTCTTCATCATTATGACATCTCTTTGTGTATTTCACAAATTCATTAGTACCTCTGCGAAACACCTCCCCCCCCCCCCCATTCTATTTGTCTCACCCATCCACTCTTTGTATTTTGGATATCCCATCACATCTACCAGAACTAATCACCTATTAAAGGTAAGAAGTGTATATTCATGGATTAGTATAAACAAAACTTAGATTTATAGTACGTTTCATTTAATTATGTCTTATTTATATTCAATTTTTAAATTTCAAATTCAAATTCAATTTATAATAGAAATTCCTATTTCCCCCATCTCCTCTAAAGGGTGTTCCTATCCCTTTCAAGACCGCATTTTTCTGTAATATAGTTAACAACTCATGCACATTGTTATAATTTGAGAAAAATTCGGCAGTATATCCCCGTCGTTCTCCAAGTACACCACGTAGATTGGCAAGTGTGAGTGTTATTCCAATTGATTATTTGAAATAACAGTCACACTTGTCAATCTGGTATGTACCCATAGAACATCAGGATATGAGTACAAAACTTCCTCCAAAAGTAACAACTTTAAGCCACTAAGAATATTATTATACAGAAATTATGCAGTCCTAAACTATCCAAACGGGAAAATTCGAGAGATCTCATTACAAGGTAATGACTCCTGAATGGGTCTAAGGTTTATTGAATGCGTATGCATAAGAACTAGAAGGCTAGTATCTATGCGCACTATATGTAATTTCAAGTATGTTTCATTTAATTATCATACTATATATATATATTGTTCGTTATACAAAATATTTTCAAAAAAAGTTAAAAAATTCCACTCCCATATGGACAATAATCTAATGGTTATGCCACTTTTAAAATTAACCAACCCAACATTGATCCACTATAATTCAACCGCAATGACAACAACAAATGTGTATCTCGTACTCCATCTAATTCATCTACTCAATTAATTATTTTCATCAATTAAACTAACAATTAAAGTAGACAATTATTAATTTACTAATTTATAATGAGGGGCAATCCTATTTGCTTATGAAAGGGCACTAATTATTAATTTAAAAAAAAAAATTAACAACCAATCAATATTAAATCAATCAATTCTTTTACAAGGGGCACTACAATATGAGGGGTAATATCTAATAAACCAATAAAAATTTAATTAAAAAAGTAAACACACGCACATATACACACACAACCCCCACACCCCCCCGCCCACCCCCACACCCCAGCCCTTCCCCCTTCCCCCACTGTCGCTTCCCACCACACACACACACACATGCATATATACACACATAAACACACACATATACATACACACACGCACATACACCCCTCCCCTCCCCTGCCCCCTCCCCCCCCCCCCCCCCACGCACATATACACCACAAACACACATGCACGCACATTTACACACACACATATACATACACATATATGTAAATGGAGGATAAATTGAGATAGAAAACGTACCAAAGTTGTAGAGAGAGAGTGTGTGCAGTCGCTAGAGAGAGAGAGAGAGAGAGAGAAATGGAGGGAATTAGAATCGGTGGGAAAAAAGAAAAGGGATGATTTTTTTACTGACAGAATTATCACTGACATGTCACGGTCCTCGACCGTGATAACTTTATAGGATTATCACGGTCAATGACCGTGGTAAGACCTTGTCACGACCTTGTCACGGTCAATGACCGTGATAAAAAATACGTGTTTTTTATCACGGTCAATGACTGTGACAAGGCTGGACGATTGAAGGGTGCCAATTTGACCATTTTGGTGTAGTGAACATTAGTCACCAAGCTCGAAAGGCGTTTGCAAAAATTTACAAGTCTTTGAGGGTGAGGACTAAGCAATACAAAAATCAGTCCGAACTGGTCGCCACATTGAAGGACAATCTTCAAGTTATGGAGGAGATCGGTTCTTCAGTTCAAAATGAGTCGAATCTTCTCAGAGCCAAACTCGTGAAGACCAATGAAGTGGGTGAAGTGCTCCAAGACGAAAATGATGCCTTGAGGAAGGAAGTTTAATAGCTCAAAGGAGACGTCCGAAGGGCATATGTGATTGTAGCTGGACTCCAGAGAGACATCACAAGGCTGAGAGACTTATTCAGGATAGGCCCTCGAGAAGCCTAGGCCGGTGGCTATAATGCGGGATGGGCTAATGCCCCAGGAAGGCTGAAGGAGGCAGAGGACCTCGCATTCACTCGTGGGTGACTGAGTGACCTTGAGGAGGTCAAGACAACTAAGGAATTTGACATGTGGTACAAATACCAGGTCAACTGTGCAACCTACTATTATAACCCTTTTTCAAAGGATGACAGGTAGATCCTGATTGATGCTATCCCTGCCCAACTCTTGGATAATTACCCCGAAGAGTTTTTTCCTAACCAAAATGATGTTCGAAGAGAACATATTGAGTATTACCTTGCTCTCCATCCTGGGACATCTTAGGTCTTTGTATAGTTTATCTCAATGTAATTGTACTTCCCAATTTTTGTCAATACAAAGCTTAATGTATTAACTTGTTCCATATTTTGAGCATGTTCGGACTAAATATGAGCTAATAATCGCCTTTATGTTTGAACAGGAAAGAGATGTTGCTCGTCAACTACTTAAGGTTTTTATTAACCAAGAAATATTGTTTGACCATCTTAGGCCTTTTGCCATTTAAATGGGCTAGTACTTAGGTTTGATCATTTTGGGTTTCTCAGTCGACTAAATGATTTTAAGAATGAGTGTTAGCCATTTATTATCATGTATTTGAATATTCTCCCAGTCCAATATGCGTTAGCAGTATCCTTCCATCTACTTTACCTTTTAGGTTGTGTCATCACACTCCCTTAGGCTTAAGTGAGATGATGGCTACAATGTACCTGATCGATGGGCCATCTGCCCGAGCATGCTTTTTGCAACTAACATAGTTGGTGACCAACCTAAGTTATCTTTGTTGCGTAGGGATCCCTTGTAGGGATTTTTTTGTTAACGGGGCAACTCACGAGGTCTATTATGTTGATGACAAATACCTGAGGGTTGTAGTAATTGAAACACTCTATTATCTCGTTATAACTACTGAAAAAACTGCTCGACACGCGAGATTCCTTGATTGAAACAAATTAAAAAACTTGTTGTAATACCCAGGAGTTCTGCTACACAGGAGGGGTTTATGTAACAACCCGCGTAATTTTGGGCTATTTTAATTAATTTTTGGAAAATGGAGGAAAATAAAGTTTTTGATAAAATTATTTTTATTGCTTAAATATGTTGGTTATTATTTTTAAAGGCGAGAATTTCAAACGGTTTCGAAATCGTAGTTAAAACGGATTTTAAAATGATTTTTAAATGTTTTTAACTCTTGGAGTTGTTTTGACTTACAACTCTTCATTTCTTTGCCTTATTTAAAGGAGTCTTTTGGATTCCAACTCTTCATTTCTTTGCCTTATAAAAGAAAGTCGTGGGCAAGCCTTTTAACCTACTTTTGTCACAAATTTTGGCAGCAAATATATTTTATATTCCTCTTCTTTTTATATACACATTAGCCCTTGAGATTTGTGAGTTCCAACCTTAGATTAGAGGTGTTCTTGGGACTATTTTGTTGGAGGTTCTTGTAGGAGCTTTTGTAGATCTTTTGTGTTGATCTTGAGGATGTGATCGTTGGTTTCTCATCATGGTTTGAGGTATGGGGTTTTACACAATATGCTCCTTAAATCTCGCGAGTGTCATTCTCTTTGAATTCTTTTTTAATTGAACTCATATTTGAATTGATAAATTCATTGAAATCTGGAAAATAATTGTTGAAATTATTTTGATTCATGTGGTATAATTATATTTTTGTTGAGCATGTTGTCATGAGATTTTAATATGGCACGGCTGTTGTGAACCCGCTAAAATACCTATTCCCGGGCTATGGCTTGATGAAGCATATGTGAATGGGGTGAGGCCTGGTGACCCATTGATGTGTTGTTGAGAAATTATATTGATAAATGCTTTGACATTTCATTTTGATTTGAATATTCATACTCGTGTTGTTACGTTTTATTCATCGCTAACATATATTTGTTGAGCATCGTTCTTGTCGTATTGTGTACTTCCCCATATTTTCTTTTAGCGGCAGGTTAGCGCGGATTTTGGGGCGCTATGGAGATTGATTTTAGCGAGGATTTTTTGGGAAAGATTTGTATTATTTTGATGTATAGAGCTTTGGAGATTTGTATTTTATTTTCGAGTTAGTTGTTGTATTTTTTATTCGAGAGACTTGTTGTAATTGAAGAGATTGAGATTAGTGGATTTATATTATTGTGGGTTTATTTAGATGCTCTATACCTTGTCACTTGTGGATTTGGATTTATTTTATCACATTAGCGCTCCGTTCGCTCTCCCCGGGCGGGTGGGGTGTTACAGTTTATCATTTGGAAAGGGTACGTAATATTGAGATAGGATCAATAAATTCAAAGCTGCCAATATATAACATCAAAGTGCGAGAGCCAACTGGCCTTTATTCATTGAATAATAACTTACAAGCAACATAAGTTTGAAATAAAATTTTGCATAAACTAAATGTGCTAATAGAAGATAAAGAATACTAAAAGTAGAATTTCTTGAGATTGGCTACATTGCACGCTTTTGGTATCTCAATGCCCTTCAGCGTTTCTAAGTGACATGCTACTCGAAGGTCATTCCTTAACACCTTAAAAGGTTCTTCCCAGTTTGGTCCCATATTGTCATTTGATGGTTTCATCGCACTACTAAGGTCTTTTCTTAGGGCATATTCTACTACCAAAAACTTTATTGGATTGACTTTCTTGTTGTACTGCTTTGCCAGTTGCTTTTGATAGGACGCTAACTTGATCATGGCCAATTCTCTTCACTTGTTTATAAGTCATGTTCAGTGTGTAGTGCATCATCACTAAGGCCTTGGTCGACCAAGGTGGTTCTCATAGTAGGGAGACCTTATTCTAGCAGAATGATAGCTTTTATTCCATAAGCGAGCATGAAGGGTGTTTCTCCCATCGATTTCCTAAGTGTAGTGTGGTAAGCCTATAGAACATGGGGGAGCTCGTCCACCTATGAACCTTTTACTCTTTCTAACCTCTTTTTTATACCATCAAGCATTATCTTCTTGGAAGCTTTTGCCTGACCATTGCTTTGGGGATATTCCATAGAACTGAAGTGGTGCTTCATGCCATGCTCATCACAAAAACCTTGAAAGAAGATGATTTCAAATTCTATGCCATTATCGGTGATGATAGTCCTTGGTATCCCAAAGCATGTTATGATGTTTTTCGAAAGGAACCTTGTTATATTAACATCGTGAATGTTCACCAATGGTTCCGTCTCTACCCACTTTGTGATGTAATCTATTTCGACCAGCAGATACTTGCGATTTTTAGGTGCGATAGGTAGTGATCCCATCATATCTAGTCCCTATTGAGCGAATGGCCTGGGACTTATCAGATATTTCAGTTCGCTAGCTGGCAAGTGGACCATAAGAGAGAATTTCTATCACTTTTTGCATCTACGAACATAGGTGCTTATGTATGTTTACAAGGGAGTCCACTAGTACCCTTCTTTAATTGCTCAAAAGTCCAATAACCTCGCTTTTCCGTGACTCCCATAAATACCATCGTGAAGTTCACTAAGAAATTACTCAGTGTCGTGTGGGTGGATGCATTGGAGGTAGGGGCACATTAATGATCTTTTATAGAATTTTCCTCCTAGGGAAAGGTAGAAGTGGGCAAGTTGTATCCTCACTTGATGAGCCAATCTCTTGTCATTAGGCAATATGTCAATTCGTAGATAGGCAATTATAGGATCCATTCAACTAGGGGCCTTTTATGTTAGGAGTACTTGCTTAATGAGAATCATCTGGTCGGTGCTTGGCTGGGCGAGGAACTCTATCGAGATAGTTCTTCTGAGATCGGAGTCCACCACTGAGCTTAGGGTTGTTAAGGCATTAGAGTGACTGTTCTTCCCCCGAGGGAACTATTTAATGTCAATCTTCTCAAATTATGCCATAAGTTCTCTCACTACGGTGAGGAAGGATACAATCCCATCATCCTTTATGTTGAAATATCCACTTACTTGCTTGGAAACTAGTTTGGTGTCGCTGAATACGTTAAGGAGCCTTGTGCAAACTAATAATCAATGCTTCATATTTGACTTCATTATTAGAATATTCAAATCCTAGCCTGATTCCTTGTTCGATGACAGCGTCTTCTGGTGTTATAAGGATGATTCTTACTATTGTCCCCTTAGAATTGGAGGTTCCATCAACATATAGGGTCTAGTCCTTAGATTTTTCTTCCTCGTCTATTGACTGCTCCATTTCCTATATGTCGATAGGCTGGTTCCCCATAAATATGATGATAAAATCATCCATGACTTGTCCATCAATTGTTACTCTTGGTTGAAAGTGGATATTAAATATTTTGAGTTACACCGAACATTTTAAAAGTCATCTAGAGAGAATAAATTTGTGAAGAATAACTTTGAGGGGGTAGGAAGTGATCACCATTATTGATTGAGATTCAAAGTAGTGTTGCAGCTTCCTTGAAGCAACCACCAAGGCAAGATTTTCTAAGGGTAAGTAACGTCATTTAGTATCCAGAAGTGTTTTGCTATCATAATAAATGAGGTACTACCCTCATTATTTCTCAAACTCTAGACCCGATCTCATAGCGTGGTTTGATAGTAAAAGATAAAGATACATTGAGTTTCAATCATTGGAAATTACTAGTAGAGGTGGTTTGTTAAGGTAGGATTTGATCTCCTTCAAAGCTTTCAAATAATCATAGTTCTAAATGAGGCCTTTGTCCTTCTTCAAAAGTTGAAAGAATGGTTGGCAGGGCTCCAAAGACTTAGAGATGAAGCGAGTGAGTACTGGGAGTATACCAGTGAGCTTTTAGATATCTCAGAATGTCTGCGGTGGCTAGATCTTAGTGATTGTATCAATCTGGTCTTGATCGGTCTTAATTCCTCTTCTGCTGACCAAATAGCCTAGAAACTTTCATGACTGGACACTGAATGAGAACTTAGTTATGTTAAGTTTCATTTGGTATTTCCTGAGGATTTTGATGGTTCTAAGTAAGTCCATGAGATGGTCATCTCTATTCTTTCTCTTGAACAACATGTCGTCGATGTTGACCTCTAATATGTCTCTTATATGTTGCTTGAACATTTTTATGACCAGCCTCTAGTATGTTTCCCCTATGTTTTTTAGTCTAAATGGTAGTTATTGTAGAATTATAACCTAACAGGTGTTATGAAAGACATTTTGTCCTGGTCAGTGTCGAATAATGGAATTTGATGTAACCTGGGTAAGCGTCTAGGAAACTCAACCTTTCATGTGCTACCATAGAGTCAACCAGGTGATCAATCTTACGTAATGGAAATCTTTCTTTGGCGTATGCCCTATTAAGATCTGTGAATTTGATACAAACCCTCCAATTGTCGTTGGACTTCCGTACCATCACTTGATTGGATAACCATTTAGGGAACTAAACTTCCCTAATGGATCCTACATCTAAAAATTTTCCTACTACATTCTCCACCATTTTATCCTTCTGGAGGCTCATTTGATGAGCCTTATAAGTGATCGGCTTGAAGCTCAGGTCAACGTGCAGCCAATGGCATGCTATACTGGGATCAATCCCATGTAAATGATATGGCTACCAAGAAAAAAAATCCAGATTGCTTATCAGGAAATAAATTAATTCTTTCTTTTGATGATTGGAAAGTGCAGTTATGATAAGAAATTTTCTTTTAGCAAGTTGTCATCAACTCCAACTTCCTTCAGGCTTTCAACGAACCTATCAATGGGGTTAACCCTGATCTCCTCCACCCAAGGTCGGTCGTACCATTATTTCTTTTTAGAGGGTGTAGCCCCATCCTGGGCTTCCTTTTGAGTATTTTTTGATCCTTTTTCTTTTCCATTCTAGGATGGATGGCCATAATAAAACACTTACTTACTGTGGCCTTCTCACCACGAATCTCGATCGCACCCCGATCAGTGATACACTTCATCTTCTAATGGTAGGTAGACGATACTTCCCTCATAGTGTGCAACCAACCTCTACCTAGAATGGCATGATATGGGGACTTTATGTCTACCACCAAGAACTTTATTAGCTTTGAGATGTTGACCGCCCTAACTGGTAGGATTATATTTTCCAGTGGCATTATCATCTTCCCTATGAAGCCTAACAACGGTATTAGAGCCTCCTTAAGGTTGGCAAGGTTGAGCTTCATCTTATGGAATAACTCTAGGTACATTACCTCTGATGAGCTTCCCTGATCCGCTAGCAGCTTGTCGATGTTCTAATTTGTAATTCTGAGAGTTATCATAAGTTTATTATGATATGGAGTCCTCACTGTGAAGACGATGTGCTTGGTTTAGTCGACGTCCTCTGTTTACTGGCTCTTGACTACTTTTCATTTTGCAAGGTCAATTTCGAATGCCTCCATGATAGTAGTGACCTTCTTCAGCTCCATCCGAACAATGTTCCCTTAAACCTGCTTCAAGTCGGATGCTCCATGAATTGCCACAAACTCTTATCCCATGTCGTCATCAAGGGCATTATCTTATTTTTATTTGCCATTGGCTATGACCTTATCATCATTCTTTTCAATGTACTCATTAAGGTTCTCAGCTTGGGCCAATTCTTCCAAGTGTGAATTCAGAGCCTTATAATTCTTGGTTTTATGACTGCCCTCCTTGTGGAATGCCTATCTCAGCATGTTATTCCTTTTCGTTGGTTCACCACCCATCTTCTTGGGCCACTTGATGAACAATTGATCTTACTCAAAATCTTGTATATAGGCTCCTTAAAGACTGTGTTAATAACCTGGAATGCTTTTGAGGGATCAATTTTACTCCTATTCTTCGATCCATTTTCCCCCCATTCTTATTCCTTTTTTAGAGCGTCACTCTTATCTCCACCTTTAGCTACCTTTTCTAGACTATTGTCTCTTGTGCTAGGATGAACCACATCCTTAATCGTGGCATATTTATCAATACAAGCCATAACGTGATCGATGGTGCTGGGTTCTTTCTTTGTTAGGGGCTGGTGGAGCAGAGATGTGGTCAGTAGACCAATCTTAAAGGTCATGATGACAACATTCTCGAAGAAATCCTCCACCTCATTAAATACCTCCAAATATCTCTTATCATAGTCACTAAGGCTCTTTTATAGATTCTTCATCATCGTAAATAGTGCATCCATTCTCTTGGGGTTGGAACTACTGGTTATGAAGCGAGTGGTAAAAGCCCCTGCTAGGGCTTTGAAGCTCTTAATCAACCTGTAAGGTAGCTTCTTGAACCACTTATGTTCTAGTCATGTATGATATAAGGGAAAGTTTGACCCATTAAGGCATCATTGTGGCTCTATAGGGTCATTTGCTACATATACTATTGAACATGGTCAATGGGATTTGTTTTTTCATCATAAATCTTAAACCTGGAACTGGAAAACTTCTTTAAGGGTTCTTCTTCCTCAATTTCCCTTAAAAAGGGGATTTTATCTAGGCGTTGAGAGCTCTTCTAGCTAGCTCTATGGTAGACCTAGCTCCTCGATGGTCTGGATGTTGTTCCATCTCTTTACATACCAAAATTTGGATGTACTCTTCCTAATGATCATTACTCCTGTATCACCTCTGTGATCAGCCACAATATGATCGATCACGCTCTGACCTGCCACCTTTAGATCTATCATATTCGTGCCTAGATCTCCTTCCTCGACTCTGAGTATTATCATCGAAGGACTAAGAGTTGCTTCTTTGTATCTCTATGGATATCTCTGTCTATCCTTTCAAGTCACCTTTGTAGGCGAGAATTTTCTTCCACTTGGAGGGGTGTGACCTCCTCTTGTTCTCGAAGCCTGGCTTCATAATCTGGGAGACCTAGGTGGCTCTTAGCTTTCTTTAAAAGGCTACCTTTTTTTAGTGAAACCTGGTATTTGTTTTCTGGAGAATCTCTGACCTAAGCCTATGTGGGACTAGGTCTTATTGTACATCGCCAAACTGAGGAATGTTGTTGTTGTCATGAGACATTACAAGCTTTCTGTTGATGAATGTTTTCGCAGGAATAAAAATTGATTCCCACAAACGGCGTTAATTATGAGTGTAAGAAGTGTCATAATAAAAATCAATGCACACAGTAAAGATTACAAACACAATAACGATATACGTGGTTCGACAACTTTTCTACATTAATGGAGAGGTTACTATATTCTTATTAGTGTTTCTCAATGCTCGAGTTTTTAATCTCTTTGCCTTGGGTTAAGGTTTACAATTTATAGGTGTATTCAATCAGAGTTTGAGATGTTCAAGTAAGTCGATAATCACATAGATAACCCGTGGTGTTTCTGAATATCTCCTCCAAGATTGTTGGTAACCATTTTGAGTATATACGTAAGTGTTTGAGTGTATGTGAAATACACGAGCCTTTAGTGGATAGTTCATTTGCGCCAGGTAGTTCCTCTTCGCAGTCTGGGTCGGTCGGCTACTCTCCTGGACGAAGATAAATGAGTCCCCACAATATGCAATTTCCAAATATTAACATTTTTTCTATTTTCATATATCATTTTGTGTAATTGTCAATCTTGTTTAGTTAAGTTAAAACATTTTCTTTGTTGATTGCTAAAATGATTTATTGTTTGTTGTCTATCATCACACAAACATTCGCATTCAGAAAATATAATATAAATGGTCATCGCACACAATATAGCTAAAATATGAATGTAAAGAGAGTAAGGGAAGACAAACGGATCAATAATTTTTTTAGTGGTTTGGCCTTGCCTACATCCGCAACCGAAATAGTATTTAGAAAAGATCCACCATCTTCCAGCTCACACTGAGGCAGAATCAAAACCTTATAAAGGAACTACCTCAATGCTTGTAACTGCAACCATTAAGGGAATCACCACCTCCTAGTCCAAACGAATACAAACAAACTCAAAGGAACTATATTCTTCTTTGAATTATCATAATCATGGTACTATCAGTCAAGAAGTTACAATAAACTTCATGGTTTTCTTGGGTCAACAAGACTAACGCTTTTGGGGGCATACCATTGGTCATACTTTATGGATCACCATAGACTGGTTATAATATTTGATTAAAGTGTTCTTATAACTTGGACACTTTTATAATATTTTCTCATTAATGAAAAGAATTTTCGAAGCTCTAGCTGACAATAAAGCTTTTGTTGTTTCCGTGAATTAATTATTTATTTTTTAAATGAATCACCCATTGTTGAGAATAATGATGCTGAATGAGAATGTTTAAATTCCTCTTTTCTTTTTCACTTTTGAGACATTGTTGATGTTGAAGAACACATCTTGATTGCACTTAAACCTTAATGATTCTTTTCGTTGATGAAACTCTCAGTACTATATTTTATCTGATTCGTCATTGTCATTATTATTATTGTTGTTGTTGTTGTTGATAAAGGGGCCTTATTTGTCTCTTTTAAAGCTTATTTTTTTCCATTGAAGAACTTGAAGATGATTTAATGAACCTGAGTCTTTATGTGGAGGAACATTTATTTCTCTCCTATGTTTGGTATTCCACTTTTCATTTGATTTGATTTGTCTATTTTGTGTTGATGAACATTGGGTAAGGTGTTGTGCATGTTTGGTGTATATTTTCCTCAAAACTTATAATTGAGGGCATCTTGGTGAAGTTAAAAAAGGTAATAATGACTCCCTTACTACTGGTCCTAACATTAAATAATCTTTTATTTGATTTAAATCCCAATATATATATTTCTCCACCATAACAAATTCAATTCACACTCATTAATTTCCCCCATTCCATCCCATACAAAATATTATTTTTCGGGTCTTAACTATACCCTACTGCCCTCTTCTATGTCCCAATTTTTTCAATTAATTATTACCAAATATTTCTCAAAGTTGGGATTTAAAAAAATATTTAAATAAAAATTAAATCACATTTCTAATGGGAGTCGATCAATCGGTATTCTTGAGTCGATCGATCAGAGGATTTCCCAGATTTTCCTTTTAACAGTTACGGGTTTCATACTTTTTAACCTCAAAAATCATATTTAAACATCTCCAGATTTATATTCATGTAACCCGGATCATATACAAACATATATGTGGAAGTTCTAACTTAACCAAATCATTTAAACATTCCCAATATGCATCAATTCACCCAGATTCCATATTTATTCTCAAAAAATTTAGTTTTGACTTTATCATCAATTAAGAATGTAGATCCCAGATTTCTTCACCATGTAATTCATGTATTTCATGGACTTGATTCTAAACTTAGAAATATATCAATCCTACACAATTCTCATTTCAAAGATTCATCAAAAATCATCTTAGTTCATATCAGTTTTTTCAAAATTTTCTAAACAACCTAACATGGAAAACATACATGCTAGAATTTGCAATAGTTAATAAGTTGCCTCTAATTCGTAGGTCTGAACCGTTGGAGAAGATTGTTCTCATAATCCTTCTTCCTTTTTTCGATCAACCTCCGATGGTGGTGGTGGTGGTGCAAGGTGTCTCTTAGCCCCTTGATTTTTCCCAGAAAACTCTTCCTCTCCTAGAGGAGTCTCTCACTCTCCTCAATGGGCTTTCTCCCTAAGTTTCGTGAATAAAATATGAATCTACCACCTTTTTAGACTTATAAATAATCTTCAATTTTCGTGGGTACTATTCACTTCCCAATTAAAATGACCAAAATACCCCTTCGGGGTGTCCATTCGGTTCTAAAGTGTCCCGAGACCCAAATCAAACACCCAAGTAGACATTTTCGACTATATAAAACCTTACAAACACATTGGCATAGTAAAAATGACCATTTGGATGACATAAAAATATTTTACTTTTATTTCCATTTAATTATAGTCCCGACACGACTCACACGCGCATCCTGACTTAATTATCATAATTATCATATTCGTCACTCACGACAATTTATAAAATCGTAGTCATATGTAAAGTCATAGTCATATATATTACTTTTAATCACCAAGTAATTTTCATCGTAAATCACATGTTACTTTATTCTCAAGTAAAATTTTAATCCGGATTAATTTTAAATTTGTCCCACAATTAATTCTAATTAATCCCATTTTAAAAGTCATTAAAAATACAGGGTGTTACAGGTTACTCTCAAGTTGAAGGAGTAGATTTCGAGGAGACCTTTGCCCCGGTCACACGCCTTGAGTCTGTTCGATTACTCTTGGCCAAAGCCATAGACTGTCATTTACAATTCACACTTTATCAAATGGATGTGAAATCCACCTTTTTAAATGGTATTTTGACAAGGGAAACTTATGTTGAACATTCGAAAGGCTTTATTAAACCTCATTACCCAAACCATGTTTATAGATTGAAAAAGGCTCTATATGGTTTAAAGCTATCCCCTCGGGCCTGATACGAACGCCTGTCAACCTTTGTAATTAATAAAGGGTTTCGACGAGGTGGAGATGACCAGACATTATTTGTCAAACATTTTAACAAACAGGTCTTAATAGCTCAGGTTTATGTTGATGACATAAAATTTGGTTCTACTTCCCCTTCTGAGGTTAAAGAATTTTCTAAAATTATGAACAAGGAGTTCCAAATGTTACTTGTGGGGGAGCTTTACTATTTCTTAGGACTACAAGTTAAGCAAAAATTTGATGGGTTATTCATTTTGAAATCAAAATATGCTATAGAGTTAGTGAAAAAGTTTGGATTAGAAAATGCCAAGGCTTCTAGGACTCCCATAAGTACTTTAATTAAACTTTCTAAAGATGATCATGGGAAACCTATAGATCCAACCCTATATAGAAGTATGATAGGTAGCCTATTATACCTTAGAACCCCGCGTCCTAATATCATGTATGATGTGTGTGTTTGTGCGCATTACCAAAGCGTAACTAAGGAAAGTCACTTGCAATCTGTCAAACGAATTATCAAATATTTTAATGACACAATAAATTTAGGCATATGGTACACAAATGATACATCTAGAACACATGTAGGATACACCAATGCAGATTGGGTTGGCTGTTCCGATGACTGAAAAAGAACATCAGGCGCTTATTATTATATATGTAACAACTTAGTAGGATGGAGTAGTAAAAAGAAAAATTAAACTTCACTTTCCACAGCAGAACCTAAATATATAGACGCAGGAAGTTGTTATGCTCAATTAATGTGGATTAAGCAAATGCTTAGTGACTATGACATTAATGAAGAAAAGATACATCTCTATTGCAATAATCAAAGTGCGATAAATATCTCTAAGACTCTTGTTCATCATTCGCATACAAAACACATCAAGATAAGACACCATTTTATTCATGAATTAATCGAATCTAAGCAATTAGAGATAAACTATTTACCTACAGAACTTCAATTAGCTGACTTATTTACGAAACCACTAGATAATTTGAGATTTGAATCGTTAAGAAAATCTATTGGTATGGTTAGTCATAAATAATTATCTATCACCTATTAGTATATCCTCTGGTCACATTCATGTCGATAATTGGTCTTCGAGGATATAGGGTATGGTCATTTAAAAAAGGACAAAAGTTGCCTCCTATCTCCGTTTTATGCAGGAGACTCTTGAAGTAACCCGTTGATTATTGTAGGTTGTTATATCGCTTATTATGAGACTTTATATGTTTTTTTCACCCTTTGTACATTTGAGAAAAATTGGGGAGAAATACTTGAGTAACTTGCTATATTTTTATCTCTCTTATCTCAACTAATATGCCACATTAAGTGTTTTATTTCAGGCATCTCAAAAACCATTTGTGGAGATCACACATATTTAGGGTAATGGTCTATATGATAGTTGAGTTATGTATTTTCTTTCTTTTATTTTTAGTTCTAGGATAGGAATATGTAGATAGCTTTTTTATATAGAAAATCTAGGATTTTTTTTACCCATGAGTACAGGTTTCTCAAGGGAATTTTGCCTCCAATATCCAAAGGGGGAGATAACTCTTACTTTCGTTATACCGAAACATGGGTTTTCATTCGAACAAAGTGTTAATTTCGTTTGAAAGAACCCGTCACCTTAAAAATATGTTTTTCTATAAAACGGATTCTTTTGAATTGTTGTATACAAATCTTTTGGAAAAAATTAATTCCCATACTTACTCCAAAAGTTTTCAATGTTTTGTTTCTTTAAAATAACACTTTGTTTTCCAAATCACTTCTCCCAAGAATGATTTGTTGAGTTTGTCAAACCGTAGTTCCATACACTACATCAAACCCTTGTAGAGTTTTCTCTACTACTAATTTTGGAGTTGCGACAATACTTCTGAAGAAGAAAGGATTTCAGAATCCTAAGGTTGATCGATGGATATTGAGGGAAGAGCTACTTCGTGTGGGTGGTGTTGGATTCCATCACATTTTGTTGGGGATTTGAAGACCTTATGCCTTATACTTAGTGGATCTCTAAGTAGTATGTAAGTCATTCCAGTCTGTCAATATCTTAAACATTGTTGAATAAAAAGGTTTTGTCCTAAGGGGATTTTTTCCTCAAACATTTTTCTTCTCCTTGGTTTGATTTTGGTATGGCATATTTTTTGTTTGGATATTAAATTTCATGGACACACAATTTTAAACAATATAAAATTTGGCTAAAAAATGAATTATTATGTGCATAACCTGAGATACAAGTGAAACCATATAACCTCACAATTTTACTTTCATGGACAAAAAAATTATATTGCTGACCATATTAGTTTATGCCTAAATTTTAAATTCAGCACAATGTGGAATTCTTAATTTGGTTAAGTAACATGCAATGATGATTAATTAGACAAACTACATTTTCCATCCATCTAAAAATTTGGTTTATGTAGGTTAAGTTAGTGTTAACTCTAAATAACTAAAATGTCAAAAATACAAGGGAAGAACCTATTAAAAAACTCAAATTTTCATTAAGTGGAATGATTATATTAAAAAAAAATACACAAAAGGACATATAACTCCAAACAATTGTTTGAGTGGGTGATCACTGAGGACTAAAGGATTTGCACCCCCAGGGTCATGAGTTCAATTTTCCTCGTTAACATAAACATGGGTCGACTGTAGAGAGTAATTGTAACACTCCGTATTTTCGAGGATACAGAATTTAAATAATTTGGTGGTAAAGATTTAATTAATTGGGAGAATTAATTAAATTAGTGATTTGGAGAAATTATTTAATTTGGAGAATTTATATTAATTTGGTGAATTAAGACTTTTTTAATTCGAGTTATTTTTGGAAATTCACATGTGTTGTAATTTGGGGTCAAAATTTGAGAATGTTATAAAGAAATTAAAATGGCAATTCTGAGTGCACGATGGAATCCAGATAGATCAAAATTGTTAGAAAAGAGTAGTCGGGGGTAGTAATTAGCTCTCGGGATCATTTTAGGCATAATCGGCCCACATGGGAGTGTTTGGACCATTTTAATTTGGCCCATAAGCTTAAAAACGGGATTAATTAAATAAAACCTAATTGAGGAAATTTGGGCAGTCATAATTCAAGGAGAGAAACCTTAGAGCTACAGAGGAAAATAATGGAAGAAATTGGGGATCTTTTGGGAACGAAACTAAAGGAAGCAGAGTGTGTTCTTCGTCAAATATTCGTCTACAACGAAGGAAATTAGACCCTACAAAATTATCTAGGCAAGTAGTTAAATTTTCTTTCATTTAAGTTGCGGTAGTGCGATTCATATCATGGTGGTTGTAAAGCATATTCATTTTGGGAGGAGTTATTATAACAAAATTCGTTTTTGGGAGGCTATCACTTGTTAAATCCGTGTTTTCGGGATTTAAGCATTAAGGGTGAAATTGATGTTTAATTGATGTGAGAATAATATCATATGAGTCTAGAATATGATTTAGATTCGAAACCTGTAGAAATTGTTGTTGAATTCGGATTATTGAATCGAATTGAGAATTGTGATTTAAGGGATACTGAGAAAACCCCCAATTTATGAAACCTAAAATTTTAATGAAAATCACTAAGGATTAATGTCATATATTAGTGTTTGAACATGTTTATCGATTAAATAAATATGGGAGATAAAGGAATCAAGATCTGGACTGAAGTTGGAAAGCTTCGGAGTTTAAAAATGGTGGAAAAAGCACTCAGGGAAGATCACTGATATCTGGTCGATCAATCGATCGACCCCTTCAGTTATTGTAAAACATGGGATTATATATCTTTTTATCACAGTCTCTTGGGCATCGACCTCATATTTTTCTCATTTGTTTGGATTTGATATGATTTTTCTACGATAGGGTGCGTAAGATCGACATCTTTAGGAAGAAGTAAATTCGAGTTATCTGGAGATGTCCGTAGATGAGTGAAGGACTTTTGAAAAATATAAAGAAACATTATTTTATCCTTGGATTATATAGGAATGAATCTGGGGTATGGATTTAGGAGTATTTATCATGAACGGCACTCGATAATATATGTAAAAAATATACGAACGTATTCGAATGGGAATTTTGGATGAATTTAGTATACGAATTGGTATCTTAAGGTGGAATTTAATTGATAGAAATTAAATGGAACCTAATACTTAGAGCTTATTATATGAGTATTAAGGACTATTAAATTTAATAAGGGTGCTAAACTTATTAACGAATTTGGTGAAATGAATTCTAAAAGGTTAAAATACATACCAATAAAGGGAGTCCAGGCATTTTGGTTGTGTGATACCGCTTGGATAAAAATTAATTGAGGTGATAGTAATTAAATTAAAGGTCGAGGTTTTGACTCTGGTATTTCTTAGGCTAGTGCTACGGGAGAAAGGCACAGATTAGCCGGTTTAATTTATTATAGAGATCTATAATAAATTATTGAATACTGAATTTAACGAGAGGTGTTAACCTTGATAGTGGATTTTTGTGTAACAAATTCTAAAGGGTGAAGATACGGACCATATGAACGAGTCGGAGTATTGTAGTTAGGTGACACTACTTTAATAAATTAATTAATGTGAAATTGATTAGATTAATCGGTGTAATATGGATTGTAACGAATTCAAGGGATGAGCGAACCTATCACGTAGATCAATAGGATAACTGAATTACCTACTGCAATATTTTACAGGATAATTGGCACACTTTGAGTAGTGAGGGATACTCGGGAATATACAATGAGATGTATAGTTGAAATAAAAAAATACGAAGGATATTCGGGACATATTTATGCTAAATATGGAAGATATGATATAGGTTGCGTATATACCTATACTGATTTTTATGATTTATTATGTGTATGACATACCTACCATACTTGCTATCACGAGAGGTTGTATGAAGAGGACAATCTTATCTTGTGTGCCTTCGGGGGGATTTAGATTTGGTACCTCAAGAACATAGGACTGTGAAGACTTATTTGTGAGTTTATAAGTCAGCTGATTATGGGAGCGTAAGTATGTGTGTGACCTATGGGCATGTGAACTATGTTCCCCTCCAATATGTGTGATTTTTCTTGATACGGTTCCAGAGTGATTCAAAATCTGTAGTCATTTATACAGTGCGTGATATACCGGGACTTGATAGTAGAGTAGGCATGCACCGCAGGTCTCATCCTAAGGGTGATGTATTGTATATATATATAATTAGTATGATAAATATATATATATATATATATATATATATATATATATATATATATATATATATATATATACTTGTGACTTATTCTATTACGTGTGTTTCGTAAATGATGTACCAGGATGTTATAGCCTAGTATGCTTGCACCGTAACTCAGCTTAGGGGTGCAATGTTAGTATATATATAAAAGAGTGATATATGTATACGTGTGATTTTATTCTACTGCGTGGGTTTAGTAGAAGAGAAAGATAGTGACATTAAAATAACTATATTATGGGGAGAAATAAACATATATTGAGAAATTTATAATGGGATAAAATACATGGGAATTCGATAACATATTGTATGGGTAATACGGGTGGGTACAATGGGTTAGTATGTGAAAGGAGACTTGTTATGGCTAGTCATAAGAACCCAAAATTGTATAATTTATACCCCCAAATAGATGCATTTTAGTCACTCGTTTTTAATAAAAACGGCCTTACGTTCATATTTCTTTATTTCTCAGGTCAATATACAGTTGCGGTACAAATAATGCTAAATCAGTACAATTACGACACATAAGCGGTTAAAACAGTGCAATGAAGAAATCAAAAGAGACCGCGAAGTATGGAGTCCTATTTGAGCATGCCGAGTTGTGTTCCGACGCTCCGAATTAGTTTCGTAACCTTAACCTAGCCCCGACCGAGCCCAGTCCATACCCCGAGCCCGTTGTGAGTTGAGTTTGTACCTTTACTATTTTTTCAGATTTTTTTTTGTGTCATTTTTATTTTTAGGAATTATTTTTGAATTTTCTAAGATTTATTTTCTATTTTCTATTTTTTATTTCTTTATTTTGATTTTATTTTTATTAGTTTTTAGTTTTTTTTTTATCTTTATCTTCATTTTATTTTATTAAGAAGAGATTTTAGGAGTTTATTTTTAGTTTTATTAGATTTTGTTTTTTTAGGACTTTGATTTTTATTTCTTTTATTTTATTTTGTTTGGGTCCTTATTTTATTTTAAGATTAGAATTTTATTTTCATTGATTTTAATTTTTTATTAGTTTTATTTTTTAGTTAGTTTAGTTTTAATTTTATTTAGGTACAAACACTCACTCACACACAAACTAGCCTACACATAACACACACCCAAACACTCCCTAAGACACACACCTTACCATACACTCTCACCACACTCTAATGCCACTTCCATCATCTTGAACCTTACCATCTTCCAACAAACCCATCAATGTTTCTCCTCAATCCTCCACCAACCAAATTTTTTCCACCATTAAACCAACCACAACCCAAAACACGCCTTCAACCCCTGCCTTACCCGATTGGACCTACGACGTGGACCCTTCTACACCCTCACCCCGCACCACTTCGGCAACCTGTAACAACCCACCTAAAATTATAACGGGTGGCCAGCCCTATACTATATTAAATCAGGAGTTTCAGATGGTCCTGTCTCAACATCAACTGCCGGTGCTATATAATATAGGACTAACTACCCGATATCATATAAGCGAGATGTTAAATAATTAAAAACATGCAACAACTAACAAACCAACACCAAGGATTTCTAATAAATAAGAGAAAGATGCAAGAAATAACTATGATAAACGAAATGCAATAATATAATGATATAATTATCTACGACAAAATGTTATACAAAAAGTAGACCCGAATAAGCTGTCGGGTCACAGCTAATACAATAACTGGAATGGAATAAATATAAACATCTATAAATATCCGTTGGGTACAAACCCGATATACAATGAATCCTACCTAGATTTTTAAAAGTAGGAAGCGACTACCATCAAAGTCCCGCAACAGTCCGCACCTGTCACGGCTCCCAGGACTTTGGATAGAAGGTCATCTGGCATCCCTGCGATAGGATACCTGTGGTAATATATATATATATATATATATATATATATATATATATATATATATATATATATATATACAAGCAGGAGAGAAAAGTAAACGGGTCAGAGCCCGAGTGTGAAAAAATATTTAGCAAGCGTGTTAACCGTGCATAATAAATATCGGTGCACTTATTTCATAATTAAAAGTGGAATTGCACTCTCGTGGAACCCCAACTCACCTCTCATCTAAAGGCGCGCACCTATTCGCGTCCTCAATTTTATTAGTTAAATTACCCCCATTTTTATTAGGACAACCTAACTTATCATAGGCCTAGCCTATACCCACGAGATCTACCTTCCTATCATACCCCAAGAATCCACCCCCCTCCTTTTTAACCACAGATAAGTATTTATTTTCAATCATATGTGCCTTATTAGGCGTAGTGGATTCCGGTTTATACTTTAACCATTTATAATTTAATAAGTTACCCAATATGCATTTGGGTTGAAACATATGATTTAAATTTCTAATTAATAAGCAGGCAAAATTATTATTGACACAACTCTGACAACCCGCTATCCGAAATAAAGGGTGGCCAGCCCTATACCCCGATGAAACAGGAAACATAGATGAATATCATTCTCAGCATCACAGTAAACATACAGAGTATACGGAATAACCACACCATATTCCAGAAAACGGGTTATCAAAAATTTTAGTTTTGAAATTTAAAGAAAACATTTTCAACAACCCATAATAGAAAAGAGGGTGGAGACTCACACAAGCATATAAATATACCAACAATCATAATGAAATGACCGAATGAAGTGTCGATCAATCAGGTTTATACAATACACAATAGGTCTCAGGTGTTACATAATACATCCATTATACAATTACAACGGTTTGGGCCACACGCCCGAATAAAGACTGATCATAACTAGATAACCAAAAATGGAGGCGTCTACATAAATATCCCGTGATACCCACAAAATGTCACGGCTCCTCAAAAGACAAAGGGATGGGAAGGTCATTACGGGCGACCATGCGGCAGAACACCTGGACGAATAAAGAATATACATACACAACAAGAAAATGAAGAACCGGTCAGAGGTCGATTTAATATGATCACTAGATAAATGACGGGTATGACAATAATGTACAGGTAAGCATGGATGATAATCAAACATGGTAACATCAAGTAAAGAACTAAGACAGATAAATGATTATTCAAAATGAAATCCAATTATACAAGAATTAAAAGGGCTTATAAGCCTTTTTCATCTTTCATCATTTCAATTCCATCTTCTTTCCATTCCTTATCAGGAATGCATTTATTACCATGTGCTCTTTATGGAACTTATCTCAATAGTATGCTCTTTGTGGCATATCCTTTGCTCTTTATGGCATTAATGTTCCATCGAGTCCAACTCGATAATAGAATAGTTATAAATATAAATATAACAATTCTAAGACCGCCCGTCCGGGTTTCCCCACTGTGCGCGTCCCTAAATAACCATCATCTTCCAGGGCCTAACATAAGACAACCTGGGATCCTATCGAAAACGTCGGGAAGCGGCCATATGCCTGCGGGGTAGTCAAGACCACACCCAGAATCTCCTACCCATCGCAGAAAATATAAAACAATCGCTCATATGGCCTAGGACTATATCCACCCTGCATTCACTAGCCAGGGGGATTCACCTCACGCACGGACTTCCCTTAAGATGGTATTTAGAGAGGTGTGTAACATCCAATTATTTATATCCATTACATGATTTTAGTAAATTATCATTTACGTGATTCATGTTACATCTTTGCCAAATGCATTATGATTATGGAATTTACAGCATCCTAATAACCTCGAAGAATATTTAACTCCCAAGTTATTTCTCCCAAATGTCCCTTTTTGGACTTATGATAATCCATCAAGATAGACTAGTTGCAATGACTCCTAAAGTCTCCCAATTCGACCTTAAGATCCCCTAGGTGTTTATACAACTATGCGAAAGAAGAAATGCCTAAACATTACTTTTAAATTTCCCTTAAAAGAACCCTAGATGAACCCTTTCGAGTCTAGGGAGTCGACCCAACTCAACTAATACTCTAAAACCCTATATTTACTTCATTTAAGAAGGTCCATACTCAACAATCCTAAAGAAAAGGATTAAAATCTAAAAAGAAAAAAAATTTGAAAAAGTGCAGGGTTTTCGAATAGATTCGGGACCTAACCGAATCGATTCGGTCAGAAGATATGGGATTCTGCATTTGCCGAATCGATTCTCCCATAAGGCCGAATCGATTCGCCCAGGAAAACTCGGTTTCTGCATAGATGCCGAATCGATTCGGACAAGGCCGAATCGGTTCGGTTCACAAGACCTGAGCACTGGACCTAAGCGAATCGATTCGCCCAGAGGGCCGAATCGATTCGGGCCTGCAATTTTGCCAAGAATGGCTATGGATTCTTGGACTCCAAACTCTACCCCAACTCAAATCTACTTAAACCAAAATCATTTATCATCACCAATAGATCATATGTACTACTAGTGACCACCTTAAACCTCATTCATCATCCCGACCATATTTACATGGATCAAAACCCACAAATACATAAAGAAAACCCTAATCTAATTAATATAGGGTTAAAACACCATTATCATACAAATCATCTATCTTAAACCTTAAATAGCAAGTAGAAACTTGCCATGATTCTGAAATTGCAGATTTCCTTTGGTGTAGGAGCAAGAATCCCTCTCAATTCTTCAATCTCTCTCTTATCTTCTCTCTTGTTCTCCTCTCTTATTCTCCCTAGGTTAGAAGTGAAGTTAGGGAAATTAGAAGACTTAGTAAGTCTAAGTCGTGGCTTAAGACAAAAGTCCCACTTAATTAACCAATAGTGCGATAAAATAATACGCAAGTGCATATCTAAGACATAATCAGTCAAAAATGCCCAAAACCTCAAAATACAATATGGTACATTATTTGACTATCTCACACGTTCCGGATTCAACTACAACCTCCAAATTATTATTTGGACATTTTATAATTCACTTTAAGTTTCGGTCTCTTTATTAAGACAAATATCTTATTAGATTCGTATGATGTAATAAAACATAGCACGACAATATTCACCCACAATTATTAGACATGTGCAAACTCATAGTGAATATTAACTTTTCTCCATTAAATTAATACTCAATACATAATCCCACGTTTATATCTAATTACCATACCTAGTAATTTATATAAAATACGTTCTCATAAGCGAGGGTTATTACATACTCCCCCCCTTATGAGGGAATTTTGTCCCCAAAATTCAAGCGTACCTTATGAGAAGAGATGTGGATACTTTTCCCGCATGTAATTCTCAAGCTCCCACGTTGATTCTTTAGCATTATGGTGACTCCATTGAACCCGCACCAAAGGCAAAACACGAGATCTCAATCTACGCTCCCCATACTCTAATATCGCAACCGGTTGCTCTTCATATGAAACATCGGGTTGCAAATCAATATCTTCGAAAGGAATGTGCCATAGGGCACCTTCACACCTTCTATATTTCTTTAGGGAGGAAACATGGAACACATCATAAATTTGTTGTAATGGTTCTGGTAAAGCGAGTTGATATGCCACGGGACCCACCTTTGCAATAACTGGAAATGGTCCAACAAAATGCGGCGCAAGTTTCCCCTTTTTATCGAAATGCTTTATCCCTCTCATAGGCGACACTCTAACCAAAACTTGGTCTCCAGCCTCCAATTCCATGTCACCGACCCGCATCGGCATAGCTCTTTTGACGATCTTGGGCTATCCGAATGCGATTTCGAATCGACTCAATCTTTGAGGAAGTATCTTGGATCATTTCAGGCCCAAGAAATTTATTATCACCCACCTCCAACCAACAAGCGGGTGATCTACACGGCCTTCCATACAAAGCCTCGTAAGGTGCCATTCCAATTGTGAATTGGTAAGAGTTATTATAGGCAAAGTCAACCAATGGGAGATATTGTTCCCAACCACCCTTGAAGTCAAGCATACACATACGAAGCATATCCTCCAACATTTGATTTACCCTTTCCGTTTGGCCGTCTGTTTGAGGATGGTATGACGTGCTTAACCTCAGTTCGGTCCCCATCGCTTCTTGGAAACTCCTCCAAAAGTGGGAAACGAAAATTTTGTCTCTATCGGAGACTATATTCAAAGGCACCCCATGGAGTCTCACCACCTCCTCGATGAACAAGCGAGCATACCGAGCGGTGTCATAATCTGTCCGAACAGGTAGAAAGTGGGCCGACTTTGTCAACCGGTCGACTATTACCCAAATAGAATCACACCCTCTTTGTGATCTCGGCAATCCCATGATAAAATCCATCGATATACTTTCCCATTTCCACATGGGGATCTCCAGGGATTGTAACAAACCTATCGGTTTCTGATGATCGATATTGACCAGTTGACAAGTAGCGCATTGTGATACAAATTCCGAAATATCCCTCTTCATACCCGACCACCAGTACTGACGGCGCATATCCTGATACATTTTATCCCCACTTGGATGAACCGTAAACCGGGACCCATGAGATTAAACCATCACTGCCCGCCTCAAATCTCCTTCCTCCGGAACGATGAGCCTTCCATGGAAGCGCAACCCACCCTCGGAACCAATCGAGTAGGACTCTGCTCCCTCGGACAGCAATCGGCGAATCAGGTCTTGACACTCCTTATCCTTTCCTTGAGATTATACCACCCTTGCCACAATGGTAGGAGTAATAGTCATTACCGACATGAATGCTCTCCCCATCGCATCCTCCTAACCGAGTTCCTTCCATTTAGCTTTCCAAACCTCAGCTAATTCTCCATCAGGCTTCCTACTCAAGGCGTCCGCTACAACGTTGGCCTTACCCGGATGATAATGAATATCAAATTGATAATCTTTTACGAACTCTAACCATCGGCGCTGTCTCATATTCAAGTCCTTCTATGAGAACAAATATTACAGCAATTTGTGGTCCGTGAAAAGACTAAACTTCTCTCCCAAGAGATAATGCCTCCATATTTTTAAGGCAAAAACAACTGCGGCTAGTTCTAGGTCATGCACCGGATAATTTCTTTCATGGGGATTCAACTTACGGGAAGCATAAGCGATAGCCCGTCTCTCTTGCTGAAGTACACTTCCCAATCCCTGAAGAGATGCATCGGTGAAGACTAGATATTCCAATCTTGGTTTTGGCAAAGTAAGGACCGGAGCCGATGTCAATCTATCCTTAAGTTCATCAAATGCAGCTTGGCAAGAATCATCCCAAATAAAGTTCACCCCTTTCCGGGTTAAGTTAGTCAAAGGGCTAGAAATCTTGGAGAAACCCTTGATGAACCGACGGTAATAACCCGCCAATCCCAGAAAACTACGAACTTCTGTAGGTGTCGTGGGTTGACCCCACTCCCTCACTGCAATCACCTTACTAGGATCCACCGATATACCTTGGGCCGACACCACATGACCCAGAAATTGAACTTCCTTCAACCAAAAGCCACATTTCTCAAACTTGGCATACAGTTGATGGTCTCACAGTCTCTGTAGGACTAACCTCAAATGCATAGCATGTTCAGACTCCGTTCTTGAGTAGACTAGAATGTCATCGATGAACACAATAACAAACTGGTCAAGGAAATCCCGAAACACTATGTTCATCAGATCCATAAACACAGCAGGAGCATTGGTTAGTCCAAAGGGCATGACCAAAAATTCATAGGATCCGTATCGGGTCAGAAATGCAGTCTTGGACACGTCCTCCTCCCGTATCCTTAGTTGATGATACCCCGTCCTCAAATCGATTTTAGAGAAGTACATCGCTCCTCGAAGTTGATCAAACAAGTCATCGATACGAGGTAAAGGGTATTTGTTCCGGATGGTGACTTTATTCAATTCTCTATAGTCCACACATAACCGGAGAGAACCATCTCTTTTCTTAACGAACAACACTGGAGCACCCCATGGTGATGTACTACGCCTAATAAACCCCTGCTCTAACAACTTTTGGATCTGATCTCTCAACTCCCTCATCTCCACAGGAGCCATTCGATAAGGAGCTTTAGCAATCGGTCGAGTTCCCGGCATTAAATCAATTACAAACTCTATTTCTCGACTTGGAGGTAATCCCGGTATCTCTCGAAAAACATCTTCAAAATCTCTAACAATTGCAAGAGAATTTAGGGGAATCAAAACATCCTTAGATTCATCTTCCGCAATACAATATAAATAAGCACTCGTACCCCCTTCCATGCAAGGCATAACAACCAGGAACATTTCTTGTCCCGGAACTGCAAAAACTATGCTTTTCCCATAACAATTTACTAACGCACGGTATTTCACTAGCCAATCCATACCCAATATTACATCGTACCCGACCATATCAAGGACGAGCAAGTCAGCTTCAAAACACAAGTTACCCAGATTAATCCCTACTTTTTTTTTACAAACAAAGAAAATTAAGGAACCATCGCCCATAGAAGATTCAACGCTAGTGAAGGTACTTTCGGCAGATTTAATCAATCCCGTGGTCTGGGCAAAACTTCTAGAAATAAAAGACTGTGTAGCACCCGTATCAAATAGTACTCGACCCATATGCCCATGAATGAAAAACTTACCCTCGATTGCTGGCGGTGCCGGAGGAGCTGGAGGAAGCATAGCCTCCTGAATATGGTAAACCCGCCCATACTGCAATTGCCCCTGCTGAGGAGGAGCGATCTAATTTGGTTCCTGGGGTGGAAACTGTACATACGGCTGTTGTGGGGCCTTAGGAAGATGCCCTCCAACCAACTGAGGACACGCCCTTTTATAATGGCCCAACTCCCCACACTGAAAACATTTATTAGCCGCATTCTCCTGATTCCTACCTTGATTGTTTCGAAATTGCCCCGCACCTCGGCCCTGCTGGCCCCTACCTCCATTTCCACCTCTACCTCCCTGTTGTTTTTGTTGACCACCTTGACCCGGCCTGTTATTATTATTGTTGCCCCCAGCGTTAAACCCACCGAAACGTTGACGCTTGGACAAATCCCCTTGCTGAGGATCCCTCTCTTTCTACTTGTTCCCCGAGGATTGGGACGAAGAAGATGTTCCCCCTCCTCTCCCATTTCCTCCAGGTCTCACCACTTGCCCCATTGCTGCAGCCTTCTTATTGTTTTGCACAAATAATCTATGTTCTTGACAGTGAAGTAAAGCAGCATTCATCACATCCCCAAAGGTTAACAAAGATAGATTTCCAAGAAAATGTTGTTTTATTCGCCAGTGCAACCCTCCTACAAATTTGGAGATCCTCTTCGCTTCCGGAGTCACTTCATCCGGTATAAAGCTTGCTAACCGGGTAAACTCTTCTTCGTACTCGGCAACCGATCTCTCCCCTTGTACCAAATCTTGAAGTTTCCTCTGCATCTCCCTTTGAACTGCGGGAGGGAAATATTTCCCATCAAACAGAGTCCAAAAATCGGTGATTGACATTGTATCCCTTTGTTCAGGCGTCGTCATTGACTCCCACCAGTGTAAGGCCGAACCGACAAGCTTAAAAGTAACGAGGATTTGCTTACTCTCCTCACTACATTCCACCATCCTTAGATGGCGCTGCATATCCTTCTTCCACTGGTTTGCCTTAATAACGTCAGAACCTCCCTCAAATTCCGGGGGATGACCTTTTAGGAAAGATTCTCTTACCCGTTCCCACTGAGAAGGTCCCGTAGGAACTAGTACTTCTTGTCCTCTCGCTTGAACTTGTGGAATTTGTTGTGCCACTGCAGTCATCGCTGCATTAACAGCTTGGGCGACGATATTTGCCACATCAGCGGCACTAATATTCCCCGGTGGTGGCGGTGGAGGACCAACCTCATCCTCAACAACTCTATTACGTCTAGCGGGACGTCCTCTCTTTGGCGGCATCTGAGATAGAGAAGAGATAGAGTTAGAGTATATATAAAACAATCTATCTAGAAGAAGATCGCATACGTAAGCAATAAGAAAATCCTAACATTAAGCTCTATATCATAGAACGCTACGGTAGAACATGACAAGTTCGCATAGATCCTAAAGACTCTAGAACCTGATGCTCTGATACCATCTGTGACAACCCGCTATCCGAAATAAAGGGTGGCCAGCCCTATACCCCGATGAAACAGGAAACATAGATGAATATCATTCTCAGCATCACAGTAAACATACAGAGTATATGGAATAACCACACCATATTCCAGAAAACGGGTTATCAAAAATTTTAGTTTTGAAATTTAAAGAAAACATTTTCAACAACCCATAATAGAAAAGAGGGTGGAGACTCACACAAGCATATAAATATACCAACAATCATAATGAAATGACCGAATGAAGTGTCAATCAATCAGGTTTATACAATACACAATAGGTCTCAGGTGTTACATAATACATCCATTATACAATTACAACGTTTTGGGCCACACGCCCGAATAAAGACTGATCATAACTAGATAACCAAAAATGGAGGCATCTACATAAATATCCCGTGATACCCGCAAAATGTCACGGCTCCTCAAAAGACAAAGGGATGGGAAGGTCATTACGGGCGACCTTGCGGCAGAACACCTGGACGAATAAAGAATATACATACACAACAAGAAAATGAAGAACCGATCAGAGGCCGATTTAATATGATCACTAGATAAATGACAGGTATGACAATAATGTACAGGTAAGCATCGATGATAATCAAACATGGTAACATCAAGTAAAGAACTAAGACAGATAAATGATTATTCAAAATGAAATCCAATTAAACAAGAATTAAAAGGGCTTATAAGCCTTTTTCATCTTTCATCATTTCAATTCCATCTTCTTTCCATTCCTTATCAGGAATGCATTTATTACCATGTGCTCTTTATGGCACTTATCTCAATAGTATGCTCTTTGTGGCATATCCTTTGCTCTTTATGGAATTAATGTTCCATCGAGTCCAACTCGATAATAGAATAGTTATAAATATAAATATAACGATTCTAAGACCGCCCGTCCGGGTTTCCCCACTGTGCGCGTCCCTAAATAACCATCATCTTCCAGGGCCTAACATAAGACAACCTGGGATCCTATCGCAAACGTCGGGAAGCGGCCATATACCTGCGGGGTAGTCAAGACCACACCCAGAATCTCCTACCCATCGCAGAAAATATAAAACAACCGCTCATATGGCCTAGGACTATATCCACCCTGCATTCACTAGCCAGGGGGCTTCACCTCACGCACGGACTTCCCTTAAGATGGTATTTAGAGAGGTGTGTAACATCCAATTACTTATATCCATTACATGATTTTAGTAAATTATCATTTACGTGATTTATGTTACATCTTTGCCAAATGCATTATGATTATGGAATTTACAGCATCCAAATAACCTCGAAGAATATTTAACTCCCAAGTTATTTCTCCCAAATGTCCCTTTTTGGACTTATGATAATCCATCAAGATAGACTAGTTTCAATGACTCCTAAAGTCTCCCAATTCGACCTTAAGATCCCCTAGGTGTTTATACAACTATGCGAAAGAAGAAATGCCTAACATTACTTTTAAATTTCCCTTAAAAGAACCCTAGATGAACCCTTTCGAGTCTAGGGAGTCGACCCAACTCAACTAATACTCTAAAACCCTATATTTACTTCATTTAAGAAGGCCCCTACTCACCAATCCTAAAGAAAAGGATTAAAATCTAAAAAGAAAAAAAATTTGAAAAAGTGCAGGGTTTCCGAATCGATTCGGGACCTAACCGAATCGATTCGGTCAGAAGATATGGGATTATGCATTTGCCGAATCGATTTTCCCATAAGGCCGAATCAATTCGCCCAGGAAAACTGGGTTTCTGCATAGATGCCGAATTGATTCGGACAAGGCCGAATCGGTTCGGTTCACAAGACCTGAGCACTGGACCTAAGCAAATCGATTCGCCCAGAGGGCCAAATTGATTCGGGCCTGCGATTTTTGCCAAGAATGGCTATGGAGTCTTGGACTCCAAACTCTACCCCAACTCAAATCTCCTCAAACCAAAATCATTTATCATCACCAATAGATCATCTGTACTACTAGTGACCACCTTAAACCTCATTCATCATCCCGACCATATTTACATGGATCAAAACCCACAAATACATAAAGAAAACCCTAATCTAATTAATATAGGGTTAAAACACCATTATCATACAAATCATCTATCTTAAACCTTAAATAGCAAGTAGAAACTTGCCTTGATTCTGAAATTGCAGATTTCCTTTGGTGTAGGAGAAAGAATCCCTCTCAATTCTTCAATATCTCTCTTATCTTCTCTCTTGTTCTCCCTAGGTTAGAAGTGAAGTTAGGAAAATTAGAAGACTTAGTAACTCTAAGTCGTGGCTTAAGACAAAAGTCCCACTTAATTAACCAATAGTGCGATAAAATAATACGCAAGTGCATATCTAAGACATAATCAGTCAAAAATGCCCAAAACCTCAAAATACAATATGGTACATTATTTGACTATCTCGCACGTTCCGGATTCAACTACAACCTCCAAATTATTATTTGGACATTTTATAATTCACTTTAAGTTCCGGTCTCTTTATTAAGCCAAATATCATATTAGATTCGTATGATGTAATAAAACATAGCATGGCAATATTCGCCCACAATTATTAGACATGTGCAAACTCATAGTGAATATTAACTTTTCTCCATTAAATTAATACTCAATACATAATCCCACATTTATATCTAATTACCATACCTAGTAATTTATATAAAATACGTTCTCATAAGCGAGGGTTATTACAACAACTTCCCTCCAATTTCAACGCTGCTCTGCGTTTCGTGCATGGGGTGTCTCGCAATGCGAAATCCAAACAAGGAACCACCCCGTTACACTACTCCTTGTCAACGTCGATCCTGGAGATCCATTATGCCACACATAAATATTGACAGAACTTCTCTCTACTCTCAATAATGTACTACATTTCGTGCGTGGGGTGTCTCGCAAAGTGAAATCCAAACAAGGAACCGCCTCGTTACACTACTCTTTGACAATGTCGATCATATAGGTCCATAATGCCGCACATACCATATATACCATATTATACTACTACTAAAACTAACATCTCCAGTAATATCCTTGGGATGATGTAACCGAAATATTCCTTAAATGCGATGCATCAACCCCCATCAATCTAGTACATCATAATCATCCAAGATGTACTCCACAAAGATTCTATATCCTTTAATCTATAGGATATATAAATATATATGTATAGGCATTTCATTCTAACCATATATATATATATATATATATACACACCATCATCCAATCCCATGACCATGTATACATACCATATATGATGTACAAAGGCCATGCACAAATAAATACCCGGCTATATATAGCGCCGATAAACTGCATCAATGCTATCATCTTCCCAGTGCCCGACTCACGTAGCAATACTGGGGCCACCATGGTGGGACTAAACGACACCCATCTCGTGGTAAACTCACGCACACGACGTCCCGGGAAGTGATCATAGATCCAAACCGGCAATGAGACGAAACATACCCACCACGTCTCATCCCAAAAATACATATATATATATATATATATATATATATATATATATATATATATATATATATATATATCATATAATAACACATGGGATGACTATGACCTGGGGAATATCCACACCCTTCTTTTCTAGCCAGGATGCTCACCCTCTACTCGCGCAACTTCCCAATGATAGCATGAGTGGGGTATGCTTAACCAATTAAGTATATATATCATTCACATGCATAATATATATACATCCATATGATCCAATCATATAATTAAACATTAAACCATCATATACGGTTTAAATGTCCATACCATGTATATCCACAACATAAATATATATCCATATTCATATCTATATAGATATATACACATATACTCACATATCCAAATATACAACTAATTCTCGTTCATAGGCATACGAGATGTAACTCGGCTATAAGTATACATAATCCTCAATATACAACCCGTCTCCAGTAACTTATTTAATTTACCTCGATGGGTGAATACAATTTCTCACTTGAAACATATTCAATCATTTTTTTCCTATGATGAATAGTCTCCCAAACATCATATGTATATATATACTTATATATACCACATTAAGGTTATCACCCAAAATTTTGTGTAGGAAACCAGTACTACACATACCATCTATATCCGAAAGCAAATCAATATCTTCAATACAAATTGTGACTAAAGGCATACACCTAACCAAAAGTCTACAAACCTCAACTTATTCCACTTTGTTTCGAGTGTTGGAATCCCATGTCATTATTCCACTTAATTCTGTGTAAGCTATCATAACTAGAACTGTACTACCATCTATTTTAGTTAATAGTACGATCCCAAGCCATTCCCAATTTCACCTATGGTTCAAATGAATCTCAAGAACCCTTACTCCTATTGAGTTATCAATTGTTCCTTAGTCTAAACATTTCTAAGGATATGAGACCCCTCCCTCTTTAAGAGTATGCGACCACTCTCTTCCATTTGGCCCCAAATTGTATCTTAACAATATCCTATCCTTATAAGGAGTTGACATAGATGTCGACCTAGAAATTTCACAACAACATGAATATTTCTTATCCAATTATTCCAAGAAGTCCCCACTATCATATACTAAGTGAGAGACCCCCTATAAGTCAGCAAAGGATATCTCTTACTACATAAGAGAAAGCCCCAAATCAATAAACCCAACCAAAAAGGGCTAGAAGTCCTCCTAGATAAACCCCATAAAACAACCATCAAGGAAACCCCTAAGAATAAACTCCAAAAGAAAAAAAAGGGGAAAAAGATCTCCCATTCTAGGGCTAAAACAGGGGACCGGTCGACCGCTCCCAGAACCCCGGTCGACCACGGGTCCAAATTTTGCTTACGAAGAAATGCAGTAGGCTTTTCCCTTAAGGCGCGGTCGACCGGCCATACCAGTTATCTTGGACGATTTTTCCTTTTTCAGCATCCCTAATTCCTCAAACACCCAAATATCATCACCAAGCCCCCAAATCTTTAACCCAATAATATTATTAACAAGAAAACCCATCCTACATCTCACCCCAACCATTTATATGTCATTAAACCATATAATAACATTGATTTCAAGATTTAAACCCAAAAATCTAGGTTTTGATGTTTATACCCAAAAACCATTTCTTTAACCCACAAATTATGAAATAAAATACACAAATGACTTATTTAGCAAGATTAAATACTTGCCTCAGATTTGTAGAGGTTGGATCGTCCTTGATGTCGCGGTTTTGGGCCGGAATCTCCAAGCTTTCTTCCTCTTTCTCTTCTTTTCTTCTTCCTTTCTCTTTTATTTCTCCCTCTAGGGCTTTTTCTCTCTTTCTCTCAAATGAGAAATGGCTTCATCCGTAAGCCACTAATCCTTTTAAAACAATAAACCCAATTTCAGTGTTAATACACAATTTAAATGACTCGTTTACTCCAATTCGAGCCAACTGACTTAAAAATAAACCGGAACCGAAATAAAACTCAATGACAGTCATTTTGACTATCTCGACCCTTTCGGGATCGATGGTACACTCAAAATCATCATTCGGAATCCTTTAAAATATTCTCTATTTTTGGGCCTCAATTCCCAAATTTTAAAATTCTCCAATTTAATTAAATTTTATTTTCCCAAAAATTTAATTTCTCAGTCTCAAAAGTCTTGGGGTGTTACACAACCCACAGTGAAACCATCCGAACTCTACCACTGGCAGTCAAACCTCGAACCACCCTTACACCACCCGCCGGTGTCGGAACCCGAACGCCCAGACCTGTCATGACAGCTGCCTTATCTCCGACCCGTGATCCAAACCAACCCGCGGTAAACCCGCTAAACCGCGAACCCGCCTTACCCGAGATCCAGCCCAACCCGACCTCACCAAACCGCGACCCAACACCAGCCATACACGACTCTTTCAATCCCAATAAAATCGGATCAACCTCCCTTATCACCCCCTTTACCTGCAAATCACAAAACAAAAACCCAACAAGTCTATGACTTATCCAAATGAGATCGCAAAAAAATCTCTCATCCAAAAAACAAAGATCGTGGGTCAATAAAAGAGAAGGTGCATCTCATTTAAAAGGGGACTCTCATAAAAAAAACAGAGAGAAGTAAACAGAGAGAGAACGTGAGAGACAGGAAAAAAGAAAAAAAGAGGGTAGAAAAATAGTCAGAAAAAAAAAATATAGTTTTAGGTTTAGAAAAATTTGTAGGTTCAGTTTTTGCTATTAGTTTTATAATCCAGTCGAATTTTTATGACAAGTTTGGGACGCGTGTTCATGTACAGTTGACACAAGAAATTATTGCGTATTGTATTCTTTCTCTTATTCTTTAATTTCTTGTTCTTTAATTGTGTTTGTGCTAAATCTTTGATTATATCTGGCTGAACACCCCATTCAAGGGGTGGGATGAAACGCGTATCTTTAGTTATTTTATTTGAATAATTGTTCATTGATGTGTTCTAGGCTAATTAAATTGGGAAAAATCGCACATTAATTTATATAACAAGAGTTAATAAATTAATGTTGAAAATTAATATTTGATTTTTGGATTTGACGTAGAGATAAGTATTATTATTAAATTTAATTATTAATTTTGTATATGCAATTCAAATATTTGTACAAATTTTAATAAATTAATCTTAGCGGATATTTTGTTGAAATGAGTGTGAATCTTAATTTATTTTTATGTTGTGACTATTCCCAATTTAATTGCTGAAAAAGATAAAATTGAATTTAGGATTGTAACGAGAGTTAAATTTTAAATTCAATATTATTTCAAACTATTCAATTGAATAATTGGGACATTAAATTAATTTGACTACGTGTGTAATACCACCTCTTGTTTCTTCTCATAAATTCTAAACTAGATTACTTTTTAAATTTTCGTAGTCATTTTAGTTGCATAAATTTTTGTTTCCTCCCTTGAAATTTGTTTTTAAATATAAAAAAACATTTAAAAAATTTAAAAACACAAAAATATTTTTAATAAAAATTGAAATTGCAAGTTTTCACGATAACTGTTTCAACTCTTGAAATTGGATTGATACCCAAATTTGCCACGATACTGAATTTTTAACAAGTTTTGTAGGTGATTCCAGGAATTTTGATACTCGAAATTTGACCGCAACGACATTCCAAATCCATATCCGAAGGAACACAAATAAAGAGTTATCAAATTGTGCCGCCGCCGATTTCTTAAAGATTGAAGCCCGTGAAGATTTGTAATTTTCATTTTTATTTTTTATTTTTTATTTTTAGTGTATTTATTCCTTCATCGCCCCCATTAGACTGGTTTTTTAGGATTATTGAGGCCTTGTAATTAATTGGGGTACATTTTGACACCGATTTATTTTTGTAATAATTATTCTAAAAAAAAACAAAAAAAAAAGCGAAAAAGGAAACCGGACAAGCTAGAGAGAGGGCATCCAAAGGCGAGGATTTAGATGCCTCTCTACTTTGGGTCGGTAGGACTCCCGGGAACGACTGAAGTAGGCGTACTTACCCCCGGTCGACTCAACTCGATCTTCACCCCACGTGTGTAAAAATCATGGGAGGTAAACTCTTTATCACTCGCGAATCTCCTGTAGGCGAGTCAATTTTTGTGTGCTACTTGTTCCTATATGCTTTTTATTTCTATATCGCACTTAAATTTGATGGTTTGATGAATAAATTTACTTAAGACCTATACCCGGTCATTGCAACGAGTTGGAATTTCATCACCCACTCAATCACATCTCCATTTGCTTGTTACATGTGCTCACTTAAATTAAAATCAATCAACTAGCAAGCCAAGTAGGAACGGTGTTCATTCGGACCCTTTTGGAACGAGACCCTCGTAGGATACTCTAGTGAGTCCTTTCCACCCCTACAAATCGTCATTCAACTATCTTAAGACTTTCAGTGAGGTCGCCCAGTCAAACGGGTTTGTGCTTTCCCCAGCATGGTACCGGATAGTTTTTTATTGTAGTAGCTAGTGTGGTGATCCTTAACTAGTAAGCCTCTTGTCTCTCGGGAAGAAAGTATGAGCACACTTTTACCGGGGAGGCCTAAGATTCGATGATTTTCTCACCCGCGGACTAATTAAAATTGACTACCCAGTCACTTAACTTGAAGATAATAATTTGGTTATATGCTCATTCGGACTTGTTCCATTTGTATACGTGTCTAGATTGTTCCTTTAGGAAGTCCAATTTTCGCTCCATCTGTCAGTTTTTCCCACGTAAATCCATCGCTCCTTTTTCTCGCTTTTCTAAACTATTTTTTCCAAACATCAAAAATCGAAAAATATTATTTATTTACTTATTTTTTTTGCCTCATTCTTCTCTCCAACCACCACAACTATTTTTCATTTTTCGTTCCTCGATTTACAAAAATCCAAAACTATTTTTCATTTTTTTTCACAAAAATCCAAAAATATTTTTTCGTTGTTTTTATGCCAAATTGGCACCGAATTGATCATCGCTTAACACGTTCTCCTAGTGATCCATCTCTAAATTCCCCCTTAGGTGATTGTGATCTTCTCATTGATTTTCCTCCTTATCTCCCCGATCCATGTTCATCTTTCTCAGAGACGCCTAGTTCTCCCACTTCCCCTGGTTCTGTTACCCCACCCATCATGGTCGATGAAAGCGCTTTATGGGACTTCGTTCCCTCGATTACGGCCACTCCGCCTTCATGTATCTTCCTTTATCCCACTCCGGCCGTGCAATTTGAAATTCTCCCCGTGACTATTTCTATGTTGGTCAGATTTCATGGCCTTGAACGTGAGTCTCATTACACGCACTTGCGGAAATTTCTCACTGTGTGCACTACTTTTAAAAATCAAAACTTAGACGAAGAGAATGTTCATCTTCAGTTGTTTCCCTTTTCTCTTCATGATAATGCATCCATGTGGCTCCATTCCTGGCCCCTGGATTCTATCCAAACTTGGGAACAACTTGTCAAGAAATTCATGTCTAAGTTCTATCCCATGAGCAAAACAAATGAAATGCACCAAGCAATTCAGGATTTTCGTCAAAAGCCTACTGAACAGTTTTGTGAAGCATGGGGCCATTTTCAAGACTATATTAATAATTGCCCACATCACGGTCTCGAGAAAATTCACTTAGTCCATAGTTTTTACAATGGTCTTATCCCTTATTTTCGCACCATGATTGAATCCATGCATAAAGAGAAGTTCATGCATTTAACTCCCACTACCACCTATAATTTTCTCCTTGAATTAGGCGATGACTCCCAAGATTGGGAGGGCACCAATGCATTTTCGAGATCTGACCCTCCACGTGTAGGGAACACTTATGAGGTGAAAAAATGATCCTGATTTTAAAACTTTTCTACACAGCTTACACTCATTGACTACAACTATTGACGCTCTCAGTTGTACTATGCAACAAAATGTTTCACTTTCTAAACAAGCAATGACTGTCAATGATTCTAGTTTGACTTCTTGCAGTGTCTGCTTAAGTCGAGATCATTTAGCTCATTTGTTCCCGCTCCTGCAAGATGATCCCGAACCCATCATGGCCCAAGCATGTGCCTTTGATACCACTAGGAAACCCGTTCCCCCGTTATTTACTTACAATCCTAACAATAGGAATCACCCATATTTCTCTTATAAGTACGACCACCACTCCTCTCCTTCCCAACCACAACAACATGTTGGTGGCCACTTGGGTTTCCACACAACCCACAAAGGCAACGTCGCCCTCCTGTCCCGTATCAGTCTACTTCTCACCATCAATCGCACTTTCCATCTTTCTTTGTCCCCCATGACGGTCATTCACAGAACAATAATCAGCTTGTTCCTGTTCCCCCTCCTTCCTTTGAGTGTTCACAACCGCTTAATTATCAGCGCGAGTTGGTTCCCCAACCATCTTATGCCCCTCCGCCCAATTCCTACACCTCTTCTCTCAAGAATCTCCTCACTCAGTTTATGACCACTCAGAGTCAAGCCCTCCAATGACATGAGCAGCGTTTCAACCAATTCGAGTATGAGTGAGAGAAAGGTCATTTTCCCAGTCAACCCATTTCTAACCCTAAGGGGAATGGAAAAGACTCTGTGTACGAGGTTGGTTCCACTTCCAATTCACCAAATTACCAAACGGATATAAAATCGGTGTCTACTCTTCACTTGGGAAAACAAGTTAATAATGGTGTTCATGCTCCCATTAATGTCCCACATATGCCCATCCCATCTATCGAGCCTCTTTCTAAGGTTACCCCACCATCTAAATCCCCATTTTACACTTTGTCCAATCCTCCCGAGCCCACATCTATTTATGTGCCGGAAGCACCCTTCCCTCATCGGTTGGCTCCCACTAAGAAAGTCCAGCAATTTGATGAGATCAAGAAAGTCTTTCAGAATTTTCACATTAACATTCCTTTCCTCACCACGATTCAACAAGTCCCTTCGTATGCCAAATTTTTGAAGGACTTGTGCACTGTTAAGCGTAGAACCAATGTTCCGTGTGATGTTTTCCTCACTGAGCAAGCTACTTCCCTTATCCATAATAATGGTGTTGTGAAGTATAAAGACCCTGGTCGTCCAACTGTCTCTTGCATGTTAGGCAATAATTTCACTACTAGTGCTTTACTTGATCTTGGGGCTAGTGTTAAAATGTTACCTTACTCCCTCTACCTTGAGTTAGGTTTACAAAACATGAAACCTACACGAGCTACTCTTCAATTTGTTGATTCTTCCGTGAAAGTAGCTAAAGGAATCATTGAAGACGTTTTGGTGAAAGTTTCAGACTTTTACTATCCTGTGCATTTTATCATCTTAGACACTCCTGCGCCCGACCCAACCAATACTCCTATCATATTGGATCGTCCTTTTTTGGCCACTGCCAATGCCATCATCAATTGTCGTGATGGGTCCATGCATCTCTATTTTGGCAACATGACTGTAGAAGTCAATATATTCCACCTTATGCAACAACCGGCTGATGTCGATTCAATTGATGAGGTGTGTGTGATTGACTCCTTAGTTAACAAAATATTGGACCAAACTTACCCTACCGATCCTCTCCAACAATGTTTGGCTCATTTTGGATCCGACTTTGACATTGATTCCTCCATCTCTGAACTCAATGCCATGTTAGATTCCACTCCACTACTGGATACTTCCTCTTAGGATCCTCCATTCGATCCCCTCTATGGTGATACTCTTCACTATGTGGATCACCCTGTTCCACCTTATGAACTCCCTGCCATATCAGATTCCTCCCCTATATGCACCGAGAACTCTCCGACTTTGTTTCTGCATCTGATTCCAATGTCACTTCTACAGGACCTACTAGTTTGGAGCTTAATCCCTTATCTCCTGAGTTGAAATATACTTTCTTATCCCCAACAACCATCACCCTGTCATCCTTGCTTCCAACTTGACCCCTACGCAAGAAGATCAATTAGTTTACACCCTTACTCAGCATAGCACTGCTATAGGATGGACCATTTCATACATTCACGGTGTGAACCCCAATGTTTGTAGTCATTGCATTCATTTAGAGGAGCATGCCAAGACTTCTCATGAACCCCAACATCGACTCAACCCTGCTATGAAAGAAGTCATGCGTGGTGAGGTTTTAAAACTGCTCGATGCTGGTATTATCTACCCTATATCAAACAGTTAGTGGGTCAGTCCCATTCATGTCGTACTGAAAAAGTCTGGTGTCACCGTCGTAAAAAAAAGTGATAATGAGCTTATTCCCACCCGTATACAAACGGGGTGGCGTATTTGATTTGACTATCGAAAGCTAAATGTTGTCACTCACAAGGAACATTTTCCTCTTCCTTATATTGACCAAATGCTCGAACATTTAACTGGTCATGCATATTACTGGTTCCTTGACGGTTATTCAGGATACAACCAAATTCCAATTACCCCTGAAGACCAAGAGAAAATTATATTCACATGTCCCTTTGGCACTTTTGCCTACTCTCACTTGCCCTTTGACCTTTGCAATGCACCCGTGACTTTTCAACGATGTATGATTAGCATTTTTAGTGAGATGGTAGAACATTTTCTTGAAATCTTTATGGATGATTTTTATGTGTTTGGTTCTTCCTTCGAGAAATTCCCTTCTCACCTCACTGTGGTCCTAAAATGTTGTCAAGAAAAGAAATTGATCCTCAATTGGGAAAAATGTCACTTTATAGTCAAAAGGGGGATTGTTTTAGGACACGTAGTCCCTCGCAATGGTATTGAAGTAGATAAAGCCAAAGTTGACATAATTTCCTCGCTTCCAATTACTAAGTCTGTTAAGGACATTCGCTCCTTCTTAGGACATGTGAGCTTCTAACGTCTTTTCATCAAGGACTTTTCTAATATAGCTCGAACTTTAACAATCCTTTTATCCAAAGATGTTCCCTTTGTCTTTGATGATGCGTGCGTTGCTTCTTTTGAGCGCCTTTAGGCCAAGATTACTTTTTCTCCTATCATTCATCCTCCTAATTGGTCTTTACCTTTTGAGCTCATGTGTGACACCTCTGATTTTTCTCTCGGTGTTGTACTTGGTCAAAGGGTTGATAAGCGCCAGCATGTCATTTATTATGCTAGTCGAACCCTCCATGATGCTCAACTTCATTACAAGACCACCGAAAAGGAGTTACTAGCTGTCATATTCACACTTGATAAGTTTAGGTCTTATTTCATCAGTTCACCTATCATCGTTTACACTGACCACGCGGCCCCGAGGCACCTTCTTCAGAAGAAGGATTTTAAGCCACGTTTGATATGGTGGATTCTCTTGGTTTAATAGTTTGACCTCGAAATTCGAGATAAGAACGAGTGCAAAAATTTTATTGCAGACCATCTCTCCCACCTCACTGTTACATCTAAATCTGATCCTATTACTATTTCTGAAACATTTCTCGATGAGCAACTTTTTTCTATACCTCTCCTTAGTATGTTAATATTGTTAATTTCCTTGTTATCGACCAACTGCCCAATCGTTTGTCAAAACAAAAGCGTTCTAAGTTTATGGCCCAGGTGAAGTTTTACTCTTGGTATGATCCCTTCCTTTTTAAGTATTTCTCTGATCAAGTCATTCGCCGATGTGTTCCTGACCATGAACAGTCAAGTATTCTCTCATTTTGTCACGATGATGCCTGTGGTGGCCATTTTAGCTCCAAGAAAATCGCCACCAAAATTTTGTAAAGTGGTTTCTACTGGCCCACTCTTTTTTAAGATGCCCACCACTACTGCCAGGCTTGTTCTAAATGCCAACAATCTGGGCATATCTCTCTTCGTCACATAATGCCCCTCACACCGATTCTCATCGTTGAAATCTTTGATGTATGGGGAATTGATTTCATGGGTCCTTTTCCCTCATCTCATGGCTTCCAATATATACTAGTTACAGTTAATTATGATTACAAATGGATTAAAGCCACAGCTTGTCGCACCAATGGCCATCGCATTGCGATCAGTTTTCTTAAGGAGTATGTCTTCACACATTTTGGAACTCCCAAAGCATTCATTAGTGATGGGGGTAAATATTTATGTAATCGAGTCTTTGAACATCTCGTCAAAAAGTATAGTGTTACCCACAAAGTTGGTCTCTCTTACCACCCTCAGACTAGTGGTCAAGTCGAAGTTTCCAACCGCGAAATCAAGCAAATCTTGGAAAAAAAATAGTTAATCCTAATAGGAAAGACTAGTCCTTACGCTTGAACAATGCTTTGTGGGCATACCGTACTGATTTTAAGACTCCGATTGGCATGTCTCCTTATCGCTTGGTCTTTGGTAAATCATGCCACTTACTTGTCGATCTTGAACATCATGCTTATTGGGCTATCAAAGCCCTTAATTTTGATACCAACGAGGTTGGCATTCATAGAAAACTGCCTATGATTTGTCCAAGAAGTACAATGACAAAATGAAGTGGATCCATAACCAAAGCATCCTCCGTAACGAATTCCACCCTAGTCAGAAAGTGCTACTATATAACTCCTGTCTTCATCTCTTTCCCAGAAAGTTAAAAACCCGGTTGTCTGGACCCTTTATTATTGTATTTGTTACTCCTTATGGTGCCATCACATTTCAAAATCCTAAGGATTGTAGCATATTTCAGGTCAACGGTCAACGATTGAAACCTTTCTTAGAGCTCGACCCCTCTCACATTGAAGGAATTGACCTTGTTGACCCCATTTATGAAGACTAATGCTTGAATATTAGTTCGGGGTATTTTTATCACCCCATTTTACTTCCGCCCCGTTCTTTCCTAGTTCTAATCCTTAGGGTGAGTTTCGATCGGTCTGGCTGAAGACGTTAAACTTAGCGCTACCGGGAGGTAGCCCATTGTTCATTGTTTCTGAGTATGAGTCTTACCCTTTTTGGGGGTGGTGTTTCACACCACCTAATGTTTTTCACATGCTTTGTATACTTGTACATATTTTTGTATCGCATTTGTTCTTCAGGTTCATCTATGCTCCATAATGCGATACATTTCACTAGTGGTTCATTATGTTAATACCATTCCTCCCTTGTGCTTTTCATTTTTATATATGGTTTTAAACATCGAGGATGATGTTCTCTTTTGTTAGGGGGTGCGAAATTTATCAACCTCGTACCTCTTTTGAAAATTTTCAGAAACAAGTGATTTTAAACTTTTTGTGCATTTAAAAATAAAATTTTATGATATGATTTGTCTATCATCCCTCTTTTAGAAATCTCAGAATACTTGTGTTTGACCAAAAAAATTACGCTTTTAACCTTAAATTAATTAATACCTCTGAAAAGCGTACTTGCACTATGAATTCTTAGACTCAGCAGTTTGCACTATCACGTTTACAATCAAAATTTGAAGAGTAACAATATTGTCAAGAGAGCCTTAAAAGATCATTAGTGGCGACTTAAACCCGTCAGATTTGAGCTTTTTACCTTTAATCGTTATCCTCTGAGTCACGAGTTGACTCAACTTTCTTTAGGTACCACATTTAATCGTTGCATGGTCTCATCATTTTTTCAAATTTTCTTAATCATTGAGAATGAAATTAACTTTCGAGTTGTAAGAAACATGTGTCTTGTAGTTTGTCCCGAGAACTAAACTGATTTTACCATATACTTACCACATTATCATTCTCCCATTTTCCATATTTCCCTTATTCGTATATACCCCAGATACCATCCACATATTAGTTCCCATCATTACTGTTGATGTAAAAAATTAGATCGCTCTAATTATTCAATCACAGATAAATAAAATGAGACAAAGATTTTTAAAGTGGTTCAGCCTTATAAGAATGGCCTACATCCACTATTATGTTATTGCTGAGTGTTTGGGAATTCTCGATTACAAGTTCTATCAAGAAATTCCCCTCCTCTTGAATGAGGGTGATACAAGGTATTTATAGCCCTTAGGCTGTACATGAAAGGGTGTCACATTAAATGATACACATATGAAAGGGTAATTCATTTAATGCTCTTCAAACGTGTGCGTCAAGATGATAAGCATTCAATGAATAGTTGAACTGTTGATTATCTGGCAATCAATGCTGTGGTCGAGATGCAGCTCGGACCGCCTTAGTTGCTCATCGTTTGAGAGTTCCTCAGAGCGCTGGAGTTTCTCGGAGGGATGGAGTTCCTCGGAAGACACCTGTTGCTCGGAGTGAGTATGTTGGTCGGGGAAATGATCTTCCTCGTTGCTATTGTGCCACGTAGATTGACACGTGTCTTCTTATTATTCGTCCACATCAGCATAATAATTTTGGTATCAACAGAAGCCCCCAATGTTTCATATTTCGAACTTTGAGGAGTATGGAACATTCTTTCTCAGTATATGGCAATATTAAATGACCTTCCTGGGTTTTAGGAGCCTTTTCTTCTTATTTGAATTTCCTTCCAAATTCGCAGAATCTGCCTTTTTTCATTTTTATAAGCGCTTCGATCTTCGTGCCCTTTTTATCCTTTTAGCCGTCGGTAGCGTAATAGTTTCTTTTTTGTAATCATTTCTTTCGCCGTTTCCCAAGGCAAAGTATTTAAGCCTCAGAGGCAATTCCATCGTCTTCTACCTTTTCAATTTTTGCTTTCAAGTTTTCTATAGCTTTTCTCCCTCCTGTGCGTTCATCCATTTCTTCGTTTGTTTATCAACAGATCTCCTTTTTCCTGTAAGATTTTCTTCCTTCTGCTCCGTTTCTTTTTATTCACCATGGTTTATATTATCGAATCTCTTGAGAAATTCCGTTCTGACTTTTCTATTCCTTCTTGGGTAACTTTAGAAAGTCTGTCTGAGCCTTCAAGTTATTTTGATTTGGCTGAGGGACATTGGTTCCCTAGCCTCTTTATTGCTGAATGTGGATTTTCTTTTCCACCAAACCCTTTGTGTTTAGAGTTCTGTCAGTATTTCGATGTTGTCCCTGCAAAAATAGCCCCCAACACGTGGAGAATAGTTAATGGGGTGTATAGGTTAAATCAAACTCATGGAACTCGTATAGGAATTCCTGAGATTATATACTGTTATAGATGGGTTATTTTAGACAATGTTTATTATTTAAAAACTAGATTTTTGAATAGGGCTCTAGTAGTCAACCTCCCTGATGCTAACAGGGATTATTTTGAACATGGAGTAGTTATAAAAAATTGGCAACATGCCCCTTTGGTTGGAGATGCAGTATATGAGGGTCCCAAATGCCCTCCATATGGCAATGGGATAGGTTATTTTCATTTTATTTTATTTCTAAAATTGTGATTTCATCATGTTTGAATAAATGCATGATTGACATTTCAATATGTTTTTGTTTGCAGTTGACAGCAAGAGAAAAACTCCTAAAGAATCAGAAGTTAATATAAAGCATTTGAAACATATCTGGAGTTTGCATCAGAAGGTTGCAGACGAGCACGTTAGGTCTGCTTAATACTTGCTGCAGTACAGGAGCTATACATCCTCTTTTACTACTCGTCCTGTGGTTAGCATTAGCGAACCATTGCCAGCTTCTAAAGACCCTTCACCAGACTCTCACATTCCTTTGAGTCAGAAGATGGGCAAGAGAAGAGTTCCTGCTCTCTTTGAAGAGACCTCCTCTGCTGGAGATGGAAAGAGAAATAAAGTTGATGTCCCAAAGGGGACAAAGAAAGTGGATGCTACCCCTTCTGTTACTTCTCAGAAGGCCGCCGAGAAGCCCCCAGTGGGTCCTGTACAGAAGGATGCGCCTGTGGAAGTAATCACTATCTCTCCAACCAATAGTTCTTCTTTGGTTGAGGTTGTTGAGAAGACACCGAGGAGATTGAAGAAGTCCTCCTCGGTTAGTTTTTCTGAAGTCATTCCCCAGCTCCAAGCTAGTGGATCTGGCGTTCCAACCATTATTCCCCCGAGCTCTGCAATGAGCTCGGTAAAGACTTGGACTATTCCTGAAGTCCAAGGAATCGAGGAAAACATGTCTAGGGATATGCTGACATCCCTAGCTACTCGTCACATTGCTTCAGTAAGTTTCTTCTTATCTTGAATTCTTCTTTCCTTCTATTAATATATGTATCTCGGCACTAACTCATCACTACCTTCTTTTTCAGCTGGTGAGTTTCTTTAACACCATAGTGAAGAAAGATGAGGCGCTCAAGGCTTCAAGCTCCTCGTCTGGAGTAGAGGATGCTTTCCAGGGTTTGGTCCAATCTCTGAAGGAATCCCGTCAAAAGTACGACAAGGATAAAGGTGAATGGGAGAAGAAATTGGATGCATCTGAAGCAGAGAAGGTGCAGTTGGGAAATAAAGTGAAGGACTTGGAGAGGGATAATAAGAAATACGTCGAGAAGCTCACTACCTTCGGGGAGCTTGAAAATAAGCTGAAATCAGCTGAGGAAGAGCTGACCCTCCTGCGCGAAGTAAATCGTCAGAAGGAGGAGCTGGAGGCCAAGTTGAAAGCCTCCGAGGACCTTCTATCCGAGAAGCTCTCCTCGGAGAAAATGAAAAGAAAGATGGCAATAAAGAAGTCTTTCAACAAAGGTTGGGACAAAGGGTGGAACAAGGGAGTAGCTGACATGATGACTCAGGTGCAATATGGAAGTTTGAAATACTTCCGAGATGGCTGGGTTGCTTCTTTGCAAGAATTGAAGGTGTGCGAGGACTCCGAGTTATTTCAACAGCATCTCCCTGGTCCTCCCCCAGCCATCGAGGATGAAGAAGAGGACAAAGCTGCGTCAGAAGAATCTTCACTGGTAGTGGGTGATCTCATCCTTACCCAGCCTGCTGATGAGGAGCTTTCATCTCTGCCAGCTCCTCCAGAACAAGTTCCAGCTCCCGCCGACCAACTCATTATTTCCACCGAGCAACCAAGCTCCTCGTCCCAGCCTCCCGAGAAAGTCTTGGGAGATAAGGAAACGGTGTGAAGTTGTTCGGTATTCTCTTTTTGTTTTTCTTTTACTTGTACTTTGTATCCCAGATCTTTGTAACTTTGCCTTATGATCTAATAAAATTTGAGTTCTTTTCTTCCATATGATTGTCTCTTCTCTATCTGCACTCTGTCTTGATCTTCTTTTTCTTTCTCTGTTAGTTTCTGGCCAGGATGGATCTTCTGTCTGCTAATAACACAAAGTTGATGCAGCAATGCCATGAATATTATAAAGCTGGTCACACAGACCTAAGTGCATCAGAAGTTGCCGACATCCTTGGCCATGGTGCTTCAGAGCAGGCAGTGGAGGCATATTAATACTTGAAATGTCTTCTTGATCGTGCTGTAGCCAACAACGTGGCTTATTATGACATGATCGAGGAGCTTCAATATACTTTAGAAGATCTTCAGACTCAGTACAATGAGTCAAATGCCTTGTTACATGAGGGGTATGAAAATAAATATCAACAGCTTTCTGCCGAGAAGGGCTACGACAAACTCCTTACTAGGTATGATGTCAGGGAAAGGACCCTAAAGGGAGAAGTTGAAGCTTGTAGACAAATTGCTGAGCTGATGGAGCAAGAGAATAATAATAATTTGCAGAAAGAGCTATCACAATATAAGTCTGCAGCCTCTTCTTCAACAGCGGTAATCTCAGTGACTGATGAGGGATTTTCCTTCTTAGAGGTTGAGAATGTCAAATTAAGGCAAGAGTTGGATATCCTGAGAAGGTCTGGTACTTCTACTCGGGGACGAGGAAGGGGTTCTCGTGGGGGAGGAAGAGTTGCCCAGGATGTTGTCGAGGAACGAAGTACTCCACCTGCTCGGGGTCGATCAAGAACTCCTCGTAGTATTGAAGAAGCTCGTACTCTGTCAACATTGGAAACTCAAGCGTACCAATGCAAAAGATCGGGCTTTGTCTGAAATGTCCAAGAAAATCCAAACTCTGGAGGATCAACTTGCATCGACAAAATCTGCTCTGGATAATAAGGATGCTCTTGCCAGAAACTTTCATGAGAAGCTTGAAAGGTTGACATTTCAATTTAATAAACAGCCCAGGGAGTTCTGGATGGCTGGATACAATGAAGCGTTATTTCACTTAGATGATCGTATCCAGAATGCCAATAACGAGGGTTACCAACAAGGTTGGCTGAATGCCTTGGGCGTGCTGAAGCTCGAACAGGGGCACTACCTGTGGGATTATTATGATCCCGAGGTTCTTGACTTGCCAGTGCCACCGTATAACTTGGACATGGAATGGATCCCAGCTCATGCCATTCCTCGGAGCTTAATTGCAAAATACCTTGGCGACTGTAATCTTCACTCTCAGATCGAAGTATCTTATCCCGAGCATCTATTGGATACTCCTTCAGTAATGAATGTCAGAATGCTCTAAGATGTTAACTTCATTAATTCTCCTCTTTGCCTGGAAGATCCTCCCGCTGGCGAGGAGCCTGTTTCAAAAGCTAAGGGAAAGAAACCAATAGAGTAGGGATCTCAATGTAATAGTTAGTACACATGTAATTTGTAATTCATTTTGAATTTTAATGAAAGACTTTCATTTTCTGTTTGCAAATCTGTATTGCTATTGTCTTGTGCTTGGTAAACACTATTGTATGGTTCATCAACCAATTTAGTAATAAAAATTACAAGTATCAGTAATGTTGCTCGATCACTTAAAGTAATGAGTATAAGAATTTTAAAAATTCTTCCAACCAATCAAGGTTTTTAAATTGTGCTTATCGACCAATTATAGTTAGTGAGAGTTTTTATTCCCGACCAGCTATACTTGGTAAATTTTATCTTTTTCATAAAATGCGTCCGACCAACCAAGGTCAATAAATTCTCCTCGTCGACCAACTATAGTTAGTGGGTTTTTATCCTCAACCAACCATACTTGGTTCAGTTTGGAATATTTTATTCTTCGAGGAACTTTTATATTTTCTGTAATAATCTTACCTCCCGACCAACATAAGTTGGCATTTGAGAGCATATTTTGTTTTCAAACCAACCGAGATTGGCATTTTTAAGAATGTTGTTCCTGCCCTTTTACCAACCGGAGTTGGTCATGGGTTTGAACTATCATGTCCACTAACTCTTTTACCAACCGAAGTTGATCACATTAGTGTACGCCTCCTATCCAAAGGACTATAGTTTGTTCTCGCTATTTTACCAACCGAAGTTTATCACGCTCGAACTATCATGTCCACTAGTTATTTTATCAACCGGAGTTGATCACGCTAGTGTACGCCTCCTAACCAAAGGAGTTTAGTTTGTTCTTGCCCTTTTACCAACCGGAGTTGGTCGTGGGTTTGAACTATCATGCCCACTAGTTATTTTACCAACCTGAGTTGGTCACGCTAGTGTACGCCTCCTAACCAAAGGAGTATGAGTTCCTAACCAACCGGAGTTGGTATTTCAGGAATATCGTGTTCTTGCTCTTTTACCAACCGGAGTTGATCTGAGTTCGAACTATTATGTTCACAAGCTCTTTTACCAACCGGAGTTGGTCACGCAAGTGTATGCCTTCTAACTAAAGGAGTATAGTTTGTTCTCGCCCTTTTACCAATTGGAGTTGATCGTGGGTTTGAACTATCATCTTCTTTTTACTGCCGAGCAGCGTTGTTTTACTGTCGAGCAACGTAGTGTTAAACACACTAGTATTCCCCGAAAAACTTTCAATAAAAGGAGAGAAGATTGTGAAATATCATCGTTTTATTCATATTGATGGAACTGCTTTACATTTTACATCACTGATAATACTTGCGTAGGTGTTCAGCATTCCATGCATTCTTAAATTCCTCTCCTTCTCGAGTTGCTATTCGGTAAGTTCCTGGTCGGACAACTGCAGTAACTCGGTAAGGTCCATGCCAGTTTACTTCCAACTTATTGTGCTTCTGAATGACCTTCTTTAGCACGTAATCTCCTTCTTTTAAGTCGCATTTTTTCACCCTCTTGTTGTAGAACAAAGTTGTTCGTTGTTGGTAAGCAGCATTCCTAATGGCTGCCTCTTCTCTAACCTCCTCGAGCATATCCAAATCTAATCTTCTCATTAAATCACTGACTGGGTAATTGAAATTCAGCACTCTATGTGTTGGAAGACCCAACTCGGCAGGTATTACAGCCTCACTTCCAAATGCCAGCATATATGGTGATTCTCCAGTTGCTGCTCGGGGAGTTGTTCGGTAAGCCCACAATACTAACTGTAGCTCATTAATCCAATTAGCTTTAGCATCATTTAGCCTCTTCTTTAAACCATTTAGTAATGTTCTGTTTGTCACTTCAGTCTGCCCATTGCTTTGAGGATGGCCTGGTGCTGAATGAACCTTCAAAATGTTTGACTGATGACAATAGGCGGCGAATTCCTCGTTATCAAATTGTGTTCCATAGTCTGTGATGAGGGCATAAGGAAGACCATATCAGTAGATGATGTTCTTCCAAACGAATTGGTACACCTTCTCGTATGTCATATCAATCAGAGGCTCAGCTTCTACCCACTTGGTAAAATAATCCACTACGACGACGAGGTACTTGAATCTTCCTCGGGTCGTTGGAAGTGGTCCAACCAAATCAATTCCCCACATGGCAAAAGGCCAAGGGGAAGTTATGGGTGTCAACAATGCTTGTGGAGTTCGTCGGACGGAGGAAAATTTTTGGCATTTATCACATCTCTTAGCATAGGCTATACAATCAGCCCTCATCGTTGGCCAGTAGTATCCCTGCGTCATCACCCTTTGCAACAGTGTCCGCCCTGCTACATGGGCTCCACAAGACCCTTCATGGATCTCTTCAATCAATTCTTTCACCTCGGATGGATGTACACATCTTTGCAAACCTGCCATAATTCCTCGTCTATACAAAACACCATTAGTTAGTACATACCGAGCAGTTTTAAACTTCAATTTCTTGGCAGCGATCTTATCCTCCGGTAATTCTCCTTCCTCGATATATGCCCTGATGGTATCCATCCAAGATGGTCCTAAATCAAGGGAAATAGCATTCATCGTCAGGCCTTCATCTATGCTTCGACTTTCTAACACCTCAATTGGTATCGTTCTTCGCAACTCGGTACGAGTAACTGATGCTAGTCGGGCCAGTGCATCTACTTGTACATTCTCTATTCTTGGTATTCTAATCAACTGAATTGCATCAAATTCTGTCAATAACTCCATCACCTTTGCATGATACTTGACCATTAATTCTCCTTTAACTGGATACGTTCCCATCATCTGATTCACAATTAATTGAGAATCACTGAATACCATCACTTGTTGCGCTTCCATAATCTTTGCTAAATTAAGACCTGCTATCAAGGCTTCATACTCAGCCTCATTATTGGAAGCTTTGAATTGGAATCGTAAGGCATATTCCACGTCAATCTCGTCTGGGGTGTTCAAAACAATCCCTGCCCCACAACCTGTTGTTCAAGATGACCCATCTACATATAATCTCCATGTAGGTAACTCGTCTTCAAATTTCTTTTCTGACAGAGTTCCTCGGTGAAATATCTGCTGTTTCCTTTCATCCTCCCCTGGTATTTTTTGTTCTTCGTCGACCATCTCTTCTCTCCCTTTTACCAACCAGAGTTGGTCTGGGTTTGAATTTGATGATCTTTCTACATCCACAAGCCCTTTTACCAATCGGAGTTGATCTGGACTCATGTCTGTTGATCCTTTAACATCCACAGGTTGGTCAGTGAGCAACTTTTGCTCCTCGGGGGTATCAGGATAGGTAAATTCTGCTATAAATTCTTCTACAGCTTGCCCTTTTAATGATGATCTGGGTTCATACACAATATCATATTCACCGAGCTCTACTTCCCAGTACATCAGTCTTCCTGATTTTTCTGGCTTATGAAGGGCTTGTCTCAATGGCATGTCGGTGTATATGACGATGGTATGGGCCTGGAAATAAGGCCTCATTCTTCTACTTGCTTCAATTAATGCCAATGCCAATTTTTCCAACTTTGGGTACCTGATCTCTGCACCTCGGAAAGCCTTACTTGTGTAATAAATTGGCTTCTGGACTCCATTCTCCAATCTGATCAATGTCGAGATGACTGCATTCTCTGATACTGCCAGGTATAAGTATAACTTTTCTCCCATCACTGGCCTGGACAGCAGTGGAGGTGTTCCCAGATATTTCTTTAAGTCTTGAAAGGCTTTTTCACATTCATCATTCCACTCGAAAGTTTTTCGGAGTGTTTTGAAGAATGGAAGGCACCTATCAGTTGCTTGAGATACAAATCTATTGAGCACTGCAACTCGTCCTGTAAGACTCTGCACTTCTTTCTTCGTCGTTGGAGATCGCAACCCTAAAAGAGCTTTGATCTTTGCTGGATTTGCCTCAATGCCTCACTGGTTGACGATGTACCCGAGGAACATTCCTTCTCGTACTCCAAAGGTGCACTTCGTCGGGTTGAGCTTCATCTGGTATTTATCCAGTTGATCAAAGGTATGACCTAAGTCAACTAGATGATTAGCAGCTTTCTTGCTCTTTGTCAGCATATCGTCGACATAGACCTCCATATTGCAACTGATTTGTTCGGCAAAAACCTTGTTCATCAGCCGCTGGTATGTCTCTCCTGCATTTTTTAAACCAAAAGGCATAACATTATAACAATAAGTTCCCCTAGGGGTAATAAAAGAAGTGCTTTCCCTGTCTTTAGGTTTCATTTTGATCTGGTTGTATCCAGAGTAAGCGTCCATGAAGCTGATTAGCTCGTGTCCCGAGGTAGCATCCACTAGTTGATCAATTCTGGGCAATGGAAAATGATCCTTTGGACATGCCTTGTTGAGATCGGTGAAATCAACACACATTCTCCATTTATTGTTTTTCTTCTTCACCATCACCACATTTGCCAACCAGTCTGGATACTTAACATCTTCAATGAATTGGGCTTTCTGGAGCTTCTCGACCTCCTCTTGTATAGCTTGATTCTTCTCGGGACTAAATACTCTTCTTCTTTGCTTTACAGGCTTGATCTCCTTATTCACATTGAGCTCGTGACATAAGAAGTTTGGATCTATTCCTGGCATGTCCTCATGACTCCATGCAAACGTTTTCTTCCTGTTTCTCAAGAAAGCTATCAACTCCTATTTTATTGAAACATCCAACGATGAACCTATCTGGGTTACTCGTTCAGGGTGTTCGTCGTCCAGAATAACATTTTCTGTAGATTCCACCACCTGTCCTTTTACAAGTTGGGATTCATCTATAGGATCGAGTGTTTCAATTTCTGTACCTTCCTCCACCTGGTAGGTAGTAGTTTTTTTCCTTGACTCTTCAAGCTCCTCTTGCTCGGCAGATGAATAATAACATTCGCGAGCTACTTTCTGATCACCTTTCACAACTCCTACTCCGAAATTTGTAGGGAATTTTAAGCACTGATGTACTGTTGATGGGACTGCTTCGAACTTCTTCAAACCAACTCTTCACATGATGATGTTGTAAGCTGACTGCACATTCTTATCCATCACAAAGAAGCGTATTCTCTCTGTTCGACAAGTAGGCCAAGTTCCAATGAATATGTCCAACTTGATCGTCCCAAGTGGAAAAACTTTCTCGCTAGCAAAGCCCAGAAGAGGTCTATGATAAGGTTCTAATTGAGATAATTTCAAATTTAAACTGTCAAAGCATGAGTAGAACATGATGTATGCCGAACTACCATTATCTACCAACACCCTTGAAATCACTACTTCTTTCATCCTCATTTTGATCACCAAAGGGTCGTCGTGAGGGTAAAGAACACCTGCAAGGTCGTTTTTTGAAAAACCGATGACCAGCTTCTCTTTGTTTACCTTCCTCGGGCGATCCTCTTCAGCCAAATTTATCCGTTGAATGTATGAGCAAGCCTGAGCCTCATCGAGGTAAGCTTTTCTTTCTGCAGTAAGGTCTCCTCCTCCTGCATCTCCTCCTGTAATGACATTACAATCAAATGACCCAAAGCTTATTGAAAATACCTCTCGTTCTGGCTGCCTTGGTTTCTTGGGAAGATCGGGATCATCATCTGGATCATCTTCATGATTTCTCTTCTTTTTCTCCTCTGCCCGACGAGGAGACCTAGATCTCTCTCTAGTTCGATCATTATTTCTTCTTTCGCCTCCCCGATCAACATACTTTTCTAGCTTTCCTCTTCGGATGAGTGTTTCAATCTCGTTCTGAAGAGCTATGCAATTTTTAGTCATATGTCCGTGATCTTTGTGGAACTCGCAATATTTATCCCTATTCCTCAGGTCAGAGTCTGACCTCAGTTTCTTCGGCCACTTTACCTCCTCGCTATTCTTGATTTCTTCCAAGACATGATTAATACCCATTTTTAAGGGAGTATAATTATCGAATTTTTTCAGGACTTCCCATGATGACTTATTATTTCTGGAACGCTTGTCACCGCCATTGCCCTTATGCTCTTTATTTTTAGACTTGTCGACTTCCACCTTGGTGTCTTTATCCATATTCTTCTTTGCAGCCATAGCTTCCTCGGCATTCATGATTTTGGCCGCTTTTGTCATCAACTCTGACATAGTTTTAGGTGGATCTTTCGCCAAAGTGTAATACAACTTATTAGGCAACAACCCACTCATCAAGGCGGTGATTGCCGTCTTCTCCTCATAATCTATGACTTCCAGCTTCTCGTTATTGAAACGAGTTATGTAATCTCTAGTACTCTCACCAGATTTTTGTCTAACACTTAACAAGTGTGCTACTCATTTTACTGGCTTTGCTCCAAAACAGAAATTGCCGATGAACATCTCGGCCAACTGAAAGAAAGTTGAAATCTTACCCCGAGGAAGATTGTTGTACCATATCTGGGCAGGTCTAGTAAGAGTTCCTGAGAATGCTCTACATCTCATCTCATCGGGGACAGCATAGATATCGGCGGCAGCTTGATATTGCTCTATATGAAGAACAGGATCTGTCTTTCCATCGTATTTGGGGGTCACCACAGGGGCTTTAAACTTTGACGGTGTAGGAAAATTCACAATGGCCTGGACAAAAGGTGTCCCTTGAACAAAAGTTCGTTGTAGGGGATTCTTCGCCTTAGCCATTTCTCCCAATCTATCCTCCAACCGCTGAAGGGATCCTTTCCACGCTTCATTTCCTTCCTCGGGCCTATTGGTTCGAGCAATAGATTGTTCTGATGTGGCCTCTTGAGATCTATCTTGACGAGCAACTGGTCGTGATTGTGCTGATCCTTCTCTGAGATCTGATGGTCATCGAAAACTCCTCGACATGGTCTTAGGTGGACTCCTATTCCTCCTAGGGCCTAATCGACTGAAAGGAGACACCTTACTCAGTCTTTCTAAAGCACTAGGTCTTTCTGGAGAGAGAGTGATACGTTGATTAGTATCTGTAGCCCTTATTGACGAAGTTCACCCAGGTTGATAAGAGAAATCATCAGACTCCTCATTACGATATGACTCAGTACGCCTGGATCGTGAAGAAGGTAAATAAGTTTGCCTCTGACCACTTCGTTGTCCTGAACGTGCAGGTGCACCGCCATGAAGGGTTTGTATGAGTTGTCTCATTGTTTCTTGCATGGCGGTTTGTCCTTGAGCCAGATTCGTCATAATCCCAGCCAGATCTGGAGGTGCAGAGGGATTTGAAGGATTTCCAGCGTTTCTAGCGTTTCGATTACTGGATTCCGAATTATCTGCCATTGATGATGAATGATTTTTGGTGAAAAATGATAATAACAATCGTTCCCACAGACGGCGCCAATCTGTTGATGTAAAAAATTAGATCGCTCTAATTATTCAATCACAGATAAATAAAATGAGATAAAGATTTTTAAAGTGGTTCAGCCTTATAAGAATGGCCTACATCCACTGTTATGTTATTGCTGAGTGTTTGGGAATTCTCGATTACAAGTGCTATCAAGAAATTCCCCTCCTCTTGAATGAGGGTGATACAAGGTATTTATAGCCCTTAGGCTGTACATGAAAGGGTGTCACATTAAATGATACACATATAAAAGGGTAATTCATTTAATGCTCTTCAAACGTGTGCGTCAAGATGATAAGCATTCAATGAATAGTTGAACTGTTGATTATCTGGCAATCAATGCTGTGGTCGAGATGCAGCTCGGACCGCCTTAGTTACTCATCGTCCGAGAGTTCCTTGGAGCGCTGGAGTTTCTCGGAGGGATGGAGTTCCTCGGAAGACACCTGTTGCTCGGAGTGAATATGTTGGTCGGGAAAATGATCTTCCTCGTTGCTATTGTGTCACGTAGATTGACACGTGTCTTCTTATTATTCGTCCACATCAGCATAATAATTTTGGTATCAACAATTACCATCATTTTTTAGAAAAGGAGTGTTTGAAATTATCAATGAAAATTGTCTTCATTTTTGTTATGAAAAGAAACTTGTATCGCAATGAAAAAAAAGAGCAGAAAAAGAAAAAGAACATAAAAGAACATAAAGATGCGATCATAAATTCAAAAGATGAAGACATTAGTTATTCTTGTGTTACACTCTTCTCAAAATGCCCTACCAAATCCTTTTCATTTCATTATCCCCTCATACCTTTCATAAATCACATTTTCACCCTTGGTAAAGTGTTCGGGCAAACGAGAAGATTATATGGTGAATAACTCGACATTCTCAACATAGTGGTTATCATTCCTTCATGATGTCAGATTTTTTCATGTATCCGTTACTTTCTATAAAGTGTGTGAGACGTTTGAACTTGCTTACATTTACTCACCTCCTCACACACTATAGAGATACACTTCCCAAATTCTCAGAGCTTTCGATTCAGAGAGATAGATCTAGTGAGAATTGAGGTCAAAGCGTTGATTCTCAAAAGACGATGTTATAATTACTCTAATTGTACTTAAGATTACTTCACATTACACACGCTGAGTTTTAGGAAGGATTACGCTTTTGGTACTAAGTAATTTAATATTTCATTTTGATAGTTGAGTACGGTTCTCCTTGACGAATTTAAGTTGGGTTGTATATCATTTCATCATCTAGTCAGATACTGTATTTAAATATATTTTCAAATTTTGTGAGTATATTCACTGCAAATCCTCACGAGACACCACTCGTCCTGTAGGGAAACCTATAGGTTTAACGGCATGTTGCACATGCTAAGTGCAATTGCCAGTGCCTGTGAAAGTGGCACAATTTTGGTTACTTATCTTTGTTTTCTCTCTAATTTTTGCTCGAGGACTAGCAATGTTCTATTTGGGGGTGGTGTGATAAGCACCTAAAAGTGTATAATTTATACCCCTAATAGATGCATTTTAGTCGATCGTTTTTAATAAAAATGGACTTATCTTCGTATTTGTTTATTTCTCAGGTCAATATGCAGTTGCGGTACAACTAATGCAAAATCAGTACAATTACGACACAGAAGCGGTTAAAAAAGTGCAACGAAGAAATCAAAAGAGACCGCGAAGTCTGGAGTCCTATTTGAGCATGTCGATATGTGTTTCGATGCCCCGAACTAGTCCCATAACCTTAACTTATCCCTGACCGAGCCCAGTCCATACCCCGAGCCCGTTGTGTGTTCAGTTTGTACCTTTATTATTTTTTTAGATTTTTTTATTTGTGTCGTTTTTATTTTTAGGAATTATTTTAGAATTTTCTAAGATTTATTTTCTATTTTTTTATTTCTTTATTTTGATTTTATTTTTATTAGTTTTTAGTTTTTCTATCTGTATCTTCATTTTATTTTATTGGGAAGAGTTTTTACGAGTTTATTTTTAGTTTTATTAGATTTTGTTTTTTTAGGACTTTGATTTTTATTTCTTTTATTTTATTTTGTTTGGGTCCTTATTTTATTTTAAGATTAGAATTTTATTTTCATTGATTTTAATTTTGTATTAGTTTTATTTTTTTTAGTTAGTTTAGTTTTAATTTTATTTAGGTACAAACACTAACTCACACACAAACTAGCCTACACTTAACACACACCCAAATACTACCTAAGACACACACCTTACCATACACCCTCACCACACTCTAATGCCACTTCCATCATCTTCAACCTTACCATCTTCAAAAAAATCCATCAATCTTTCTCCTCAATCCTCCCCCAACCAAATTTTTACCACCATTAAACAAACCACAACCTAAAAAACGCCTGCAACCCCTGCCTTACCTGATTGGACCTCTGATGTTGCCCCTTCTACACCCTCGCAGCGCACCACTCCGGCAACCCATGGTGAAACCATCTGACCTCTGCCACCGACGGTCAAACCTCGAACCACCCTTACACCACCCACCGGTGCCGGAACCCGAACACCCAGACCTGCCACACCAGCTGCTTTATCTCCGGCCCGTGATCCAAACCAACCTGCGATAAACCTGCTAAATCGTGAACTAGCCAGACCCGAGATCCAGCCTAACCCAACCTCACCAACCTGCGACCCAACACCAGCCATACCCGACTCTTTCAATCCCAATAAAATCGGAGAATCCTCCCTTATCTCCCTCTTTACCTGCAAATCACAAAACAAAAACCTCACAAGTCTTTGACTTAATGAGATTAAAAAAAATCTCAACCAAACAACAAAGATCATGGGTCAATAAAAGAGAAGACCATCTCATTTAAAAGGGGACTCTCATTAGAAAAAAAAAAAGAAAAGTATACAGAGAGAGAACATGAGAGACAGAAAAATGAAAAATAGAGGATAGAAACATGGTCAGGAAAAAAAATATAGTTTTAAGTTTAGAAAAATTTGTTGGTTCAGTTTTTGTTGTTAGTTTTGTAATCCAGTCGAATTTTTATGACAAGTTTGGGACGCGTGTTCATGCACATTTGACACAAGGAATTATTGCGTATTGTATTTCTTTCTCTTATTCTTTAATTTCTTGTTCTTTAATTGTGTTTGTGCTAAATCTTTGATTATTTCTGGCTAAACACCCCATTCAAGGGGTGGGATGAAATACATATGTTGAGTTGTTTTATTTAAATAATTGTTCATTGATGTGTTCTAGGCTAATTAAATTGAAAAAAATCACACATTAATTTATATAACGAGAGTTAATAAATTAATATTTGATTTTTTGATTTGACTTAGAGATAAGTATTATTCTTAAATTTAAATATTAATTTTGTGCATTCAATTCAATGATTCGTACAAATTTTAATAAATTAATCTTAGCGAATATTTTGTTGAAATGAGTGTGAATCTTAATTTTTTTTATTTTCTGACTATTCCCGATTTAATTGCTGAAAAATATAAAATTGAATTTAGGATTGTAACAAGAGTTAAATTTTAAATTCAATATTATTTTGAACTATTCAATTGAATAATTAGGACATTAAATTAATTTGACTACACGGTGTAATCCTACCTCTTGTTTCTTCTCATAAATTCTAAACTAGATTACTTTTTGAATTTTCGTAGTCATTTTAGTTGCATAAATTTTCGTTTCCTCCCTTGAATTTTTTTTTAAAAAAAAACATTTAAAACACAAAAAGATTTTTAATAAAAATTGAAATTGCAAGTTTTCACGATAACTGTATCAACTCTTGAAATTGGATTGATAGCCGAATTTGCCACGATACTGAATTTTTAAAAAGTTTTTAGGTGATTCTAGGAATTTTGATACTCGAAGTTTGACCGCAATGACATTCCAAATCCATATCCGGAGGAAAACAAATAAAGAGTTATCAGCTAGTTAGGTGGGGTAGCTTAACTAGGAAAGGTAGAAGGCAAGTGTTAAGTGTGCACATTAGATGAGGGGTAAGTTATGTCTCAAGAGAGTGCGACACTAGGTTAATTATGAAAAGTGTGCATGCATATTTAATTATTGCAATTTAACTGCTTGCTAAATATTTTCAAAATTTTTTACTTGAGCTCTGGCCCGTGTAAAAATCTTTTCCAAAACATTTTAGGCGTCCAGCCAGAGGGACACCCAGTTTGAAGATTCTATCCAGGAATGCGCAGCTGCAGCTCATGTGGAAGTTGCAAGAATTTGTTATAGACGCTTCGTTCATTTACTCATAGAGTAGGAACTTTTCAGTACTCATTTGGTCATGTCGCCCTCAGACTTTGTATTTAGTTTACTTAGCGGACTTTGTGTATCCGGGTTATTATTTCAGTTATTGTTATATTTTATTGTTGAACCGATTGTTGATTTGGTTATCTTAATTTTTGTTATTCATCTGTGTGGTATTCAGCTATTAGTTAAATTAATTAACGAAAGATAAAATTTGGCACCAATCCAATTAAATTGCTAGGTGGTTAGTAACTTTAAAAGGTTTTCGACACTGATGCTAAGAATGAGTCATATGAACGTTTTATTTTTATCACGCCTGGACACCCGGTATTTTAGTAGGCGTGGTGTCACTGTATTTTATGTTAACCATGCGTATAAAAAAAGATAATTTAAATATGGATAGAATTTAAATTAATTATTTAAAAGAACCAATTTTTCAGTACACTGAGAAAGACTTGAAAGGGTTATAAAGTAAGTTAATATAGATCTCACTTATTCATTAAACACCTATAGGATGTAATATCCATAAAGGCATTAGTTTATGTCCGCGACCACGATTGTCTTTGGTCATAGGCAAAGTACGTCGTCGCCTGTGGACCCCGATTAATCGAGGCCCCCAAATTAAAAAAGATGGTAAACAAAGTTATAATTCACTAAACCAAAACTTTCAGATTGTCACGGTCATTGACCGTGACAAGTCCAACTTATCAAGGTCAATGATCGTGATAAGTCTATGGGTGATAACTTTTACTGTCACGGACTTCTCACGGTTATTGACCGTGACAAGTTCATTAGACTTGTCATGGTCTTGTAACGGTCTTTGACCTCGACAAGGTTTTTCACAGTAAAAGATTGTGACAAACCAGTGACAAGCTTTAAAAAATGTCACAGTCATTGATCGAGACAAGTTTCCTTTGTCATGGACTTGTGACGGTTAATGACTGTGAAAAATCTGTCCAGAATTTAAAAACTACTTCAGGTCAATTTGGCCACTGCCACTGCCCATCAGTATAAATAATTCACCAAATCATTCCATATATAGTTCAATATCCAAATAAAATAATAATAATATAATCCATATCCAAACAAAAATGTAACAACTCAAAATAATTCAAATATAATGCAAGTGTCCAAATAAAAATATATACAAATAATGTCATGCCATAGTGTCTGGGGTAAGTTCGAGGAGGAAGGAAGGCCACACGATATATGCATTGAGACAACCCTCAATATGCATCACACTGCATTGTTCGCACAACCACAATGCAGAGTTCTCCTTCATGGTTATCACATGCGTGATGAGCACCTTGGCCTCGATGTTTTGAAGGATACGTCCATGAACCGGCATACCCCTGATGGTATTCAAGTCCCTCAACCCCTCGCTATCCACTGGTCATCATATATGTCGCGTAAAAACACGCTCGGCCAATCGATTATTGACATAGTCCACTAGACGGGATCCAAGTAGGGGACTGGATCATCAAGTGGTGAGTCCACCCATATCGACGATGAAGAAGCGATGTCCACGTCCATGTCCTCGTCCTCCTCCACCTCTAACTCCTCTTCCACCACCTTCTCCTTCCCCTTTCCCTGGCCCTTTCCCTTTTTTCCCAACTGACGCTTCATGAATGCGTACATATCTAGGACCGTCGCTCCAACCTTGATAGCTTTGTGTCATGCGTGTCCACATGATGAGCCAACCCGGTGTTTCTTGTCTCCATTCTGGTGATCCTATATTTTCCCACCCGCAATCTCACCCCCTAGTCCTCCCCTTACAATCAGCGCCAAGAACTTGGCTGAGTGCGTTCGTGGACAAAGATGCCTTGTTGGCATCAGACTACGACTCATGCACTTCCTTAAGCTTTGCCTGAAATAACAAAAAGCGCACGATTAGTTAAATTAGTAAATAAAAAATTATAATGTAATTCACAAAAATTAAAAAGTCGGATCACTTACAATCGAGGCCCCGACTCTCGGGGACACCTCTTTATCCTTGCCCTTTTTCATCTGAATTTCCACATAGGAATCAAGCCTATGTAGCCTACCCCCAGGGCCCCTTCCCCTGAAATAAAATAATGAAAAATTAGTAAGTAACACAAATTAAAATAATGGAGAATAATATATTTTTATAATTATAGAAAAACAAAAACTTACCATCCCGAGCTCTACCCCGACGTAAGACGTCCGAACGAAGTAGTTCACGTCCATCTTTTTTGCCCAATTTTCCCTCCTCGATTGGCGAGATGCCAATTGTCGCTCTTCGATCTCATTGTCAATGAACTTTTACCATTGTGCCAATGTGATCGGCTCCTTCGACGAAACGAACTCACGCATTCTGATAATGGAGTCTCGGGTCTTTCTAAAGTACTGGGCCCGTAAATTCTTCTTCCATGTCTTGTGTTTCTCCCTCAACTACTCCAACACAGAATCGCGGAGTTCTGGAGGCAAGCTTAATTGCTCCTGTTAAACAAATACAAAACAAAAACAATGTAAGTGTTTGTTGCTAATAAATTGAAATTGAAATTGAAATATAAATAAATTACTTATAATGCCGCCCAAATATCTAACTTGATCTCATTTGGCACCTCCCTCCAACTGGTGTACCCTGAGTCGATAATCGTCTTCACAAGCTTGAGGGATCTAGTCAATAATCCCATCTTTTTCTCAACGACCATTCCCAATTAGCCTCATTTGGGGAGCCTAGGGACCGAGGAGCCCTCGTCGCCTCCGCTAATGCTGAGCCCTGAAGAAGACATCATCATTATCATCTCATCATCCTTGGTTTAATTCCTTAAGGAAACATTCTACGTAAAAATGATTGTTATTAGTACAAATCCATATGAATTAGAAGAATACAAACACACCTCCACACACACACACCCGAAGAATACATACAAACATTTTTTGTTGTCGGGCCACTCAAGAATTGGTCGTGACACGAAGTAATTTTAGAAAATAGTTGAAAAATCCCCCCCCCCCCCCACCCCACACACAACTTCACACACACGCAAACATACAAAGGAAAGAGAGAAAGAGAGAAAATTATCAGTACAAATGAATTAAAAGAATTAAACTGATGTCCGATAATAATTAAACACAAGAATAATACACCCACAAGACATGGACTTTGAATTAATGCTTAAGAATTAAATCTAAATAGTATATGAACTAAAATTATCAAGAACAAATGAATTAAAAGAATTAAACTATTGTCCGGTCATTGGAATACTTATTACAAATCTAAAAAATATTTGAAATTCAGGTTATCATAAAAAATGGATTGATATCTGCTAGGAGCAGCCAAGTCATCCACACTACTATTTAGATGATTTGGAGCATGTAGGATGATTAACCACGGCTCGTGGTTGATATACTCCGAGTAAAATACTTGCTTCACCTTTTTAAATGCGCAAACAAATGGATCATCGCTCACGTGTTCATTGCTCTTCAACTTGGACAAGTCAACCATGATCAAATTGGTGTCAAGATCAACTTTACAAGTATTTTTATCCTCAACTCTTATCCAATCACAATAAAATACAACCTCTTTGAATCTTACATAGTCCAATTCAAATATATTTTGAATTACACCATAGTAACTCATTTCACCTTCAACGAGATTTTTATCTTTTGCACTCGCTCGAAAGAAAGTAAGAGCCTTGTATGAAATGTCCGAGTTCTGTACATTTGTACTTTCCTCGTACACCCTTGCGTAGAATATGTAACCGTTCAATCGATACTTTTTGTACTCTTGTGCCATGAACTAGGGTCCAGGGTCTAGACGATCAAACCTTGATGTTGCATCACCCGTCTTTAAGAGTTGAGAATATAGATAAATTAATTACGTTAGTTTCAAGGTTTTATTTTAATGTAATGTTATATAACAACCATTTTCATTATAACTACCTCGTGTGACAAGCACAACCTAAATTCGATGTCTGATTATGAAACTATTTTTTATTTTTTATTGTTCTCAGAGGCTTCATATTTTCTGCATAAAATTAATGTGACGAACGCATTAAAAAATTAATCATGTATAAAATAATCTAAAATATTGTAAAACTTAAAATAATTTAAACTTACTTTTTCCATTCTTAGACATCTTCATGTGTGTCAAATAGATAATGAGCTACTTTTTCATGTTGCAAACTCATCAATTTCACTCGTTTTCCCATCATATGACCAACATCATCGACGAACTCATCAATGTCATCAACGCTGGTCATGTCAGATATATATTCCTGAGTATAGATTGATGACTCCACGGTGATGTATTCCTATGTAATTGATCCTGCAATGTATCGTGTATTCTTGATGTAATCTTTGAAAACTTTCATCAATATTTCAAATGGATACATCCATCGATATCTAACTAGACCGAAAATAAGTGCCTCATCACATAGGTGTACCAACAACTGAACACTTATGCCAAAAAATAATGGGGGAAAGTACTTCTCCAACACCCAAATCACTTCGATCACCGCTAATTTTGCGGCCACTATGTGTTTTATATTGATTACTTTCTCACATAGAAATGACAATCATATACTAATTTGCATAATAGACCTCCACAAATTCTTGTGCTTGGAGAAACAATGCTTAAACAATAGAGGAACCAATTGCAAGATGACATGTCAATCATGGGACTTACACTTATTTAAATCAAGGGTAGCATAATTCACAATCCTTTGCAAGTTGGAAGAAAAATTAGATGGAACCTTGAAATTATATATTATGTCTAAAAGCACCTTCATTTCCTCACTCGTCAAAGTAAACGCACTAGGGGGAATTATTGTCCTTCCCCTACTATCTTGTTTCAACCATAGTTGTGGCTTAAGTTTCAACGATTTAAGGTCTTTTCGTGTAATTTCTCCATCCTTTGAATGACTCCCCCCTTGGCATGTGCCCACAATATGTTCAACGATTTTCTTCTATGCATGCATCTCATCCAATACATGGCGCACTAGGTTATTCTTCTAATAAGGTAAGTCAAATAAAATTGACCTCCTAAACCAGGCCTTTCTTATCTCAGTTTCATTCCCAGCTGGGGTCTTCTTATGCTTGACATTCTTAAATTTAGGATTTTTTCTTGGAATATTAGGTCCACAATCAGAAGATTTACTTTCAATTTATAAACCTAAAACTTTTCTCCACGGCAGCTTATGTTCAACCCCTCCCGATAAAAAATTTGAACCTTTCTCAAATTTGAAACTATAAGCGGGGGGTAAAAACCTCCTATGGCAATGGTATACAATTTTTTAGCTAGTGGGGAGATGAATAGATTCAGTCTCCTCTCCACAAATAGGATACCCCAAATAACCATGTACTAAACAACCGGATAATGTCCTATAAGCTGAAAATCATGAATTTCCCACATCAACATAGCTTTCAGCGTAAACTCTTCTTTTCTAAAAGAGTCAAATGATTGACACCCTCTTCCCATAACTCATTTAATTCTTCAACCAAAGGATCCAGGTAGATATCGGTGACATCACTTGGTGCTTTTGTCCCAAGTATCAACAAAGAAAGCATAAAAAAATCAGGTCTCATATACTTTGAAGAGGGGAGGTTGAGTGAGCTAGGATCACTGTCCATACACTCTGATTGGTGCTTAAATTTCCAAATGGATTGAAACCATCTATTGATATAGCCAAACGAATGTTACTCTATTCTCTAGAAAAATTAAGATACTCATAACTCATCCTCCTCCAAGCTGTAGAATCAATAGGATGACGAATGAGATTATCCCCTACTTCTGCCCTAGCATGCCAAGTCTATCCATGGTACTGTGAAAAATTACTTTAATCCAGGCCCAACAGGAAAATATTTCAACACTTTTTGAGGCACTTTTGAGCTTGTGCCTTACTTGCCAGTAGATTGGACATATCTATATCCATCGAATACCGGACACCGATAGAGATTTTCATACTCCTTTCGGTATAGTATGCAGTCATACACACAAGCATGAATCAATTTACACTTCATTACCAAACCTTTCAAACTGTTCTTCATAACAGGATAGCTATTTGGAAGCGTATTCTCCTTAGGTAGAAAGCCCTCCACCTAATTCAGAATTCCAATCATGTTATTGCCAGACAAACCGTATTAGGTCTTCAAACTCTGCAAACCAACTATGTCATGTAAAGTTATTTGATCTTTCTCACAACCAGAGTATAATATTTGGGTCGCCTTAAATTTTAAACTTTGGTCATCATCGTCAAAGTTTATCGTGATATCTTCATGAGCACCTGAAGCTTGGGATAACTTATGCTTTTTGTATGTCGTTGGAGCAAGCCAAGTTAGTCAAAACCTCAAATACCTACAAAATAATACAATCTCAAGTGTAGAGGTAAGTAAGGGTATCAATCCACTTTCAAGGGGGTAAGCTAGAGACAAATTCAATTGTAATTCACTTTTTATTTTCTTTTTCTGCTTTTTCACTTTTTCTAATTTTTTTAGCTTTTTCAATATTAAAATAATAGGGTGAGGTGAGGTTTAAACTAAACTAAACTAAATGTAATATGATAATAACTAACTAGAAAATGACTAAAATGAAAAATAAAGTCTAACACTAAAATAAGAGATAACGTGAGGTAAATAATTGTGAGAACAATCAAGGAATGGGATTACACCACAAATTTTAGTCATTCTAACTAATTGATTTAATTATTTGAATTCTCCCAAATTAATATCAAAATTACAAACCAACTCTCGTTGCAAGTGTAATTATAATAGTAATCTTTTAGAAAGTTAAGTTTAACACCCCACAACTCTAGAAATATAGATCTACACTCCTTTTAATTAACCACCCGCTAGGATCGATCCATTAAAATTTATGTAAATCTTAGAAAATAAATTTAGAGTTGAAATTCAAGTTATAATACCCCACTTAAGAAACCCCTATCTCTAGTTCGAATCTAAAATGGGTATTGTAACTAGAATTTCGATATTCTCTCGAAAATCATTTACCCTCTCTCGAGGCGTAAATTTAAGGGTGAGGGATCAAAATTAACATTCAAAGGGACTTTTCAAGTAATTAAACTAATAAAAAAAATAACATCAAATAAGGGTTTTACCCCACCCCTTGAAAGGGGATTTAGCCTAACATGATATGAAATATGAAAATTAATAATCAAAGGCATAAAATAAATGAGAAGAGAAAAGAACAATCAAACCCCAATCTCTTGATTCTTAATTGATCTTCAATCCATGAGTTGAAATTCACATCCCTTAATTTGAATGATTCAAACACAATTACATCAAGAATCTCACTCAATTTAATCCTCACAACAATTTATTTTCTCCTCACTATCTAAAAAATAATAAAATAAAAATTCTAATATAAAACCAACACTAAAATGGTATTTTCTCTCTCTACAAATTCCTCTCTAAAAAAACTCCTCCCAATGGGGTCTTCTATCTTCAATATATAGTAGGCATGTAGTTAGGGGTATTTTTAGGAATGGACTTAAGTGTGCATGGAAATGGTGAGGGGAGTGTGAGGTCATGTGGGTGAGGGGATTTGGGAATAAAATCTGATATGGTTAAAGGGGTAGTTTTGGAAATTGGGGTATAAGTGCTTAGTTGGGGTATAATGGGTAAAAGGTTTAAAAGGGTTTAAATTTGGCACATGGGTTATAATGAGTTTGTCTTGGCTTTGGTTGTTGGTTTAGAAATTGGCAGGTGACATCGTGGCATTTGTGGAAATGAATTTGGATTTGAAAGGTGTGTGGGTGGAATGGATAGGTATTTGAATGGTAAATGGTTACTGGCTAGAGTGGAGGTGTGCCGGCATGTAGGTAGTGGCAGCCGAAGAGAGGTCAGAAGAGGGTCACCGCCGGGATTGTTGGTCGACGCTGAGAATCTGCTGGATGTGGGTTGGTTCAAACGAGGCAGGTGGCGGCAAAGCATGGGAGGTTCCGAGATGTCTCGAGGTTAGAGGGTTTGGGGCGGTGAGGACGAGATGGGTGGAAGCACGCCGACGGGTATGGGATTTGTTCGCGGGGTCTCCGGCGACGGCAGGGGGTTCCCTGGTGGGTTGAGGGCTACAAGGGGCGTCGCTGGCTGGATGCTTGCGTCGGAGAAAGGGGTTGTCGCCGGCAGGAGGTGGGTTGTTCTGGCGGGTTAAGGATGGATGGGGGTTATTAGTGAATAAAGTTTGGGAAATGGAGGTTTGATTATGGTGGATGGATAGGAGAGAGAAAGTTATTGGGGAAGAAGATGGGATGGGTTGTGATAAGGTGTAGTGGAGGTGTAGGGGGATAAGGGTGAGGCTTAAAGATTTTTTGGTGTGTATGGTTGAGGAGTTTATTTTAGGTGTGTGAGTGTGTATGGGATAAGATATTTAACTCCATTATAACTTCAAATTGCTCCGAAATATAGCTTTTGACACCGCAACTACAATTAAACCTGCATATTGAACAATTAAACACATAAGACCCATATTGTCGAGAATTAGCAACTAAAGTACATCTATTCGGGGTATAAAATATACAATTTTTGGTGCTTATCACACCACCCCCAAACCATAGCGTTTCTAGTCCTCGAGCAATAAGATAGAGAGAAAGAGAAAGATAAGTAACCAAAAGTGCACCACTTTCGCGGGCACTTGCGATTTCACTTAGCATGTGCAACAAGCCTTTAAACCTATAGGTTTACCTACAGGACGAATTGTGTCTTGTGAGGGTTTGCAGAGAATATACCAACAAAATTCTTTATTTGCAAAATGACTTATTGAAATGCAATCAATATCTTATTAGATGTAGAATAATCGCACAATCCATCACATGAGAAATATTTTGAGAAATACAAGCTAGAATGTGTAAAAAGTTTAGCTAAGTAAATACTCAAGGCACATGCTTCCTAGAACTCAACGTGTGTGTGTGAATCAGTCAAAACGGGTCGAGTATCATAAGAGTAATTCTAGATTGCCTTATCGGAATCAACGCTTCAACTTCAAATCTCACTGGATATAACTCTCTCAAACGAACTCTCGAGATTAGGGTAAGTGTATCGCTCATGTGTGTGAGGAGGTGAGTAAATATAAGAAAGTTCAAACATCTCACACACACATAAGAAAGAACAAACAATTTGAAAGAAAATGATCTTATGAAAGAATGCTAACCATTATAGTGAGAACGTCGAGTTATTCACCACGTCGAATTTCATGTGCCCGAACACCTATGGGAATATATGGATGATTATGGGTGAGGGGGAAATGAAATGGGATATGTGGGATGAGGATATGAAGATGTGGCTAGGATAGGATAGATGATATGATGGATAATGGATGCGGTATGTAGGAAGAGTGTTCTATACTTGAAGAACAAATGTCTTTATTTCAAAACCAACTACTAACTACAAACTCTCTTTCTTTTCTTTTCTCTCTCTTTTCTTTTCTCTCTCTTTTCTTTTTCTCTATATTTTTTTTCTATTTTTGCTAATTTTATGTTTTTCTCTTTTTTCTTTTTTTTTTTGTTTTACTCTCACTTTTCAAACCAACATTGAAGACATTTACATTTGAACTCACACTCTTTTATTTGAAAATGAAATATGATACGGAGATGATGTGGGGAATATATGATGTGGGGAATATGGAAAATCATGGGAATGTAACGGGAATATGATATGGGGAAAAGTGGTAGGTGTATGGATGAAAATCTAATATTCGGGATAAATTTCAAGACCCGCGTTTCTTACAACTCGAAAATGATGTCATTCTCAGTGATCAAGCCAAAAATTTAGTGAAGAATATTGAGATCGTACAACAATTTGATGCGGACCCAAAGAAGTTGAATCAACTTGTGACTCGGAGATTGCGTAAAACACTCTGAAAGGGTGAAAGGCCCAAATCTCACAAGTTAAAGTCTCTACTAGTGATCCTTAAGATTCTCTTTAGAATTGTAGTACTCCTCAACTCTAAACCGTAGTGACGTGATAACTGCGCAAATTTTTGTTGAGTCTAGAAATTCATGGTGCAACGTGCCCTGTTATGTATTACATAAGCTATTTAGAAAAAATATTCTCTAGCTTGATTCCTAGACTTTTGAAAGATGGATGATTGAAAATTCACATCAATGATTGAGATGAAAGAAACTGCACGAAATTTTAAAAATCGGGTTTAAAATTCAAAAATTTTCAAAAGAGGTACGATTTTGATAAAATTCCCCACCCCCAAACAAAAAGGAACATCGTCCTCGATGTTAAGTAATATAATTTATAAAATTGAGAGAATAAGGTAGGAAAAAGATTACCAGAATGAACCGCTAATGAAGTGGACAGATGAAGCCAAGAATAAACCTGAATAAATGTAAGAGAAAAAATGTGTACAAGTCTATAAGCATGATAAAGCATTGGGTGATGTGAAACACCACCCCAAACAGGATGAGACTAGTAAAAGAAACGCGGGCTGCCTTCCGGTAGTGCTAAGTTTAATATCTTCAGCCAGACCAAACCATTCTCACCCTAAAGATAGGAACTAGGAAAGCTTGGGGTGGCAGAAAAATTGGGTGATGAGAATCACCCCCAAACAAGACGGAAGCGTCAGTCTTGTTGGATAGAGGCTAAAACGGGTCAATGCACCTGTATGGCAAAGTACATCACACGATGAAAAGCATTGGTGGACCATGGGCGGGTGGAAAAAAAGGCTAAGGTGAGGGGGAAAAGGTATCGGTCACGGGTCTTATTGAGCCGAAAGGTGACGGAAACAAGGGCCCTATAAGCATGATGCTCAAGTGGGATGGGAAGGCAAAAGATTTTGGCAATAGTGATGGGGTGGGGATCATATAAATCACACGATCGTTCTATGAATGGGCGATGATAATGGTCGCGTCGTGACACGCCAGTGAGTTGTCGATGGGAAAAATCAACACCACAAGGAAGTGGTGTGCATGGAGGAAAAAGCTCGGTGTCACGAAAGTGGAGAGTATGACCACATATACTCTCGTAGATGGTGGATGGTTTCAGGTTAGGATTTAAATATATGGTTGGAAACATGCATGGTATAAGATATAGATCCAAACTAGGTGATGGGACAATGGGTGGGTTGGGTGGGGCAAACGGTGTATCGGGTAGGATAAATGGTGTATCGGGTGGGATAAATGGAGGAGGAAGATGATCCAACTCAAGAGTGGGAGACACACTCATTGGGATGAGTAAAGGAATACTCACAAGGGAGTGTGGTTTCTAAATATGGAGTGGTCAACTTCTCCAAAAAGGTATCATTGCTGAATGTGGTGGTTGGGTAAGACGAGGCATCAAGATCTAAGATAGAGTTATCACTAGAAATATCGGGCTCAAAGGGAGCCATGCATGGTGGAATAGGATCCAAATTCGGATCGTTAGGAACAATCAGGGATTCTATCTCGGAAAAATGGTGATCACTCGTAACCGGAGCTAACCTAGCATGAAATGGTTCCTCGGGAACACAAGGGTGAAGCTCGATAGGTGTAGACTCGGGCATTGTTTTGGATTCGATAGGAAAGTGAGTGGGAACCTCAAAGTGGGGTTCATATGGATGATTGGATCAGGCTCACGAATGAAAGGAAAGTCAACACAATTGTCGACTTGGGACCCGGACCATGGGATGGTCTCAACTTCGAGATTCTCGGGGTGGTAGGGTTGGTCACACTCAAAATTCATGTCACAAGAGGACACATCATCATCACACTCAGTTGCAATGATGGGTGGATGCATGTCTGACTCTCTCGCACACTCCAATTCATTTAACCTTTGTTCAAGCCTTTGGAGAGTTTTAATTTGAGTGGCTTGCCCCTGCTCAAGTATTAACTTTTGCAAGAGGGTTTCGAGAGTGGATGTGGATGAAGGTGATGGTGGAATGATGGGTGGTGGTGGTGGTTGAGGTGGACACAACTCGCTATAATCGGGACTATATGGAGAATACTGAAATGTAGTGTGTGGAGTGGGGCCAAGTTCATCATACACGAAAGGATCACTTTCGTGATGGATAAATGGTTGATACTCATGGGGTACGTAGTGAGGGAACTGATCGTGAACGGGTGCACAAGGTTTCCATGACGACTATTGGAATGTGTGAGGATCCACAACATCGGGTTGGTATTTTTATTGCGTTGAAGGGTGATCAATCCTCCACGAATAGCTCGGGTACTCACAAAACTCGGAATTTGGTATATCATGACAATGGGACGAGGTGGGTTCCGGAACAGTGTCATATGGATACACATGTTCCATGGTGGGTTCGGATGGATATGTAAGGTAAGGGCACTCATGGGACATGTGATCGGCATAATAACAGTGGGTGCACAACAAAGGATGAGACACGCCGACACTTGACACCGAGGGTGATGGAAGATGAGGTGCGTGCATGGACGGGTCAAGAGTATCAACAGGACTCATGAGAGAGGTGAAACCACTAAGTATCTCATAAAGAGATGGCTCGGGATCACTCTCACACGTGTCACGTGTCAATGGAAAATGACCAAAGTAGTCCCGTAAAGGACGTTCTTTGGCCATGAGGAGTGAAAATATTTTTTTGAATTTTGTAAATTTTTTTCAAAAGGAAAGAAAATATTTTTGGAGTTTTGTAAAAAAACGAAGAAAATATTTTTAGATTTTTCTAAAATGAAAGAAAGAAAATATTTTTTTTTTGGAAGAAAAGGTGGGGAAAAAATATGGACTCTTTGAATTTGCACGAACTAACTAAAATCGACTACCGAAAAATGAATTGGACACACACACAAGTCAAGAAAATTTTCTAACTAGCACATAGCCAATTTTTATCTTTAATTTTGGTGAAAGGGGTAGTCAAATTTTAATTAAGTCCGCGGGCGATAAAAAAATTCACGGAAATCTCATTGTTATCGCTTTTGCAAAATTTATTCTCCTAGTGGGCTACCTAGTTAATTGATTTTAAATTTAATGATGGCTAGGGTAGCACACAATGGTAAGAGAGTGAGTCGTGTGATGAAATCCCTTCTCGTGAGTAACTGGGTGTAGGTCTTAATCAAGTAATTCATCACACCATTCGAAAATAAATGCGAGAATAAAATCATGTAAGAGCACACAAAATTGACTCTCTAACAGGAGAGGCGCGAGTGCTTAGAAATGTACCTCCCACGATTTTTACGCCGTGGGGTGCCAAAACATTTGAGTCGACTGGGGGGAGAATACGTCAATCTCAGTCGTCCTCGGGAGTCCTACCGACCCAAGGTAGATAGGCTTCTAAATCCTCGCCTTGGATGCCCTCTCTCTATCTTGTCCAGTTTTCCTATCACGCTTGTCTTAGATTATTACAATTTTTAAAATGAAAAATAAATAGTGTCTCTATGCACTGCAATACAAGCAATGATAAAAATCCTAAATACAAGCCTTCTAAAATAAATAAAAAATAGTACTAAAATGCAACAAAATATAGGAAATAAATGAACTTCAAAATTGAATCCGCTCCGAGTGCTTCACGCTCCCAAGAATGGCAACGACGTCATTTGATAAATAGAAAATTTTTTCTCTTAATTTGTATTTGTCATTGTGTGCAATTCCTCTATCCATCAAAAATCTTCACCAACCTATAAAAGTAGAACACAACTAGAATATAGTGGTAAGTGAGGTATCAATCCACATCTAAGGATAAAATACAAAATTGGAGAGGACATATATAGATTCATTTGTATTTTATTATTATTTATTTATTTTTGCTTTTTATATTTTTTATGGATTTTTCAAGGGATTTTTTTATCTAACTAACTATACTAATTTTTATAACTACTAATTAAGAAGTAAAAGTTAATTTAAGAAAGGTGAGATAAACAAAATTGTCCTAATAAGTAAACTAACAAAATTGGACTCATGAGGGTTCAAAATTCTATCCCATTAATGGGAGATTAGCCCTCAATAATCATCATCCAAAAATATGAGATAAACAATTGAAAGCATGAGATGATTAAAATAAAAGTAATAAGAGAGGAATAGATCAAACCCATTTAAGCCTTGAATTGGAATGGAATCTTCAATTACATCGACAACCTCTCAATTGCAATCCCTCACTCATGTATTTATTGAATCTAAACTAAAAATTACAAAATAAAAATAAAAATAATAGTGGATGAATTCATAATGGGCAATTAAATAATAAAAGAGATTTGCTAAAAATGCAAATCCTAACATTATAAAATTGTACATTAGAACTCACCCAAAGAAATAAATCTATTGAGATAACTGCTAAAAATGCAAAATCTCAACATAAAGGAATGGATTATAATTTACCTCCCATAAGGAATAAATTTCACTACATCAATCCATTTTGAATTAATTGTTAAAAATGCAAAAATTCATAATAGAGGGGAGAATGAAATTTATTCTAGAGATAATTTTCACTACACATCTCTATATTGAGGTATTTGCTATGTCAAAACCTTAAATACATCCAAAAATAATACAATCTATAGTGTAGAGGTAAGTAAGGGTATCAATCCACTTTCAAGGGGGTAAGCTAGAGACAAATTCAATTGTAATTCACTTTTTATTTTCTTTTTGTGCTTTTTCACTTTTTTTAAATTTTTTTAGCTTTTTCAATATTAAAATAATAGAGTGAGGTGAGGTTTAAACTAAACTAAACTGAATGTAATATGATAATAACTAAGTAGAAAATGACTAAAATGAAAAATAAAGTCTAACACTAAAATAAGAGATAAAGTGAGGTAAATAATTGTGAGAACAATCAAGGAATGGGATTACACCACAAATTTTAGTTATTCTAATTAATTAATTTAATTATTTGAATTATCCCAAATTAATATCAAAATTACAAACCAACTCTTGTTGGAAGTGTAATTATAATAGTAGTCTTTTAGAAAGTTAAGTTTAACACCCCGCAACTCTAGAAATATAGATCTACACTCCTTTTAATTAATCACCCGCTAGGATCGATCCATTAAAATTTATGTAAATCTTAAAAAATAAATTTAGAGTTAAAATTCAAGTTATAATACCCCACTTAAGAAACCCCTATATCTAGTTCGAATCTAAAATGGGTATTATAACTAGAATTTTGATTTTCTCTCGAAAACCATTTACCCTCTCTCGAGGCGTAAATTTAAGGGTGAGGGATCAAAATTTACATTCAAAGGGACTTTTCAAATAACTAAACTAATAAAAATAAAATAACATCAAATAAGGATTTTACCCCACCCCTTGAAAGGGGATTTAGCCGAACATGATATGAAATATGACAAATTAATAATCAAAGGCATAAAATAAATGAGAAGAGAAAAGAACAATCAAACCCCAATCTCTTGATGCTTAATTGATCTTCAATCTATGAGTTGAAATTCACATCCCTTAATTTGAATGATTCAAACACAATTACATCAATAATCTCACTCAATTTAATCCTCACAATAATTTATTTTCTCGTCACTATCTAAAGAATAATAAAATAAAAATTCTAATCTAAAACCTACAATAAAATGGTATTTTCTCTCTCTATAAATTCCTCTGTAAAAAAACTCATCCCAATGGGGTCTTCTATCTTCAATATATAGTAGGCATGGAGTTAGGGGTATTTTTGGGAATGGACTTAAGTGTGAATGGGAATGGTGAGGGGAGTATGAGGTCATGTGGGTGAGGGGGTTTGGGAATAAAATCTGATATGGTTAAAGGGGTAGTTTTGGAAATTGGGTATAAGTGGTTAGTTGGGGTATAATGGGTAAAAGGGTTAAAAGGGTTTAAATTTGGCACATGGGTTATAATGAGTTTGTCTTGGCTTTAGTTATTGGTTTAGAAATTGGCAGGTGACATCGTGGAATTTGTGGAAATGAGTTTGGGTTTGAAAGGTGTGTGGGTGGAATGGATGGGTATTTGAATGGTAAATGGTTGCTGGACGGAGTGGAGGTGTGCCGACGTGTAGGTAGCGGCCATCGGAGAGAGGTCAGAAGAGGGTCGCCGCCGGGATTGTTTGCCGGCGCTGAGAATCTGCTGGATGTGGATTGGTTCAAACGAGGCAGGTGGTAGCGAAGCAGGGGAGGTTCCGGGCTGTCTCGAGGTTAGAGGGTTTGGGTTGGTGAGGAAGATATGGGTGGAAGCGCGCCGGAGGGTATAGGATTGGGTCGCGGGGTCTCCGGCGACGATAGGGGGTTCGCTGGTGGGTTGAGGGCTGCAAGGGGCATCGCCGACGGGATGGTTGCGCCAGAGAAAGGGGTTGTCGCCGACAGGAGGTGGGTTGTTCCGGCGGGTTAAGGATGGATGGGGGTTATTGGTGAATAAATGTTGGGAAATGGAGGTTTGATTATGTTAGATGGGTAGGAGAGAGAAAGTTGTTGGGGAAGAAGATGGGATGGGTTGTTATAAGGTGTAGTGGAGGTGTAGGGGGATAAGGGTGATGCTTAAGGATTAGTTGGTGTGCATGGTTGAGGAGTTAATTTTAGGTGTGTGAGTGTGTATGGGATAAGATATTTAACTCCATTATAACTGCAAATTTCTCTTAAATATAGCTTTTGACACCGCAACTGCAATTAAACCTGCATATTGAACAATTAAGCACATAAGACCCATATTCCCGAGAATTAGTAACTAAAGTACGTCTATTCGGGGTATAAAATGTACAGTTTTGAGTGCTTATCACCTTGTACATCGTCAGTGACCTCATTCTCTTCCACTTCATGAACATCGTCGTCATCAACTAAACCCTCTAACATATTATGATCTACGCCTTCCCCTTATACATCTATCCTACTTGTTGAAGGTTGTTGTGAAGGTTACTCGGGGACAAAATGAATTTTCAATTTCCCGTGAAAACTCCAAAATCGATAATTATCTTGCATACCCCATATGAACAAATGTAGTTTAACGATTTTTCACTCAAACACCTTACCATTCTCACACCTAGCACACAGACACAGAAACTCTTCATCATTATTACATCTCTTTAAGTATTTCACATATTCATTGGCACCTCTATAAAACACATCGCCCAATTTATTTGTGTCACCCATCCACTCTTTGTATTCAGGATATCCCATCACAACTACTACAAACAATCACGTATTAAAGGTAAGAAGTGTATATTCATAGATTAGTAAAAATAAAATTTACATTTATAGTATGTTTCATTTAATTATGTTTTATTTATATTCGATATTTAAATTTCAAATTCAAATTCAAATTCAATTTATAATATTAATTCCTATTTCCTCCATCTCCTTTAAAGGGTGAGTGGTCCTATCTAGTTCAAGACCTCATATTTCTGTAATATACTTAACAGCTCTTGTATATTGTTATGATTTGAGAAAATTTTGGCAACATATCCCTATAGTTCTCCAAGTACACGACATAGATTTGCAAGTGTGAGTGTTATTTGAATTTATCAATTGAAATTACACTCACACTTGCCAATCTAGTATGTACCCAGAGAACATTAGGATACGACTGTAGAACTTCCTCCAAAAGTAACAAGTTTAAGCCACTAACAATATTATTATACAGAAATTATGCAGTCCCAAACTATCCAAACGAGACAATTCAAGAGATCTCATTACTGGGTAATGACTCTCGAGCAGGTCTAAGGGCTATTGAATGCGTACGCATAAGAACTAGAAGGCTAGTATCTATGCGCACTATATGTAATTTCAAGTATGTTTCATTTAATTATCATGTGAAACAAAGTAATTTTAGAAAAAAAGTTGAAAACTCCCTCCTCCCCCCCCCCCCCCCCCCCCCCCGCCTCCTGACTCGGACAATAATCTAGTGGTAATGCCACTTCCAAAATTAATCAACCCAACATCGGTCCACTATAATCCAACAGCAACACCAACAATAAACCAACAAATGTGAATCCCGTACTCCTTTTAATTAATCTACTCAATTAATTCATTTCATCACGTCTTATAAATATATCATCATTAAAGCTATACCATTAAACCTATACAACTAAAGTTACAGTTAAAGCTGTATTTTATTAATCAATTTGTCAGTTTCAACTATCATGGTTTAATATTAATGCTTAATAACTTAATTCTGAATTCCAAAATAGCAAAATCTAACCCATAATATGTGCAATTACTAAAAATCCTAAACATCAATTCAAACTAACAACTTACTAATTTAAAACCAACAATTAATAAGGGGAATCTAAAGGTTCCTAACTCATTTATATCCAATTAAAGTCATAATTAAATTAACACTAATAATTATAAGTCCTAATTCTAATTCCTATTATTACTATTCCGTGAGAAAAATCTCAAATTGAACTTTAAGCATCTTAAACATGGGGAAAATTATCTGTGGGTACCCTGAATTTAGCATTATAGGCCTGGACGAGTAGCCTCGCCTTAGCGGCCCAAAGCCCAGGCCCATCACCTTTTGTATTGATCCGATTACTCCACGATCCCATGAAGAGAAGTTGTGGGGGAGCGCGATCCCATGTAGGAAAGTTATAGGGGAGATGGCTAATAAGGAGGAACCCATCACCCCCACTAACGAACATATACATGTATAAATTAAACCCTAAGTCCAGGGCAAAGGACAAGTTGTATTCTCTGTACTTATTCTTCAGAATATAGAGAAATAACACTGACTGCACCATCGTGGACGTAGGCACATCTTTGCTGAACCACGTACACCTGTTGTTGTGTGATTGGCATTTTATTTATCTTTCCTTGGTTATTAACTCTTTCATATTTATTTGTGTTGCATAATTATTGTCACCACAATTGGCGCCGTCTGTGGGAAACTTTCATCTTTCCCTGAGAAGAGCCCACACCAAGAAAAAATCTAAGATGTCTGGTCACAGCAGCAACGCTCCTCAAGCAGGAGATATTCAGGAGCCACCTTCTCCTCGCAGGATTAGGTCTGAAGTCCGACGTTCAGATCAAGGGGCTCGCTTAGAAAGGCCAGCCTAAGAAGAAAGTCAAGGACCAACAAGGACCATGCAGATATCCAGATTGATCGATGCATACGAGGCAAGGCTCCACGAGCAGAGGGAGTCTTCTCGCAGATATGAGGCTGAGAATGCTCTCTTGAAAAGAAGACTGGAAAAACTGGAGAAGGAACTACGTCCTGATACCAGGAGACGCCCCTATCGCACTCCCATCCCTCAGGCGAGCAAATCTCGCAGCCGAGGAAGGAGCCCTAGGCGGCAATATCAAGGGGACGAAGGTGGCGACTCAGACGATGACCTCCGCGAACAACTAAGAAAAGCTCGCCGCTACCAGAGCCCTGCTCGCAGCGACGACAACATACGGAACCTGGTCCGGAGAGAAATGGACCAACATCCAGCTCACCGCGGCACCAGGTTGACCAGAGAACTCGCCAGGAGAGCCCTCAAGACCCAGATGAAATCACCCTTCATGAGGGAAATTGAAGAAGAAGAGGCTCCCAAAAAGTTCGCCATTCCAAGGTTCAAGATTTACGACGGGAAGACTGATCCCATTGATCATGTCAGGCAGTACCGGCAGGCTATGACCCTCTGGAATCACCGAGATACACTGATGTGCCGTATTTTTCCCTCGAGCCTTCATGACGTGGCCCAGAAATGGTTCGAGAAACTCCCTCACCGATCCATCAGAAATTTCAAATCCCTGGCCGAGCTCTTTGCGGCCCGGTTCATCACCAGCAGCTCCCATCCCAAAAGGATGGATGCTCTATTAACAATGAAGAAAACACCTCAGGAGACACTCCGAGACTACGCGAAGAGGTACTGGGAGTTATTCAACGAGGTCGAGGACTGCGCGGAAGAAGTGGCAGTGGCTTCATTCAAAATTGGGCTACCTAGCTCTTCCCTCCTTTACCAGTCCTTGACAAAGAAGGAAGCTACGACCATTGACGACCTGATGGCCCGGATTGAGAAATACGCAAAGGTGGAAGATGTCACCCGCCTTAATGTGGGAGAAAACGGTCGAGCCAAGCTCACTACCAAGGGAAGTGAGAAAGTTGAGAACCAGAAAAAAGGAGGAAAGAGTGGGGGCAAGAATGGCTCCAAAAACGGAGGGAACCCTGACGTTACAAAATCGTTCCAGGCGGTCAACACCGTCTTCAAAGAACCAATTTATAAAATTCTCGCAAAGTTCAAGGATGAGCCGTTCATCAAATGGCCCCGGAAAATGGGAGGAGACCCCTCGAAAAGAAATAATGCATTAAGATGCACTTTCCACAAAGAGGGAGGGCATAAGACCGAGCACTGCAAGGCTCTTAAGTCCCACCTCGAGGAGTTGGCCCAATCCGGACATTTGAATGACTTTATGGAAAAGAAGGTAGAGAGAGTGACTGCCCACAAAGAGGCGAAACCCGACAACGTATTGGAAGATGACGCCGGACACGAATTCGTAGTAATCCACGGAGTATCTGATGTCAAGCAAATCCAGGGTAACTCATCTCGAATGGAGGTAAAGAAACTGACAGCGATAATGCAAGCTTTTCAGATCGATCCAGCAAAATCACAGTCAGGAAAACGTCGGCGAGCAGAAGACATCAACTACAACAAGCATATTGTTTTCACGGATGAAGATCTTGTAGGAGTAAGGACCCCACATCATGATGCCTTAGTCATTACACTCAGGATAGCCAACTTTGACATCGACATGATGCTCGTCGATCAAGGGAGCTCATCCGAAGTAATGTACATCGACCTGTTCCGGAAATTGAAGTTGAACATCGCCGACCTAAAGGGAACCACTATCCCTCTGGTCGGCTTCGCTGGGAAGATGACCATGCCTTTGGGCAAAATAGTACTGCCAGTGCGCGCTGGAAATGTTTCCAAAATGATCGAATTCTTGGTGGTCGACATCGATTCACCTTATCAAGCCATCCTCGGCAGGGGATGGCTTCATACAATGAAGGAAGTCTCCTCGACCTACCACCAGAAACTCAAATATATCACCGAGCGGGGGGTGATGGAGATACATGGCGACCAGGTGATGGCAAGAAAGTGCTTCATAGCGGCCATCCGACCAAAGGCAGAGAAAAGAGCCGTTCAAACCAGCGAGAAAGTGGAGGAAGGTACAATTCCTTCCAAATATCAATTAAAATATGGAAGGCCTGGAGTGGAAGAGACCAGGATCCTCCCCTCCGAGCGCGTCGTCGAGGACCTGGTAGAAGTGTCGGCTAAAGAAGGCGACAACAGCAGAGTCTTACTAATCGGAACCTCACTCACTGACCAAGAGCAAAAGGATTTGTCAACCTTACTCAGAAGCAACATAGAAGTTTTCGCTTGGGAACCCTATGAGCTGCCAGGAATTGATCCCAATATGGTCTGCCATCAGTTGCACGTCGATCCCACGTTCAAGCCGATAGCGCAGAAGGCACGACGAACTGCTCCCGAGAAGGCCAGAGGAATAGAAAAAGAAGTCAAAAAACTGTTGGATGCAGGGTCCATACGGGAAGTGCAATTCCCCAAATGGTTATCCAACCCAGTGGTAGTTCCAAAAAGCAACGGGAAGTGGAGAGTTTGCATAGACTTCACTGACCTCAACAAAGCCTGCCCCAAGGATAGCTTCCCTCTTCCAAAAATAGACCAACTAGTAGACGCCACCGCAGCTCACGAACGAATGAATTTCCTGGACGCATACTCAGGATATCACCAGATTCCCCTGTATGCCCCAGATCAGGACAAAACGGCGTTTATCATGACGGTCGGTTTATACTGTTACAAGGTCATGCCTTTTGGGCTAAAAAATGCAGGGGCAACCTATCAGCGGCTAGTTACTAAAATGTTCAAGAATCAAATGGGAGACACAATGGAGGTCTACATCGACGACATGCTCGTCAAGAGCAAGGAGAAGGAAAATCACCTCTCGGACCTATCAAGTACCTTCGAAATCCTCAGGAAGTACCGAATGAAATTCAACGCGAGCAAGTGTTCCTTCGGTGTCCAGTCAGGAAAGTTTCTTGGGTATTTGGTCAGCAAGCGAGGCATAGAGGCTAATCCGAACCAGATTGATGCAATCAAAAGAGTGAAACCTCCTCGCACAGTCCGAGATGTACAGAAGCTCACTGGAATGCTCGCTGCTCTAAATCATTTCATTTCTAAATCCTCCGAGAGATGCAAGCCCTTCTTCCAACTCTTAAAAGGCAGCAAAACAGTAGAATGGACCCCAGGTTTCTCACGAGCATTAGACGAGCTCAAGTCCTACCTAAGCTCCTCACCGCTGCTTGTCATACCACAGCAAATGGACTCTTTGTACCTCTACCTCTCTGTATCCAGCCATACTGCCAGCTCAGCGCTAATGTGTGAAGTTATAGGGATCCAACATCCAGTCTATTACGCGAGTAAAACCTTACTAGATGTCGAGCAGCGCTACCTACCATTGGAAAAGCTCGCATTCGCCCTAGTAATGGCCTCGAGGAAACTGAAGCATTACTTCGAAGCTCATACGATCATCGTCCTTACATCACACCCCCTCAAGGTTGTCCTAAGGAAGGCGGATTTGTCGGGCAGACTGTTTAAATGGTCAGTCGAGCTCGACCGATTTCACATCCAATTTCAACCAAGGACAGCTATCAAGGGTCAAGTCCTTGCTGATTTCATAGCTGAATTCACAGGTGAAGAACCCTTCGACCAGCCTAAGCCAACAGAACAAAATAACCAGGCTACAGGGGAAAGCTGGAAACTATTCGTTGATGGAGCCTCCAACTCAAAGGGGGCAGGAGTAGGAATTGTTCTCATCACTCCAGAAAATATAGTCCTCGAGCAAGGAATCAGGCTGGGATTTGCAGCCTCCAACAACGAAGAAGAATACGAAACCTTAATAGCAGGTCTCCAAATGGCGCAAACTCTGGGAGCAAAGCATTTATAGGTATTCGGAGATTCGCAACTAGTTTCCAATCAGATAAGTGGAGACCATAACGCGAAGGATGAGAGAATGGCAGCCTACCTCTCCTTGGTAAAAAACTTAATGACGAACTTTGAAGAGATCAACATCCAACAGTTCCCCAGGGGGCAAAATAGCCACGCTGACGCCTTAGCAGCCCTGAGCTCGGCAGTTGATTCTAGCCTTAAAAGGATCATCCCTATCGATTTCCTCAGTTGCCCAAGCATTTACCCCAACTGCGAGTTGACAAAAGCGAAACCAATACTCCAATTGAAATCAGCCCCCAACTGGATGGATCCCTTGAGAGACTATTTAAAGAACGGAACGCTCCTAGAGGATAAAAGAACTGCCCACCAGATAAGAGTCAAAGCTGCTCGCTTTCACTTATCCACAGGAGGCGACTTGTATAAAAGATCTTTCTCCGGCCCCTACCTTAGATGCGTCCACCCAGGCGATGTCAAGACAGTGCTTCACGAGCTTCACGAAGGAATCTGTGGAAGTCACATCGGAGGAAGATCCCTAGCTTTTCGAGCAATAAAGGAAGGTTACTGGTGGCCATACATGCAAAAGGACTCCGCAGTATATGTCCGCAAATGCCTAAAATGCCAACTTCACGCTCCCATGGTCCACCAGCCCGCCAGTGAATTAAAATCCCTGACCAGTCCCTGGCTCTTCGCCCAGTGGGGAATGGACATCGTGGGACCACTGCCCACCGCTGCCGGCAATCGCAAATACCTGTTGGTGGCAACTGATTACTTTACCAAGTGGATTGAGGCAGAACCACTGGCGAACATCCGAGATGCTGACATGATGAGGTTCATATGGAGAAATATAATCACTCGATTCGGGATCCCCAGAACCATCATCACTGACAATGGAACACAGTTTGAGAGTGGCCCTTTTCAGGACTTCTGCGACAAACACGGGATCAGGCACCACTTCAGCTCGGTGGCCTACCCTCAAAGCAACGGACAAGCTGAGGCTTCCAACAAGACAGTGATCGCTGGATTGAAGAAGCGGTTAGAGCGAGCCAAAGGCGCGTGGACAACCGAGCTACCGCATATCCTATGGGCGTACAGAACGATTCCTAGGCGAGCCACAGGAGAAACACCATTCTCACTAGCATATGGAATCGAGGCGGTCATCCCACTAGAAGCAGGATTGCCTACAATGAGATCCGACCTTGTCAAGCAGGGCCAGAACGATCAGGCTTTGCTCGCTGAACTCGACCTGGCCGACGAGCGCAGGGAACTTGCCCTAGTAAAACTAGCAAGTTATCAGCAACAGCTCGCGAAGCACTACAGCAAAAGGGTCAATCCGAGGAAATTCAAAGTTGGAGAGTATGTTCTAAGAAAGGTTTTGGGCAACACAATGAAGCCATCAGACGGTAAACTGGGCCCGAACTGGGAAGGACCTTATAAGATAATTAGAGACGACCTGCAAGGTGTCTATCATTTGAAAACGATGGAGGGCAGAGAGATACCACGAGCATGGAACGCAGCCAATCTCAAGAAATTCTATTTTTAGGAGTTCTATTGTTAGATCTTTTATTGTACTCATTATGTTAAAGGACAGTTCATTTCTCAATTCACCAATAAAAATCTCTCAGTTGATCACTCTCTAAAAAGTAACAATTATATCGTATTGCACATCCCTTTCAAATCACAGGCATAATGGTTGACATAGCAGGGGAACACCCCTCCTCAAGTCATCGTCATGAAGCACGACATACCTCTTAGCGTTGCCCATGGCAACATATGAAGCCCTACAGAGTATTCTTAGGCATCAAACCTACTTTGGTTAAGAAAAAAATCCAGACCGGATGAAGACATCCAATACCAGGTGTGTCCTCGCCAATTGCCCTACTTAGGCCTAAGGGAGTGTGACGACATGACCTAAAAGGTAAAGGTAGGGCACAATGGTATTCTTATACTGGACTGGGCGGACACTCACATGACAAAATAAAAAAGATTGTGAAGCTGCAAAAATATAAAAGGATTGGATGAACACGTTTAGTCGGCAAAATCGCCCAAAACTCGAACTTTCCATTAATCTTTTATATTTACAAACAATAATAGTACATGTTTAGTCGGCGAAGCTCGCCCAAAGCATTTATAATTATTAAAAAAATAAAATCTCAAGGAGGTGGAAGCCTACGAGCAAGATAATCATCAACTTTAGCTCTCCTTCCATCATCAGGAGCAGGAGCGAGCTCCTCCACGACCTCATTTGTGTCCAACTCCAATAGTCGCCGGGGAATAGCATCAATGGGGATCCATCGATCATCCCGCCTGAATGGATTGGGCATCAGAGTAGAGGAGGACATCTCATGTCTGTACAATAATGTCGAGTTCCTCGGGACCTGCAGCTCTTTGAGGGCACTCAACCACCCCCTGATGAAGGAGAGCTCCTCGAACTCTGATAATCTTGTGGGAGCATCCAGCCAGCCCTGATCATAGCCATCAGACCACACTTGGCGAGGGCCCTTCTTGAATAAATTCCGCAGTCGGGTAACATCCCTCTAGAGCCCAGCAGCAGTTACATACGCCCGCCGAACATCGTCGCACAGATCCCCAATCTCCTGCTGTTTGGCGGCCTCCCTATTCCTACCACTGGCACTCCTGCCAACCCGCGGGAGGGGAGGCCGAGCAGCTCACGACGAAGAAGAGCCTTGTAGGACTATTGGAAAGGTGCTCGGCGAATGCTCCTTAAACTTCGAGACCTCCCGCCTCAGGTCTTCATTATCCCGCTGCAGGAACTCCCCAACTTGGTTGATCTCGGTGGCCTCCAGTAACTTCGCTCTCAGCTCGCTAACTTCTTCTTGCACTGAGGCACCGATTTCTTCCATTTCCTGGAGCCTGTCCTTCAACTTGGCCACTAGCTCGGACTGATCCTTATATTTCTGGTTCCTTGACTTAGCAAACCTGTAAAGCCTAGCAAAGGCCTGGCGAACTGCAGGGCTTGCAGTAGGACCGAGAGTCCTACCTACTTGGGAGGTAACAGGAATATAGTCATCCACATCAACCAACTACAAGTAAAAGAAAGAGAAGAGAAAGAGATTAGCATAAACAAAAATGAAGTCTTTTCATTAATAAGGAACGAGGTTACATCAGATCAAAAAAGAAAAAATTACAAAGCAGCCCTATCAATTAGCAACCTCGGGTGGCCCAGAGGTGGATGGACCCTTGTCCTTATCAGCATCAGCAGGGGCATTACCCTCTGCAGGGGTGTCCTCTGCCCTCTCGACCAAAGGAGCGTTAGTAGAAGTCGCCTGAGAGACAAGATCGGTGCCTTCAGCAGTTGGGGTTGGGTCCTCATCTACGAGTGGCTTTGGCCCTGGATCGTGCTCGTCAAAGAGGGGGGATGCAACGTCCACCCCAGCAGCCACGAGAGCCTTATTACACCCTTTCTTGAAGTTCAGACGGATGATATAGCCTATATGAACCTCAGCATCCTCATACACAGCAGCCCAGCCAGAGTTGTACGAATCTTCCTTAAGAGTGATTGCCCGGGCTTTCTCCGCCTCCAGTTGCTCGGCCAGAACCCTGTTCTTCTCTGCAAGGTCTAGCTTGCTCGAGCACACCAGGTCATACGCCTTCCTCAACTCACCAAGCTCCCTGACCACAACATCTCTCTCGCGAGCAGAATTAACGAGAGCCAAGGCAGATAAGGCTCGAGCTGCATCAGCAGCCTTCAGATCGGCCTCCAGCTGAGAACCCCTGGCTACCAGAGCAGATTTTTGCTACTCCAGCTCACCATTCCGTCTCACTAGCTCGTCGCGAGAGCGATAGAGCACAGCGAAGTCGGTCACAAATTGCAAAGAACAAGGAAGGGATCAAGAAGAAGAAACCATCAAAACTGGTTAAAAGAAATTGAGAATTAGAAGAGAACTTTACCAAGGCGAGCCTCTGGCTAGCCTACAGAGCCAACTGATCGGACCCCAACGCCCTATCGCGATCTGCAGGAAGAACTGCTCTCTCGAGCAGCGCAGGGGCAAGCTGAGGAGAGGCGGCCACCGAAGCCCCCTCGGGCAAGGCAGACGCTGGGACCAGGGCTTGACCCGTTTTGGTCCTTGATTCCACCTTCCTCCTCTCCTCCTCTTTTTCTCTCTCCCTTTTCTTTCTCTCCTCCATTTTCTTTCTCTCCTCCACTTTCTTCCTCTCCTCCTCCTTTTTCCTCTCTCTCTCTCTCTCCTGCTCCTCCTCTCTTTTCTTCTTCTCTTGCTCCTGAGAAGAAGGCCGAGAACCAGTAGCTATGGCCCCAGAGGCAGTCTTTGGTCTCTTGGACCTCTGTGCAAGGAGCACGTCATCATCATCATCGTCATCTCTGATCAGATTCTTCCTGGGAGGCATATCTTCACCAGAACTGCTGGTAGTGCTCGACGAGTCTTGAGCCTCAGAATCCCCTTTAGAAGAACTGCTACTGTCAGCACTCCCTGCACCAAAATTACTCACAACGCCTACAGGATCACTCTCCGAGCTGCTCTCTTCTTCGTCCAACTGGATGGGCTCAGCCGAAGTCTCTACGGAAGAGTCAAAGTCTGGAACACTATCCACAGGTCGGGCTATGAAGCTAGAGCCTGTGTTCTTGTATTCAAGCAAAAAAGTAGCAGCCCTAGGATGCTCGCCGTCACCCATAGGCTCCCTAATATTCCAAGCTTTCACCAGTTCCGAGATACGAACCTCGCTGAGAGCAGGCTCCAAATTCTTTGTCCTCGCTGTGAAAGAAAAAGCAAAGAGAGGTTAGAAAAATCACAAGTCAGCGAAGGTTGAAACAATAATATAACATCTACCTATATATTCTTCCCCATAAAAGGGAACAGTGAACCTCTCAGACCTCGACCCTTCAGATTGGGGGGAGAGTTGCCAATTCCTAACAAGAAAACCTTCTTGCCAGTATTCCTTATGGGAATCAGGTAAATTTACTACCAATACCCTATCGGGGCTCCTAGCCTTAAGGTACAGGACACCTGAACTCGTTCGAGAAAAGGAGTAACAAAAGAAGACCTCGGCAAGCCCTAACCTTGTGCCGTATAATTGATTTATCCTATGCACGCCGTTCACTATTTTCCATACGTTGGGCGAACATTGTGCAGGCACAATACTAAATTAGCTAAAAAAATGCAGAAACAGATCATTAGGGGGAAAGGTAAGTCCCCCCTGGGAGAGCAACAAAACGTGAATCCAATGTGCATCCTCTATATCCCTAACGTTCCTAGGAGGCGAGGCACAACACTCAATCTCTACCCACTCAGGAATGTTATAGAATTTTCTAACCTCAGTGACTGACCTATTTCCAATCTTCGCCATTGGAAAAATACAAGAAAAACTACAAACCAAAGAGAAAATGCAAACAGCACGAGAGACTTACAAGACAGAAGATCAGGTCAAATGGCGAAGATGCAATGAGAGTAGAGATCGAAAACAGAAGGTACAAAGCGTAAGAGTTCTCAGAAGATAGAAGATTGCTGGAAAAGCTGAAGCGACGAAGAGAAATGTGCCTTATTCCAACAAGCCTTCAAGTCTAATCATAGCTCAAGGATAGCGAAGCGGGTGCCGCCAAAGCAACTTCACAGTTTTCAAAGAAATCAACCATAATAGCTAATCATTTAAATTCATTGGACCCATAAAAATGGCCCAACAAATTTAGGGGCAATTGTGGGTACCCTGAATTTAGCATTATAGGCCTGGACGAGTAGCCTCGCCTTAGCGGCCCAAAGCCCAGGCCCATCACCTTTTGTATTGATCCGATTACTCCACGATCCCATGAAGAGAAGTTGTAGGGGAGCGCGATCCCATGTAGGAAAGTTATAGGGGAGATGGCTAATAAGGAGGAACCCATCACCCCCACTAACGAACATATACATGTATAAATTAAACCCTAAGTCCGGGGCAAAGGACAAGTTGTATTCTCTGTACTTATTCCTCAGAATATAGAGAAATAACACTGACTGCACCATCGTGGACGTAGGCACATCTTTGCTGAACCACGTACACCTGTTGTTGTGTGATTGGCATTTTATTTATCTTTCCTTGGTTATTACCTCTTTCATATTTATTTGTGTTGCATAATTATTGTCACCACATTATCATTTACACATTTATGTATAAAATCAAGGGTTAATTACTTATCATTATGTTTTAGCCAACAATATTTAGGTATTTATACTTAAGGGTAAAACATATATTTAGGTATTTAAACATTTACATATGAAACTCTAGTTTTTCCATTACCCATACACATGTACACACACACGTACACCACACACACACACGCTCAGCCCCCCCCCCCCCCACTCCTACTTCCCCCACACACGCACACTACACCCACACTGCCCCCAACCCCCACCCCTACTTCCCCCTCCCCCCACCCCACACACACACTGCCCCCACACCCTCCACCCCCACACCCACATAAGCAAACACACCTTCACACACCCACACCCACTGCCCCCCTCCACCCACACACGCAGCACACCCACACACGCAACACACACATGCACACACGCAACATACCACACACACGCGCACATATAAACACATATTCATATACACACAAAGCAGATAGAAAGAGAGAGAGAGAGAGAGAGAGAGAGAGAGAGAGAGAGAAGAAGGAAACAAAATGGTGGAAAAAAATGAGTGAAGGGTTTATTTTACTGACAAAGTTGTCACGGACCTGTCATGGTCTTTGACCATGACAAATTTCTAATATTGTCACGGTCATTAACCATGACAATACCTTGTCACGGACAATGACCGTGAAAAAAATGCGTGTTTTTTGTCACAGTCATTGACCTTGACAAGGGTGGCCGTCTGAAGGGTGGAAATTTGGCCTTTTTGGTGTAGTTATTTTTTTTTTTAGTTTACCACTTAAAAAGAGCCCCCAGAAAATAATCTTCTTCACCTAAAAATTAATTACAAATAAAAATCTCCCAAAATAAAAAAATCCTAAATACCCATAAACACTTTTTTTAATTTGATTTTATTTACGTAAAAGGGCCCCCAATTGGTTGTTCGCCTAAGGCCCGTAAAACTTCAAAGCCGTCCTGACGGATCACCAGAACTACTTTGCAATTTCTATTTATAGTAATTATTGATGTAAGAAACTAGATTTGATCTAATTTTCTAATCACGGATAAAATATGCAATAATAAATAAAGAAACAGATTTTTAAAGTGGTTTAGCTATGGAAGAAAGCCTACATCTACTGTTATTTTATTGATGTTTGTGGTTACAGAAAACTAGGTATTCTAGTAGATAAGAATATCCCACAATTCATTCGACCGTCCCCTTTCATAAAAATGGATGCAATGTATTTATAGTGACTTGGAGGTCCAGGGTTGGAATGTCAAGGGATGGAATGATTTCATATAATTAAGCATTAACATCTTTACATAATAACTGTGACAATTGGTTGTATAAACCACGCATATTATTACCCTTGGTATGATGACGTTTCACTGTCATGTTGGTTGTCCTTCTTTGTGTTGGTCGTCATTTCTTGTATTGATCGACAGATTTACCCCTTATTGGCTAAGACTTTGGCTACGTAGGTGGACACGTGTTTACTTTTGATTGGTCCACGTAGGTGGATACTTTTTGACGTTAACAGAAGCCCCCAATGTTCCCTGCTTGGCTCTTGCGTGAAAGTATGGAGCATTTGATTCTAGAAGTACCTTGGAATATTTTCATGATGCTTAGTTGGCATCCTACCTGTCACACCTATAAACTTTAATGGCACCGTTTGAAAATGTAATTTTTGCAATTAATTTGAATTTTAGCGAACTTCTAAAGGGAAAATGAGTATTTTTAACCTTCTGATTCACGAAGCCATTGGAATGTCAATCGTTGGTACGTTTAATCATTTCGTTCACTGTTTTTTAGGAAACCTATAAAAGGCGAGAGATTTTCTAGGTTTTTCCTTACCCTCAAAATTTCAAACTATAGAAGCTATATCTGCTACTTCTGCTCAAGTTGGGTATGCCAAGAAAAAAAAATTCAAGGAAGATTGGTCATCATCATTGAAAAAAATTGGTACTACTAGAGATTCTGAAGTCTTCCTCAAGCATGATCCAGGCCATCCCACACCTAACCTTGATGAGATTGAAGATAAAGATGGTTCAGGGTAATCTTCCTTGGTTGTTAAAAATATTTCCTCTCTTGTTGACTAAGAAAATACTTCAGTTATCCCTCCTACTGAGAAAGATATCCCTGATGTGGAGAAGGATAAAAAGAAGATGTAGACTTGCTCGACTTCTTGTATTTTTTACCTTTTTTGGATCTTCTTTTTGTTTTCTCCTGATTACTCATATAATTATCCTTTATTAACTAAAGAACTCTTTTTCCAATTGACTTGTTATCTTTCCATTTTCTTTTGATGTCGATCAATTATTTCTTTATCCTTCTAGTTTTTGGCTAAGATGGAACAAATTTCTTTTACTGATTCCGACTTACTTAAGCACGACAACAATCTGTTTAAGGACATTCATTTAGACTTGACTTATGAAGAGTTAACAGACTTTCTCGACGCAGATGCTTCCGATCAAGCCAAGGATACCTATACTTATCTTAAGTTTCTTCTTAACCTGATTATGGCCAACAATGTTGCATACTTTTAGATGATTGATGATTTGCAAGCAGAGCATAATGAAATCAAGGTTCTTCCGCATGCCGACCGCGAAGCCAAGTATAAAGACTAGGAAAATATGCCTATGCATTTAGAGAGAAGGAGTTCTTACTGAACCGTGAAGTTGATGAAGCCTGAGAGATTGCTAAACTTCTGAAAGAGAAAAATAATAGGCTGAGCGATGAACTTGGGGCCTTAAAACAGTCTTCTTCTACTGGTGCCGATGAAGGTGCTTCTTTTCTGGAGGAATAAAATGACAAATTGAGGGAAGAACTTGAAGCATTGACAAAATCCAAACCTACATCATCTTCTAGATAAAGAGCTAGACGGCTAACTATAAAAGAAACTATGACCAAGAAAACTTTAGATAATCAAGCTGCCCAACTGAAGATAAAGAGTCACGACATTACTGATTTTTCCACAAGATTGAAAGCTAATGACAAAGCCCTTTCTGACCAATCCTCACAGTTGAAGGTGAAGTATGAAGTTTTGAAAAAGCTTCAACATCAAGTTGAAAGATTAACTTTCCAATTTAACAAATAGCCCAAATAGGTATGGTTGTATGGATGGATACAATGAATCTTTGGGCTATATAAATGATCATGTCACTTAAACTCATCATGAAGGCTGTAAATGGGGTTGGACCAATGGCTTGAATGTGATAAAGGTTGATCAAGATAAAAAACTCTGGTATTGGTATGACCCGAGTTTCTTAGACTGCCAAAAACTTATGTTCATGCTGGATGTGAGCTGGATTTTTTTTGAGTTGATTCCACAATGCTTGATATTGAAATATTTAGGGGCTTATGAGTTATACGATGAACTTGAAGTAGTTCAGCCTCCTCATCTGACCAACCGGCCGAGCAGCAACAACCGAAGGATGCTTCGGGATTTCAACTTTATTAATTCTCCTTATACGCTAGATAATATTCCTATTGGTACGAAAAAATTTCAATCATCTTCCACAACTGAGGGAAAACGTCCATTTGAATGACTATCCTGTATTTTGTAATTCATTTGAATGTAATACAGTTTGTATGAATAAAATGTGCTTGTTTTTGTTAACTTATGAGTATTTTAATTGTTCAGTTAACTTGTTATTGTAATGTCATTGGATTTACTAATACACTTAGATATATCAATCCAAATATAGTATTAGTTACCAGTTATTGTGCCATTGATTCTACTAATCCACTAAGATATCTTGATCCGAATTTAGCATTAGTTATCAGTGGTGACCAAATGTATGAGGAATACATGTTTATATTCCAGTATTTAGGAATTTTTCATATTTTCCTACATTTAACTTAGTCGGGTTAAACTTATTTATAACTTTTTTATTTTTATACGAAGTTTTACACTTCTTGTTCTTGATTTGTTTATACAAAATCATACATTAAGTAATCAACTTCTTGTTCGTGATTTTATTTTTACAAAGTCATACATAAAGTAATTTATTGTTACCAACCAAGTGTCGAGGATTTATAATCCTATTTTGACTTAGTTGGTTATTATTTTTCGTATTGCTGACAAAGTACTGAGGGTTGTAATCTTATTTTGACTTGGTCGTACTCGAAGATCAAAAGTTGTCTTTATTTTGGGGGATGTTATATTATCACCATACTAAAAAAAATTAAAATAAAGAGACTAATATCAACTTTTTTATTGATACTGAAATAAAAGAAAGAGAGATACAATAATGGACATCTTTTGAATTACTGGTAATACTTCCGAAGATGTTCAGCATTCCAAGGATTTTTAAACTCTTCACCCTCCAAAGTTTCTATCTGATACGTCCTTAGTCGGATGACAGCTGAGATGCGGTATGGTACATGTCAGTTCATCGCGAGCTTTTTATTCTTCTGAATAACCTTATTATGAACATAATCACACTCATTCAAGTTAATCGGCCTGACCCCAACCCTTTTATTATAAAAGTGAGCAGCATGATGTTGGTAGGTAGCATTTCTCATAGTTGCATCTTCTCGTACCTTCTCTAACATGTCGAGATCTAACCTCCTCATTAAGTCACTAACTGGCTTATTAAAGTTTAGTACCCTGTGAGTATGTAGGTTGATCTCGGCTGGTACCATTGCTTCAGTCCGAAAAATGAGCATTTATGGTGTTTCTCCAGTTACTGTTTTTGACGTTGTTCTGTTCGCCCAAAGAATATAAGTGTAGCTCGTTAATCCAGTTGCCCTTGGAAGCATCAAGTATCTTTTTCAGTCCATTCAATAAAGTTCTGTTAGTCAATTTTTTTTTTACCATTTTGTGGATGGCCTAGTGCATAATGTAACTTCTGGATTTTGGACTGGGCACAATATGCTTTAAACTCCTCGTTGTAGAACTGGGTGCCATGATATATGATGAATGCATATGGTAAACCATATCGACAGATGATATTCTTCCAGATGAACTGATACATCTTCTCACGAGGCATATCAATCAATGGCTCGGTTCCACCCATTTGGTGAAGTAATCCAAAGTAATAACTAAGTATTTGAACCTGCCTTTGGTGGTCGAAAGTGGACTGACCATGTCAATTCACCATAGAGCAAACAGCTAAGGTGATGTTATTGGTGTTAAAGCAGCATAGGTGTTTTATGAACGCCGGAGAATATCTAGCACTTATCACACTTTCTTGTAAAGGTTGTATAATCGTCTCTCATGGTAGTTCAGTAATATCCCTAAGAATTTATGCATTGGATCAATGATCTTCTAGCTGAATGAGCTCAATAGGATCCTTCATGCACTTCTTTCATCAAATCTTCCTCTGACATTGGATGAACACAGCGCTACATGGAGATCATCAATCCCCTTATGTATAACTCCTTTGTCCAACACATACCTCGCTGCTTTATATCATAGATTCTTCGCCTCTTTAGGATCGGGTGGTAGGGTTCCAAATTCAATATAAGATTTGATGGGATCCACCTAGGAAGGTCCCAGATCTACAACAATGACTTCCATGGACTTGGAAAGATACATGGTCATTAATTCTCTTTTGCCTCCATACAAATTTATCACTTAGTAAACAACCAGTTGTGAATCATTATGCGCCACTACTTGCTCGACGCCTACTGAACGAGCTAAATTTAGCCCAACTATCAAGGCTTCGTATTTTGTCTTGTTGTTTGATGCTTTGAACAGAAACCTGAGAGCATACTCAATATCAATATTATCAGGAATATAAAGTATTATACCTAATCCACTATTGGTATCACATGAAGATCCATCCAAAACAAATTCCATAATGGAACATTATCATTGAATCTTTATGCTATCAATTATCCATGCTAGAACATCTTTCTACTATCTTCAGCATATTTCTAGGCCATTTCCTTAAATCTGGACGACTTATGTTGGTCGACAGCTACTTCAGCTTGCTTTTGAGGTGAGCTCTCTTCTTTAGAAGTCTTCTCGATAGGAAAACTCTGTTGGTCGAGAACCTTTGGATAAGTAAATTCAGCAATGAAATCTGCCAAATCTTGGCCTTTCAATGAAGATCTGGGTTCATAGACAATGTCATACTCTCCTAATTCTCTTGTCCAATACATAAATATTCCTGACTTCTCAGGTTTTTAGAGATCTTACCGAAAAGGCAGATCAGTATCCACAATTATGGTGTGATCTTGGAAATAAGGTTTCATACATCTAGAAGCCTTAATAAGTGTTGGGAATGGTTTTTCCAAATGTGGGTACCGGATTTTAGCTCCTTTGAACGCTTTGTTGGTATAATATATTGGTTTTTAAATCCCATTGTCAAGTCTAACCAATGCCAAGCTCATTGCTGATTTGGAAATGGCTAAGTATAAGTACAATTTCTCTCCTAAAACACTACACCAAAACTGTCGAATTATCACGGTCATTGACCGTGACAAGTCTGGGGGTAAAAACTTTTATTGTCATGGACTTGTCATGGTCAAAGGCCGTGACAAGTTCATTAGACTTGTCATGGCCCTGTCATGGTCTTTGACCTTGACAAGTTTTGTTACGGTCAAAGACCGTGACAAGTCTAAAAGAAATTTCACGGTCAATGACCGTAATAATTCTAGGCAGAATTTAAAAATATATGATGGTCAATATGGCCACTGCTACTGTCCAACAATATATTTGTACCTGTTGTAAAGAAATTTTACCTGTTCAAACAACATATATCCAAATAAAATAAAATAAAATGCACCAAATCATTGCATATATAATTCCATATGCAAATAAAATAGAAATACAATCCATATCCAAAATAAAATGTAACAAATCAAAACAATACAAATATAATCCAAGTGTCTAAATAAAATAGATACAAATAATCTCAATGCATCGGAGGAGTAAGGAAGGAAAAATGGTATACGCATTGAGACACCCCTCAATATGCATCACGCCACATTGTTTGCGCAACCACAATGGAGAGTTCTTCTTTTTGGGCATCACACGCGTGACGATCACCTTTGCCTCAATGTCTTGAAGGATATGTCCATGAACCAGCACTACACCAAAATGGGCAAATTATCACCTTTCAGCCGGCCAGCCTTGTCAAGGTCAATGACCGTGACAAAAAACACGCATTTTATGTCACGGTCATTGACCTTGACACGACCGTGACAACTAATTGTCACGGTCAATGACCGTGACAATAATTTAAATACTTGTCACGGTCAAAGACCTTGACACGACCGTGACAATGTTCGCAGAAAAAACCCTATCCCCCTTCTTTTTTCCCTCCCGCGTCGTTCCCTCCCTCTCTTTCTCTCTCTCTCTCTCGACGCTGCTCTCTCTCTCTCTTCTATATATATATATATATATATATATATATATATATATATATATATATATATATATATATATATATATTTGTGTGTATATTTATGCGTGTATGTGTATATATATATGTGTGTATGTGTGTGCGTGTGTGGGGGGTGGGGCAGGGTGGGGGTAGGGGTGGGGCGGGGTGGGGCAGGGTGGGGGTAGGGGTGGGGCGGGGTGGGGCGGGGTGGGGCAGGGTGGGGGAGGGGGTGGTGGAGAGGGGCAGGGGGTGGGGTGGTGTGTGTGTGTGTGTGTGTGTGGTGTGTGGTGGGGGAGGGGGTGGTGGAGGGGGGCAGGGGGTGGGGTGGGGTGGGGTGTGTGTGTGTGTGTGTGGTGGTGTGTGGTGGGGGAGGGGTGGTGGAGGGGGCAGGGGGTGGGGTGGGGTGGGGTGGGGTGTGTGTGTGTGTGTGTGTGTGTGGTGGTGTGTGGTGGGGGAGGGGGTGGTGGAGGGGGGAGGGGGTGGTGGAGGGGGGCAGGGGGTGGGGTGGGGTGGGGTGGGTGTGTGTGTGTGTGGTGGTGTGTGGTGGGGGAGGGGGTGGGGGAGGGGGCAGGGGGTGGGGTGGGGTGGGATGTGTGTGTGTGTGTGTGTGCGCGCACGTACGTTATGTAGTGTGCTCTTACGTTGAAAATTATTAGATAGAAAAAGAAAAATATAAATTGAGATAACCTTAGAATCTAATTAGGTTAAAAATATAATGGCATCAACTAACATATATACACAACACTAAAAGTAGACATCAAATTTATAAATAATTGATAATAGTTGGATAATAATTGGATAATAAACATCGGGAGGGGGTGGGGGTGGGGGTGGGTGGGGTTTTGAATATTATTTACATTCAAAATAAATAATTGATAATAGTTGAATAATAATTGGATAATAATTGATATTTTCATTCAAAAAAAATATTTCATTCAAATATATTGGATAATAATTGATATTTTCATTTAAATTGATAATAATTTTATTCATGAAATAAATTCAATTGATAATAATTTATATATATGTTTGTGTGTATATATATGTGTGTATGTGTGTGTATATATGTGCGTGTGTGTGCATGTGGGGTGAGCCCTTCATATTTTAAAAATGTTGTTTTTATTCCTATAGAACAGCTTAGATTGTGTGTGTGTGTGTGTGTATGTGGTCAATACATGAATTTATTTTTGTATTTGAATTAACCCATGAATTTATTTTTGTATTTGAATTAACCCATTATATGAAACATACTTGAAATTAAATATAGTGCGCATAGATACTAGCATTCTAGTTCTTATGCGTACGCATTCAATAGCCCTTAGACCCGTTCGAGAGTCATTACCCCTGTAATGAGATCTCTCGAATTGTCCCGTTTGGACAGTTTGAGACTGTATAATTTCTGTATAATATTCTTATTGGCTTAAAGTTGTTACTTTTGGAGGAAGTTCTGCAGTCGTATCTTAATGTTCTCTGGGTACATACTAGATTGACAAGTCTGACTGTTATTTTAATTGACCAATTGAAATAACACTCACACCTGCCAATCTACGTCGTGTACTTGGAGAACTAAGGGGATATGCAGTCGAATTTTTTTCAAATCGTAACAATGTGCATGAGCTGTTAAGTATATTACAGAAAAATGCATTCTTGAATGGGATAGGACCACTTACCCTTTAATATGATAATTAAATGATGGAATAATTAAATAAAACATACTATAAATCTAAGTTTTGTTTACCTTTAATAGGTGTTTAGTTGTGGTAGCTGTGATGGGATATCCGAAATACAAAGAGTGGATGGGTGAGACTAATAGAATGGGGGATGTGTTTCGCAGAGGTGCTAACGAATTTGTGAAATATGCAAAGAGATGTCGTAATGATGAAGAGTTTCCGTGTCCGTGTGCTAGGTGTAAGAATGGTAAGGTGTTTTAGTGGAAAACAGTTGAACTACATTTGTTAAGATCAAGTATGCAAGATAGTTATCGATTTTGGAGTTTTCACGGTGAATTGAAAGTTCCTTTTTTCCCCGACCAACCTTCACAACAACCTTCAACAAGTAGAATAGATGAAGAAGGGGACGACGTAGATCATAATATATTAGAGGATTTAGTTGATGATGCGTACGGAGTTTATGAAGCTGGGGAGAATGAGGTTACTGATGATGTAGAAGATTCAAGTTCTCGTGAAGATAACACGATAAAACTTGACGATGACTACCAAAGTTTAAAATTTAAGGCGACCCAACCGTTATACTCTGGCTGTGAGAAAGATCAAACAACTTTACATGCCATGGTTGGTTTGCACAGTTTGAAGACGTAGTACGATTTGTCTGGCAATAGCGTGACGGGAATTCTGAAATGGGTGAAGGGCTTATTACCCAAGGTAAATACACTTCCAAATAGCTATCCTGTTATGAAGAACAGTTTGAAAGGTTTGGGAATGAAGTATAAATCGATTCATGCTTGTGTGTATGACTGCATACTATACCGAAAGGAGTATGAAAATCTCGATCGTTGTCCGGTATGCGATGAACCTAGATATGTCCAATCTACTAGTAAGGAAGGCACAAGCTCAAAAGTGCCTCAAAAAGTATTGAAATATTTTCCCGTTGGGCCTAGATTAAAGCGATTTTTCACAGTACCATGGAATGCAGAGGCAATGACTTTGCATGCTAGGGCAGAAGTAGGGGGTAATATCATGCGTCATCCTATTGATTCTACTGCCTGGCGTAGGATGAATTATGAGTATCCCGATTTTGCTCGAGAACAACGCAACATTCGTTTGGCTATATCAACCGATGGTTTCAATCCATTTGGAAATCTAAGCACCAATCAGAGTGTATGGCCAGTGATCCTAGCCCCACTCAACCTCCCTCCTTCACAGTGTATGAGACCTGAATTTTCGATGATGGCTTTATTGATACCTGGGCCAAAGGCACCAAGTGAAGACATTGATATCTACCTGGCTCCTTTGGTAGAAGAATTAAATGAGTTGTGGGAAGAGGGTGTACAATCATTTGACTCTTTTAGAAAAGAAGAGTTTACGCTGAAAGCTATGTTGATGTGGGCAATTCATGATTTTACAGCTTATGGGACATTATCCGGATGTGTAGTACATGGTTATTTGGGGTGTCCTATTTGTGGAGAGGAGACTGAATCTCTTCGTCTATCCTCTAGCTTAAAAAATGTATACCATTGCCACAGGAGGTTTTTACCCCCAACTCATAGTTTCAGATTTGAGAAAGGTTCCAATTTTTTATTGGGCGGAGTTGAACATAGGCTACCGCCGAGACAACTTTCGGGTTCAGAAATTGAAAGTAAATCTTCTGAATGTGGCCCAAATATGCCAGGTAAGAATCCCAAATTTAATAATGTCAAGCATAAGAAGACCCCAACTGGGAATGAAACTGAGATAAGAAAGGCATGGTCTCGGAGGTCAATTTTATTTGACTTGCCTTATTGGAAGAAAAACCTGGTGCGCCATGTATTGGATGTGATGCATGCAGAGAAGAACTTCACTGAACATATTGTGGGTACTTGCCTTGGGGGGAGTCATTCGAAGGATGGAGAAAATGCACTAAAAGACCTTAAAATGTTAAAACTTAAACCACAACTATGGTTGAAAGAAGATAGTAGGGGAAGGACAATAATTCCCCCTGGTGCGTTTACTTTGATGAATGAGGAAAGGAAGGTGCTTCTAGACACAATATATAATTTGAAGGGCCCATCTACTTTTTCGTCCAACATGCAAATGATTGTGAATTATGTTACTCATGATTTACATAAGTGTAAGTCCCACGATTGGCATGTGATCATGCAATTGGTTCCTCTATTATTTAAGCACTGTTTCTCCAAGCACAAGGATTTTCGTAGGGCTATTATGCAAATTAGTATTACCTTCTCCCTCTTGTGTGAGAAGGTAGTGAATCGAGAACACATAGTGGACGCAAAATTGGCTGTGAACGAAGCGATTTGTGTATTGGAGAAGTACTTTCCCTCAGCATTCTTTGACATAAGTGTTCACTTGTTGGTACACCTATGCGACGAGGCACTTCTTTGTGGTCCAGTTATATATCGGTGGATGTATCCGTTTGAAAGATTGATGAAAGTTTTTAAAGATTACGTCAAGAATACGCGATATATTGCAGGATCAATTGCAGAGGAATACATCACTGTGGAGTCATCAATATATACTCGGGAATATATGACTGACTCGACCAGCGTTGATGACACTGATGAATTCCTCGATGATGGTGGTAATGTGATGGGAAAACGAGTGAAATTAACGAGTTTGCAACATGGACAAGTAGCTCATTATCTATTTGACACACATGAAGATGTCGAAGAATGGAAAAAGTAAGTTTCTAATATTATAATGTTTAACATTATTTTAGATTATTTTATACATGATTAATTTTGTAATATGCAGTAAATATGAAGCCTGTGAGAACAATAAAAGACGAAAAACAGTAATACAATCAGACAGCGAATTTAGGCTATGGTTGACACAAGAGGTAATTATAATGAAAACAGTCGTTATATAACGTTACATTACACTCAAATTTTACCACTAATATTATTAATTTATCTATATTCTCAGCTCCTAAAGATGGGTGATGCGACATCAAGGCTTGCTCGTCTAGCCACTGGACCCTTGTTCGTGGCACAAGAGTACAAAAAGTATCGATTGAACAGTTACATTTTCGGCGGTAAAGTGTACGAGGAAAGTACAAATGTACAGAACTCGGGAATTTCATACAAGGCTCTTACTTTCTTTTGAGCGAGCGCAAAAGATAAAAACCTCGTTGAAGCTAAAATGACTTACTATGGTGTAATCCAAAATATATTTGAATTGGATTATATAAGCTTCAAAGAGGTTGTATTTTACTGTGAATGGGTAAGAGTTGAGGATAAAAATGCTTGTAAAGTTGATCCTGTCACCAATTTGATCATGGTTGACTTGTCCAAGTTGAAGAGCAACGACCACGTGAGCGATGAGCCGTTTGTTTGTGCATTTCAAAAGGTTAAGCAAGTGTTTTACTCGGAGTATATCAACAACGAGCCGTGGTCAATTGTCCAACACGCGCCAAGGCGTCTAAATAGTAGTGTGGATGACTTGGCTGCTCCTACCGAATATCAATCCATTTTTTATGATAACCCGAATTTGAAACAATTTTTCAATTTGTAATAAATATTTCAATTTGTACCGAAACATCCATTTTTAATGCTTTTACTTGATCTGCACTTTATCATTCTCACTCTTGTGTAGTGTGCGTGTGTGGAGAGGAGATTAATACATAAATATTCCAACTACATCTATGTTTTTTTATACTAATCCATGAATATACGCTTCTTACCTTTAATAGGTGATTAGTACATAGTTATTTGGGGTGTCCTATTTGTGGAGAGGAGACTGAATCTCTTCGTCTATCCGAACACTAAGAAATGCCATAATCCTATGGAGCGATGCTCTGCAAATTCCTCCCAACCGTTATGTAGCCAAACATCACCAGTTGAAGTTGTCAATTCCACTTTCCATACCCCACCACTTGGAACTTCTAGCAAAATATGGGAGACCATTGAAAGGTGGAATTGACAACTTCAACTGCTGATTTTTGGATACACAACGGTTGGAAGGAATTTGCAACGCATAACTCCATAGGATTATGGTATTTCTTAGTGTTTAGATATGAAGAGAATTATAATTGACACGATTGCCCGGGGTACATTAGTTGGAAGGAGGTGCCATATGATCTCAAGTTAGCTGTTTGAGTGACACTACAGGTAATGTATTTATATTTATTTGTAAATTTCAATTTCGATTTTGAATTACGATTTATATTTATCTATATTTGAGGGGCGGATACTAATTTTACTTTATTTCAATTCAGGGGACAGGGAGTGGCCCTAAGGGTAGGCCACATATGCTCTATACTTATGTGGCTATTCGGACGAGAAGGGAATGATAAGGAGGTGTTCCCGAGCGTCGCGTTACAAAATCTCTTTTACATGCAAATAGTTTGTAGATTTGAGATAAAATGATGGTGATGTTGTTTCTTTTTAAATAGTTTCTTATTTGAATATATATTTGCATTATCTTTAGTTTGTTCGAATATATGATATTTGGAACAGGTACAACGTTGCTATAACAGGTATAAATATACTGTTGGGCAGTGGCAGTGGCCATACTGCCCAGCAGATTTTTTTTCAATTCTGCCCAGAATTGTCACGGTCATTGACCGTGACACGCCCGTGAAAAAATTGTCACGGATGTGTCACGGTCATTGACCGTGATAATTTTTTACTAAGGGTCACGACTTTGTCACAGTTATAAACCGTGACAAACGTGTAACGATCATTGACCTTGACACGACCGTGACACAAAACGCGAGTTTTGTGTCAAGGTCAATGACCGTGACACGACCATGACAAAAAAAGTTGTCTCGCCTTGAAATGTCACGGTCATTGACCTTGACAAGGTGGATTTGTCAAGGTCAATGACCTTGACAAATGGCCAGATTTGGTGTAGTGCAGCATATCCGGGAGGGTTCTCGGATCCCTCAACCCCCTCATTATCAGCTTACAATCATATATATCAAGCAATAACATGCTCGACCAACCGATTGTGAACATAGGCTGCTCGGAGGGAGTCAAGATGGGAATTGGATTATATAGCGGTGAGTTCGCGCGTATCGATGATGAAGCAAGGATGTCCACATCCTCGTCCTCGTCCACCTCTAACGTCTTCTCCTTCCCCTTGACCTTGCACAACTTACACTTTATGAAGGGGTACATATCTAGGACTGTCACCTCCAACCTCGATAGATTTTCGTCATGCGTGTCCACCTGACGAGACAACCCAGTGTTGCTCGTCTCCATTTTGATGAACCTAGACTTCCCTACTCGCAAGCTCACCCCCTAGTCATCCCCTTGCAATCAGTGTCGAGCACTTGTCTGAGTGCATTCGTAGCCAAATATGCATTGTCGACATTAGACTGCGACTCATGCACTTCCTTAAGCATTCCCTGAAACGACAAAAAGCACACGATTAGTTAATTAAGTAAAAAAAAATTATAGCGTAATTGACAAATATTAAACATTTTTAACTTACAATCGTGGCCGCGAAGCACGGGGACACCTCCTTGTCCTTGCCCTTCTTCATCTGGATTTCCACATAGGCATCGAGCCTATGTGGCCTACCCCAAGGGACACTCCCCGTCTCCTGAAATAAAATAATGCATAATTAGTAAGTAATGTAAAATAAAATAATGCAGAATAACATAAAACTATAATTATAGAAAAATAAAAACTTAGCATCCTGTGCTCCACCTCGGCATAATACGTCCACCCAAAATAATGCACGTACGACTTTTTCATCCGGTTTTCCCTCCCCGATTTGTGAGATGTCAATTGTCGCTCCTCGATCTCATTATCAATAAACTTTTTTCACTATGCCATTGTGATCGAATCCTTAGTCGGTTTGATATCACGCAGTCTGAGAATGGAGTATCGGGTCTTCCCAAAGTACCAGGGCCGCAAATTCTTCTTCCACGTCTTATGTTATTCCCTCAACTGCCCCAACATGGAATCGCGGAGTTGTGGGGGCAGGCCGAATTATTCCTGTCCAACAAATACAAAATAAAAAGAAAGTAAGTGTTGGTTTCTAATCTCTATAAATATAAATATGAATAAGAATATAAATATAAATTGAAATTGAAATTAAAATTGAAGTACATTACTTGTAGTGTCATCCAAATAGCCAACTTGAGATCATTTGGCACATCCCTCCAACTAGTGTACCCCGGGATGATAGTCACCTTCACCAACTCAAGGGATCTAGCTAATAATCCCGTCTTGTTCTCAACAGTAGATCCCAATTTGCCCTATTTTAGGAGCCTAGGGGACGAGAAGCCCTTTTCGCCTCCGCTGCTGCCAAGCCTTGAAGAAGACATTTTCTATAAAAAAAAATTATTAGTACAAATCCAAATAAATTCATAGAATACAAAAAACTAACCATATTATAACAAGACACTATAAGCTTTGAATTAATGCACTAAACTGATCAAGTACAAATGAATTAAAATCATTAAACTGATGTACAATGATAATAAAACACTAGAACCCACTAGACATGGTCTTTGAATTAATACTTAAGAATTAAATCTTAATATTAAATGCAGTAAACTGATGAGGTACAAATGAATTAAAAGCATTAAACTGATGTCCAATAATTAGAATACTTATTACAAATCTAAAAATTGTTTCAAATTCGGGTTATCCTAAAAAATGGATTGATATTTGGTAGGAGCAGCCAACTCATCCACACTACTGTTTAGATGCTTTGGAGCATGTAGGACGATTGAACACGGATCGTTGCGGATATACTTCGAGTAAAACACTTGCTTGACCTTTTGAAAAGCACAAATAAATGTCTCATCGATCATGTGTACGTTGCTCTTCAACTTGGACAAGTCAACCATGATCAAATTGGTGCCAGGATCAACTTTACACACATTTTTATCGCCAACTCTTACCCAATCACAGTAAAATACAACCCCTTTGATGCTTACATATTCCACTTAAAATATATTTTGAATTATACCATAGTACGTCATTTCATCTTCAACGAGGTTTTTATTTTTCGCAATCACTATAAAAAAAATAAAAGGCTTGTATGAAATGCACGGGTTCTGTACATTTGTACTTTTTTCGTACACCCTTGCATCGAATACGTAACCATTCAATCGATTACTTTTGTACTCTTGTGCTATGAACAAGGGTCCAGTGTCTAGACGAGCAAGCATTGATATTGCATCGCCCGTCTTTAAGAGCTGAGAATATAGATAAATGAATTAGTTTAGTTGTAAAGTTTTATTGTAATGTAACATTTAATAACAATCATTTTCATTATAATTACCTCGTGTGACAACCATAGCCTAAATTCGTTGTCTGATTGTGCCATTATTTTTCGTCTTTTATTGTTCTCACATGCTTCATATTTTTTGCATAAAAATCATGTGATGAACGTATTAGAAAATTAATCATGTATAAAATAATCTAAAATAATGTAAAACTTAAAATAATTTGAACTTACTTTTTCCATTCTTAGACATCTTCATGTGTGTCAAATAGATAACGAGCTACTTGTTCATGTTGCAAACTCATTAATTTCACCCGTTTGCCTATCACATGACCACCCTCATTGACGAACTCATCAATGTCATCACCGATGGTCGAGTCGGGGATATATTCCCGAGTATAGATGGATGACTCCACGATGATGTATTCGTCTACAATTGATCCTCCAATGTATTATGTATTCTTAACGTAATCTTTAAAAACTTTCATCAATCTTTCAAACGGATACATTCACCGATACCTAACTTGGCTGCAAATAAGTGTCATATTGCATAGGTGTACCAATAAGTCAACCCTTATGTCAAAGAATGATGGGGGAAAGTACTTCTCCGTTACAAAAATTTCTTCGGTAACTGTCAATTTTGTGGCCACTATGTGTTCTCGATTGACTACCTTCTCACATAAAAGTGATCATCATATATTAAATTATATAATTGCCCTTCACAGATCCTTGTGCTTGGAGAAACAATGCTTAAACAATAGAGGAAGCAATTGCATGATCACATGTCAATTATGAGAATTACACTTATGTAAATCATGGGTAGCATACTTAACAATCCTTTTCAAGTTGGACGAAAAATTAGACGCAACCCTAAGATTATATATTGTGTCTAAAAGAACTATGGCACCCCGCCTAATAAAATACCGGTGATCAGTCATATACCAAATTAAAATACGAATCCCAGTTGGATCACCATTAGCATCACTGTCGAAAAACTTTTTAAAAATTACTAAACACCTAGTATTCCAAAAGTTGGTGCCAAATTTTAACTTTTTAATTTACAAAACAGTACATGCGGAAATAAATATAAACCATTCACACAACTAAATAAAACTCAACAAAATAATTAATTACACAATTTGCCGAATGAACCATCAGGCACCAAAGTTAAATCCAATATAAACATCCAACACCTGAATAAATACATCTGAAATCCGTACTGAGAAGACTAGGCGACAAGCCCTAAATAAAACTGGAACTGATAGATGATTCCTAGTCTAGGAATGAATGAACGATGCGTCTAATCCAAACTTCTTCTAGCATCCACATACGCCGCACTTCCGTATCCCTGGAATAGAATATCAATCCTGGTGTCCCTGTGGCTGGACACCTAAAAGGTTTTGAAAATAGTTTTAGAGCAAGGGTTAGGACTCAAAACATTTTGAAAATATTTAGCAAGTGAATTAACTGTAGTAATTTAAAATGCATGAATGTGCTTCATATTTAAGTTAGTGTCGCACTCCCTTGTGGACATTCTCACCCCTCAACTATTGTGCACACCTATCGGTTACCTTGACCCCCACCTAGTTGCACTACCCCGTCCAACTAGTCCTGGTATAACCTCCCCTTGCCATACTACTCTAACCCGAGTATAATGATGTGACACCCCGCCTAATAAAATACCGGGTGATCAGTCCTATACCAAATTAAAACAGGAATCCCAGTTGGATCATCCTTAGCATCACTATCGAAAACTTTTTTAAAACATACTAACCACCTAGTATTCCAAAAACTGGTGCAAATTTTAACTTTTTAATTTAACAAAACAGTACATGCGGAATTAAAATATAAACCATTCACACAACTGAATGAAAGTAAATAGAAAAATAATTACATAACTTGCCGAATAAATCACCGGCCACAAAATAAATAATCCAATACAAATATTCAACACCTGAATGAATTACACCTGAAAACTGTACCGAGAAGTCTGGGCTACAAGCCCTAAATAAAACTGATACTGATACAAGATTCCTACTCTAGGAATGAATGAATGACGCGTCTAATCCAAACTCCTGCTAGCATCCACATATGCCGCAGCTCCGTGTCCCTGGAATAGAAGGTCAATCCTGGCATCCCTGTGGCTAGACACCTAAAAGTTTTGAAAATAGTTTTATAGCAAGGGTTAGAACCCAAAACATTTTTAAAATATTTAGCAAGTGAATTAACTGCAGTAATTTAAAATGCATGAATGCGCTTCATATTTAAGTTAGTGTCGCACTCCCTTGTGGACATTCTCACCCCTCCACTATTTTGCACACCTACCGGTTACCTTAACCCCACCTAGTTGTACTACCCCATCCAACTAGTCCTGGTATAACCTTCCCTTGCCATACTACTCTAACCCGAGTATAATGATTCTTGAATTATAAGTTGTTTCACAATTAACTTATTAATTCCTCTTAAATAGTAACATATAATCGTATCACAAGTTATATAAAGTAAATACATCACACACTGTATTATTCCCACAAATGATTAACTTAATTAATTTATCATTAATTAACAGCATATAACTGTAACCCGAGTTATATAAGGTAAGTACATCACACACTGTATTATCACCTACAAATGATTAACTTAATTAATTTCTCATTAATTAACAGCATATAACTGTAACCCGAGTTATATAAGGTAAATACATCACACACTTATATCATACGTGTATCCATCCTTCCGAGTATACCCTCCCGGGATGATTCCCTCTAAAATGCTATCTCACTAGGTGTGCTCACAAAACCTAGTTTCCCCGAGTTGGAATCGTTCACTAACTCGGCCCAAAATATAAACGTAGTGTATGCGGTCATATTCCTTCCCTGAAAGTGAGATAAATCCCTCACCCATATATACCGGATGCTATGACCTGGGGATATACTCGCCCTACTCCTCAAGTTAGGGGATTCACCCACATCGCGCAACCTCCCTTGATAGCATTAGAGTATTTAAATTGAATAAATATTTAGTCCCTGATATTTTATATCACACACAATATAAACACGTATATATATACTATCACTGTACCGTATATATATAATATAACCCCGGCTTTACCGTGTACTCAAAATCCCGTACCCTGCCCGAAATTTCCTGAGTCTGTGGCCCGACTCAACGTAATTTAATTTTCTCACTTAATAATTTATCGTCTTCCCGAGTCTATGGTCCGACTATACTATAATTAATTCACATCCCAATCAATATAATACTTTCCCCGATTTTACAATCCGACTATAATATAATTAATCAACACATTAATTAATTAACCCAAATCCGAGCCTGTGGTCCGACTCTAATATAATTAATTTACACATTAATTAATTCATATTAAACTGAGTCTGTGGTCCGACTCGAATATAATTAATTATCACATTAATTAACAGATACCCTTCACGAGTCTATAATCCGATTCTGATTAAATTAATTAACACACCCATTAATTTCATCCTACCCGAGTCTACAATCTGACTCTAATTAAATTAATTAACACTCTGATTAATTTAATCCTACCCGAGTCTACAAACCGAATTTAATTAAATTAATTATCACCCTTATTAATTTAATTCTACCCGAGTCTACAATCCGACTCTAATTAAATTAATTGCACACCCATTAATTTAATTCTACCCGAGTTTACAATTCGACTCTAATTAAATTAATTATCAAACTTATTAATTTAATAACTTGGTGTCACCCAACCATTATCCCCGGATTCGCTCACTCGCCACCTATCTTAATATCTCCCGAGTCAATGTTCCGACTCTAAATTAATTACTTTATCTCAATAATTAATATACTACTTTGATGCCCTTAACCAATATCCCCGGACTATCTCACTTGGTCCATTTTACATCTCGAAACTGCATTCTCACATTTTCACCTACAATGTGTCACACATTTATTTTCATTATTTCCCCAATTATATTTACCTATAATTGTTAGTACACCCGGACTCACCCACTTGGTCCATAATTAAATATATCACCAAAATTCCTTTAATAATGTAGTCTCACCCAACTACAATTCCCGAATATCATTCTTCGACCCAATATCAATAATTGAATTATTTCTCCAAATTCGTTCATCCCATGGCATACCGTTCGCAGCCTCCTAAACCCAATTATATCACGCTATAATTGTTAAGGAAACATATGTCCCATATGAATTTATCACTAAATAAAAGTAAGGGAATTAAAACTTAAATAAACCCTCATTATAAACCACCTGGCCGACCTGCCCAAGATTTCCCATCGTCGATCGATCGATGCCCCCTGATCGATCGATCGACCCCTTCATTACAGCTCTTCTTCCCCACTGTTTCCCATCATTAACGAACTTCAAGCTTTCTAAACCAGAATTTAAACCTCTAATTACATCATCCCATCATCTACACATGGTTAATCCACATCCTATTCATCATAGAGACCTTAAGATAATCAACTTCTCTACTTATCTCATAATTTTCGAAATGGGTCTTTCTCCATAAAATTCAATTATCTCTTTTAAATCCCAAATTCCAGATTCGATTTCCACTCTTTTATGTTCTGAAATTCTCGTTCAAATCATATATACATATTCAGATATCAATCACCCATCTAAATTATACTTTGAATCTCATTCAAGTGTTTCAAAAACAAAAACCCCATTTTGTACCCATTTACACCCAAAAACGAATTTGGGTTTACACATCACTATGATATGAATTGATTATCATGCTTTAAGAATCCAAACAGTTAACCACTTGCCTGAAAGTGTTCGTAGTGTCTGATCCGTTGGCGTAGTCCCTCAATTTGGCTCCAAAATCCCCAAATTGGCTTTTGCTAAGCTTTTCCCCAATTTTCTTCTCAAGCCCTAGGCTTAGAATTATGTTGGCTGCCATTCCTTAATCTCCCAATTAGGTTAAAAACCCTTAATCCCGTTTTTCACCTAATGGGCTTAATTAAAGTGGCCCAAGCCCAAAAATACCCCGAGACCCAATTACTACCCCCGGGTACTCTTTTCTGACTATCTCGACCCATCCGGACTCAACCGCGCACTCAGAATTGGCATCCGAATTAATTTATAAAAATCCTTATTTCACACCCAATTTAGTCTATACCGACTCCCGGTTGAGATAAGTGTATACCTCGTCATTAATACTCGAAATGACGTAATTAAATTATTACTATTCACTTAGTAAATAAATTTTCCTAAACATTAACCATTCACTTCCCGATTAATATTTAAATAAATATATTGTCATAATTAATTCAATTAAAATTACAACACACCAGTAATTTAAAATCCCGAATTAATTAAATATTAAATGCACAAAAATGCGGGGTGTTACAAATGATTCTTGAATTATAAGTTATCTTAAAATTAACTTAATTAATTCCTTCTTAAATAGTAGCTTATAACCGTGTCACGAGTTATATAAAGTAAATACATCACACACTGTATTATTACCTGCATATAATATTGAATACCATTATATACGTACATTTACTAAAACATCCACACATATGTCATACGTATATCCATCCCTCCGAGTATACCCTCACCGGATGATTCCCTCTAAAGTGATATCTCACTAGGTGAGTTCACAAAACCAAGTTCCCCAAGTTAGAATCGCTCACCAACTTGGCCCAAACTATAAACGTAGTGGAGGCGGTCATAATCCTTCCCTGAAAGTGAGATAAATCCCTCACCCATATACCGAACGCTATGGCCCGGGGATATACTCGCCCTACTCCTCAATCTAGGGGATTCACCCACATCGCGCAACCTCCCTTGATAGCACTAGAGGATATAAATTGAATAAATATCTAGTCACTGATATTTAATATCACACACAATATATACACATATACATATATACTATCACTACACCATATATATATATAATATAAACCCCGGCTTTACCGTGTACTCAAAATCTCTTACACTAGCCTGTAATTTCCTGAATCTGTGGCCCGACTCAACATAATTAATCTTCTCACTTAATAATTTATCATCTTCCCGAGTCTATGGTCCGTCTCTAATATAATTAATCCACACCTCAATTAATATAATACTTTTTCAGAGTCTATCGTCCGACTCTAATTAAATTAATTAACACACATATTAATTTAATACCTCCCCGAGTCTATCGTCCGACTCTAATTAAATTAATTAACACACCTATTAATTTAATACCTCCCCGAGTCTACAATCGGACTCTAATTAAATTAATTATTACACCCATTAATTTAATACATATCTGAGTCTACAATCCGACCCTAGTTAAATTAATTATCACACCTATTAATTTAATACCTACCCGAGTCTACAATTCGACTCTAATTAAATTAATTAACACGCTTATTAATTTAATACCGATCCGAGTCTGTGGTACGACTCTCATTTAATTAATTTACACATTAATTAATTAATATCCTTCCCGACTCTACAATCTGACTCTAAATTAATTAATCACAACATCAATTAATGTAATACTTTTTCCGAGTCTACCTTCCGACTCTACCTTCATTACTTAACACATCCATTAATTTAATAACTTGATGTCACTCAACCATTATCCCCGGACTCGCTCACTTGGACCATAACTTAATATTTCCCGAGTCTATGTTACTATCACAAGGAAACACACAATAGGCAATCACAACCCAAGTAATCCTATAAAACTGTAGGTATTTACACAACCCAATTATTCGTATTTGTACGTAATATATTTCTCTCTAATATTCACCGTACTTGTTTGCTTTACGAATTTATTTCACTTTCATATTAATTCAAGTATTCACACAACTCTAAGGGTACTAGTTACCCCTTGTTATATCAATTCAGTAGTTACCCTTGTTAACCCACTGACCTAACGAATTTAAGCTCGCTCACGATTTTTCATAATTATTCTTATCATCTAGAATTAGAGTACATCACAATCAAGCCTATGAATCTCCACTTTAACTCTCTCACAAAATTAAAGTCCAACACTCAATCATAGGCCTACTGACATGTCATTATTCCATGAATATATTTCATCAAGGTCCCAAACACTTCCCCGATAAAATTTTAGACATTTGAGGCTTAAAAAGAAAAATCTCAAATTTTCTGGCAGATTAAACACCCTCTAGTAAAATTTCGATTGCTCCCTCTACAGAACTCCGATTGACCTCATTTTAAGTTCATTGGATAGCTAAGAGAAATGCCTTTCTAGTAATGTATGTTTCACACTCTAATTCGAAGTGAAATTCAAATCGCACACATTTAAAATAACGTCAAAATTCTGGCAGATTACTGTGTTGACAGATCAAATACCCTATAGTAAAATGTCGATTACTCCCTCTACAGAACTCCGATTGACCTGATTCCAAGTTCATTAGATAGCTAAGAGAAATACCTTTACAGGAATGTATGGTTAACACTCTAATTCGTAGTACAACTCAAATGGAATACGTTTAAAGTTGTGTAAAAAATTCTGGCAGATTCCCTAAGCATTCAAGATTCATGTTCTTCATCCAAGAACTCATAAAGATTCCATGTTAATCATCAAATATATTCAATTTTCATTTTATATTTACTTAGGGATATATAATACACCTATTTCTTACTTTGAATCTCAGCCAAGTATTCCATTAACAAAACCCCATTTTCACCCATTTATACCCAAAAACGAATTTTGATTTACACATCACTATGATATGAATTGATTATCATCAATTTAGAAATCAAAACAGTTAACCGCTTGCCTGGAATTGTTCGTAGGGTCTGATCCGTTGGTGTAGTCCATTAATTCGGCTCCAATAATCCCCAATTGGCTCTTGATTTTCTTTCCCCCAATTTCCCTCTCAAGCCTTAGGCTTAGAATATGTGTTTACTGTCGTTTAACACTTCTCCCTTTAGGTTAAAAACTTAAATCCCGTTTTTGACCGTCTGGGCCTAATTAAAATGGCCCAACTCACCCCATGTGGGCCCGGCTATACCCAAAAATACCCCGAGACCCAATTACTACCCCGGTTACTCTTTTCTGACTATCTCGATCCATCCGGACGCAATCGCGTACTCAAAATTGCCATGTGAAATACTTTTCGACATTTCCAAATTTCGACCTCAAAATGCGACACACATTAATTCGAACAATTAAACTTAAAGTCGCCAATTATAAATAATTCGGCTCACTCAAATAAATTCTCCGACTCGTGAATTTAAGTTTCTCCAATTTAAATATTTTTATAACTCCAAAAAATAATAAATATTAAATCCTCAAAATTACAGGGTGTTACATACTCCCCTCCTTACAAAGGAATTTCGTCCTCGAAATTAAGATGAGCGTAATGCTCCAAGCTTCGGATATCACTCTCTAGTCATGGGCTTTTAAGCCCGCTATATCTATCCCATCCGCTTATAACCATATGTTGTACAAGTATGCATTTAGATTAACTAGGGAGCCCATACACCCTATACCCATGCTTAACCGCACAAAATTTGCCTTAATTAATTCGGGTACCCATACACCCTATCCCCGTGCTTTACCACACGAAAGCTACCCGACTATGCTAGTCGTAACCCGTAATATAACTTCGAACTCGTAGTCATATCACATATATATATATATATATATATATATATATATATATATATATATATATATATATATCCATATATATCTACTACCCGGGTACCCAACCCATGTACTAACATCAAAACATCTCCCCACAAAATACTTGTCTCTCAATGCAAAAGTATATACGCTTACTCTCATGTTACCAAAGACGATATAAAGTACCGCGCCCTTACCATCACTAGTCCTTGGGCAAAATAAACCCCGAGCTATCTCTCTTTGCTCAAACATAAATCTAACCACCCTAATTTACTTCAGTAAGCACCCCTACTTACCGGGATAAAATGTGAGAACACAAAACCTCACTTTATGTCTATCGCACCACACAATACAACATATGTACACACATATACATAGGCTATACTCCCTTCGGGTGATACCTAGTACCAAAAATATCATGGTGTCGTGAACACCAAAACTTAACACCACTATCCACAATAGTTAAATTTCATCTCTATCCAGCCGATATTTAGAAAATATTATCAACCCTACTCCCATAATTCTCGAAAGTAGTAACTCCTCGCATAATTCAAACCTTCACTTAGAGTACACCTCCACTCTCCCGTGGAGAACACCAAAGAACTTAGCTACCCCATGAAAAGTTTACCAACATACTATGGCTGCTACAGCCAACGCACCCACTAAATTCGACTCACCCGCGAACTCTAGTGAAAAATAAGTCTTATATTGTGACATCCTCCTTGTCACTCAAAAATATATCCCATGCCCATAGGGTAAAAATAATTACCTCCATACTCCAGATGCAACGGCTGATCCTCGGGTTTCGGAGCATCTTCTCCCTGCCCGAATGCGCCCATGACTTGCTTTAGTGGTTGTACATCCAGTATCATGTCCTGTAGTTGAACCCTGCCTCGCTTAAAAAAAATTCTCTTCATGTGTCTCGCTTTCCCCACAAATGAAACACCTTCTAATACATTCACCCTACTACTGGTCACTTCCATGCTAACCTTGTTGGAAATCCTGGCCATCCTGCCGATAGCCTCTAGTTCTAAATCATTTGGCATGATTTCCCTACCGAAAATCCTGCCTCTGATCTCCCCCAATCTTCTGCTGGGATACCCCACTAGTACTATTCCCTCATGTGTTATCTGACTGGCTAGTTTCCACTCCCCACCAGCTTCCTTTCACGTGGAAGCGATATTCCTGACAGTTTAGGAGTGTTGCGTTAATGACATCATTATAAGCTACTAATGCGGGATTACCAATAAAATAATGTCTGATTCTCCAGACTAACCCATCCATAAACCTTGCTTTCTTTCTCTTTTCCTCGCTTACCTCATCCGGTACAAAATTTTCCAACGAGTGAATTCTTCCTCGTAATTGGCCACTGAACGGTCTCCCCGAGTCACCTCTCTAAATTTTCTCCCCATTCCGGTCTCAACCGCTGGAGGAAAATACGTGCGGTCAAACCACACCCAAAACTCTGCAATAGCTAGTGTATCCCTTTCCTCAACTGTGGTGATAGACCCCCACCACTATAGCGTTGCTCCTACTAAACTAAAAGTGGCTAGCATTTGCTTCCGTACCTCATCACAATCTCCCATGCGTAGGTGACGTTGGATATCTCTCTTCCTTGACATGCTAGCACTACATCTGGACCCCCTCGCAACTCTGGTGGATGCCCACACTAAAAAAAATTCTCGTACTTGCTGCCACCCCAACGGCCCCGAGTGGACTGAACATCTGGTGCCATTAACACTTGTGGCTGATCCTGTGAAAACTACCCTGCCATTGCGACTACCGTTGCTTCAACTGCCTGCGCCACCAATTCAGTTACCTGAGTTGCCGAAATCATCCCTGGCAGTTGCTGCGGTAACTCTTGCTCCTGACGAACCTCTTTAGTCTCATCTCCCCCTGCTACCCTAGCTGCTCTCTCTCTTCTGGGCGGCATCTGGAATGAGAATCGAATCGTATGAGTTCACACTCAAATAAGAAATGTGGCAGAAGGATGTAAATGCGCATACGTATAAGAATACAACAATCCTATGATAGGGCTGTATATCAAAGATTTCTAAGCCGAAACGTGAAAAGCCGCACAGATCCTAAGGACACTAGAACCTGATGCTCTGATACCATCTATGACACCCCGCCTAATAAAATACCGGGTGATCAGTCCTATACCAAATTAAAACAAGAATCTCAGTTGGATCATCCTCAGCATCACTGTCGAAAAACTTTTTAAAAATTACTAACCACCTAGTATTCCAAAAGCTGGTGCCAAATTTTAACTTTTTAATTTACAAAACAGTATATGGGGAAATAAATATAAACCATTCACACAACTGAATAAAACTCAACAGAATAATTAATTACACAATTTGCCAAATGAACCATCGGCCACCAAAGTGAAATCAAATATAAACATCCAACACCTGAATAAATATATCTGAAATCCGTACTGAGAAGACTGGGCGACAAGCCCTAAATAAAACTGGAACTGATAGATGATTCCTACTATAGGAATGAATGAACGATGCGTCTAATCCAAACTCCTGCTAGCATCCACATACGCCGTAGCTCCGTATCCCTGGAATAGAATATCAATCCTGGCGTCCCTGTGGCTGGACACCTAAAAGGTTTTCAAAATAGTTTTATAGCAAGGTTTAGGACCCAAAATATTTTGAAAATATTTAGCAAGTGAATTAACTGCAGTAATTTAAAATGCATGAATTCGCTTCATATTTAAGTTAGTGTCGAACTCCCTTGTGGACATTCTCACTCCTCCACTATTGTGCACACCTATCGGTTACCTTGACCCCCACCTAGTTGCACTACCCCGTCCAACTAGTCCTGGTATAACCTCCCCTTGTCATACTACTCTAACCCGAGTATAATGATTCTTGAATTATAACTTATCTCACAATTAACTTAATTAATTCCTTCTTAAATAGTAGCATATAATCGTGTCACAAGTTATATAAAGTAAATACATCACACACTGTATTATTACCCGCATATAATATTGAATACCATTATATACGTACATTTAGTAAAACATCCACACATATGTCATACGTACATCCATCCCTCCGAGTATACCCTCGCCGGATGATTCCCTCTAAAGTGCTATCTCACTAGGTGTGTTCACAAAACCAAGTTCCCCAAGTTAGAATCACTCACCAACTAGGCCCAAACTATAAACGTAGTGGAGGCGGTCATATTCCTTCCATGAAAGTGTGATAAATCCCTCACCCATATACCGGACGATATGACCTGGGGATATACTCGCCCTACTCCTCAAGCTAGGGGATTCACCCACATCGCGCAACCTCCCTTGATAGCACTAGAGTATATAAATTGAATAAATATCTAGTCACTAATATTTAATATCACACACAATAAATACACGTATATATATACTATCACTACACCGTATATATATATATATATATATATATATATATATATATATATATATATATATATATATATATATATATAATATAAACCTCGACTTTATCGTGTACTCAAAATCCCGTACACTAGCCTGTACTTTCCTGAGTCTGTGGCCCGACTCAACATAATTAATTTTCTCACTTAATGATTTATCATCTTCCTGAGTCTATGGTCCGACTCTAATATAATTAATTCACACCTCAATTAATATAATACTTTTCCCGACTCTATCGTCCGACTCTAATTAAATTAATTAACACACCTATTAATTTAATACCTCCCCGAGTCTATCGTCCGACTCTAATTAAATTAATTAACACACCTATTAATTTAATACCTCTCCGAGTCTACAATCCGACTCTAATTAAATTTATTATTACACCCGTTAATTTAATACCTATCTGAGTCTACAATCCGACTCTAGTTAAATTAATTATCACACCTATTAATTTAGTACCTACCCGAGTCTACAATCCGACTCTAATTAAATTACTTAACACACTTATTAATTTAATACCGATCTGAGTCTGTGGTACGACTCTTACTTAATTAATTTACACATTAATTAATTAATACCCTTACCGAGTCTACAATCTGACTCTAAATTAATTAATCACAACATCAATTAATTTAATACTTTTTTCGAGTCTACCTTCTGACTCTACCTTCATTAATTAACACATCCATTAATTTAATAACTTGGTGTCACTCAACCATTATCCCCGGACTCGCTCGCTTGGCCCATAACTTAATATTTCCCGAGTCTATGTTACTATCACAAGGAAACACACAATAGGCATTCACAACCCAAGTAATCCTATAAAAATGTAGGTATTTACACAATCCAATTATTCGTACTTGTACGTAATATATTTCTCTCTAATATTCACCGTACTTGTTTGCTTTATGAATTTATTTCACTTTCGTATTAATTCAAGTATTCACACAACTGTAAGGGTCCTAGTTACCCCTTGTTATATCAATTCAGTACTTACCCTTGTTAACCCACTGACCTAACGAATTTAAGCTCGCTCACGCTTTTCCGTAATTATATTCTTATCATCTTGAATTAGAGTACGTCACAATCAAGCCTATGAATATCAACTTTAACTCTCTCAAAAAATTAAAATCCAACACTCAATCATAGGCCTACTGACATGTCATTATTCAATGAATATATTTCATCAAGGTCCCAAACACTTCCCCGATAAAATTTTAGACATTTGAGGCTTAAAAAGAAAAATCTAAAATTTTCTGGCAGATTAAACACCCTTTAGTAAAATTTCGATTTCTCCCTCTACAGAACTCCGATTGACCTGATTCCAAGTTCATTTGGATAGCTAAGAGAAATACCTTTCCACTAATGTATGGTTCACACTCTAATTCGAAGTGAAATTCAAATCGCACACGTTAAAATCACGTCAAAATTCTGGCAGATTACTATGTTGACAGATCAAATACCCTGTATTAAAATGTCGATTACTCCCTCTACAGAACTCTGATTTACCTGATTCCAAGTTCATTGGATAGCTAAGAGAACTACCTTTCCAGGAATGTATGGTTAACACTCTAATTCGAATTACAACTCAAATGGAATACGTTTAAAGTTGTATCAAAAATTCTGGCAGATTCCCTAAGTCATTAAAGATTCATTATCTTCATTCAAGAACTCATAAAGATTCCATGTTAATCATCAAATATATTCAATTTTCATTTTATCTTTACTTAGGATATATAATACACCTATTTCTTACTTTGACTCTCAGCCAAGTATTCCATTAACAAAACCCCATTTTCACCCATTTATACCCAAAAACAAATTTTGATTTACACATCACTATGATATGAATTGATTATCGTCAATTTAGAAATCACAACAGTTAACCACTTCCCTAGAATTGTTCATAGGGTCTGATCCGTTGGTGTAGTCCCTTAATTCGGATCCAATAATCCTCAATTGGCTCTTGATTTTCTTTCCCCCAATTTCCCTCTAAAGCCCTTGGCTTAGAATATGTGTTTTACTTCCATTTAACACTTCTCCCTTTAGGTTAAAAACTTAAATCCCATTTTTGGCCATCTGGGCCTCATTAAAATGGCCCAACTCACCCCGTGTGGGCCCGGCTATGCCCAAAAATACCCCGAGACCAAATTACTACCCCGGGTACTCTTTTCTAACTATCTCGATCCATTCGGACGCAACCGTGCACTCAGAATTTCCATCTGAAATACTTTTTGACATTTCCAAATTTCAACCTCAAAATGTGACACACATTAATTCGGATAATTAAACTTAAAGTCGCCAATTATAAATAATTCGGCTCACTCAAATAAATTCTCCAACTCATGAATTTAAGTTTCTCCAATTTAAATATTTTTATAACTCCAAAAAATAATTAAATATTAAATCCTCAAAATTACGGGGTGTTACAAGCACCTCCTTTCCTCACTCGTCAAAGTAAACGCACCAGGGGGATTATTGTCCTTCGCCTACTATCTTCTTTCAACCATAGTTGTGGCTTAAGTTTTAATGATTTAAGGTCTTTTTATTCATTCTCTCCATCCTTCGAATGACTCCCCCTAAGGCATGTGCCAACAATGTATTCAGCGATGTTCTTCTCTGCATACATCACATCCAATACATGGTGAACCGAATTATTCTTCCAATAAGGCAAGTCAAATAAAATTAACCTCCTAGACAGTGCCTTTCTTGTCTCAGTTTCATTCCCAGTTCGGGTCTTCTTATGCTTGACATTCTTAAATTTAGGATTCTTACCTTGCATATTAGGGACACAATCAGAAGATTTACTTTTAATTTCTAAACCTAAAAGTTTTCTCGGCGGTAGCCTATGTTCAACCCCGCCGAATAAAAAATTAGAACCTTTCTGAAATTTGAAACTATGAGAGGGGGTAAAAACCTCATATGGAAGTTGTATACTTTTTTTGAGCTAGTGGGGAGACAAATAGATTCATTATCCTCTCCACAAATAGGACACCCCAAATAACCATGTACTACACAACCGAATAATGTCCCATAAGTTGGAAAATCATGAATTGCCCACATCAACATAGCTTTCAGCGTAAACTCTTATTTTTTAAAAGAGTCAAATGCTTGCACACCCTTCTCCCACAGCTCATTTAATTCTTATACCAAAGGATCCAAGTAGACATCGATGTCATCACTTGGTGCCTTTAGCCTAGGAATCAATAAAGACATCATCAAAAATTCAGGTCTCATACACTGTGAAGGAGGGAGGTTGAGTAGGGATAGGATCCTTGGCTTTGCACTGTGATTTGTGCTTAGATTTCTAAATGGATTGAAACCATATGTTAGTATTGCCAAACCAATGTTACGCTGTTCTCGAGCAAAATCGGGATACTCATAACTCACCCTCCTCCAATTTGTTGAATCAATTGGATGATACATGATATTATCCCCTACTTCTGCCCTAGCATGCCACGTCATTGCCTTCGTTATCCCTGGTACCGTGAAAATCATCTTTAATCTAGGCCCAATGAGGAAATATTTCAACACTTTTTGAGGAACTTTTGATCTTGTGCCTTCCTTGCCAATAGATTGGACATATGTAGGTTCATCGCATATCGAACACCGATCAAGATTTTCATACTCCTTTCAGTATAGTATGCAGTCATATACACAAGCATGAATCGATTTATACTTCATTTTTAAACCTTTCAAACTATGCTTCATAAAAGGATTCTCCTTAGATAGTAAGCCCTTCACCCAATTAAGAATTCTTATCGCATTATTGCCAGATAAACCATATTAGGTCTTCAAACTATGCAAACCATGGCATGTAAAGATGTTTGATCTTTCTCACAGCCAGAGTATAACAGTTGGGTCGCCTTAATTTTTAAACTTTAGTAGTCATCATCAAGGTTTTTCCTGATATCTTCATGAGCTCCTGAACCTTGTACATCGTCAGTGACCTTATTCTCTTACACTTTATAAACTTTGTACGCATCATCAAATAAATCCTCTAACATATTATGATCTACGTCGTTCCCTTGTACATATATCTTACTTGTTGAAGGATGTTGAGAAGGTTGCTCGAGGACAAAAGGAACTTTTAATTCCCAGTGAAAACTCCAAAATCGATAACTATCTTGCATACCCCATCTTAACAAATGTAGTTCAACTTTTTTCCACTCAAACACCTTAACATTCTCACACCTAGCAAACGAACACGAAAACTCTTCATCATTATGATATCTCTTTGCGTATTTCACCAATTCATTAGAACCTCTACGAAACACATCCCCTAATCTATTTGTCTCACTTATACACTCTTTGTATTTAGGATTTCCCATCACATATAATCAAAACATTCACCTATTATAGGTAAGAATCGTATATTCGTGGATTAATATAAACAAAAGTGTGAACATTTAGTTCCCATTAGTATAAACAATCACCTATTACTTATTATATAAAATTTATAGTATGTTTTATTCAATTATGTATTATTTATATTTGATTTTTAAATTTAAAATTCATCTTCGAACTCAATTTATGATATTAATTCATATTTCCTTCATCTCCTCTAAAGGGTGAGTGGTCCTTTCCTATTCAAGACCGCATATTTCTGTAATATACTTAACAGCTCATGCACATTGTTCTAATTTGAGGAAAATTCAGCAGCATATCCCCATAGTTCTCCAAGTACACAACGTAGATTCGCAAGTGTGAGTGTTATTTCAAATGATAATTGAAATAACACTTAACATCTCATCATCTAGTATGTACCTAGAGAAAATTAAGATACGATTGTAGAACGTCGTCCAATAGTAACAACTTTAAGCCATTAAGACTATTATTATACAAAAACTATGGAGTCCCAAACTGTCCAAACGAGAGAATTCGAGAGATCTCACTACAGGTGTAATGTCTCTCGAATGGGTATAAGGGCTATTGAATGTCTACGCATAAGAACTATAAGGCTAGTATCTATGTGCACTATATGTAATTTAAAGTATGCTTCGTTTAATTATCATAAGTCCGTGGTTGTACAATCTCTAACGGGTCGTGACACAAAGTAATTTTACAAAAAAGGTTGAAAACTCCCCCGCCCCCCCCCCCCCCCCCCCCCCATTTGGACAATAATTCCGTGGTCGTGCCACTTCCAAAATTAACCAACCCAACAAGTTAAGACAATATAATTATTTAAGGATTTATTAGTGTGAATTAAATTAAGGATTTTAAAAATATTAAACAACCAACTTCCATATCCAATCACATTTGTCTAGTATAATACTACAACAACAACAAACCAACAAATGTGCATCTCGTACTCCTTCTAATTCATCTACAAAATTAATTCATTTCCAACAACATAAAAAATTAAATACATATGACTAATTAGCTTCAAGCCCTAAATAATAACACCCAATCAACATTAACAATTTCAAACCAACTTCAAACCTAAATAAGAATACACAAATAATATTTATAAAGTCAAATTAATTTTATTCTCCAAACAATAAGATTCATATCAATACCTATTAGGAGCATATATTTTTCAAAACAATACCTATTAATTTCAATATTAACAATACCTATTCGGTGTGTGTAGTCAAATCAATACCTATTAGAAGCATATATTATTCTATAATTTATGTCAATAATTTAATAAATTTGTAATTCTAACACACACGCACACACCCACCATTGCACCCACCCCCCCCACACACCTATAAATACACACCCCACTACCCCCCCCCCACCCCCATTGCCCCCTCCCCCCCCCCCACCCCCTTCCCCTTCGCCGCCCCCCACCCCCACCTGCACACACACCCACACACATACACACGTACCCACCTGCACACATACACATATACACATATACATATACACACACATACACATAAGGGAGAGAGAGAGAGAGAATTTGGGGGGAAACAAATCGATGGGAAAAAAATAAGCGGAAGGATTTTTTTTACTGGGAAAGTTGTCACGGGGTTTTACTGGAAAGGTTATCACGGACCTGTCATGGTCTTTGACCGTGACAACTTTCTAATGTTGTCGTGGTCATTGATCGTGACAAAGATGTTCAGCTGAAAGCTGACAGTTTGGCCTTTTTGGTGTAGTGAAACTGGTCGAGAGAACAATGATGGTGATCCAAGATACTTCTTTAACTCGTGGAATGCTTCTTCACATTCTACATTCCACTCAAAAAAAATTCTTAACACTTTGAAAAATGATAAGCACCCATCTGTTGCTTGGGACACAAATTTGTTTAAGGCTGCAACTCTTCCAGTCAGCCTTTGTACATCTTTCTTGCAAGTCGGTGACTGCATTTTGATCAAAGATTTTATCTTTCCTGGATTGTCCTCAATTCCCCTTTGATTAACTATGAAGCCAAGGAACATCCCTTCTCGTACTTGAAACACACACTTGGTCGGATTCAACTTCATCTGATGCTTTTTTAATTGATCAAAAGTTTAACTAAGGTCGACGATATGATCTGAAGCTTTTTTGCTCTTCGTTAATGTAACATCCACATAAACCTCCATGTTTTTTCCTATATGTTCTTCGAAAACCTTGTTCACCAACCTTTGATACGTTGCACTTTCATTTTTTAGACTAAAAGGCATTAGATTATACTAATAACTTCCTTGGGAGGTGATGAAGGATGTACTTTCCCTGTCTTCAGGTTTCATTTCTATCTGGTTATAACCAGAATAGGCATCCATAAAGTTTAAAAGCTCATGTCCTAATATAGCATCTACTTGCTAATCAATTTTGGTCAAGGGAAATTGGTCTTTTGGGCATGCCTTATTCAAATCAGTGAAATCTACGCACTTCCTCCATTTATCATTCTTCTTTTTTACCATTACAACATTTGACAACAAGTCTGGATACTTCACATCTTCAATAAACCGATCTTTTTGCAGCTTCTCCACTTCCTTTTGGATAGCTTGATTCTTTTTAAGACTAAAAACTCGACGTCTCTTCTTAATTGGCTTGGCCTCCTTATTGACGTTGAGCTCATGACAGAGGAAATTGGGATCAATCCCAGGCATATTCTCATGGCTCCAAGAAAATACATGTCTCCATTGCCTCAGAAACATATTCAACTCCTGTTAAAGGATAGGATCCAATGTTAAGTTGATCTGTGTAGTCCTTTCTGGTTTTTTATCATCCAGAATGATGTTTTCGGTGGTTTCCATAATCTATCCTTTGACCAACTCTGTTTCATCTCGTGGATTTTCAGCCTCAGATTCACTATTAGGCTCAATAGTATCCACCTGGTAAGTTGTAGTCTTCTTCTTCAATTTAATATGATCTTCTTGCTCGGATGATGAGTAGTAACACTCTCTAGCCACCTTTTGGTTGCCTTTCACAGCACCTACCCCAAAATAAGTTTGAAACTTCAAGCACTGATGCACTGTTGACAGTACGACTTCAAACTTCTTTAATTTTACACTATCGAGGATCGTATTATAGGCAGATTTAACGTTCTTATCCATCATGAAGAAATATATTTTCTCTGTGCGACTTAGTGGCCAAGTGCCAATCAACACTTCTAGCTTAATTGTTCCCAAAGGGTAAACTTTTTCACCAGAAAAGCCTATTAATGGCCCATGATAAGGTTCCAGTTGTTTGAGCTTCAAGTCCAAACACTAAAAGCAAGGATAAAATGTAATGTCGACTGAACTCCCATTATCAATCAAAACTCTATCGATGATAATATCTCGGATTCTAAATTTGACAGCCAATGGGGCATTATGTGGACAAAGTACCCCAGAGAGATCTTTTTTTGAAAAAAACAATCAATAATTTATATTTGTTGACTTTCCTTGGACGATCATCTTCATTAAGATTAATCCTCTGGTTATAGAAGCAAGCCTGGGCCTCATTTAATTAGTTGTCCTTTCATTAGTGTGATCACCTCCTCCCACATCTCCAGCTATAATCATATGATAATCAAATGAACCAAAACTGATCATAGCTACCTCACGTTTTGATTTCTTGGGCTTCTTTGGCAGGTCTGGATCATCGTCGTAATCATTTTCATGACTTTTCTTCCTATCATCTCTAGGCTTGCATGGAGAATTTGACCTTCTTCTAGGTTCTCTCCCATCTCGTCGATCAATATATTTATTGAGTTTTCCTCGGTGGATGAGGGATTCAATCTCATTTTGCAAAGAGATGCACTTATTTGTTGTATGACTATGATCCTTATGGAATTCATAATATTTGGATATATCCCTCTTGTTAGGAGGCGCCCTTAACTTCTCTGTCCATCGTAAATCCTCATTGTGCTTCATTTCTTCTAAGATATGGTGAATGCTAACACTCAATGTAGTGTAGTTTTCATACTTTTTTAGCTTGTCTTCTTTCTTCAGCCTCTGCTCCTTCTTATCAGGCTACGTGGCTGGGCTCTGTTTTGCGACCATAGCTTCCTCGGCTTTCATTATTTTTTCTACCTTTTCCATGAGTTCAGCCATAGTTTTGGGAGGATCTTTAGCCAAAGTATAATATAGTTTCTCGAGAAATAAGCCACTTATAAGAGTAGTGATGGTTGTTTTCTCCTCATAATCAATTACCTCCAACTTTTCATTATTAAAGCGTGTGATGTATTCCTAGGTACTTTCCCCTACTTGTTGCCTTATGATAAGCACCCCAAAGTGTCTATTTTATACCCCGAATAGACGCATTTTAGTCACTCATTTTAATTAAAATTTGCCTTATGTTCGTATTTGTTTATTTCTCAGGTTAATACGCAGTTGCGGTACAAATAATGCTAAATCAGTATAATTGCGTCACAATAGCGGTTAAAAGCAAGCATCGAAGAAATCAAAGGGATCGAGAAGTCTGAAGTCATATTTGAGCATGCCCTGATGAGTTTCGATGCCTCGAACCATGTCCTAAAACCCTAACCTAATCCTAAATCGAGCCTAGACCATTTTTCAAGCCTATTCCCGAACCAAACCTAAGCCTACACCAAGACCAGACCATCACCCGAGTCGGTGTGTGTTGAGTTTGTACCTTCATTATTTTTTTAGATTTTTATTTTGAGTCATTTTTTAGGATTTATTTTAGATTTATTTAGATTTTTCAAGGATTTATTTTTTATTTTTATATTTCTTTATTTTGATTTTTATTTGTATTAGTTTTTAATCTTTATTTTATTTTATTATTTTTCTTTCGATTAGTTTTTAGGAATTTATTCTTATAAGATTTTATTTTTCTTTAGTTTTTAGTTTTAAATTTATTTAGTTAGGATTTTTTAGTTTTTATAGAGTTTATTTTTTTATTCTTTAGTCTCTTAGTAATAAATTAGAATTTTATTTTTTTAGATTTTTATTTTTATTTTAGTTCTAGTTTTACTTTTTTAGTAGTGTCATTTTTTGTAAGGGTCCAACTTAAAAACACACATAAACCTACACCTAACACATAGCCCAAACAACCCCTAAGACACACACCTACATCATACACCCTACTACACACAACCAAGTCCAAACTCATCTTCAACCTCTAACTCTACTACTCTCTCTCCTCCCACCATTAACCACTAACCAAAACTCAAACCTTCCAAATCTCCATCTTTCATCCCAACCCCCATATCCGTAACCATCATCCTAAACCTGACCAATTCGACCACACCAGCTCCCATGAGAACCCATATACCCCAGTGTCCAACCCGAGAAATAAACACCCAACACCGGATCCCACCCTCTGAAACCCACGAACCCGGATTCGCTGCCAACCCGCACTCGCTCCAACCCTGAACACCCGAGATCTAGCAGCCATGCCGCACCTTGGCCACTACTTCCATGCCCGGCCACCCCCATTCTGACCCCTTACCCACGATCTCAAACCCTAAAACCCAAAATCGAACCTGTCTTCATCCAAATCTCTTCCAAGCAAATCGGACCCAACTTGCATAGGTTACCTCTTTGACTTGGATTCTCAATAAAATCCCAACAAAATCTCTAAACAAAAACACCAACTACAGGGGTTATAAAAAAGGGGCATCAGCTCAGTAAAAAAAAAGACTCTCAGATACACAAAGATGAGAGAGAGAGAGAGAGAGTATATTATGTACATAGTAGGTACATAAAAAAATTCAAAAAAAAAATTGTTTAGTTTAGAATAAATTTTTAGCTTTATTTTTATTCTTTTTGGTGTAATCAAGTGCTGGATTTGTGAGAAGATTGAGATGCATTTCATGAACACGATTCGACAAGGAGACTTGCGTATTGTATTCCATTTCTCTATTCAAGTTATATCATCTTTTGATATTTTATTGATTGTTGTTTATGCACACATGAGAATGTTTGGCAAAATACCCCGTTCAAGGGGTGGGATGCACTACGAATGATGTTAGTTTAATTAATCAATTTCACTAATGCTATAATTCTAGGAAAATTATTTTTTAGCTGTCACTAATTAATTTATGTAATGAGAGTTAGTAAATTAATTGAACAAATTAATGTTTAAATTTAGGAATCGAACTAGAGATAGGTTTTTTCGATATTTGAATATTAATTCGGTATTGAAATTTGAGGATTGATATTGTTTTTGTTAAATTGATCCTAGCGGGTAATTTTTTGAAAATAGTATGATTCTTAATTTTTCAGTGTGTGACATTTTTAAATTAATTTTCTGAATTTTTTTCTATTAAATTTATAATTTTAACGAGAGTTAGATTATAGATATAATATTATCTCAAAATATTTCACATTAATAAATTGAGAAATTAAAATAATTGATTATGTAGTGTAATCCCATATCTTGACCCTCTCACATTATTTCACACTCGGTTGCACATTCTTTTTCATTATTTCGTCATTTTATAGTTTTAGCATTTAGTAGTTAATTTTTTCCTTGAAATTGTTTAAAAAATCAAAAAATCAAAAAATCAAAAAATCAAAAAATCAAAAAATCAAAAAAAAAAATCATAAAAAAATTGGACTGCAAGTTTTCACATAAATTGTTTTACCTTGGAAGTTGGATTGATACCCGTACTTACAATAATACGAATTGTTTTAGACAAGTTTTGTAGGTACTCAAGGGAATTTTGAATGTGGCTTTTGAAGACAACGATCACACGCAAAAATACTATTTATCACCTTACACTTAGAAGATGATCTACTCTTTTTACTCGCTTAGCTCCAAAACAGAAATTGCTAATGAATAGCTCGGCAAGCTGATTGAAGGTGGCAATTTGTCCTCGGGGCAAGTTATTATACCATATTTGGACTGAACTCTTAATGGTACTTGAAAACGCTCTGCACCTCATTTCATCAGGGACTAAATAAATATCAACTACAGCCTGATATTGCTCAATATGGACAACTGGATCAGTCTTACCGATATATTTGGGAGTGACCACAAGAGATTTAAATTTTTATGGAATAGGAAAATCCACAATTGCCTGAACAAATGGGAATCCTTTAACAAAATTTTGCTGCAAAGGATTCTTGGCTCTCGCCATTTCACCCAACCGATCTTCTGACCTCTGGATTAACACTTTCTTGGATGAATTACCTGCCTTAGATTAATGTGATGCATCTCGGCTCTTTCGACCATGTATCTGCATTAAGCGTTCCTCTTGAGAGGTCTGCTCAGCACGTACATATCGTCGGATGCTTGATCTTCATCTAACTGAGGCCTCATGTTAGTAGGTCGGATGTTGAGTGTTAATGGATAAAACCTTAAGAGGTTTTTTATTTTCTCGTGGCCCCAAACAATCAAAGGGCTAAGCTCTGCTTAGCCGTTCTAAGACGCTTGGCCTTTCAAGAGAGAAAGAATGGATATCATAAGGTTTTGTGGACCTGAGAGATGAACTTATTCCTGGATGATAAGAGTTGTCTCGTGAAGATCTGAAATAACTATGCCTGATGAATCTTAAAGTGGAGGAAAAAAATTTCTTCTAGACGAGGGAGCCATTTGTAGTGACTGAGCCAATTACCTCACCATTTTCTGCATGGCTTCTTGTCCTCTGGCAATACTAGCCAGGATTCCAGATAAATATATTGTTGTAGGCGGAGAAAATGGAACAAGATAATTACCTTCATTTCTGAGACTGGACTCAGGGTCAGTCATCGTGCTTCGAATAAGAGTATGTAAGAGTGAGAACAGGAATTAGAAAACTCTTCCCACAAATGGCACCAATCTGTTGATGTAAAAAACTAGATTTGATCTAATTTTCTAATCACAGATAAAATATGCAATAATAAATAAAGAAAGATATTTTTAAAGTTGTTCAGCTATGGAAGAAAGCCTACGTCCACTGTTATTTTATTGATGTTTGTGTTTACAGAAAACTAGGTATTCTAGTAAATAAGAATATCCCAGAATCCGTTTGACCATCCCCTTTGATAAAAGGTATACAATGTATTTGTAGTGATCTAGAGGTCCAGAGTTAGAATGTCAAGGGATGTAATGTTTTTATATAATTAAGCATTTACACATTTACATAATAACTGTGACGATTGGCTATATAAACCACGTGTAGTATGACCTTTGGTATGATGACGTTTCGCTATCATGTTGGTCGGGCTTCTTTGTGTTGGTCGGCATTCGATAAGTTAGTCGCCATTTCATGTATTGGTCGGCAGATTTACTTCTTGTTGACTAGGACTTTGGCCACGTAGGTGGACACGTGCTTACTTTTTATTGGTCCACCTAAGTGGATAATTTTTTACATTAACAGTAATCTCAATACATATGCTTCTTTGAATTATCTCTTGGAGCAGTTACATGCTAATCTTTTTTGTTACGTTAGAAAAGAATGTGATGTAATACGCCGTGATTTTCTGGATAATTAAATTACCTGAGTGAGTGTAATTCAATAATTTGAGAATTTAAAGTAAATGAGACGGACTGATTATATTTCATGTCGCATGTGAATAAAAGCCACGGATGATGTTATTTTATGCAAAAAATACGTGAGATGTGTTGGGTTTAAGATGTGAACTTTTGATAAGTGACTCGGATGGAAATTTTGAGTGCACGGTTGGTCTCAGAAATGCCGAGATAGTCAGCATAGAGTATCCGGGGATAGTGTTTAGGTTCTGAGGACTTTTTGGATTAATAGGTACTCGCATTTATGTATACAAGTCAATTTTGGGTTTAATAAGTGAATAACTCTGATTTCCTCTTATAAGGGTACGAGAGAAAGAGAGAAAGAAAATAAATAAGAAAGAAAGAAGAGAAAGAAGGAAGATAAGGGAGAAAGAGGAGACTCGGACAAAGCTCCGACGGATTTCATCACGAGATCGTCGGATTTATCCAACCAGGCAAGTGTTTAACTTGCTTTAATGATTTAAGTGCGTTTAATGTTCATATTATAGTTGGTGTGAAAACTATAAGATTTTGGGTTTGGGATCCTTGCACAAAAATGGGTTTTTTGGAAAGGATTTCATATAAATTGATGTGTTAATTACTCCATATGAAATCTAAGCTTGAATCCATGTAAATGGTGTAATTTTTGGTAATAAATTGGAAGAAATGAAAATGGTGGTATTAATGTAATTGGGGTTTAAATTCTTGAGAAAGTTGATGAATCCCATTAATTAATTAGTGTATTGATTATATCTAAGTGTGTAGATGCTTATATGGATGTTGGGTGACTTTAGAATCCATAAAAATTGGGTTGGATTAGTGTTGGAGTGATTTTCGGAGGTGTAGAAGAAGATGAACGCGTAGAGAACAAAAATTGTTCACATAGAACCGGTTCGAATGCGGTTCGGTTCGTTTCATTTCTTTGGAACCAGATTGGTTCATTTTCGGTGGTATCGGTTCAGTTCGTTTGTTTGGAACCGAAACGGTTCGTTTTTAGGGTCATGGGTTCGGTTCGGTTTTGGAAGAAAATTTTGAAAGGTTTTTCCTGGCCTAAAGGGATTGAGGACGAATTCCTTTTGAAGATAAATAATAGGGGATTCTATCTTGAGTGTAAGGATATCTAAGTGATGAAGTGAGTGATGTGTAAATCTCGGGATAGTGTGAATATGATATGGGGTATGAATTTAAGGAGTGATTGGGATGAATAACACTTGGGAAATTGTTTCAGTGAGTATATATATAATTGTACGCGTGTAGAATATATATACCGATAATATATGTGAATAATATCCGAATGTGTGAGTAGGATGAAATTAGAACACTAGCTAGTGGTGATAAGATATTATTCGGGAAAATATAATTATGTGAGAATTGTATCATAAGTAAGTGAATACTTATGGGATTAATATAAGTTGTGTGTATACTTATAAATTATTGCGAATTGGTAGATTTGGGATTACAGGCTAATGCCACGAAAGATAGGCATGATAACTGAATTTGATGTGATATATATATATATATATATATATATATATATATATATATATATATATATATATATATATATATATATATATGCAATATATATATGATATGATTATGAATATATCTGTGTGTGAATGATATATTTATGTGAAGCATAGCCCTCTAGTGCTATCATGGGAAGTTGCGCGATATGGGTGAGGCCCCTGGCCTGAGGAGCAGGGAGCGTATTGTCCCCAGGTCATAGCGTCCATTTTTATATTGTGTGATTTTTATTAGGGGTGAGACGTGGTGGATATGTTTCTTTCTCATTTTCGGTGAGGAACTATGACTACTTCCCATACGCTGTGATTTGAATTTGGGTCGGTGTCAGATCCCGTTCCGATTTCCTAGGTCGTTGTGTATTTTCCCTGGATGATGATAGCATTGTAGAGACTACATCCATTGAGTTATATCTTTGAGGGATAGTTATTACACTTATATATTGTGTGATATATAAGTATTGATATATTGGATGTGTATAGTATATTCCATATATATGAGATGTGAATATATATATAAAAGTATGGAATGGGAGATAAAATTCTGGATCATCCGGGAGTATAAAATTCGGAGTTATAAATTGTGATATACGTATATAAAGATGAGAATATTATATACGAGATAAAGAACACTAAAATGTGAATAGTGTAAATAACTAGTGAGATTTATAAATTATGAGCGGATTAATTATAAGTAAGAGATTATAATATATAAGCTCGGGCAATAGCTTAGATATTTTATAGTACGCGGGGTACGAGATAGCGTATGGACTTGGGAGTTTTGCGAGGTGCTAGTTAGGCTGGGTAGCGTAACTAGAGTATTTTAAAATATATGCGTTAGGTGTGCACTGTTAGATGAGAGGTGAGGGGTATCTCGTGTGAGTGCGACACGAGTTAAAATATAGAGAGTATCATATTTTAAATATTAAAGTTTGTTAAGCACTTGTTAAAATATTTTTCAAAACTCGGGCTCTAACCCGTATCTATCTTTTTCTTCTTCTTCTTTGTATACTTTTTAGGTGTCTAGATACAGGGACGCATGTATGACCATTCTTTCGAGTCAGACGTTGCTGTTAAAGCTATGGATGTTGGCAGGAAAGTGTATATACTCTCTCTTCTTGTGATCTAGATAGGAGGTACTGTTGTAAGATTCGAGCATATTGCCCAACTGTGGTCTTTTATTTTATTCACGGCATTTTTATTTTATGATTATTCGATATGGTTATATAAATATTTTACCGAGAGTATCAGTTATTATTTATTTATTTCAGTTGTTGTTCATATCTTTGTATAAATGAATTTTACTTATGCGTTTAGGTTAAAAATATTATAAATTTTAAAATTTGTCACCAAGCCTATTAGGTTATTTTCGACAGTGATGCTGAGAATGAAACTATTTGACATTCCTGTTTAATTTGATATAGAACTGATCACCCGAAATTTTATTAGATGAGATGTCACATGTGCATAATAAGCTGTGAAGCTCTTTAATATATATATATATATATATATATATATATATATATATATATATATATATATATATATATATATATATATATATATATATATATATTATTACTTTAAAATGGAGTACGATGATAAATTTTTCTGCCTTTTAAGATTGTCCAAGTGGTACATCAATTTTATACTATCAATTGGAAGTTTATTTCCACATCCCGTCATCATTCCTCCGGACCTCTTTCTATTTCCACTCATTAAATTACTTTTAAAAAATAGGGCAGACCCTTCAAATTATCAATTATAATGTACTTTTTTTTGTAAACCTCCTTGGTTTCTCCCTCTTTTTATCTCCCTTCATTCATCCCTCCCTCTCTTTCCCTCTCCATTTATATTCACAACTCTTCTTCTATTCTACTCCTCTAGTGACATGCAGTTACCCTACATCCAACTAATAATTTTCTTACCAAAAGTAAGCACTCTTACCAAAAGTCACTAAAGTAATTTTTTTTATCCTTGCATATGAATTTAATGTAATGAAACTCAAGATGGTATAGTTATTAAGAACCATGTTGGTTTCTTATATCATTGTGTGCTCCAATGTTGTTTCATATTTAAAGGTAACAATACAATGTTAGAAAGACAGAAGTTTCCACCGAAAAAGTACCAGAAGTCAAAGAACTTAAAGGAGAACATCTTCATTTGGGTAATAAACCATTTTAATGGTTTCAATGGTATGGATGTAAGTATTTTAAAATATATTTTAGATTTGGATTTTAAGGTTTTTTTATTTTTAAATCTCAATACATACCAGAATGGGTTTTAATTGTTTGTGGTTTTATTCTTCTCTGAGTGTATATGGGTTTTCACTGTTCAAAACATGAGGTTTTAGATTTGGATGGGGATATTGAAATTAACGGTTTAAAAAATTAGATATCTACATCTGCTATAAACATTCTCGAATATTTGGGTTAGAAGATAAGCATAACAAATAGTCTGAAATAACCTCTTGAATATAATTTTTTTTAATTTTGATATTTTAGATATGTTGGGTGTTTTTATATCATTCTCTATATTATTTACATGTCCATTTAATTTATTTTTGGATGTCGATTGTTAGGGTTTGAATTTTTCTTCAATAATATCATTTTGATGTTGTGTGTGTGCCAGGTGTATTTTTGTGTTACTCTTTACATTTTTTTTCATTATGTGTTGTTTAATCAGAATACCATAGATATGATGGAAAAGAAATTATCCGTTTGATCTACCAGGGAAACTCCAAAAGTTACTTCGGATTAATTGTTGGATTTATATGAGGATCTGTTGTAAAAGGCTATTCTTATTTTCACTCCTAAAAAGTTTTAAAATCGAAAAAAAAAACGTATTATGAAAAGAAAAGTGGGATTTAATAAAAATAGCATTTTAAAAAAGGCTTGAGGTTATATTAACAATTTAATAGCATCACCCCAAAGTGAGAAACAAAGAAATAAAAGAAGATCTATACGAGAAGAAAGAGGAATTCATCTACAAAAAGTACATATAATATAAAAGTATTGTCTTTCTAAGCTAGAGGTCTAATCACATCTTCAATTACGAAATGTATTAGAATAGAAAAACTTTCAGCTTTCTTACAAAGTGGTAGGGAGATGCAGTTTGATGTAACCTAAAGAAGCTTATGGTGGATAAAGGAATAATGTGCTTCTGAACTATTTTGAATATATACTATTTCTTTAATGGAAGATTGAGAGATAAGTCCTATTTATATAAGACATTCCCTAATTGTTCTTAACAAAACAAAAATTTCTCAATAGTTCCTCTTTATACATGTAAACCCTTCTTTAATTGATGTCTCGCTCTAAAGTTTTGATTATTGAGTTTCTAATTGTTTTCAATAATTGTCACACTTAATTGTTTTACTATAGAAGTGAGTCGTTTTCTTCATCTGTTGGGATATATATTAATTTCATTACTAATAGAGGATCCATTTCTAGACGATGAATTATTATGCTTTAATATATTTTTTGGACTTCAATATTGCATGCAAATGATGTTTATAAATAGTAAAGTTACTTTAAAGTAATTATAGAAGTGTGCCTCATTTACTTTTGTGTTTTTAAAATTGATAACATTTTTGTCATAACCTACAAATTTATATATATGTATGTGTGTATTATCATAAGTATGAATATTATGTGGTTCGCACTATTAAGTGTGTAGTATGTATGGCCCACTTTGTATTTAGTCTTGGCCCAATCATTTTATATTTAGTCTAAGAAATAATAGGCCCAATCTTCGTTATTTTATATGAGCCCAGTAGGTTTTCACTATATATAGAGTTGGTTCCATTTGTAACAGATATGAAAAACAGAATATAAGATTTCAGCCGTTTCTCTTTCTCACTCTCCCTTCATTCTTCTTAACATTTCTTTTCTCCTTATCAGATATATAAATAACTATCATGGTATCAGAGCTCTAAAAATGACGAAAGTCATTCCGTCTTGAATCAATGTTGTGTTTAAATTTGTAGTGTTGCTTTGTTCTACTCTGGAGAATTCAGATCTGTTATTTTTGTAGCATTTGCTCTACTGTGGAGAACTCAGATCTAATCTCAGATCTGTTATTTTTTTTTGGCATTTGTTCTGATATGAACTCGTGTTGATCTGTCTTCTTCAAGACTGGTTCTCTTATGCCTGTTCTTGAAACGTTGAAAGATTGAGTTCATTTGCTCTTCTTTAAAGATCTGTACACGTTTTTTTTGTGATTCTTCTTCAAAAATCATATGTTCATACAAGTTAATTTCATTACCTGATCTCTTCAACCTGGTTCATCAATACCAGTTTTGGAGATTTTTTAATCACCTACGTATCAAAACTATGATTCACCGCCCGTAGTTGACAACATATAGATCCGATCTGTATCTACAACCTATAGTTGGTGACATCGGCCCAGATCTGTCTAAATTGGTTACTGTTTGTGCTTCCGATTTGGTATACTGCTGTTTGTGTTTCTAATCTAGTGTTGTGTTGTCGATTTGGGGCCAGATCTGTCTACACTGGTTACGATTGAATTAGTGTACTGCTTTTTTTGTATCTTTCATTAACTCCTTTGTTTCTCTCGATCTGACTTGTCCAATATCAGATTCGAAGTGATTCGAGAAATGCTCGAAACCTCTGAAATTGGCACCACATCCACACATATGGATATGAATCCTAGTTTTCCCACAATTTTACCTCATAACATTTAGAATCTAATTACTGTCAAATTAGACTCCACTAACTATGTGTCCTGGAAATATCAAGTTGAAGCAATTTTGGAGGCACAAGGATTGGTTGGTTTTATTGATAGTACAATTTCTTGTCTCTCAAAATATGTTTTGGATTCACATGGACAGCCTACTACCGAGGTAAAATCTCACTACTTAATTTGGAGAAGTCAAGACCGTGCTCTTGTGTCGGTACTCTCTGCCACTCTTACTCCCTCTACCTTTTCATATGTTGTTGGTTATAGTAGTAGTCATGCTCTCTGGATGACTTTAGAACAACGATTTGCATCTATGACACGTTCTAATATCCTACAACTTAAATCTGAACTCCATAACTTGAAGAAAGGGCCTGATAATATTGATATTTACTTGCAACGTGTTAAGAATATTCGTGATAAGCTTGCTGTTGTCTCTGTAATAGTTGATGATGAAGATATATTGTTGTATGTTTTGGATGGCCTTCCAAATGAGTATCATGGATTTAAAACTGCAATACATACACGGAATCACTCTCTCACTCTTGATGACTTACATACACAACTTAAAGCGGAAGAACTTTCTTTAACTGCAATACATAAATTGAATGATTCTATTCCCACTGCCATGTTTGCTAGCAACAGACTGTCTAATAATTCATATAGGGGTAGGGGAAGATGATATAGAGGTGGTGGTCGCTTTGTGCGAAATAATACTTGGAGGCCAAACACTGGTAATCCTGGTAATCAAACTTCTCATGTTGGTTCTGATGAAGGCATAATGGGACCACGTCCCTCTTCGAATGGTATTTCTCAGTCAGCCTCTTCCCCAAAGCCTGCTATTATGTGTCAAATTTGTACTAAAATTGGACATTCTGCTCTAGACTGTTATCAACGCATGAACTATGCGTATCAAGGTCGTCGACCTCCTCATAGCCTCACTGCCTTGGCTGCAAATTATTAACATGCTCCAAACAATTCTAATGTTTGGCTCATGGATACAGGTGCTTCGAATCATTTTACTCCAGATTTGGACCAACTCCATTCTTCTCGAGAATACCAAGGCAGTGATCGTATTACTGTTGGGAATGGGGCAGGTGTGCCCATCTCCCGTGTTGGTGAATCAAGTTTGCCTACTGCTAAACACTTGTTTTCTTTACATAATGTTCTTCTTACTCCTTCTATTACATCTAATATGTTATCTGTTCATCAGTTTTGTATTGACAATCATTGTATTTTTATTTTTGGTGCTAATTCTTTTCAGATACTAGATCTAGCTACTTAGAGAGTTCTGTACCAAGGTTTGAGTGAAGGAGGCTTGTACCCCATTCGTCCCCAGTCCCAATGCCATGTTGATTCTTTCACTGATTGTAATTCTTCCTCTTCTCCTATTATTTCTTCTAAAATTGTTTATAATAATCCACACATGTGCAAGAACTCTACGGACTCTACGGACTCTTTGGTTTGTAATACTGCACATAAGTGCAAGAAGTCTTTAGCATGTAATTCCTACATCTTATGGCATGAATGTCTTGGACATGCTTCTGCTCCCATTATTCATGAAATGCTTGACATGTCAGGTATTTCCTCTTCCCTCATGAAACCCTCTTATTTGTGTACCCATTGTATGCATGTTAAACACCATCAATTACCTTTTACTCATTCTAAAACTATCTCTTTCTCACCTTTACATATAGTCCACACTGATGTGTGGGGTCCTTCACCTCAAGTCTCTCTTGATGGATTTTGATACTATGTTTCCTTTGTAGACAATTTTTCTCGTTACACATGGATATATCCTTTAACAAATAAATCTTATGTTTATTCTGTTTTCACCAAATTCAAACCATTCAATGAAAACCAACTTGATTGTCAAATGAAAATCTTACGTAGTGATGGTGGTGGTGAATTCTGTAATTTTCCTCTTGATAAATACCTTTCTGAAAATGGAATTCAATATCAAAAATCTTGTCCTTATACACCTTAACAAAATGGTGTAGCTCAACGTAAACATCGTCATATCACAGAAACTGCTTTAGCTCTTTTATTTTGATCCTCTTTACCTTCAACATTCTGGTTCCATGCCTTTGCTACTGCTACTTTTCTTATAAATCGTATGCCTACAAAGACCTTAAATGGCAAATCACCCTTTGAGCTATTATTTGGAAGAGTACTTGACTTGTCTGGTTTGCGTACTTTTGGTTGCCTTTGTTATCCGTTGCTTAAACCATATGCTAAACACAAATTAGATTTCAAAACAAAACAATGTGGGTTTATTGGTTATGCTTTGGATTACAAAGGTTATCTTTGTTATAAATTAGACACCAAACGTATTTTTGTTTCTCGTCATGTCTTATTTGATGAGTCCCACTTTCCTTTTAAAGATTCTTTATCCTCTCATAACTCTTCACCTCCCACTTCCCCTCAAACACCAATTGAGTTTTGGGCTCCATAATTTATTTTCGTTGGTCCTTTCACGCATTCATCACAGCAGAGTACAATTCCCTCCTCCACTCCAATCTTGAGAACTCCGAGGCAAGAGAATTCAGTCTGTTTAGATATGCATGTTCCATCTCATTCCCCATCTTCATTACCCAACATTTCACCTGTCCCTGAAAATCAATGTTATGTCAATACTTTAGACCATCATGTTGGTCCTTCTGTTACTTCTCTTTATCCTATGCAAACTCGATCTAAATCTAGTATTGTAAAGAAGAAAGTTTATTTGGCTTGTGATTTTCCATGTGAGCCCACTACCTTCAAACAGGCCTCTTCCCAATTAGAATGGCAGCAAGTAATGGAAGATGAATATTCTGCTCTTCACTCTCAACAAACATGGACTCTTGTGCCTCCTCCGTTAAATCGTAATATTGTTGGTTGTAAATGGGTCTATAAAATAAAGCATCATTCAGATGGCACCATTTCTCGTTATAAAGCTCGCCTTGTTGAAAAAGGCTTTCACCAAGAAGCTGGTTTAGATTATGAGGAGACTTTCAGTCCGGTAGTCAAAAAGCCTACAGTTCGTCTTATTTTGGCTCTCACAGCACAATTTCATTGGAAATTTCATCAGCTTGATGTTAAAAATGCTTTCTTACATGGAATTCTAAAAGAGGAAGTGTACATGTCCCAACCACCCGGGGTTGTTGATCCTGATCATCCAAATTATGTGTGTCGGTTGCACAAGTCCTTATATGGCCTTAAACAGGCCCCACGAGCCTGGTTTGATCGCTTTACATAACACCTCTCTACATTTAGCTTTCAAGCTTCAAGTGCAGATTCATCCTTGTTTGTACGATGTCAAGGAGCTTCAATCACTATCTTACTTCTTTATGTTTATGATATTATTTTAACAGGAAATGATCCTACTTATGTTGCATCCTTAATTTCAGACTTGGGATCTATGTTTGACTTGAAAGATCTTGGACCTTTAAAATATTTCCTCGGGCTCGAAATTGAACAATCTGATTCTGAAATTTTTATTCATCAACATAGATATGTGCTTGATCTTCTTACCAAGGCTAAAATGTCTGATTACAAGCCTGTCCTCACTCCATGTGCCACACCCCGGCTTCTTCACTCCATTGGTAATTCGTTACCTGATCCAACACATTATTGAAGTATTGTGGGTGCCTTACAGTATCTGACTTTTACTCGTCCGGATATTACTTTTACTGTTTCCTACGTTTGTCAATTTATGCATCGCCCTACTGATGCTCATTATGGTGTTGTAAAACGTATTTTGCGTTATCTGAAAGGAACTTCACATTCTGGTATTATGTTCTCTGCTGGACATTTGGATGTTACAGCCTTTTGTGATGCAGATTGGGCAGGTGATCCCATGATCGTCGCTCCACGACTGGTTTTATTATCTTAATTGGAAATAATCCAATTCATTGGGGGTCTAAGAAGCAACACACTATCTCTCGCTCCTCCACTGAGGCTGAGTATCGTGCTCTTGCCTCTACTACAGCTGAATTATCTTGGTTGCGGCAGCTATTGTGTGATTTGCACGTTTATCTTCCACGTCCTCCACAGATTTGGTGTGACAATGTATCTGCCTTAGCATTGGCCGCTAATCCAGTTTTTCACACACGCACAAAACACATTGAAGTAGACTATCATTATGTTCGAGAGAAGGTCCTTCGCAAAGATGTTCTCGTTGATTTTATCTCTTCATCCGATCAATTGGCTGATATTCTCACCAAGGGTCTTTCTATGGATTGTTTCAGTCACCATTGTACCAAACTCATTATGGATCCCACATGAGTTTGAGGGGGGATGTTAAGTGTGTAGTATGTATGGCCCACTTTGTATTTAGTCTTAGCCCAATCATTTTATATTTAGTCTAAGATACAATAGGCCTAATCTTCGTTATTGTATATGAGCCCAGTAGGTTGTCACTATATATAGAGTTGGTTCCATTTGTAACAGATATGAAAAATAGAATATAAGATTTTAGCCGTTTCTCTCTCTCACTCTCCCTTCATTCTTCTTAACATTTATTTTCTCCTTATCAGATATATAAATAACTTTCACGCACCAGTATTGTTTTAGTATGTAATGGATAAAATAAATTATTTGAATAAGATTTTATGGAAGTTTGGATTAAATATAGTGTTTTTGTCACATATTTAAAGTTGATACATTCAAGCATAGCAAATTAGCAATACTCACAATTAAAAATTTCTAGCGCATGGTGCGAGTTGCATGCATGCTGGGAAATTATATTCTAAAGAATATGTAGCGACTTTAAGAATTATCTTCGCTTTGAAAGGAATTCATTTATTTTAACCGAGGTCTTCAAAATCAAGATAAACCGAAAAATAAGAAAATGAAAGAGATTACATTACACCACTCATCAAGCAGAGTGAGAAGCAGTATAACGTATTTTTAATCATGGTTAGACTTAAGCTGGATATGATTTTATATTTCCTGATATCATGTGTCTGGTGACTCAATTGTTCCACTACATGACAGCATCAACTTATCAAACACCACCTTTAAAACTCACTGCATCTTCCCAACATAAAAAATTCTTATGGGAGGTTTCTCTAAGAAGCCAAGAACTTCATACACATGGGAGGTTTAATCTTTGCCAAAGCAAGCACAGAAGAAGGAAGGATCCACAGACCTTCACCACATATCAAACCAGACGCAACAGCTGGAACCATCAGCTCAGCCTTCTCATTGTTAAATTTATGCCACACAAACACAACCAAAGACCCAACACACATATCGATCGCAAAGTACCCACCTACGACAAAGGGCACTGCCATGGCCATTGGCAGTGGCATCCACTTGCCTATCTTTAGTGGCATAACATCTTTCACCAGGTTAATCCCCACAGCAAACGCAAAGAAACCATAACAGAGTTCCAAACAATGACGGGGCAAAGCTGAGAAGCCTTGGACCCCAAGAATGGCCATGTTTCTATAGATTACGGCAAAAGGAGCCTTAAAATCTCCATTAGGGTTCCCCACATCAAACGCCTTGTAGAAGAGGAAGAAGCTGAGAGGAGATACAACACAGCCAATGGCGGTCCCGATGATTTGGCTCAGTAGCATAGCGCGGGGAGATGTGAGAGTGAGGTGTCCAGTTTTCAGGTCTTGCATTAGAATGCAGGAAACCCAGACGACCGACTTGATGAGACCGCACCCGACAAGCCCCGCTACTACGCCGTGCTCTTTTCCGGCCCACGCGGCCAGCACAAAAAGAGCCACTTTGCCATAGTTGAAGGCCATGTTAAAATCAGTCAGGCCAGATCCGAAAGCGTTGCAGAAGGCTAAAGATGGGGCAAATATGTACGCAACAAGAACATAGTACCATTTGAGTTCAGGAAATATGAAAGGAATGGCAATTATGGTGATGATGGCGAAGAAGATGTATCCAGCAGCTCCTACCCATAATGGGATTTTCTCTCTGATGAAGACTTCATTTTGCTTAAGGTGGGCTTTGTTCTTGTTGTTCGCTGCTGCAATTTGGTAAAAGAGTTAATATGCTAGTAATGCAATTTGGGTTGTTGAAATAATTCACTCAGGGTACAAAATTAGATATGTGGCTCTACAATTTACCTGAGTTGGTGAGGTTCTTACGTTTCAATCTTCCATGGACATTGATGGATGTGATGTACAATATCTTAATGAAATTGTAGAGCCCATCACCAAGGATGAGAGCGATAGAGATAAATGACTGCGAAGAAATCACAACAAGAAATCACAAGTACAAAAAATTTAGAAGGTTGCAGTTATTTTTGGGTCTGCTCATGAGATACCCATAGTGTCCTCGCCTTTATAACCTCAACCTCTCAATATTTCATTTCTTCAAAAATTATCTAGAGAGGCACAATTTAATGACACAGCAAGGCACATTTAATTTGTTAGTGATGTATTATTAGTCAATCTGTGTGTCCCTTTTTAGTCCATTACATGTATGACCAAATAATATCAGCAACCTGGGTCAGCGTAAAAAAATGGTTTTCTTTTGGTCGCTTACCACTATGATATATCTCTATGCCATCTCTTTTGGAATAAATACAAATCAAGCGCATATCTCTATGCCATCTCTTTTGGAATAAATACAAATCAAGCGCATCTTGCACGAAGATAAGTGATAACCCTATTATGCATTACAGAAACACGATCTTGATAAGTCACAAAGATCACTTTCATAATTTTTAAGATTTTTATTTTTAACTGGTTTATGTGTTAATTCATCTCCTCTATTACTTTCTCTACTTGGTTAGATTAATGTCTATGATAATGTGTGATCCTACCTGTTCCACTTAATGTGTAATCACGTGTGTTTTGTAAACTCTATAAATAGAGTTGTAAGTGTGTTGTTTGAAATAAGCAATCACAAGAGAAGAAAAATATACTCTCTCTAAAAATACTTGTTCTCTTTATTAGTTCTTCTTTAGGAAAGTGTTAAGTGTGAGTGTGATATAGTTTGAAAACTAATCACCCAAACAGGAAGTTTGTATCAAGACTTGAATACCAATGAAGTGGTATCAGAGCTATTTCAATCCAAATTATATGGCTTCCAATATGGTGCAAATGCAAGTACTTATATTGAAGAAGGAGAGCTATGTAAAATGGTGTATTCAACTTAAATCTCTCTTTGGGATGTGGTCTATAATGGGTATGTTGAACCCACTGCAAAAGAAGAGCCCGCTTATACCAATGAGCAAAAGAGCATTCTTCGAGACCAAAAGAAGAAAGACAAGAAGGGATGTATCTAATCCATCAAGGATTATAACATACAACATTCGAGAAGATATTCGAAGAGACGAAGAGCAAGAAAGTGTGGGATATTCTCAAAACCATTTTCAAAGGTGTTGATCGTGTTATGAGAATACACCTTTAATCATTAAAGAGAGACTTTGAATCTTCCTATTTGAATGAAGGAGAAAATTTATCCTATTACTATTCACAATTGGTTTCAATTGTGAATCAAATGAAGAGAAATTGAGAGGATGTTGGTGATGTTTAGTTCATGGTGAAGATTCTCCAATCTCTCATGCATAACTTCGAGCATGTGGTGAAGACGATTGATGAATCAAAATATTTAGAGAAGGTAAGTGTAGAGGAGCTACTAGGATCTCCCTGGGTTCATGAACAACACATATAGAAGAATGCGACATCCACGTCACTTAACCGAGATTTAGAGACATAGCTAAATCCTTATAAACCATAAGTAAGTAGTGGTGCATTGAATTCACAACATGGAGGTTCTCACGGATGAGGATGAGGGCATGCTATTGCAAAAATCAGCGAGGAAAGAAAAATGAAGGTTAATTGTTATAATTGGAGCCAATTTGGACATGATGCCTCAGAATGTTCAAAGAGAGAAAGAAGGACCAAGTCAACCTTATAGGAGCATATAATAATGAGAGTATTTATTCTAATCCTTTTTTAGTTCACAATGAAGCTGGTGGTCGAGGTGACACTTAGTACCTTGACTCTGGTGCAAGCAGCCATATGTGTAGAAGAAGGGAATTCTTTGTTGAACTCAATAAAGGAGTTAATGGAGATGCAAGTCATGGAGATTCTTCAAATCTATCTGTTAAAGGAAAGACAAGAATAAAAATCATTAAAAAAAATGGCAAAAAAAGAATACATCTCCGATGTTTACTATATTCCAAGCATAAATAACAATATTCTCAACATTGGACAATTACTTCAAAAAGGGTACGTTGTTCTTATGGAGAATAATACTCTTTTACTCAATGATGCAAGTGGGAGACTAATTGTAAACGTTACAATGATGAAGAATCACATGTTCTCGTTAAACCTTAATACCAAGAAGGAAAAGTGATTCCCTGGGCTCATGGAGAACGAGTCATAGAAGGGCATTTCCACTTTGACCATCTTCACTTCAATGGATTAAATCTATTATCGATGGGAGGATTAGTGCATGGCCTACCACAAATTGAGGCACCAAATAATGTGTGAATGGTGTGTACTAGGAAAGCAATCAAGAATTTATTTTTCCTTTGGCAAGGCACGAAGAGCGAAGGAACCACTACATTTGGTATACACAACTATTGGGACCACTAGAGCCTATGTCTCTTGGAGGTCATAAGTATTTTATTACTTTCATAGTTGATTATAGTAGAAATGTGTGGGGATACTTTCTTAAAGAAAAATCTTCATCCTTTACTATATTCGAGAATTTTAAGGCTCGTACTGAAGTAGAAAGTATGTGCAAACTGGCGACTCTTAGATCTGATCGAGGATGTGAGTACACTTCGAATTCATTTCAAGAATTTTATAGACAATATGGGATAAGATACTAGTTCAGAACTTCCTATACCACACAGAAAAATGAGATAGTTGAATGGAAGAATCGCATTATCCTTAAAATGGCAAAACTGATGATTAAAGAAAAAGGATTGTCGAAGCAATTTTGGGCAGAAGACATAGTATGTTCAGTATAATTGCTAAATACACGTCCAACCAAAAGTGACAACAATAGGACACCTTCGGAGGCTTGGAGTGGCTACAAACTCAATGTTTCACACCTACGAATATTTGGGTGTGGTTCCATATGCTCAAGTTCCTAAAGAAAAAACAAGGGTGCTTGATGATTATAGAGAAAAATGTATCTTCGTGGGATACAATGAGGATTTATAAGCCTACAAACTCTATAATCCACTAATAAATAAGTTGGTGATTAGTAGAGATGTTATCTTCAGTGAAGAAGAAGTATGGAACTAGACTAGTAAAGAGGCAAACACTAAAAATATAGTGGCTGATAAATATGAGAAAATTCTATAAATTATAATACCGATCACTAGACAAGATCCACTGAGCCCTCAACAGTCCACCGAGCGCTCACTAATTGCATTGAGTACTCGACATAACTCTTATCTCTCGGTAACTCCGCCATGTTCTCCATCATCGACTCACAGATCATCAAATTACAAAAGTAATTTTTTGACTCCTATCAAGATGAGATGTCTCACAGACATCTATGAGCATGAAAAAGAAGGTGGTATAAACTTTTTTTATTTGTATGCAGATTATGAGCCTTTATCTTTTCAAGAGCTTGTGCAACAAGATTGTTGGAGATCAGCAGTGAAAGAAGAAAATTATGCCATTCAGAAAAAATGATACATGGAAGCTGATAACTTTGCCACCAAAAGCACTAAATATGGTAGTGTGTAAAATGGATCTACAAAATCAAAAGCACTACATATGGTAGTGTTGATCGGTACAAGGCAAGACACTTATAGCTAAAGGCTATAAATAGAAATATGGAATAGAAAATGAAGAAGCCTTTGCACCTGTTGCTCGACTTGATACAGTGATGTTGTTGATCACTTGCAGCCCATCATAGTTGGAAGATTTACCAACTTGAAGTCAAGTATTCTTTTCTCAATGGTGGTCTTGAGGAGAAAGTTTATGTACAACAACCTGAAGGTTTCGAAAGAAAAGAAGAAGAACAAAAGGTGTATCGTTTGAAGAAGGACTTGTACGACCTAAAGCCAGCCCCACAAGCTTAAAATTCATGCATCGATTGTTATTTTCAAGAAAATGGATTTGTTAAATGTCCATATGAACATTATGTCTACAACAAGAATGGTGATAAAGTAGAACTCCTTATCCTTTGTCTTTATGTAGATGATCAACTTCTTACTAGTAAGAGTGAAATTATGTTTGCCGAATTTAATCGATCTATCTTCAAAGAGTTCGAGAAGACTGACAATGGATTGATGTCCTATTTTCTTGGGATAGAAAAGAAGTAAGAAAATGATGGAATTTTCATCTCTTAGAAGAAATACATGAGAGAGATCTTGAAAAAAATTCCAAATGGACACTTATAATTCTGTCAACACTCTAGTTGCTATAAGACTCAAGCTATTAAAAGAAAGAGAAGGAAAGTTTATTGACTCTAGTTTTTTCAAAAGTCTAGTTGGAAGCTTTAGGTACTTGACAATGACAAGACCTGATATTTTATATGGAGTTCGACTTGTAAGTCGTTACATAGAGATACTAATGGAATCTCACTGACTTGCTGCTAAGTGGATACTAAAATATATTTAAAGGTATTCTCAACTCCAGTCTCTTTTATGCTTATGGAGAAGATAAAAATTTAGAGGAGTACTCAGATAGTGATTGGGGAGGTGATCAAGATGAGAGAAAAATCACTGCCGGGTATGTGTTTAACCTTGGTTCAACAACTTTCTCATGGATCTCGAAGAAACAAGCAATTGAAGCATTCTCATCATGTGAGGTCGAGTACGTGACAGCTTCTTCAATTATTTGTGAAGGAATTTGGTTGAGAAATCTGTTGAAGTCATTAAATCACTCACAAGAAGAATCTACAATGATTCATGGGGACAACATGTCAACAATGAAATTTGTAAAGAACCCAATACAACATAGAAGGAGTAAGTATATTGACATTAGGTTCCATTTTCTAAGGCATTATGCGAAGAAAAAATAATTGAACTTGTGTATTGTCACACCATGGACCAGGTAACACATATCTTTATGAAACCTCTCTTAATTGATTCTTTCAGAAAGCTATGAGGAATGATTGGGATGAACGACTCTTGATTTGAGAATGTTGGAATAAATACAAATCAAATACTTCTTGCGCTATGTAAGTGGTAAACCTTACTATGCACTACATAAGCACTATGCGAAGTGATAAGCCATGAAGGCTTTTAAGATTTTTTTTCTTAAGTGGTTTAGGTGTTCAGTGATCTACTCCATTATTTTTTCTAGTTGGTTAGTTAATGTTTTCATTATCAAATGTGTGATCCTAGGTGTTCCACTTATTGTGTGATTGTGTGTGTTTTGTAAACTCTATAAATAGAGTTGTAAGTGTGTTGTTAGAAATAATAAATAACAAGAAAATAAAAACATTCTCTCTCTAAAAGTACTTGTTGTCTTTATTAGTTTTTATTTTTAGGAGAGTGCAAGTGTGAGTGTGATCTAGTTAAAAATCTTTTCCTCCCTTTTAACTTACTATCCATTCATACATGGTGCTATGAGCGCATGACCTTAACATGCATTGCACATAAGTCTCGTGCCTCTAATTTCTAATAATGAGATCAAAGTAACTTTTTTGCCCCCGCGCGCGCGAGAGAGAGAGCGAGAGAGAGAGAGAGAGAGAGAGAGAGAGAGAGAGAGAGAGAGAGAGAGAGAGAGAGAGAGAGAGAGAGAGAGAGAGAGAGAGAGAGAGAGAGAGAGAGACTAGTTAGTGACCTTGTATCCATTTAGACTCTTCATACTGCTTTCTGGCAAATCTGCCGGGAACCAGTGTCCTTTAACTTTTCCCATAAGCGGCCACATCAGACCCCATGAGAGCACCGCTCCAAGAAGCAAAGACAGGTTCACAATGTGAGGACAGATCATTCCAGTCCCCACGTAAGTCATGCTAAAGTCAAAGTAAAATCTACACATCCCACCAAAAAATTAAGAAACTTCTGATCAATCACAATTCAACATGAGACAAGCAAAAAACATATCATATATAGAGGAAACAATACATACGTTTTTCTCCAAGCTTGCAACCCAAAGGTAGGGAACTGTGAGAATCCACATCCCTCTTTTCCAGTGTAAAACCATTGGAAGAAACCCCAAAAGAAACTGAATGAAAAGAACCTCAAGAATCCCCGCACTTGCTTTCTGCAAAGATTATTATTTTATGCAATTTTGATATTACCCCTGATATTTATACCATGAAAATGTAATCAAACATGAGATCAATATAAGTACTTAGCCATCTTGTCTCCCGAGGAATGAAATCCATTAATAAGAACAGCTGTTGCCATCCCGCTTGGAAATGTCAATTTGTAGTCGACAATCAAAATCTGTCGACCAATTGAATTTATTTCAAACATATTTTAATATATGCATGGTGAAAAGAAAAAAAACATAATATACATATCAAATAATAATTAATTGCTCGAACCTCTATATAAGAACTAAATTTATTCTTTTTTAGATAGAAATTATAACTTAGATATATAATACTCATCTCGTTGAAAATAATCTACTCAAATTGCAGCATATACCTTTCGGAAAGGAATCAATACGAAAAGACCAACAAAACAAGTAAGAAAAAGGTAGCTGGTCATCCAACCAATTCCCGGTTCCTTGTAAGACATATTTCCTTCATTGCTAGCCCCCATCGTCAGCTCATACGTCTTCTTGTTTAAAGCCAAAATGTAGGAACCAAACCCACCTGAAAATCGAATTACACCCTAAATAAAATAAAATAAATCAAGAAATCAACGATTTGTTATGTAATTTTGCAAGCTTATATAATATTAAGCCTCAAACCTCCAACTGCAATGCTATAACAGGCAACCGAACATGTTTGGACCATAGTGTTCTCTTGACGAGTGAAAGGTTTTGAGACAACTCCGACCTTTTGGAGCATCTTTGTCCATGCACGCATGAACACAAATGCGAGAATGGAAGCTGAAACATTGAGATTAGGAGTTATCCCAGTTGTAAGGTTCAGTTTCATGGCTATAACACTGTAAATACTCCCAATCACTATGCTTGCTATGACTCCCCTAAATGTGACCTGTTTGGTCCATGGTTGGATTCTATTCCAAACCTGATCAGACTCATCTTCAACTTTTTCCGGGTTTTCTATTTCAGTTTCTTCCTTCTCTTTCATTTCTACTATGTTCATGGTCTCTGATGGAGTTATCTTCACAGATGATGACTCCATTAGACTAAATCTTAGTGTATATGATAAATGATATAGTATGTAGACTTTTCATATATAGTCTTCAACTTTCGATCTTTAGTACTTCTATAAGCTTCAATGGAGGCTCTATGGTATTACATAACGAACAAAGTACTGTTGCCAGATAGTTGTGTTTATTTTTAAAATACCATACATCCCACAACTTCTCAAGAAACTCAGCAAATCGAGGATTATGTCTCCTTACCCATAGATAGATGCATGGTGGGGGACCACTTCGTGTCCATGGCATATCTTGCACTCAATAGAGGTGTCATACACCTATCACAATATTGCCGCACTTCATGCACCTAACGAGTTTTTAAGGCCATGGTAAACTGCTTATCCTCTAAGGTCAAAGTTATCAATACATTTGTATTATGGGTCTCAGAATTGGTAATGATTCAATTCAACCAATAAGATAAAAGGGTAAAGGATCATCTTGATTATAAATGATAAAAGGGTCATCCTGACCCTCAAGAAAGATTGACAAATTTAAATTTTGCAACCAAGTATTTCACCTATTTACTCATCAGCTTCATTATAAAATGTTAATATAAAGAAGTTAATTGTATACCAATGATAACAATCACAGTAATGATTTAAATGATAACAAGTGGATAATTCACCTATCAATGCATTTGTGAGATGTCAAGAGTACCCCCACCCCACGCCCCCACCCCCCCGCCAAAAAAAAATGAACAACACTACACGGACACACCATATATACCCACAAGCCATACCCGCCGGATAGGACAAAAAGGGTTAGAGGTTGAAGTGTTTTTTTTTTGTTGTTAACTTGGGTTTATATTTTTTTGTTTTAATTTTGAAAATGTTTTTTTTCCAAAATTAAAAAATAAAGGTTAAAACCTCTCAAATGTACCCAAATAATTTTTTATTAAAGATTTTTTTTTCAAATGAGTTTAAAAATAAGGCGTGGCGTTAACGCGTACTTTTAAAAATAAGAGAATATTTGGTAAATTAGTGTTTGAGGGAATAAATGAGTTCAACATTCAGTATTTTTATTTTATCAAAAACAATATCTTTAGTATTTGTTTGTCAAAAAGAAAATATTTAAGTACTCAAAATGTTTAGTAAAACCGTGAAAATATTATTTTTGTCAAAAAACATTAATATTTTTATTTTTGAAAATTAAGCACTCAAATGTTATTAATTGAAAAAAACATTGAATTTTTTTTGGCACAAACACTACAAAATATTATTTTTAGCAAAAAAATAATGATTTTTTTTACTTTTTGAAATAAAAAAGAAAAATATTATTTTTAGCAAAAAAAACACTTAGTACTTTTATTTTTGACAAACAAACACTAAAGATATTATTTTTGATAAAAAAATATTGAATTTTTAGCGCATTTAGTCTCTCAAACACCCATTTACCTAATATTTTTTTATTTTTAAAGGTCCGCGCCAGCGACATGCCTTATTTTTAAACTCATTTTTTAAATATTTTTATTTAACCCATACAAACCGTGAAAATATTATTTTTGTCAAAAAATTTTAAATATTTTTATTTTTGAAAATATAGCCCCCAAAATGTTATTAATTGAAAAAAAACACCGAATTTTTTTTGCCACACAAACACTACAAAATATTATATTTAGCAAAAAAAATAATGATTTTTTTTATTTTTGGCAAACAAACAGGGAAAATATTATTTGTAGAAAAAAAAAACTTAATACTTTTCTTTTCTATAAACGAACACTAAAGATATTGTTTTTGATAAAACAAAAATATTGAATTTTTAGCGCATTTAGTCCTTCAAACATCCATTTACCTAATATTATTTTATTTTTAAAGGGCCGCGCCAGCGTCACACCTTATTTTTAAACTCATTTTTTTAAATATTTTTATATAACCCATACAAACCGTGAAAATATTAGTTTTCTCAAAAAACATTAAATGTTTTTATTTTTGAAAATTAAGCACTAAAAATGTTATTAATTGAAAAAAAACACAGAATTTTTTTTGGTACACAAACACTAGAAAATATTTTTTTTAGCAAAAAAATACTTTTTTTTATTTATTTTTGGCAAACAAACAGGGAAAATATTATTTTTAGCAAAAAAAAAACACTTTAATACTTTTCTTTTTGACAAACAAACACTAAAGATATTGTTTTTGATAAAATAAAAATACTGAATTTTGAACTCATTTTGTCCCTGAAACACTAATTTACCCAATATTCTCTTATTTTTAAAAGCACCCGCTAGCGCCACGCCTTATTTTTAAATTCATTTTTTTAAATATTTTTATTTAACCCATACAAACCGTGAAAATATTATTTTTGTCAAAAAACATTAAATGTTTTTATTTTTGAAAATTAAGCATTCAAAATGTTATTAATTGAAAAAAAAACACAAATAGGACCGACAAATAGGCACTGAGAATATTACTTGTTTTTTTTTTTTTTTTTAATTTAAAATAAATTTTTAAAAAAAAAATAAAAAAACAAGTAATATTCTGACTGCCTATTTGTCAAAAATAAAAAAAAAATAATATTTTCACGCTTTTTATGGGTTAAATAAAAATATTTTAAAAAAATTTGAGTTTAAAAATAAGGTGTGCCGCTGGCGCGGACCTTTAAAAATCAAAGAATATTCGGTAAATGGGTGATTGAGGGACTAAATGAGTTAAAAATAATTTTTACAAAAATAATTTCTTATTAGAATATTTTTGTTTTTAAAAAACATATTTTTATTAAAAATATAGATTTTTTATTTTTATTGAAGCAGTTATAAGCATTTTACTTTTATATTCCTTATTTTTTTCAAACAATTAAGAAGTTTTTTTTCTAAAAATAATATTTTCCACTGTTTGTGTGCAGAAAAAAAATTCAGTATTTTTTTTATCAAAAACAATATATTTAGTGTTTGTTTGTCAAAAAAGAAAAATATTAAGTGTTTTTTTGCTAAAACTAATATTTTCCTTGTTTGTTTGTCAAAAATAAAAAAATTCAGTATTTTTTTACAAAAAATAATATTTTCTAGTGTTTATGTGCCAAGAAAAAAATTCAGTGCTTTTTTTCAATTAATAACATTTTGAGTCCTTATTTTTAATAAATAAAAATATTTAATATTATTTGACAAAATTAATATTCTCACGGTTTGTATGAATTTTTTTTTTTAGTTTACACTTTTATGTTTAGTGTGTTAAAACTAAAGATATTATTTTTGATAAAAAAAAATACAGAATTTTTTTAAAAATTTATTTTTAAAGTATTTAGTCCGCCAAACACCCATTTATCCAAAATTATCTTATTTTTAAAAGTCCGCGCCAGCGGCATATTTTATTTTTAACACAATTTAAAAAAAATCTCTTTATTAAAAAAATATTTTGGGTACATTTGGGAGGTTTTAGCTTTTACTTTTTAAAAAGTAATTCTTTTAACTTTGAAAGAAAATCATTTTTAAAATTTTTTAAAAAAAAACCATGAACCCAAGTTAACCATAAAAACAAAAAAATATTAAAAACTTTATTTTTAAATTCATTTTAATAATAAATAAATAAATAAAAAAACAAGAACTCAAGTTAACTAACAATAAAAACAAGTATTTCTCTTTACAATTTTTTTTTTTGTCTTATTCATGGGTATGAATGGTGGGTACAAAAAAAGGGTCCGGCTAATGTTATTCAAAAAAAATTTGAAATCAATAATTGCCCTAAAATTACTCACTCCTATCATACGTTGTCAGAATTTTAATGGACTACCACCTAATCATAAAGTGATTTCCTTTACGAATTAATACCACCCACATCAGATGTAAAATACTGTACAATTACCATCAAAGATAAGTGTGAATCTATTGATTATAAAGATTCAAAATTTTATTAACTAACATCATGCAAAAATTTGGCATATATAAAATGTTATATATATATATACATACAACACTACTCTTTAAGATTTCGCATTTTAAGAGTGCGGACCGAACATATGTCATTTTGATTTTAGCTGAGTTCATTTTTGGTTTAAAAAATAATAATATTGTGTGCTGTGACGCTTTTAATTCGGTCCTGTTCGAAATGGGTTGAAAAAAATGTCATGTTATGTTATACTCTTTTTCTTTTGACTAAGTTCTGTCCCACTAGATTTTTCAAGTAAATATTTTTAAAAAATATTTCAGGTCGTGTCATTTTTATTTTGGTTGGGTTCTTTTTTTATTTAAAAAATAACATTTTGTGTTGTGTTGTGTTGTTTTCACTTTGGTCGTGTTCATGATAAGTAAACAAAATATTTCATGTTTGGTCGTGTCGTGTCACGTCGTGTCATTTTATTTTGATCGGGTTCATTTTTAGTTTACAAAATAGCATGTTTTGTTGTGTCGCTATTAATTGGTTCGTGTTCGTGACAGGTGAAAAAAAATATATCACGTCATATCGTACCGTCGTCACTTTTTTTTCGTTTTTGGTTAAAACAATATATTTTATATCATGCAATGTCGTGTTGCTTTTATTTGGATTGTTCTCAAGTCAAGTAAAAAATATTAGATTTCGTATCATTTTGTGTCGTGTCTTGTTATAATTAAGCCGTGTTCTAGATGTTGATTTAAAAAGTAAGAAACAAATAAATGAGTAGGTTTAATTTGTAAATTCTATTATTTACTTAGGCTATGTTTAAATAATTAAAGTAAAGATAAAAGAAAAGAGGTGTAGATTTGAAGTGCCAGCATTGTTAAGGGAGCCTCAATAGCTGCTCCATATATATATAATGCTCTTGTGCGGATTAGTTCGCATTTTAAGAATGTGGATCGAATTCACCTAACGGTGCGTCTACAAATTATCGCATAAATTATAGGCACACACTCTCTCTCTTCTGGGTTCACCGTCAAGTGACATATAATCGATCCGTATTCTTAAAATGTGGACTAATTCACATAAGAGCATGACTATATATATATATCTTGGCATGCAAACTATTTCATTGACCTCTCAATATTCTTCTCCTATACTTTAGAAGGGCAGGACAACGTTAAAACGAAGGAGATTCTTCTCTTCGGAAAGTATAACAGCATGTGGCTTGCACTCCCACATGTGGGAAGCTAGATATAACGTCATCGTCAAATTATCCTAAAAGAAGAAAAAAATTAACAGGATAAATTGAGAAAAAACGTTCATCGTTCATCAATGTTTCATTTGATTGGCTACAAGGGTCAATGAGATTCGCTCTATCGGATCGGGAAACGATCTCTTCATGTTTGTATATTACACTCCCATGTGATCACAATACTTTATGGATTCTTTGAAGAAAAATAAAGGCAGTACGGACATGACTTTTTTAATTAATGATTTTATTTTGCTTTTACTATGTAATAGGTAAGTTCAAGGGATTTAAGGAATCATAAAAATATTTAAAAATAAGGTTTAATCGTAGTCATTGTCTTTGATTTTTCAGTAATTTATATGAGATTTTTTGTACAGATAAAATTTTAAAATACATAAATTTTCGTACTTATGTTGACTTTTGTGTAAGTTAATATATAAAGCATACATTAAGGCAAGAGCATCTCCGATGCGAAAGGGCATTGAATCTTTCGTGGATTTCACTGTTGGAGAGCTTTAATCCTGCCTATCATTAAAAATATTAAAAATAGTTTTACAGCCAACAAAATTTAGAAACAATCTCTAATGCAATTGTTCAAATAGAACATGGATCCTACGTGTCCTTGTAGAGGATGTCTAACTGACCCTCTAAGTTAAAAGGGTTCTTTCCACAGCCGCTATCTTCACGTGTGACACATCAGATCCACGTTCATGATAGACTGGAGCATTGGAGAAATTTTTTATCTTCTTTATCGGTGAATTTTACGTGTCTCTTAATTTTTACTCATTCCACAACAACGTTGGAGTTGCTCTAAGGACTTTAGTTGCAAAAAATATGTTGTTCAATTAAGGCCAAAAAGACTTTCTATTTCCATTAATTAAAACCCAATAGTTTAATAATATATGTTAATTAATAATAGTTTTAGTTATTTCTTCAGAAAAAACTATTATAATATTAGTTATTATGATGAAATACTAAAGCATTATATGTTGTCCGAAAGTTTTTTGAAATATTTTTTTGTTAGTGAGGAGAGTAAATTTTAGAAGTTATTCATTACTTCATGATTTGGATCCCATATCTAATCCATCAAAACCATATTAATTTTCGTAAGTTTCTTCACTAACAAAAGTAACTCGGAAGTATATTACTTGATATTTGAACATTTTGTGTTTAGTTCCCATGTTTTCGTTGGGTTTTACACCCAAAATTTTATTACATAATATTCACATACGAAAATAACGGACTAACACTATACTAAGACCATTCATTTCTTCCGTTTACCATCCAAGGACATTCACATATTTAAAGTTGAAATTTTCATTTTCAATTTTTTTCCTATTGTCTTCATCTAATCTTCTCTCTAAAATTTTCAAACACTTTTGAACATCAAATAACGTACCATCACAATCACCATCACCACATATATCACAATCTCTGTCATTGCACCACCACTATTACCACCAACGTAACAAGTCGTGTGTAATACCTCACGTTTTTATATATTTAGTGTTCATTATTATTACTCGTTTGAATGGTAGTTACGTGTGCTAGACATGTCAATGGATCGAATTTTTTCCGAATTTGAATCCGAATTCGATCCATTTAAGCGGATATGGATCAGACATAAAATTCGACTATCCGATTACTCGATTACTCGTTTATTAACTTAAATGGATTTGGATTCATATACTCCGGTCTGTTAATAATCTGATCTGATTACTATATATATATATATATATACATTATTTAATAATATTTTAAATATGCATTTTAAATATTTATTATAATAGTTCTTTATTTCATTATCTGTTTTTTTTGGAACATTTGCAAAATAAATTTATGAAATAAGAGTTGAAAACGAAAATGTTGCGAATCAAGTTTGACATAAACGGATAATCGGATAATCGGATCGGATCTGAATTCGTTTAACATAAACGGATATGGATTTGCCTCATTCGATCCGATTAATAAACAGATCGGATCCGAATGCGTTTAATATAAAGGGATATGGATTTGAATTTGCCTGATTCGGTCCGAATCCGATCCGTTTACAGGCCTAACGTGTGCATAATCTTTATGTAATTCGTTATGATATGGATTGCAAGTATAACTAAATTTAATTCAAAAATTTTAATTATATATAAACATCTCATAAATTAATACTATCTTGCTATTTATTTTTTATTGTGAGTGTGTTCAGCAGACCGAACTCGAGGGGATACCGATGCCGGAGTGGCCCCAGTGTTGGGTAATCATTTGGAATAACTTTTGGGAGGATATGGGTAGTGTTGTAAGGACAAGTTTTTAATTGGGTCAATTTGTATGTATTTTCTTAATTCCTGATAAAACATTTTGAGTCATAGGATAGAAGTTGAGTTTATGACCTTGCAAGCCTATGACATTTTTGTTAAAAACGTAGCAGCCAAGTCAAAGAAATTTCATCAACATGCCATGTTTCGTGCCTCATATCATCATCAACATTCCAAGGGACTCTCAGGTATGAATGCATATATTATTGTTGAGCCTTGAAAATTTATTATTGGGTGTTAGAATTTTATTAAACTATTTTTATAATAACTTTATAATTTTTGTAGAAGAATATTGTATTTTTTCAGGTTGTTTGAACGATTTTCAGTATTTTTCGAACGAGATTTGGGCTTCAATCGAACAACTTCTAACGAGGTTCCTTTGTAATTTATGCTAACTTCTAGTTAGAAGTCTCATTTCTATCTCGATCGAACAAGTTGGCTATGTCGTTCGAACGAGATTATCCTTTGTTCGAATGACCGGATCAGTTTTTCAAAAAAGTAGTTTTCTCATGTAGTTTTCTCCACAACCTCCCACTATATTTTTTCCAACCATTTATGTAGTGAGGGAGATCAGTTTTTGCAGAGACTTTTCCGTCTTCCAAGTGCCAGAAACTTTTAAAAAGTCCAAGAAAGTTTTTTCTATGATTTATGGTTTAATCCTTCAAACAAAATACAAGTTTACACCCCATTTGTTTTTATCCATGTTTCAACATACATATATGTTTTGATATTACCTTTGGCACCGAGTTTATTCTCTACATTATTAAGGATTGTTTATTGTGGAAGATTTCATGTCCGTTGGTTCTCATACGGTAGACTCCGTATCAGTGACAGTTGTTGTGCCCCATCAGTATGCTTTAAGGCATAAGTGGACTCCTGCGTTATCACTGGACAGAGGTTGAAGGAACGAAGAGCGTCAATACTTGGAAGTACGTCAAGTCGTTGTATAAGTATTCCGTCACGTCCTTTTGTAATTCCGTACTTTGTGGAATTGTGGCTAAGTCATCCCAAGTTTTTCCCATTGTAGGTTTTATCGTACATCGCGGCATATTAGTTGTTTATTTTATCTTGCAATCCACCTAGATGCATGATTAGGTTAAAAAGATTAAATTTGTTTAACCACAAAAATGGTGTGATTGGTGCTTAATTAATTCGGGTTGTGTTAATTCAATAAAAAATTTATTTTTGGTAAAATTCATGTTTAGTTTGGTTTGTGTTAATTTGAGACTGAATTAAATTTGTGTTTAAGTGAAAGTTAATTTGAAGAAATTAAAATTTGAAAATTTTGGGAACCATCATCCCATATAGCCTCTTCAAGTGTTTTTGGCTTATTTGGAGGTTACATTACGCCCATAGGAGACCTACATGAATTAGTGGATGAACACGTGTTCCCTCGTAGTTAACATATAATAACTAAAGACTAAACATTAGTTGCAGAGAAGGTAATTAAAGAGTAAGAGATTAAATAAGAGACTTAACAAAATATTAAACGAAGAGATTTTAGGTAAGAAATAACTTATTTTCTTACATATTACTTGTAACTTAAATATGATCAATTGTTGGTAATTATGTAGGTTAGTTTAATCACATGTTAGGATTGAATCTCGTGATAAATCATAGAGAATCTAGATTTAATCATTGTTTAATGATGAAATATGTTTAAGTACATTTTAGAACATATATAGATTGATGATTTACATGCTTAGGTTGATAAGTATGGTTGAAACTAGTTGATTTATTGATTAAATTCGTAATTAATTGAACCAATGTGAAGAAAAGGTTGTAATTGACAAATATGCTTTAATACTTTGACATTAAACATTGTTAATGGATTGATATTTTAAAAAACATTTTTAGGGTCACTTAGACAACATATTTGGATTGCTTTGGAACTGATCATAGGTTAGAAAAACCTTTGTTTACGATCTCGTATGAAGAAAATTGATAAAAATAAGTTTTGGGTTAAAATTTATAGTACAACACTGCTTTGGAATCATTAGTCAAGGTCCAATTGATCGAGCCCATATTGTCAATTGATCGAGTCCAATAGACCAACCGATCAGGTATTGCACAATTGTGGAATTTTTTATTTTGTTAAGGGGAATTTATTGGGAAGTAGAATTTTGACTTGGGAACTTTCCAAATGGGTTTTAGTTAGGATATTAGGGTTCTTATCATATGTATTTTACGTGGAGGATATATATGGGAATGAAGTTTACTTTGGTGGATGTATAGCCCATTATGTACGGTTAGGGTGGTGTACCATATTCATTTACACGTATTGATAAAATGTATAATTTGTGTTCTATTTTTCGACATACCACGGGTGTATGTATTCATGGGGATCCTATCAGTTAGGATTTGATAGGAATATTTATAGGACCATGTTGTACACCCCTAACTAATGATATAGAATGCGTATAGGTCCATATATTGATCCTATGTGAAATTGATCAACCGTATCGCGGGAGGGAGATATATGAGGCTTGATATGTCATGTAATCTTGGTGTGTGATTGCATGGATGTATAATGGCATAGTGATTTTTTCTTCATTTATGTGTCTTAGTCCTATAATCCATTAGGAGCGGGACCTCCTATATATTGACTTGATAGTGGCATGGAAGATCCTCGAAGTTATGGTCTTCGTCATTATACTTACATATATAGTCGGTGTGATGATGGACATGTTCATATAAGGACTTGGATTATGATACTATTCTTACTTTAATGTGGTTACTTTATGGATTATGATATAGTATATAGGTGTTACGAATGTGTATGACTCTTGAGTACATAGTTAAAGGTCTTGATAATATGTCATAGTTCTAGATCGAGATTATGTATCTTACTTGTTAGACTTGGGGTTGGGTTTACACGTTTTGTCTATGTCTAGTGTAGATGGACATTTGATTAGAAAAAGCCTTAGTTATGGGTGAGGTGAAGTATTTTTAGTATGAGTGTCGGCTGGCATAGATAATATTATTCAAGTAAAGTTAGTTATATCTTATAAAATATGGGGTCTATCCCATAATATTTATAAAAAAAATCTTTTTAGGCATAACTTGGACCAACAAGGCTGAGTAGGTAGACTTGCATTGTTGTGATCAGTCAATCAATTATATCCATAGATGTAGGATGTTATTTCATATCATTATTCCATTTCAGTTAGGCATTCCAGTTTATTTATTCAGACATTTTTATGGACCCGTGATGAGTTCCAAAGTTATTTTTCTTATTTGGTTTTGAGATAAGTATTATTGTAGAGATGTATTTAGTTTATTGATTTAATTATTTAAGACTCATATACGTGATCTCATTTTATTGACATATTTTACTTGTTGTTGTGGATGGTTTTAGTTTACATTATTTATTTATTTTTTCTTATAATGGTATAAATTGTTTGACGTTCGTTATCTTCGGCGTATGTGATTGGCCACCTTGTACGTTAAAAATGGGCGACGTTACACTATGTGTGTTCATGTATATTTATGCTCTCTCTCTCTCTCTCTCTCTCTCTCTCTCTCTCTCTCTCTCTCTCTCTTTAACATTCTCTTATGAAAAAATCCTAGTATAGAAAAAAGAATATATTTTAATCCAAAAATAACCTTATGATCATTTTTGGTTGAGATTGAACATATAAAAAACTTCAAATAAAATACATATTAATAAATGGTTAAAAATACATTTTCTTTGTAAAAAAGCATCCACATTTATAAACCTGAAACATCTTCACCCCATTCTAAAACTTTTCCTCCAAATTCAGGACATGTACACTGAACTTTTTCCCGAGATTAAAGGCTTGGCCCCCAAATGGATGCAATTCTTAAGATTTTTAACATTGTACAAATTTATGTTTTGAATCCAAAAATAATCTCCTAAATCTCGAGGCTTGGACCCCAAAAAATTTCCTAAAAATAGGGTCTTATGTGACACCCCGCCTAATTAAATATCGGGTGATCACTCCTTTATTAAATTAAATCAAGGTGAACAGTTGGTCCATTCTTAGCATCACTGTCGAAAAATAAATTTTTCCAATTTAACACCCTAATTAATTAAGCTAAGTGTCAAAACCATGTTCATACATACTTTCCAAATTTTATTAAAAGAAAAATCATTTATTTTATTAACAACATTCAATAAGTAAGAATCACACCACATTAAATGTTGCAACATAATCCAATTAATTTAATACATTCGTCAATCGAATGTCAACATACGAAATCTAAAGTCACACATCCAAACTGAATAAATCCCATAGTAACAATACTAGAAATAACTGAAATACAAATGTCCAATAACAACGGAATAATGGAAAGAGCTACACATGCCCAACTAGATGAAAGTACTAAGAGTGGATCCAAATGAACGAAGTCGTCTAATCAAGAGTCCTGCAACTTCCACCTAAGCTGCAGCGCGTTCCTTCCAAGAGATCCTAAGCAAGACGCTCCTGTGGCTGGACACCTGTAATACATACATATATATATACAAGAGAGAGAGAGAGAGAGAGAGAGAGAGAGAGAAACGGGTCAGAGCCCGATAATGTATATGGTTTAAAATTTATTTAGCAAGTATTTAAATTAATACAGGCCAAGGAATTCTCACCTCTCTTCTAATGTGCACACCTATCGCACTAACCTTCCCAACGGTTTGTCTTATCATTTATCGCACTAATCTTCCCAATGATTTAACTTATCTTAGCTTACTCGTAAGATTCAAAATTTAACGATTCAATTGTTCGAAAAGAATATTTCAATTAGCAACCAAAGTTCTCATTTTTAACTTTATAAATCAATAAAGTTTTCCAGTGTCATATTATACTTTCTCAAAACAAGTATTTACAATTTGAGTCATCAACCATGTCCTACATGTCTCATCATAGTAGGCAGTTCCAGATTTCAGAATTTCATATATATATATTAACTACTCATAAAATATATATATATCACAACAGCACCCCAAATAACAACTATGGTGCGGGCATACTCTACTATCCAATCCCCGTATCACTCGTACTAAGGGAATACAGATTCGGAATCACTCTCGAACTGTATCAACACATGCTCAAACAATATTGAGACAAAGTATAGATTCCAAGTCTCTCAGGACCGTCTGAACTATCACTGCGATAGCCTGTACCAAGGATACATATACACAAACAAAATGAGGCGACGCATAGATTCCAAGTCTCTAAGAGGAAAGCACATACCCGCATCTCTTAGGACCGTCTGAAATATCATTTCGATAGCCTGTACCAAAGATATCTATCTTCTAGGGTACAAGTCAATATCCCCCACAAAGGTCCCATCGAGATAAGACTGTCCCAGCGCGGAAACCTCACGGATAGCAAGTAGCGTGGGCATGATTTTCACACATAGATAGTATATGCATACACAATCATATAACTATACTAACATTACCATTTCAATAATGGGTAAATTCTCAATTCCCATAATTACGACATTTGTATTTATTTCTCATAATTTAGTTATCACGTATAACCATTCACATCTTATTTTAATTTGAGGAACTTTTCCACTTACTACATCACGCTCACGGATTCTATCCTCCCAAGTATAAAATTCAGTAGGTATACACATTTGTCCCAAAGTAACTCTCTTACGTGTCTCTCTCTCTTTAACATATACTTACATTTTCCCTCATGTAAGATATCTCAAAAATATAGATTTCTCCTTACATTAAAGGATTTTGAATTTTATTTTCAAAGATGAGAATTTCAAGTGGTTTCGAAATCGGAATTAAAATGGAGTTTTAATTGAATTTTTTTTATTTAGAAGAGTCCTCAAAATATAAAACTCTCTAAGAGTCCTCAAAATATAAAACTCTCTAAGATTCCTCAAAACATAAAACTCTCTAGTAAAAATAATATTTTTAGAAATCCGATCGTTCGATCAAGCTGAATTTTTGTCAGCAGTCCTGTCTCGCCGTTCGCTACAACAAATTAAAATTTCAAGCGATTCCAATGGTCCGATCATCCGGAATAAAATTTTTAGTGTTTGTTTCTAATTAGAACTCTTTTCTTAATCAAACTCTTAATCCTTTACATGACAAAGGGTTTCTAAAATATCATTTAAGTCATCACTACATGCAATTTCCTATCTCAAATTGGGTTTTTCTTCCATACAATTCATCCTAATCATTCCTAAACCAATATGAAAGATGCATCAACGAAATAAGAAAGATAAACACTTGCCTGGAATTTTTAGAAATCTGGTTTGGTGCCAAAATTGGTGTGTTTTCGTTCCCCGTCTCGCGATCAACGCGTTGGTGGTGACGGCGGTGTAGTCGGAGGTGTTCTTGGCCTAGAACTCCTTGGAGAGCTTCTCCTCTTCCTCTCCAATAGCCATAATTTGTCTTTGGTTGTTCTAACCCTAGAAGAAAACCTAGATATATTATATAACCCTTTTAATTTTCGTAGGTTTAATTACCCATAATTGCGAAATGTCCAAAACGCCCTCCCGGGGTACTGATTGGGCCTAAAAACGCCCCGAAATCCAAACTAAACCCCCGGGTACACTTTTCTGAATATCTCGACCCTTCTGGACACGTTGGCGCACTCAAAATGACCATACGAACAACTTATAAAATATTCACTTATTAATCAACATTTAGACCCGACACGACACAGGCGCGTCCCGACTTAAATTTTCATAATTGTCATTTTATTCACACGTGACAATATTATAACAATAAATCTCATATATTACTATACTCATCCAGTAATATTCAACAGATAACAAATTTCCAATAATTACTAGCGCTCGTCACGCTAGTAAATATTTAAAGCAACATTCCGGATTAAAATTAAATTAATTTATCTCAATTAAATTTAATAAATCCCATAATTTAAAAGCTATAAAAATAAGAGGTATTACACCTGTGACACCCCGCCTAATTAAATACCGGGCGATCACTCCTTTATTAAATTAAATCAAGGTGAACAGTTGGTCCATTCTTAGCATCACTGTCGAAAAATAAATTTTTCCAATTTAACACCCTAATTAATTAAGCTAAGTGTCAAAACCATGTTCATACATACTTTCCAAATTTTATTTAAAGAAAAATCATTTATTTTATTAACAACATTCAATAAGTAAGAATCACACCACATTAAATGTTGCAACATAATCCAATTAATTTAATACATTCGTCAATCGAATGTCAACATACGAAATCTAAAGTCACACATCCAAACTGAATAAATCCCATAGTAACAATACTAGAAATAACTGAAATACAAATGTCCAATAACAACGGAATAATGGAAAGAGATACACATGCCCAACTAGATGAAAGTACTAAGAGTGGATCCGAATGAACGAAGTCGTTTAATCAAGAGTCCTGCAACTTTCACCTAAGCTGCAGCGCGTTCCTTCCAAGAGATCCTAAGCAAGACGCCCCTGTGGCTGGGCACCTGTAATACATACATATATATATATACAAGAGAGAGAGAGAGAGAGAGAGAGAGAGAGAGAGAGAGAGAGAGAGAAACGGGTCACAGCCCGATAGTGTATATGGTTTAAAATTTATTTAGCAAGTATTTAAATTAATACAGGTCAATGCAACAACATATTAGTGCGTCACTCTCTTGAGGAATTCTCACCTCTCTTCTAATGTGCACACCTATCGCACTAACCTTCCCAACGGTTTGTCTTATCATTTATCGCACTAATATTCCCAATGATTTAACTTATCTTAGCTTACTCGTAAGATTCAAAATTTAACGATTCAATTGTTCGAAAAGAATATTTCAATTAGCAACCAAAGTTCTCATTTTTAACTTTATAAATCAATAAAGTTTTCAAGTGTCATATTATACTTTCTCAAAACAAGTATTTACAATTTGAGTCATTAACCATGTCCTACATGTCTCATCATAGTAGGCAGTTCCAGATTTTAGAATTTCATATATATATTAACTACTCATAAAATATATATATATATATATCACAACAGCACCCCAAATAACAACTATGGTGCGGGCATACTCTACTATCCAATCCCCGTATCACTCGTACTAAGGGAATACATATTCGGAATCACTCTCGAACTGTATCAACACATGCTCAAACAATATTGAGACAAAGTATAGATTCCAAGTCTCTCAGGACCGTCTGAACTATCACTGCGATAGCCTGTACCAAGGATACATATACACAAACAAAATGAGGCGAAGCATAGATTCCAAGTCTCTAAGAGGAAAGCACATACCCGCATCTCTTAGGACCGTCTGAACTATCATTCCGATAGCCTGTACCAAGGATATCTATCTTCTAGGATACAAGTCAATATCCCCCATAAAGGTCCCATCGAGATAAGACTGTCCCAACGCGGAAACCTCAGGGATAGGAAGTAGCGTGGGCATGATTTTCACACATAGATAGTATATGCATACACAATCATATAACTATACTAACATTACCATTTCAATTATGGGTAAATTCTCAATTCCCATAATTACGACATTTGTATTTATTTCTAATTATTTAGTTATCACGTATAACCATTCACATCTTATTTTAATTTGAGGAACTTTTCCACTTACTACATCACGCTCACGGATTCTATCCTCCCAAGTATAAAATTCAGTAGGTATACACATTTGTCCCAAAGTAACTCTCTTACGTGTCTCTCTCTCTCTTTAACATATACTTACATTGTCCCTCATGTAAGATATCCCAAAAATATAGATTTCTCCTTACATTAAAGGATTTTAAATTTTGTTTTCAAAGATGAGAATTTCAAGTGGTTTCGAAATCGGAATTAAAATGGAGTTTTAATTGATTTTTTTTTATTTAGAAGAGTCCTCAAAATATAAAACTCTCTAAGAGTCCTCAAAATATAAAACTCTCTAAGAGTCCTCAAAACATAAAACTCTCTAGTAAAAATAATATTTTTAGAAATCCGACCGTTCGATCAAGCTGAATTTTTGTCAGCAGTCCCGTCTCGCCGTTCGCTACAACATCTTAAAATTTCAAGCGATTCCAATGGTCCGATCATCCGGAATAAATTTTTTAGTGTTTGTTTCTAATTAGAACTCTTTTCTTAATCAAACTCTTAATCCTTTACATGACAAAGGGTTTCTAAAATATCATATAAGTCATCACTACATGCAATTTCCTATCTCAAATTGGGTTTTTCTTCCATACAATTCATCCTTATCATTCCTAAACCAATATGAAAGATGCATCAACGAAATAAGCAAGATAAACACTTGCCTGGAATTTTTAGAAATCTGGTTTGGTGCCGAAATTGGTGTGGTTTCGTTCCCCGTCTCGCGATCTACGCGTTGGTGGTGACGGCGGTGCAATCGGAGGTGTTCTTGGCCTAGAACTCCTTGGAGAGCTTCTCCTCTTCCTCTCCAATGGCCGTTATTTGTCTTTGGTTGTTCTAACCCTAGAAGACAACCTAGATATCTTATATAACCCTTTTAATTTTCGTAGGTTTAATTACCCATAATTGCAAAATGTCCAAAACGCCCTCCCGGGGTACTAATTGGGCCTAAAAACGGCCCGAAACCAAAACTAAACCCCCGGGTACACTTTTCTGACTATCTCGACCCTTCCGGACACGTTGGCGCACTCAAAATGACCATACGAACAACTTATAAAATATTCACTTATTAATCAACATTTAGTCCCGACACGACACAGGCGCGTCCCGACTTAAGTTTCCATAATTGTCATTTTATTCACACGTGACAATATTATAACAATAAATCTCATATATTACTATACTCATCCAGTAATATTCAACAGATAACAAATTTCCAATAATTACTAACTCTCGCCACGCTAGTAAATATTTAAAGCAACATTCCGGATTAAAATTAAATTAATTTATCTCAATTAAATTTAATAAATCCCATAATTTAAAAGCTATAAAAATACGAGGTATTACATCTTATAACTATAGTGTGCACAATTATATCCCATTTTTTTATTTTTATTCAAACTTAGGGTTAGACCCCGTATTTTGTCATAGTTTTCGGGGTCTGGAGAGAACTTGCATGTTTTCGGACCAATGATTTTTTTTTCTTTTCGAATTCGGAAGTGTTATTTGGATCCCGTGTGAGTATTTACTTTATTTTAAGTTATGTATGGGTTGAAAATAAAGAAAAAATATTTATTTTGTTAATATTTTCATTATAAATATATAATTTTCCACAACTAGTTTTTTGTGTGTGTGCGTGAGAGAGATGGTGTGCTTGTGGATGGGCGCCTCTCTCTCTCTCTCTCTCTCTTTCGAGAGAGAGAGAGAGAGAGAGAGAGAGAGAGAGAGAGAGAGAGAGAGAGATGCGCATGATGCGGTGGTGGGGAGGGTGGTTAAGAGAAAATGAGAGTTTGAGTGGTTTGGAGGTGATAAAAAATAAAGTGGGACCTAATGAAAAAGGTTGGCGTTAAGGACACCCCAATTTTTACTCCATAATACCATACAAGTTTTGTAGATTATTTTACTAAGGGACACCACATAGAATAGATATTTTTGCCGCACTCAAATTGGACCACACAAAAAAAAATTCTCAAGCCATTCTCTCATTCAAACCCTACACATACTTCACTAGAACACTATCCCGAATCTTCACGTTAGAACTCAACATAGTGATCAGCAATGCTAAAACCACATTGAAACTAGAATTTTTAACCACTTTCATCCATTGAAGTTACCATAACTCCCACATTGAAGTTATAACACACCATGGAAGGTGTTGACAATGGTTGTGGCCACCCTAGCACTAATGAAAATAGCTATGATAATCTGTTTGAGGTCATTTTTACCGCACATATAAGTTTATTTTATTGTATATTAAACTAAGAAAAGCTTAACCCCAAAAATAGATATTTATAGTTGTTCGACATCGAGCCCCCGAAGAAGATGATGATTTTCGGAGTGATTATCCCGAACCAAAGTTTATTTTTTTAAAGGAAAATGTCCATTCGGGGTGTTTGTGCCAAATTACACCTTAATACTCATTATGGTTATATCGAACTAGGACCATTTTTTTTTTTTGCTTTAGTTAAACTCCCTTAGGGATGTTGGTACTGAATTATTGTTTTTGTTTTGTTATTATTACCCAGAATTGTTGGGTATTATTCGGTATGAAGTCCCCGAATCACTGTGTTATTTTTTTAAAACAAAACTCGTTCGATTTTCAAGTTATTCATTATGATGATAACAGATCTAATAAACCACACATTATTCTACTTATACAAGATGCTTTCATATATTTTAACTTCGTATTATTTGCTACGCGTTAGTTGGTGGTGACGGTGAGAACAGTGCTTTAAGAGTTGATGTTAGCGCAATTTTCTTTGTCGATCAGGTATTTTAATTATTTCACCTTAGGAACTATTTATGATTGTTGTATGTTAAACTTATGAGTCGATGTACTGAATAAAACTATATCTATATTCTCTAATATTTGCCACTTATGACGAGTTGGTGGATTGGGCTTCATATCAAGCGTAATCAGTTAGAACATTTCTCGTATCCAAGTCTAATGCACCTATCAAGACGTATAATGGAAATTTACATACGTGATATGAGAGATGAGGGGAGTACCGGGACCATCATAGAAAGAAGTTTGAGAATGAATCATAAAGTCAGGGTGAGAAGAAGCAAAAGAGAGATACGACTACTAGAAAGTTCAATTGCCCCTTTCTATTGAAGGGCATTCCCTTTGGTGATGGAAATTGGATGTTAAAAGTTGTAAATGGAGTTCACATCCACCATTTCCCCAAACCATAAGTTGGGAATCCATACATTGGGCATCTTACTATAGAGAAAAGAAAAATCACTAAAGAGATGTTAGTGAGTGGTGTGAAATCATCCACCATTGGAAGGATGATAAAATGTCGGCATTTAAGTAATGTGTCAACGATAAGACAATCGAAAATGCCAAATTAAATCTAAGGATTTGATAATGCAAGGGGAGAACGATGATAAAACAATTAATGAAATTTTTTAGCGACAAGCATTATGTCTACTGGTATTGTATGAATTAGTCTAAGATGGACGTGGAAGACATATTTTGGGCTCATCTGACATCCATTTCATTGGCAAAGTGTTTTCCATCAGTTGTCATCGTTGACTTCACTTACGAGACAAACCGATACAAGATGTCATTGTTTAAGATGGTAGGTGAAACCCCATGTGGACGCACCATTAACATTGCATTTTCCTTTTTAGTAATAGAGAACTACCAGTGGGCTTTGGTCCCGTTGAAAATGTGATTCGATCCATTTCCATGACTCAATGTCTTTATCACTAATCGTGAGTATGCGTGGATAAATGCAATACCAGTGATTTTCTCCAAGGCTAGATACATGTTACGCACTTTTCATGTTTCCCGCAATGTGTAAAACCATGCTCGGAAGAGATTCAAGAAGAGGATTTATGGAAAAGATGCTTAATAGATTCGGTTCATTTGTTTAAATACCCAATAGAGCAAGATCTTAATGAATATTGGTCACTATTCCATTACATGGGGTGGAATACCCCAACACTATAAAATACATTGAATATGTTTGGTATAACTTGAAGGGGACCTTCGTTAGTTGGTGGCCAATTATGATAAAACACCGCGGTAATTGAACTACAAACTGGTGTAAAGGTTCCTATGACACTATGCCTACTAAAATAACGTGTGACCAGCCCGTGATCAAAATAAAACGTTGGTCTCATATGGCTCATTCTTAGCATCACCGTCGAAAACATTTTTAATGTTACTAACCACCTAATAATTTAAATAGACCGCTGCCAAATTTTTATCCTGCAATAATTAACAACATGCAGAAATAAATAATAATTTAAATGCAATAATTAACAACATGTAGAAATAAATAATAATTTAAACTAACCACCCAAACTGGTAATTGAAATCCAACACAGATGAATAATATAAATAAAGATGAACCAATAAACTATCGATTCAACAATAAAATCGAACAACAAAGTGAATAACAAATTGGATACACAAGGTCAAATAAATAACTGAATACTAAATCTGAGGGCAACATGCCCAAAAGAGTACTAAACCTATAGCACTAGGAATAAATGAACAAAGTTTCTATAGCAAAGTCTTGCAACTTCCACATGATATGCAGTTGTACATCCTTAGATAGAATCCTCAAACAGGGTGTCCCTGTGGCTAGACACCTAACAAGTTTTGAAAAATATTTTGACATAGGTCAGAGCCCAAGTAAAGCATTTTGAAAATATTTAGCAAGAATTTAAATTGTAATAATTAAATATACATGCAAGCTCTTCATATTTAAGCTAGTGCCTCACTCTCTTGATGTATAACTCACCCCTCATCTACGGTGCACATCTAACACTTGCCTTTTAACCTTCCTAGTTAATCTAGTCCACCTAACTAGTCGTATCACCTCTTTCCACTGCACTACTATAACCCAAGTATTCTTCCTTTAATTACTAAGTTATCTTCTCATTAACTTATTAATCAGTTCAGCTATATTAAATCTTATAATGTTTACAATAGTTATATAGGAAACCCCTTTTTAAATCATATAACTTTCACACTAGTTATGTAAGAAATACATTCACACTTATGTATTAATCCCATATATAATTATCTACTCATATTATATAGTACTAGTATACTATAAAATTCACACACATGTCGCGTATAATAACCATCCATTCTCGAGTAATAGCTCATCGAATGATTTTTTTTTTAAATTCAATCATGTTCCAGGTATGCTCATTCTAACATAGCCACCTCAAATCGGACTCACTCTCTAGCTTAGGTAAAAATAATAAGATTGGTGGAGGCGACCATAGTTCCCCGAGTGTGAGATCAAATCATACCCAAGACGTTTCACCCCGAAAAGAATCACAACATATAAATACTAGACGCTATGACCTAGGGATTATACTCCCGTTGCTCCTCAAGACAGGGGATTCATCCACATCACGCAACCTCCTATGTTATAACTATAGGTGTATGTATTCCTTTAGATATCATTCACATCGATATCTATAATGCACACAATATATATATATAATATCACACTAATCGTATACATATATTTAATAAAAGTCTGGTAAACTCGTGCCTAACACCCGTAGCACTATCCTAAAAATACCCAAGTCTATATCCCGACTTGTAATTTTATTAATCAGGCATTAATTATTTTGTTATTTAAGTAGTGTCACCCAACTACTGTACCCCGACTCACTCATTTGGTCCATATTTTCACCCTTTAGAATTTGTTACACAAAATCAAACTATTAAGTTTAACACTCATCGTTAAATTCAATGTTCGATAATTTATTATATATATTTATAATAAATTAAATCGTCTATCTCGTGCCTAACTCCCATAGCACTAGCCTGAAAAATATCCAAGTCAAATTTTTTACCCTTATTTAAATTAATTTTACCTCCGTTAATTTTTTTTATCAAAGTAGTGTCACTCAACTAAAATGTTCGACTCCCTAACTTGGTTTGTATATTTCTCGAAATTACGTGAATTATTCTCATACTTTTATATTACAAAAATTATTGGTTTTCACCCCGTAAGTTCCCTGAATATGAGAGAATGAGATTTCATTATAGTTATCTCTATTGTCCCCAAAAGCCTCAGGCCGAAATAAAAAAAGGACCAAACTAGGCAAAATCTTCCAGTGTCGTTCGAATGACCTGCTGGGTTTCAGCCTTCCTTCGTCTTCCTGCTTTGATTCATATGTCATGGAAGAGTCCCTTAAACTTTTATCTTCAGCCCAGTACAAACCCCTACTGATTTAAGCATTTTCTAATAGATGTAAACCCTCCAATACATCATTAACCATCATCAATTCTTGATTTAATCCACTAATTTACGAGTTGGGTATTCACAAGTTTTCGTTCAATCGCTTCCTCAACTACGATTATATAATCCCAGTTACCAACATTAATTACTAGTTTATGCATATAAATTAAATCCTCACACTTTTGAGTCATGACACAACCTTAATCGAACCCTTAATCTACCTAGATGTCCACCTGAAACGAACTTCCATTACACCCACCATGATATGAATCAAAATACTGCAATTAAATTGAAATCATGTTTAACTACTTGACTGAATATATTCGTAGGGTCTGATTTTCTTTGATGTAGATGAAAATTGACGAAGAACACACCCCTCTTCTCTTGGTTTGGCTCCCAAAAGCTCTTCCAATTTCTTCCTCTTCTCTCCTCTGTAAAACTAGGGTTTTCTTATTGAGTTGTGTCTGCACAAACTCCCTAATGTAGGTTTTATTTTGCTAATCCCAAAATTAAGCCTATGGGCCAAGCCCAAATGACCCGAACACCCTCGTGTGATCCCGATTATGCCTAAAATTCCTCGAGACTCAATTACTATCCCGGGTAATCTTTTCCCACTATCTCGACCTATTCGAAATCAATCATGCACTCAAAATCGTCATCCCAGTTACTTTACTAAAATTCTCTTATCTCGACCTCAATTTATGACACATGTAAGAATTAATTAAATCTCAATTCACTAATTTAATTAAGTCCTCCAGATAAATTAATTCCTATATCACCGAATCAATTAAATTTTGAATCCTCCTAAATACGGGGTATTAAATACTTTCACCCTTACAAAGGTATTTCATCCTCGAAATTAAGATAAGTCTAGTACTCCAAGCCTTGAATGCTTCCCTACTCATAAGCCTCTAAGATCGCTACACATATCTCAACCCCTTCTAATGGAGAATTATATTAACATTAAATTCACCTAGGGTTCCCATTCACCCTATACTCATGCTCATCTACACGAATGTTACTCCGCTCTACTAGCCTTAAATCGTACTATAACTTTTAACTCACAATTATAACCACATATGTGTATATTAACCAAGGTACCAAACCCATGTCCTAATGACCAAACATCTCCCCACTTCCAACGCTGCGCTAAGTTTCGTGCTTGTGACATCTCGAAAAGCGAAATCCAAACAAGGAACCCCCTCGATACACTACTACCTAACTTTTCGGTCGTTGAGATCTGTCAAGCTCTCAGTCCATAGCACGTACCCCAAATTCCCCTCTCTTGACATAAAGTTTACTCGTCCACTCTCATGTTACAAAAAACATCATACGATACGTCATCCCTTACTATCACAAGTTTCTTAGCGTGAATCAATCACGAGCTATATCTTCCCACTCGATAATAAACCTATCCACCATGAATTCCATCAGTAAACATCCCTACTCCATGGGATTAAATATAAAAATACAAACATTTTCTTGTAAGTTTATTATACAACACACTATAACATATATACATGTATATATAGACTAGACCCTCTTTCAGTTGATAACTATCACAAGTAAATCATACTTTGGAACAACGAACACAAAGTCTCACCATACTATATACTATAGACTAAACATCCCAGCATAATTGTCACTAATGTCTCATACATAACGTACTTATCTTAAGCTCAGCTCTGCACTCTTAGCGTGGATATATCATACAAGTATTCTTGATTACCGCATAAGTTGTAATTTAATTCTTCTCGATATTGCCCCACCCATAAACTTGTGGTACATAAATTTTTCCAGTGCTTCCTTCGCAGCACTCCCTGGCTCCACTGTCCATATATCGTAATAGCTCTCGGCTTAAAATGTTTCTTCCACACATTAAATAATTTAACATTTAAATACGATGCACGAGTATCCAACAACATCTCATTATGCCCAATATTTATTAAGGTCCGTGTGTGTAACATCCCACAATGCAGTTTGAAAGAACTTTCCCTAATGTGCCAATCGAAATCTGTCGGTCCAAAGAATATAACTATGATATCACAAATTCTGTCTCTCAACACACAAATAAAATCGTCTATGCCCATGTCTCTTAAGGCGTCACACGATAAGTTTCCCTCACTATCACTAAGTTCTCAATACGTAAACAATAATGAGCTAAAAAATCTCCACTCAACGGTGAACCCGATATACCCTGAATCACATCAGTAAAAATCCATACACACTGGGATCTAATGTAACTAGACAACTGTACTATCTAAATTCTACTTTATAAATATATTACTGTGAGCTCGACCATATTTTAAGTGAGACATTGCAAAAATACACATTATGTGCCGAAACAGCGAACACGATAGTCTTGTTGTAATCGCCCACCATCACTTAACAGTTCATACCCAGGATAAAACCATACCTCGAATATCACCTCTCAAAATGATCTATCCTCATAAACTATATATCCTCTCAGTGTCCACACAGGTTTCCCTGCAAATGGAACTAAAGATAATCTTGCTAACTCAACGATAAATATATACAACTATAATAATATTAATGATACCTCTACTAAACCCGTTTCCCATACGAATCTAGTACTAATAAAATATTGTGGCTCGCTCCTGCCAAACAAAACAAACACCAATTACCCTGGGATAAAACTCATACTTTCAATTTCCAATAGTTCTGGCGGTTAAAATGGTTCCTAGACATAACACCCCTGTCCCAACCGAACCAAAAACTTCTTATAATTGTTGCCCTAGTGGGCATCCCATTCATGTCCACCACTTCACTGTGAACAATATCAAAACTTGTGTTCCTAATCTTTACACATAGTGCACCTCCATATTTCACTCCCCTTTCCCTGTCCCCAGTGGCTATATAGGGGTTGTACTTCTCACGAATATAGTAGACTACCCTGATTAATACCCCTGTTATCATTTTGGCTCCGCTAGCCCTATGGGACTCACTACTAGCCTTGACGGCCTTACCTGAATCCAACGTCACTTGGTAAGAATTCTATTGATCTCAATCATTAATATGGGTCCTATACAGGGTATAACCTCCTATGGTGACTCACTAACACCGTTAAATCTAGTTTTTGCCTTTAGTTAGATTCTCCAACTCTCATGGCTCCCTTCTCATGGAATTGATGACAACGGTACTCGTCGTTCTATCCGAATTTCCCCATCAATGATTTTATATTTTACCAACGAGTCCAGATGCGATTAAGAATGTGTCTCAGAAGTGCGTACTCTCTAGGCTCAAGTGCAAGCCTGTCGCTCAAGTAATAATTCGATAAGTTGGGTATCGATCCTCATAGAAATAGGATGAACGGAGTCGTAACGACGTTGGACAGACGAAGGAAAACTAACTTTGACTCTAAAGAAAAGGAAAAGATGATTTGATTTGCAAAATAACTACTACTATATGAACTTTTGAAAATGATTAAATAATGATATTATGACAAAGAATGCGATGTAATTAATCTAATGCATAATTTCAAATTTCTTGACTAAAACTGTAACTATGAATGGAGAAAAATAGGTCAGGTTACAATCCCCCATACCCTAGTAATTCACTTCGTGAGATACTAGACTTAAATTTAAAACTTTAAATGAATCTGGCTTTTTAATACTTCTAAGTATTACATATATGAGGGATCGTAGCCTGCACAGTACGTAAGAAAATGTTAAATTAAAATCCGGTCTCTATCTCTCCTAAGTATTACACATATGAGTGATTGTATCCCGCACAGTATGTAAACAAAGGCTAAAATAAAGTAGTATCGTATGAACTACGATGCAATTCATCTAATGTTTTAATTTTGACATCTATTTCCACTATCCTTAATTACACCGGATAGGGTTCATGCACCCCAACCCGTGAAAACTTAGCCAGACATATGAAAACTGGAAGAAAACACATTTGGAATGAAAGAAAACTTTTTTACTACTGAATGAAGATGAAGAGTGATGAAATTGCTATTAGAAAAGTAACTAATTCAATAATTAAAACAAGAATCAGAATGGTGTTACTTGAATTGCAAAACTATAAGAAAATTAGGTTTTCTTCTTGTTCTTCTTCTCTAATGAATCAGAAGCCTCCCTTATGTCTAGGAGGAGTTTACAATTTATAAGCTACGAAATCTAATAGTTTGAACCATAGGGGAGTCTAATTTTACAAGTGGATAAGTTCGGATTTCAAAAACAGAACCGATAATATTAAAGGGTTCTGTTCGGTTCCATCTTTGACAGCCTTTACAGAAAGTTCTTCGAGCATAGGATCGATTCTTTTTTGTTCGGTTCCATCTTGACATTGTTTTACAGGAAATTTATTAAGTGTAGGTTCGGTTCTTTTTCCCTCCCTTAGGTTCGGTTCCATTTTGTTGGCTTTTCACAGGAACTTTCCCAAGATGGGATCGGTTCTTTTTCCTTCCCTTAGGTTTAGTTCCATCTTTTTCAGGAACTTTTCCTCTTTGTATTTTTTTGAAGATTTTGGTACCGAACTTGGATTTGGATGATGGACCTTCCTAAACACTGAATACCTACGAAATAGATGGAAAATACACGAAACTTGTCGTACTCATTAGAAACTTGTCAAGAGCAATGATATGATCTAAATCCACTCGAATTACACTTTGTGTAGCGATAAAAGTCTCTAAATTAAGGGGATAAATGGTAAGAATTTATGCCTAATCAAACCCCCCTAACTTAGAACTTTGATCATCCTGATCAATGTAAAAAGAATCAAAACATGGTCTAACTCAAAAATGGGATAGAATACCTCTTTCGCGGGCGAGCGATTGCATTTAGCCTATGCGACAAGCCTTTAACCCCTAGGTTACCCTAGTAGGACGAGTGGTGTCTCGTGAGGGTTTGCAGAGAATATTCCCACAAAATTCAACTCAAAATATGCAAAAATTGTATAATTCAAACTTTTCCAGAAAATAGTCATCAACATATCATGTTCAAGAGTCTCAAATCATAGTGGGTATGTGTGAAGCCGTAAATTTAAGGGCCAATTTCCACCGATTGACCATTACGTTACTTATCCAAAAATTCATTTTGATTTCAAAATCTCACGGAATACTCTCACAAATGAATCGCTCGGAATGTGGTTATTCTCTCGGTATGCGTGATTTATAAGAGTAAGTGTATTGAAACCAAGTTCACGCATACAAGTAGAAAGACGAAAATTTTATGATAACCGGATATAATCGTCGAATTACGGTTATAAGAAAGTGGGAACATTGCCTCTAATTCATATTTTTATTATCTCTTTTGTTATCTTTTTGTGTTTTAGCTCTCGAGGCGATAACTAATTTCGGAATTTGGACTCGGTTAGGACTTTTTTTGGGTTAAAGGTGTATTGGGTAATATGGGAAAGGTTGGGAACTTCAGAATTGGAAAATACTCTTAGGATGTCCATTAGTGCGTTTTCAGGCATTTGCTCATTTTTTTTTTATAATGTTTTTCTATTTTCCACGCTTTTCTTTTTCTTGCTATTTTTTGTTGAGCATAGATATTCTTTTCTTGCCCCTTTTTCTGCACTTTCTGGACTTAATTTCTAGGATTATTTCTTTTTCACAATTCTGGGCCAGCTGGGGTTTTTCGGGCTGTTAAACGAAAAGGAAAAAATTTATTCGGCTCAATTTTGGTTACGAAAGGGATAATTTTTCACTACTTTTTTCTAGCCAATATTTTTTTGGGTGACAAAAGAGGGCCTACTTCATTGTCCAAAATACTAATTGTGTTACCATACGCGTCTCGAGAAGAATTAAGTTTAAAGATCTATTTTTGGCACATTTTTCAAGCCAATATCACACACATTTTTCATAATCGATTAAAGTGAAAGGATTGAGATCCTCGACGACTTATTGCATGCTGAAAAGAACTTTTGAGTTAACAATTAACTTGGATTGATTTATAAACTCACAATAGGGAAAGGTTCGAATCTCACCGGGTTTGTTAATCTCCACATTTATTCGCTAAGTCGTCTATGTTCGCTCAATTTCCATCTTTGGTCAATTTCGGCTTTGTGTATTATGTTTTTACAATTTGAGACTTTAAACCGACTTTTAATGATATTTTCGAAAATTTGAATTCCAATTTTTATTTATTTTGATTTTTTTTTTTTTTGGGGGGGGGGGTTCAAGATTTTATGATTTTTTTTTAAATTTCTAGGCATTTTTGAAAATTTGTGAAGTTTTAGAAAGACGCACTTGTGACCCCCCCCCCCCTAACTTAGACTTTTGCATTGTCCTCAAGCAAAAAGGACTAAAATTTAACTCAAAGCGAATTAAAAGTGCGAGATAATAAAACAAACAAATGAAACAGAAATGCAGAATTTTTATAGAAATTCAATAACTGTGTTACAAAAGGTAGGGTAGAACACACAACCAACAATGTTTAAACAACCAACACAACACACAAACAGCAAGGGATTCATTGGGGAGGCGGATTTGAGGGACTGGGTGAGCTGGGATCATAGGGATCATAGAAGAAAGTTGGTGGCGGTCCACCGAAGTTGAGCTCGTATAGATAGGCTTGTAGTATTATGGGGAGTTGGAGTGATTTCAGAAGTTTTCATTAACAGGCTTATGAGAGATATTGTATCTTTTTGTGCTTTTGAATTTTTATATATTTTTGATTTTTTTTGTATTTCAATTTTTTTTATGTCTTTGGATTTTTGGATGTTTTTTTTTTGTCAAAGTTTTATATTGACTTGATCTAATCCTAAGTCTACCTAAGTCCCCGACAACGATTCCAAAAACTTGATGCGACTAAGAATGTGTCTCAGAAGTGCGCACTCTCTAGGCACAAGTGCAAGCCTGTCGCTCAAGTAATAATTCGATAAGTCGGGTATCGATCCTCGGGGAAATAGGATGAACGGAGTCGTAACGACGTTGGACAGACGAAGGAAACCTAACTTTGACTCTAAAGAAAAGGAAAAGATGATTTGATTTGCGAAATAACTACCACTATATGCACTTTTGAAAATGATTAAATAATGAGATTATGAAGAGGAATGCGATGCAATTAATCTAATGCAGAATTTTCAATTGCTTGACTAAAACTGTAACTATGAATGGAGAAAAATAGGTCGGGTTACAATCCCCCACACCCTAGTAATTCACTTCATGAGATACTAGGCTTAGAATTAAAACTTTAAATGAATCTGACTTTTTGATAATCCTAAGTATTACATATATGAGGGATCGTAGCCCGCACAGTACGTAAGCAAAGGTTGAATTAAAATTCGATCTCTATCCCTCCTAAGTATTACACATATGAGGGATCGTAGCCCACACAGTATGTAAGCAAAGGATAAAATAAAGTAGTATCTTATGAACTACGATACAATTCATCTAATTTTTTAATTCCGACATCTATTTTCACTATCGTGAATTACATCCGGTGGGGTTCATGCACCCCAACCCGTGAAAACTTAGCCAGATATATGAAAACTGGAAGAAAATATGTTTAGAATGAAAGAAAACATTTTTACTACTGAATGAAGACGAAGAGTGATGAAATTTTTATTAGAAAAGTAACTACGGCAATAATTAAAACAAGAATCAAAATGGTGTTACTTGAATTGCAAAACTATAAGCAAACTAGGGATTCTTCTTATTCTTCTTCTCTAAAACTAATTACAAAGCTTCCCTAATGAATCACAATCCTCCCTTATGTCTAGGAGGAGTTTATAATTTATAATCTATGAAATCTAAGAGTTTGAACCATGGAGGAGTCTAATTTTACAAGTGGATAAGTTAGGATTTCGGAAAACAGAACTGATCCTATTAAGGGATTCGGGTCAGTTCCATCTTTGACAGCCTTTACAAAAAGTTCTTCGAGCATAGGATCGGTTCATTTTTCCTCTCATTCAGTTCGGTTCCATCTTGGCATTATTTTACAAGAACTTTTCCAGGTGTAGGTTCGGTTCCTTTTCTTTCCCTTAGGTCCGGTTCCATCTTGTTGGCTTTTCACATGAACTTTCCCAAGATGGTATCAATTCTTTTTACTTCCCTTAGGTTCGGTTCCATCTTTTTTAGGAACTTTTCCTCTTTGTATTTCTTTGAAGCTTTTGGTATGGAACTCGGATTTGGATGTTGGACCTTCCTAAACACTGAATACATGTGAAATAGATGGAAAATACACGAAACTCGATGTACTCATTAGAAACTTATCAAGAGCAATGATATGATCTAAATCCCCTCGAATTACACTTTGTGGAGCGATAAAAGCCTCTAAATTAAGGGGATAAATTGGAAGAATTTATGCCTAATTAAGGCAATCATTAACATACAAACCTTTTTAATTCTTTGTATCCATCTCATCGGGTACGAAGTTTTCTAAGCACTTCAACTTTCCTTCATGACCGACCACTGTACGACCCTTCTTAAATATGTATTGAAATCTCCTTTGCCTTTCTGTTTAAACAGCTGATGAGAGGATTTGTGGTCAAGCTGCATCCCAAATTCCACGTTATTCATCATATCACTCCATATTGATGGTGACTGACTTCCATCACTATAATACCACTCCTATGGGCCAAACTTTCGCCAAAAATTTAATCATGGGTGCCACTCCACTCCACCCTTCATATTTACCTTTGGATTTTCTCCTTCTATTTACATGATGACTTCTATCGTGGTTTCCGTTCCCAGAATATTGCATGACTTCTGCTGAGCCTCTCCCTCTACAGTCTTTTTAACAGCCCTCGTTGGTCGTCCAAAGTTATTCGGTATATGAAGTCGAACCGAACTTGTATATGAATTCCATCAACTATACTTAATTGTAGGATAACATAAGTCGCATACATAGAAGAATACAACAATCCTAAGGCTCTATATCAAATAACGCTACGCTGAAACATAATTAGCCACACAGATTCTAAGGACTCTAGAACCTGATGCTCTGATACCATCTGTGACACCCCACCTACTAAAATACTGGGTGGCCATCCCGTTGTCAAAATAAAATGTTGGTCTCATATGACTCATTCTTAGCATCAACATTGAAAGCATTTTTAAAGTTACTAACCACCTAGTAATTTAAATAGACACGTGCCAAATTTTTATCTCGCAATAATTAACAAGATCGAAAATAAATAATAATTTAAACCAACCACCCAAACTGTTAACTGAAATCTAACACAGATGAATAACATAAATAAAGATGACCGAATAAACTATCGGTTCAACAACAAAATCCAACAATAAACTGGATACACAAGGTCAAATAAATAAGTGAATACTAAATCTGAGGGAGACATGCTCAAAAGAATATTTAAATAAAGATATCACACTAGGAATAATTGAACGAAGCGTCTATAGCAAAGTCCTGCAACTTCCACATGAGCTGTAGCAGCACATCCCTGGATAGAATGCTCAATCTGGTCATCCTTGTGGCTGGACACCTAAAAGGTTTTGAAAAAGATTTTGACATGAGTTAAAGATTAAGTAAAACAATTAAAAAATATTTAGCAAGAAGTTAAATTGCAATAAATAAATATGCATGACTACTCTTCATCTTTAAGCTAGTGTCGCGCTATCTTGAGGTATAACTCACCCCTCATATATGCGCACACCTAACTCTTGCCGTCTATCCTTCCAAGTTAAGCTACCCCACCTGACTAGCCGTATCACCTCCTTTGACTGCATTACTCTAATCCTAGTATTCTTACTTTGATTATTAAGTTATCTTCTCATAACTTATTAATCGGTTCAACTATATTAAATCATATAACGTTTACACTAATTACATAGGAAACCCCTTTTTAAATTATATAACTTTCACACTAATTATGTAATAAATACATTCACACTTATATATTAATTCCGTATATAATTATCTACTCCTATTATATACATGCAAGTATACTACAACATTCACAAACATATTACGTATAATAACCATCCATTCTCGAGTAATAACTTACTGAATGCTTTCTCTAAAATGCTATAATGTTCCAGGTATGCTCACTCTAACACGGCCACCTCAAGTCGGATTCACTCCCGAGCTTGGGTAATAATAATATACGTGGTGGAGGAAATCATAGTTCCTTGAGTATGAGACTGAATCATACCCAAGACATCTCAATCCGAAAAGAACCACAACATATAAATACTAGATGTTATGACCTGGGGATTTTGCTCTATCTACTCCTCAAGCATGGGGATTCACCCACATCGCGAAACCTCCTATGATAGCACTAGAGGTGCATGTATTCTTATAATATCATTCACACTAATATCTATAATGCACACCGATATCTATAATGCACACACACAATATATATATATATATATATATATATATATATATATATATATATATAATCACACTAACCGTATTCATATATTTAATAAAAGTGCGGTTAACCCGCGCCTAACACTCGTAGAACTAGCCTAAAAATAACCAAGTCTATATCACGACTTGTAATTTAATTAATCACACATTAATTATTTTGTTATTTAAGTAGTATCACCCAACTACTATACCCCGACTCACTCATTATGTCCGTATTGTCACCCTTTAGAATTTGTTACACAAAATCCCACTATTAAGTTTAACACCCCTCGTTAAATTTAATGTTTGATAATTTATTATATATATCTATAATAAGTTAAACCGGCTGCCCCGTGCCTAACTCCTTTAGTACTAGCCTGAAAAATATCATAGTCATATCTACGACCCCTAATTAAATTAATTCCACCTCCATTAATTTTTTTTATCAAAGTAGTGTCACTCAACTAAAATGCTCGGACTCCATAACTTGATCTGTATGTTAACCTTTTGAATTTATTACACCATATACCGTGAATTATTCTCACACTTTTATCTTCCCTCATAATTATTGGTATTCACCCCTTAAGTTGCCTGAGTATGAGAGAACAAAATTTCATAAAAGTTATCTCTAAAGTCCCCAAAATACTCAGGCCGAAATAAAAAAAATGACCGAACTCGGCGAAATCTTCCAGCATTGTTCAAATGATGCCCCAGGTCGTTCGAACGAATTTATGTAATACCCCGTAATTTTATTGATTTTTTATTTAAGGGATTAATTAAATTAAATGAGAATTAATTGGGAATTAATCCGGGAACAAATACTAGCGAGATGTGAGTTGGTATTTAATTATGATGTTAAAATTGAAAATTTCATGTATTGAAAATGTTAAAATTGTCGCGAGACAGAAATACGACAATTTGAAAATTTAATTGGGACGCGTGTGTCAGTCGCGTCAGGAATGTAATTATTGGAATTAAAAAGTTAATTATATTTTTATCAACCGAATGGTCATTTTGAGTGGGCCAACGTGTCCGAAAAGGTCGAAATAGTCAGAAAACACTAACCGGGGGTCTAGTTTGGGTCCCGGGGCATTTTTGGGCCATACTGGCAACCTAGAAGGGTATTTTGGTAATTTTAAAAATAGGGGAATTAAAACCCACGAATTTTAGAGGTTACTTTTTATATTAGAAATAAACCCACTAAGTCCAATATCAACATTTAACAAGTAGTGGGCTACGGGAGTTATAGGGAGAGTCTTAAGAGGTTCCAAAAGTAACCCCTAGCCACCATCACCATCTTTGGGAGAAATCTGTAGAGAGAGAGGAGAATCAGCCTTCATCCTTCAACATTGAATCTAAAAATCTAAGGCAAGTGGTTTAATTATATAATTTCAAGCGAATGTTTCCTCCATGATTAGGATTAAATATATGTCTTGTATTGAAAGTTTGATGAAAAACCCATGAAATTGGAGATATAACTCTTAATCTTATGTAGGGATTGCATGTAGAATGGTAATAAATGAATTCCATATCCAATATGTATTTTTTTGATGATTTTAAAATGGATTTATAAGGAGAAATTGCAGACGTTAAAATTCTAGCTTCATGTTCTTAGGGATTGGGATAATGTTTGGAAATTTCGATGATTACATGATAATTTAGGAGGTATTGACCCCAAATATATGTTAGAGGGTGACTTAGGAGGACTAAGAGTAGTTTAAAAATGTTAAAACTTAATTGGGATGATCTTAGTGAGTATTTAGAGGAGAGAAATCTGAAGAAAAATGAATTGGGGGAAATTCTGTGTGCAGTCTGCCATCTCGTTAGAAGACTTGCCCAGGTCGTTCGAACGACCTCGTTCGAACGAGCTTCTAACGAGATGATAGTATCCCTTCTAACGAGTTGGTAGTTCGTTCAAAGCCTTTTGTTTGAACGACACTCGTTCGAACGAGACTTCTAACGAGTTGACAGAATGGCCTTTTTGGCCTGATTTTTTTTCAAATGTCTCGTAGACTTAAGTAATTGAGAATTAACCTTCCCTTATTGACTAGTGGGTATAATTGTGAGAATTGGGGTGCGTTGAGGAGTAGAACTTAGAACCTTATAGTAATCCGGATGACATTTGTGGAATAGGAAACGAATACCTAATTACGACGTGAGAAGAGTTGACAACGTTAATATATATGAATCCGGGACTTGTAAACGTATAACATTAAATGATGGTATAAGAATGAGAATCATACCTATATTAATAATTCGAGATATCTAAGATGTGTGAATGTTTAGTATATGTGGTTTTATGTGTAAAACATACCTACCATACTTGCTATCATGGGAGGTCAGCGTTCGATTAGGGCCATCTAATCTTTGTGTGCTACGGGGGGGATTTAGATTGGTACCTCGAGGACATAGGTCAGAGAAGGACTTATTGAGAAGATAATAAGTCTTCTGATCATGGGAGCATAGGTATGTGCGTGACCCATGTGATGTGAACTATGTTCGCCTCCATTTTGTGTGATTGTTGTTATTTGAGAATGATTCTTGAGAGATTCGGAATGCGTGGTCCTTATGTACGTGATATACCGAGATTGGATAGCAAAGTATGTGTGCACCATAGCCTAGTCTCGGGGTGCTAGTATTGTATATTTATGATGAGAATAATATACTGTTAATTGAAATGAACTGTAATGTATAAATGTGAGTATCTATAATATCAACGTTTCGTAAAAGATAAAATTGAAGATCTCTAGTGATTAGTAGTACTAAAATGGGAAACTGTGTAGAAGAGTAAAACACTCTGTTTAAAATAAGATGTCGGAAATTAAATCGTGAATCGTATAGTAACGTTAGATTTTTTATCGAACCAGTTAGATACGGGCATAACTAGATTCGATTACGGATACGTTAGGAGTGCACAGATAGTCGAGAGGTGAGTATTTCATGTGAGAGCACGTCCTAACATGTATTTTCGATTCATTGTTTTATGTCATTAAACCACTTGCTATATTTCAAACTATTTTCCACAATCAGGTTCTGACCTGTTTTCTTTCAAATATATTTTTGTAAAAACCTTTTAGGTGCCTAGCCACAAGGACACCATGCATAGGAGTTCCATTCAGGTGACGGGCTGTAGCTGCCGTGGAAGTTACTGGACTTTGACAGTAGACACCTCCACTTTTGATCTTGACTCTATGTTACTAGATTTTCCTCATCTGTTGGGCATGTCTCCCCATTTCTTTTAGACACTTTATTTATCCAGTTATATCAGATTCTTGGGTTGTAATTAATTTAGTGATGCAGACTTAGTGTTTGTTTATTCCTGTATTTGGATTGTTGTGAGGAGTATCCCTCCAGACTCATTACTATTTTATGGTTATTCCATTGTCATTATGTTGTGGTGGTTATGTTAGCATTTCATAATTTAATTATTGCATGTTAATCGGACTTAATTAAAATTGACAACTCACTTTTTAAATATTAGATGGCTAGTAATTAATAAAACGTTTTCGACAGTGATGCTATGAACTGAACCAACTTGGCATTTTGTATTAATTTAATAAAGGAGTAGCTACCCGGTATTTAATTAGTCGAGGTGTCACACTTTATGCGTTTCAACCCTCCTTCATCTTCCTTCTTTGATTCATTCATCTTGGATGAGCCCCTCAAGCTTTTAGATTCACCCCATAATAGACCCCTACTGATTTAATCATTTTCGAGTAGCTGTAAACCCTCCAAAACATCATTAACCATCATCAATTCTTGATTTAATCCACTAACTTAGTAGTTGGGTATTCATAAGTTTTCGTTCAATCGTTTCCTTAACTACGGTTATATAATCCCAGTTAACAACATCAATTACTAGTTTATGAACATAAATTAAATCCTCACACTTTTGAGTCATGACACAACCTTAATCGAACCCTTAATCTACATAGATGTCCAACTTTACAAATACCCATTTTTCATGTAAAAACCCACCCAAAAAGAACTTCCATTACACACCAAGATATGAATCGAAATACTACAATTAAATTGAAAGAAAGTTTAACTACTTGCCTAAATAAATTCGTAGGGCTTGATTTCCTTTGATGTAGATGAAAATTTGACGAAGAACACACCCCTATTCTCTTGGTTTGCTCCCCAAAGGTCTCCCAATTTCTCCCTATTTTCTCCTCTGTAAAACTAGGGTTTTCTTATTGAGTTGTGTCTGCTAAAAACTCCCTAATGTAGGTTTTATTTTGCTAATCCCTAAATTAAGCCTATGGGTCAATTCTAAGTGACCCAAACACTTCCGCGTGAGCCCGTTATGCGTGAAAATTTCCCGAGATCGAATTACTACACTCGAGTACTCTTTTCGACTATCTCGACCTATTCGGGATCAACCGTGCACTAAAAATCGGCATCCAAGTTACTTTACTAAAATTATCCAATCTCGACCTCAAGTTACGACACATGTAAATTTTAAAATAACTCGAATGAATTTAATCTCAATTCACAAATTCAATTAAATCCTCCAGATAAATTAATTCCTATATCACCGAATTAATTAAATTTTAAATCCTCAGAAATATGGGGTATTACAGTTCTCATGGAAAACTTAAGCACTACTTGGAGAATTCTTACCTAGACTTTGACTTGGTGAGTGTCGATATGCACAATCTCATTGAATTGAAGGTTATGAAAATTAAGAAGGACTTTGAGGATTCCTTACATAAAATTAAGCACTCATGAAATCTTTTATAGTTACATGAACTTATAGGTCAGGCTTCACATTATGCAATGTAATTAATTCTCGAGGGGCTAAATACATATGACAATGTTGGCATGGATTTTAAATCGTGTGACCATGTATTGCGCAATGTCTATGGAATACCTTATGGTCATGAGTTGGTAATTTTCTAAATGGAAGGTCGGGATATACTTTGGGGGAGTTGGATGGTCACTGTCACAAATTAACTATGCTGCCCAATTTACCCAAGTATCATATGGTTGATTATGAGCCATAAATGCAGTTATTCGAAGAGAAGTGGGAAAGAAAAATTATAAATGAGCAAAGAGCCATGCTACATAAGTTGAAAGAAATAATGTGTCCCTTTAATACGAGGCTATTAGAGTCGTCCATGTTGAAGAAAGGGAAGGGTCGACTGTGGAATCAAAAACCAACTTCTTGTGAGAAAAAACATGAGAGGTCCACGAAAAGGGATTTATCTGCTTTCGAATATATAATGGCATTGTCTAAGAAGGAAAAATCATACAGTTCACAGACCTAAAATGAATTGATTTTATAGTGTTCACGTGCCTAGCCCCATGGTGACCTAAGTACACACTCACGTATAGGAAGTATAGGAAGGATATATTAGAATTTTATTGATCTTTGGTATAAGAAATTGTGGATGTGGAAGAGGATGGCAATTGCGGCTTTAGATTTATGCCTAGATATTTGAGGAATGGGTCCAAGAGTGATGGGTGGAGAAATGTTATAGGGGATTTGATGGACAAAGTCTTTAAAAATAATGATTTTTACATTGATTTTTTATAGTTGGTTTTCGAAGACCATGATGAATATGTTAGACAACTATACTAGCTAGTGTGATAGTAAGTTTTGGATGCTTACATTTAAGTGTGGTTACCTTATGGACAAGGCATACAACTGTGTGTGTGTGTGTGTGTGTGTGTGTGTGTGTGTGTGTGTGTGTGTCTTCGTGTTACCAAGACAGTGCCTTATATTTATACCCATGAGAAAGGAATGGGTAAAATTTCCTATTTTCATGCAGATGAATTTTGTATACGGGAATAATTTTTTCATTATGAATTTGAAAGATGGTCATCCATTTCCACCGGTTGCAAGTTACTGGCAAAGCAAAGCCTTTCTTGAAGCCAAGTCCTGGATTGATAAATATGTTGATCGGATTTTTAAATTTGAGAAGTTTTACCCAAAAGATGTAGGGACACATGATGTTCCAATTGAAATCAACTAGTGAGGGATATTTTGTCTTTCTTGTACATATGTAACTTAATGTGAATGTAAGGAGTTCGGGGTATTTTTTCTTTTTTATTCACATATACCTAAATCTGTAGGTAAGGAGTGAGGGATATTTTATCTTTTTTGTACACGTGTAACTAAATATGTAGGTAATAAGTGAGGGATATATTAGTATCTACTCTGATATATCTATCATATCATTTTTAAGTTTTTAAAAATATATGTCAATATCATATTTAACTTACTTCCATGTTATTTGAGTTGCATTGCTGATGAAAACGTTACTTGTATTAATAATGAATATTGAGAAAGTATTCAAAAGAATTTTAGTTATTTGAGTTATTTACTAATGAAAAAGTTGCATGAATAATGAAAAAGTATGGATTAATTCCTAAAAACTTATGCATAGAAAAAATGTGCATTTGAACCAAAGAAAAAGTATGGAAAAAATCATGAGAAAGTATGTTAAAAGTATAGAAATGCAAGAAAAAGTATGGAAATATTTGATTTAGTTCCTATATGCCGAGTCAGATAGTAATACTCGGCATATAGGCAATGAACCATACTTTTTTAAATTGCGTCGTTAGGTTTATGCCTAACAAAGGTGTTAATTTGGGGGTAATCATCCCTAATAGTGGCAATCATCATAATTCAACCAATCAACAAACATATATAAAAAATTCACAATTTCAACCAACCAACAAAATTATACAGTTCCCAGCTTCAAAAGTGTAAAAGTTTAATAGTTTCCAACTTCAACCAATTGAATAACGTCGTCTTCTTTTTCTTTTATCCCGTTATATCTTTGTCCCATTATTTTCTCTTGTCTTCTTCTTCTTCTTCTTCTTCTTCTTCTTCTTCTTCCCCTTGTCCTTTTCGTTTCCCTGCTTCCTTTTTTTTCTTCCCCTTATTCCCTCGTATCAAGTTGATGACCCGCCCCGATTTTTTTTGTAAGTATTGCATATGCTTCATTATACTTCCCATGTATTGCCTTGTTCGATGTTCATCACAATTAAAACCATCGCTCTGTGAAACTTCATCCACCTAATGAAAAAAATTGTGTATGAGAAATCATCAAATTATATGTATTATAATGTTATTGTGTAATTATTCGTACTAATGAAGTTTTGTGTGCACCAGACTGACAATTGGAAGGGTTCTAAACTAACTGATATGAATATGTCAAGAACCACTACATGTAATCTTCACTATAGTACCACCATCATGTGACCGATACTGAAGGAGACTTTTCTGATAATAATTTGTCTTGTTAATTTTCTTGGTACCATTTTGAATGTCAAGATTCACATTGTATCTTGCAACATCATTTCCCCTCCTATCTTTTATAGGGGTCATTAGGTCCCGGGGGATGATTTCAGATGTCCTAATTGTCTAAGAACTTATTTCAGATAGTAAGGCTTAACAACTTCGAAACAAATGATGATCCTACTATAGAATGAAACTTCTTGGAATGGGTACACATCCCTCTTATTTTTATAAGGAAACCAAATCACCTACACATAAACATACAATTACGGTTTGAAAAATCGCAAAGTTACTTACAAAATAAGCAAAGTATAATTGATATAAAGAACTTACACTGCTTGCTGTTAAATTGTTGAGATGTTCTCTGTTTTTAATGAGTTGCGGGGGAGTAATTTTTTGCGAAGCTGGTTGCAATGCCTAATGCATAATTTTAGGCATTGTGTTGTCAAACTCTATGTTGTAGTAAGCCCCCAACCCACTGAAGTGCTCATAAATTTGTGACTACAACAACAAAAAAAAATAATGATTATTAAATGGATTGAGATATAAATAAAGGTGAGGAATTATGATAATTATTACCAGTAATAGGGAGAGACAATCGCTCATCTACCTAACACTTGACTTTGATGCAAGGTCAAGTTGTCTGTACAGGTGATCAAGGATTCCCATGACCCACGCAAGTTGGACAACCTTTTTCAAATCCTTCAATAATTGAACGTAATAGATATAGATATTATTTTTTGTCTTATAGGGGTATACGGTACATCCAAGTATGTAGAGTATGTAGTCCCTAGAACATTGGTCTTGCTCCTCACGGGGCGAATTATCAACTTTGGCTTTTTTCTTAAAATTCCCAGTGATCCAATTCAACCAAAATGCATACGCTTCACTTCACTTTTCTTCAACATCAACCTTGCTCACTCCCAAGCACTTGGTCCCTAAATTAGTCACTCTCGGTAATTCATTCCCAACGTCTTCTTCACATATTGAATCACCAACTATAATGTTATGTGAAAGTTATATATCTCTGGATTCCATCACTTAACAAACACCAAAATAAGTGCGTAATTAATATAATTATGGTTATATTTTATTAAGCGCATGAGATTTGTGTTATCCATCCTTTACATCTCTCCTTTACTCAAATCCTTTAAAGGTCATTCGTTTATCTTCGTCCAATAATTTACGCATAGAAGAGGCCCCTGTTCAACCTACAATGCCATAAATATGATTACTAAACAAGCAAATATCATAAATTTTTAGAAGCTAAACATATAAATATGATTACCATTAAACTAACCCATATCCCAAGTTCAATATGGTCCTTGAAGTGCTTGAGGAGTGGTTTTTTTGGTCCCCCATAATCATCGATCATTATAATTGAAGTTGGCTTCTTTTTACTATATGTATATCTGCCCATTTGTCAAGGTCATTGACCTTGACAAATTCACCTTGTCAAGGTCAATGACCGTGACATTTCGAGGCGAGACAACTTTTTTTGTCACTGTCGTGTCACGGTCATTGACCTTGACAAAAAACTCTCGTTTTGTGTCACGGTCGTGTCAAGGTCAATGACCGTGACACGTTTGTCACGGTTATAAACTGTGACAAAGCCGTGACCCTTTTTTAAAAAAAATTGTCACGGTCATTGACCGTGACAATTTGGGCAGAATTTTAAAAAAATCTGCTGGGCAGTATGGCCACTGCCACTGCCCAGCAGTATATTTGTACCTGTTATAGCAACGTTGTACCTGTTCCAAACATCATATATCCAACACAAACTAAAGATAATGCAAATATATATTCATGACAGTATAATCCAAATCTTCAAAGTAAAAATAATATACATGACGATATAATCCAAATATAATTAAAATGGACAAACTTAAAAATAATGTTACTACATGTCTTGGGTAAATGTGAGGAGGTGAGTAGGCCACACGACATACGAATTGACGCACCCACTAATATACGTCGTGCCGCATTGTTCGCGCAACCACAATAGGGAGTTCTCCTTCTTGGGTATGACATGCATGACGAGCACCCTGGACTCCATCTGTTGAAGCACACGTCCATGGACTATTCCACCCTCGACGATATTCGGGTCCCTCAACCCCCGCCCTATTCGCTGGCCATCAAATATGTCCAATATGAACATGCTCGGCCAACCAATTGTCGATAATGGTCTGTTGGAGGGCGTCAAATAAGGAAGTGGATCGTCGAAGTACGAACGTGTCGGTGATGAAGCAGCGAGGTCCACATCCTTGTCATCCTGCGCCTCGTCCTCCCGTACCTCCTCCTCCACCGCCTTCTCCTTCCCTTTCCCTTTCCCTTTCTCTTTACGGTCTCCACCCAACGTAGGCTTCATGAATGCGTACATATCTTGGACCGTCACCTCCAAACGGGACAGCTTCGCATCGTGTGAATCCACCATTCGAGCCAACCCGGTGTCGCTCGTCTCCAATCCGATGATCCTAGATTTGGCCACCCGCGAGCTCACTCCCCTTGTCCTCCCCTTGCGATCAGAGCTAAGCACTTGGCTGAGTGCGTCTGTGGACAAAGATGCCTTGTCGGCATCAGACTGCGACTCATGCACTTCCTTAAGCTTTTCCTGAAACGACAAAAAGCACATGATTAGTAAAATAAGTAAACTAAAAAATTATAACGTAATTAACAATAATTAAACTGTCGAACTACTTACAATCGTGGCCGCGACGCTCGGGGACACCTCCTTGTCCTTCCCCTTCTTCGTCCGAAGAGCCACATAAGTATCGAGCCTATGTGGCTTACCCCCTGGCCCACTCCCTACCCCCTGAAATAAAATAAAATAAAGTAAAATTAGTATCGGCCCCGCAAAGTAAAATAATATCCAATAATATATTTCTGTAGTTATAGATAAATTAAATATTACCTTCATCCTATGCTCCACCTCAGCGTAAGAGGTCCGACCGGAGTAGTGCACGTCCGTCTTTTTAACCCGATTTTCCCTCCCCGATTGGCGAGATGCCAATTGTCGATCCTCGATCTCATTGTCAATGAACTTTTGCCATTGTGCCAATGAGATCGGCTCCTTGGGCGAGACGGATCCGCGCCATTGTAAAATGGACTCTCGTGTTTTTCCAAAGTACCGTGTCCGCATATTTTTTTTCCACGTCTTGTGTTGCTCCCTCAACTGCTCCAAGACGGAATCGCGTAGCTTTGGATCCAAGTTGAATTGTTCCTGTCCAACAAATACAATGTTAGTTGCGAATAAATATAAATATAAATATAAATATAAATATAAATTGAAATTGAAATATTCATATAAATATTACCTGTAGTGCCGCCCAAACACCTAACTTGAGCTCATACGGCACCTCCTTCCAACTCATAAACCCCGGGCCGATGACCGTCTTTAGCAGCTCGAGGGATCTCGCTAAAAGCTCCGACTTGTTTTCGACGGTAATCCCAAATTTTCCATATTTGGGGAGCCTAGGGGCGGAGGAGCCCTCGTCGCCTCCGCTACCACCGAACCCAGACGACGACATCATCATAAACAACATCATCATCTTCGCCCTAACATCTAAAGGAGACATTTTTGCTGTAAAAAAAATGTTATTAGTACAGATAAAAAAAATGTTATTAGTACAGATAAAAATTTTGTAATATTATGTTTTTTCCAAATATTTAAAGAGTTATTAAATGGGTGCCCCACCCCTGCCCCCTCCCCCCGCCACACACACACACACACCTACGCACACACACACACACACACCCCACCCCACACACACACACACCCCACCCCTAACCACCCGACAAGTTAATTAGAATATTTGTAGGACTGAAATTGATTTAGATTATGCCTATCTATGTAACTCTAAAACCTAATTGTGATTAAAATCTGATTTATATGGATTAATTCTATTACATTTATAATTTAACTAATAGAGTTGAATTTTAATATTAATCCTTTGGTTTATTTAACTAACTCTGGTTTGGTTTATTTCTAGTTGAATCTGAGTTATAATTTTTAGATTATGTATAGGAATTCAATTTTAATATTAATCCTTCATAAATCCCTTGAATACATGCATAAATTAGTAGAGATTGAAATTAAATTGCTTGAGATTGAATTTCTATGTTTCGGGGTCATTATTTGAAAATACTTAATTACCCTTTGAAAACCTTTCATAACACACCTATGTATTAAATATGGGTTAGACCTCTTAGCTTGCTCAACCACCCATTTACACACTTACTTTACCTTTTATTTACATTATGGATATTAATCAATTCACACGTTTTTTGTCCACTTCAACCTTTACTGAAACATTTATTAATTCATTCAAGTTAGGTAAAACCACGCAAGTATCTAATACAAATATTATCATTCAACAAATTAAGTCCCATAATTTTTGCACATATCACAACCCGTAGTCTTTTAACATTCAACGATACCAATTACTAAACAATTCTACTATCTACGATAAATACCAATATTTTTCAACACTGTATCCCCCAATAGTAACAATGAATTAACATATAATTTTCAACTCCAACAACATATGCTTCAACTTAACCCAATCTTCCCAATAATACCAACTAATCAACACCCAACATCCAAATCCAACAACATAGGTCTAGAACCAAAGTTTGTACATAATAATTTATAGTCTCCAAGAAAGTACCATTTTTATTCATAATATTTACGATTATCAGTTTCTCGTGTATTAGCCAAATTTCCAAGATTTCAATTGTAGCATAACACATTAATTTATTGTAATCATACACATTATAATGAGTATACAATTTGATTTTTGTAATCATTTCTTAGGCCTTCTTATTCTCTAAGGATTTCAAAGTTAATATAAAAAAATACCCCCTGCCCACACACACACACACACCACCCCACCCTGCCCCACCCCCTGCCCCCCTCCACCACCCCTCCCCCACCCCGCCCCACCCCACCCCACCCCTCCCCCACCCTGCCCCACCCCGCCCCACCCCCGCCCCCACCCTGGCCCACCCCGCCCCACCCCCCCCACACACACACACATACACACATATATATATACACATACCCCCCACCCCTCCCCCACACTGCCCCACCCCGCCCCACCCCCTGCCCCCCTCCACCACCCCCTACCCCCATCCCGCCCCACCCCCCACACACGCACACACATACACACATATATATATACACATACACACATAAATATACAAACAAATATATATATATAAATGGAAGAGAGAGAGAGAGAGAAATTGGACCTGAGAGAGAGAGAGAAAGAGGGAGGGAAGGGCGCGGGAGGGAAAAAAGAAGGGGGGGTAGGGTTTTTGCTGGAAAAGTTATCACGGTCGTGTCAAGGTCTTTGACCGTGACACGACTTGTCACGGTCATTGACCGTGACACGACCGTGACAAATTGAATTGTCACTGGCTTGTCACGGTCAATGACCGTGACATAAAACGCGTGTTTTTTTGTCACGGTCAATGACCTTGACAAGGCTGGCCGACTGAAAGGTGACAATTTGCCCATTTTGGTGTAGTGAATATTTGATGAGCCATCATCTGAATCAATAAATGGTGGATGGATAAGTCTCAACATGTGCTCTATCCCCATGGCTATGTTTACACTTATTAATATCATCCTAAACATCTACATTATCATCTATATCATCATCTATATCATGAACATCATCCACTGCATCCTCTACATGTATAACCTCCTCGGGCATGTCTGAGCTCACACCAAGTGATAAAGCATGTAACTCTTCCCAACGATTCCTCTAGAAAGAAATAACTGGCTTCCTCTTCGAATGGGAATAAAATATCATATTGTTCATGTTTTAACTTGCATTAAAACAAAATATAGACTACAAATAAATCATTTACATAAATGAAGAAGTAACATTGATCATAAATTATAAGTATATAATATAGAGTATAACTAACTCATTTCCATAAATAAAGTTATATAAGATATAGAATAAATAACTCATTTACATAAATGAAGGACTAACATTGATCATAAATGAAGAACTAACATTGATCATAAATAAAAGGAATTTATGATCATAACATTGATCATAACTGCCTCATTTACATATGTGAATAATTAACATTGGTCATAAATAAATGCACAGATCATAGATGAAGGGACATTATGTAATATATAGAATACATAAATAAATTCCATATATGAAGAAGTAACATTGATTCGGGGCATAGAGGTTGAGTTAATAAACTAAATTTGTTTGAAACATAAAGAAAATGTAATACCCCGTACTTTTGGCTATATTTATTTTTGGGATTAATGAGTATGTAATACCCCGTACTTTTGGCTATATTTATTTTTGGGATTAATTAATTAAATGTGAATTAATTGGAAATTAATCCGGGTAAAATACTAGCGAGTTGTGAGTTGGTATTGAACTATATTGAGTATATATGATGTTATATGAATATTGAATTATGAAATTTGTCGTGAGATTGATATACGACAATTTGATCATTTTATTGGGACGCGTGTGATAGTTGCGTCAGCATATAATTATTTTATTATAAAAGTGAATTTAAATTCTATAAACTGTATGGTCATTTTGAGTGCGCCAATGCGTCCGGAAGGGTCGAGATAGTCAGAAAACACTAGCCGGGGGTGTAGTTTGGGTCCCGGGGTATTTTTATGCCATACCGGCAATATAAAGGGTATTTTGGTAATTTCGTATTTTTAGGAATTAAAAATGACGAAAATTAGAGAATTAAATCTGATTGGGAATAGACCCACTAAACCCACTAACCAACCCATATTAACCCATTAAGCTACGGAGGTTATCATTTAGGTTTCCAACTTTCCCAAAGAAAACCCTAGCCACCATAGCCACCTTTGGAGAAGATAGCTTGGAGAGGGAGAGAAAGAGAAGGAATTCTGCAGAAATCTTCACCAAACCAACACCAAATTCAGAGACAATAAAGGCAAGTGATTTACTTACATTTAAATTCAGAGAATGTTCTTCCCATGTTAGAAAATTGAAGAATTCCAATTGTTCTTGAAAGATGAATGAAAACCCATGTTAATTGGATTTAGAAATTGAATATTGAGGACAAATTACATGTAGAATTACATAGAGATGATTATTCTGGTATTAATGTATGTTGGATGTAACAAAAACGGATTTAGAATGGACTAATTGATGATTTCAAATTCTAGGGTTTATGTTCTTGAATAATTGGGGAAAAATTGTAGAGATTTGTATATTGATTGATGTTAGAGTGATTTAATCCTTTAAAACGTGTTAGGAGGTGACTATAATATGTTTAAGATTGATTAGAGACCTTAAAACAATGGTTGGGACTAAGTTTGGAGGAGATTTGAGGAGTAAAAATGGTGAAAAACGAGATTAAGACAAATCTGGGACGAAACTGGTAGGTCGTTAGAAGCTCCTCCCCAGGTTGTTCGAACGAACTTGTTAGAACGAGCTTCTTACGAATTGACCAGTCGCTTCTAACGAAAGGGAACTTCGTTCGATAACTTCTTTCGAACGAGATCTCGTTAGAAGGTACAGTTCGTTCGAACGAACTGGATCTCGTTCGAACAGTCTCGTTCGAACGAGACTTCTAATGAGCTGACAGTTTGATCTCGTTCGAACGAGACTTCTAACGAGCTGGCAGCTTGGGCCTTTTGGGCCTGTTTTGATTTTTGGAGTCCCGTAAACTTGTTCGAGGGTAGAGTTAACATTCCTTTGATGATGTATTGTTAGATTTAAGACTTTTGGGTTATTATGAGGAGTAAATTGTATACAAGTGATTTAAATCAATGAACCGTTTGGGTTGAGACGTGAGTGTCTACTACGACGTGAGAATAAATTATGGCACGTGTAATTATGGACCGGGATTATATAAGTTGTATATATATTATATATTGGTACTAGAATGAGAATAGTACTACGATTAAACTACGGGATTACTAAGACGTGTGTTTACTTAGTATTGATATATGAATTGTGTGTATGACATACCTACCATACTTACTATCACGGGAGGTTTGCGTTCCCTTAGGGCCCTCTAATCCTTGTGTTGCCCGGATTTAGACTGGTTACCTTGATGAACATAGGTCATAGAAAGACTTATTGGGATATTAATAAGTCCGCTGATCGTGGGAGCGTAGGTATGTGCGTGACCCATGTGATGTGATTGTGTTCGCCTCCATTATTTGTGATGTTGTTATTTGTGAACTATTCCTGAGAGATTCGGAATATGTAATCCTTATGTACGTGATGTACCGGGATAAATAGCAGAGTATGTGTGCACCGCAGCTTAGTTCTCGGGGTTCTTGTATTGTATATTTATGATGTGAATAATATACACTTAATTAATGGGAACCTTCATGTTAATGTTGTGTATATAATTACGGTATTGTTTCGAGAAAAACATAACGAGTTACTGATAGTGAAATATATTGCATATTGAGCATCTGATTTTACATTAAGCCCCTATTTAATTACGAGCGTTATAATGTTAATAGAACCAAGTAAAAAGGGTAGGACCTATGGCAGTCTAGCTAGATATGATGTCACTTAGCTAGTGGTTTGGGTCGTTGTAGATGGGTACTTACGTTAGGAGTGCACAGTTAGACGAGAGGTGAGAATATCATGTAAGTGCACGTCCTAACATGTACTTTGCATTTAATGTTTTAAATGTTTTTAAAGCACTTGTAGGTTTTTAAAATATCTCCACATTCAGGCTCTGACCCGTTTGCTTTCAAATCTATTTTTCTTGTAAAATCATTTTAGGTGCCCAGCCACAAGGACACCATGCATAGGATACTCATTCAGGTGATGAGCTGTAGCTGTTTGTGAAAGCTACAGGGATTTTCTTGTAGACGCTTCTATCATTTGTATTCCAGAGTCATTATCTATCAGTTGTAGGGCATGTTGCCCATTTCTATTAGAGACATCTTTCCATTACAGTTTTCAGACTTTGGCATGTATTGTTTTAGTATTCGGTTTACTTATTTCAGTTGTGGGATTGTAGTGAGGAGTTTTTCCTCCAGACTTTATTTACATTATGTGATGGTTACTCTATTTACTTCTTTATGGTGAATGGTGTTATTATTCTTCATTGTCCTTGTTGCATGTTAATCAGACTTAAATTAAAATTTGACAACTTACTTTTTAAATACTAGGTGGTTAGTAATCATAAAAATGTTTTCGACAGTGATGCTATTAACTGAACCAACTTGGCATTTTGAATTAATTTAATAAAGGAGTAGCTACCCGGTATTTAATTAGTCGGGGTGTCTCAGAAAAATAAATGAATATTTGGGGCAAATATCACGAATGAGGCATTTGCATAAAGCCTACCTTGGTTCATTGTAAAGGCAATGAAACTAGCTAAGTTTACTTAGGGAAAAAGCAACAATTGAACCTTTGAATATATACCTAGCTTGGTTCTTTGTAAATGGAGAGAAACTAACTAAGTTTACTATGGACAAAAGTAACGAATGGAATCCAATGTCATTTTTTCACACCTTAATTTGGTTCAGGGTAAATATAACAGATCTTTAGGGACGAAAGCATATCGAGTATGGGGCAGGTTTGTCAAAACCCAAACCGACCCCGCGAAAAAAATTTACCCGCCCTGCCCCATGACGGACTTATTTTAACCTGTCGTGAACTCGATTCAATGTAAACCTTTTAATCCACCCCTCCCAACCCTGTTTACATTACATGGGTCAAAAACCTACTCGAGGTTGGTTAAAACCCACATTCTAACCTGGTAGGATTTGTTTACTTATATATATATATATATATATATATATATATATATATATATATATATATATATATATATATATATATATATACACTAGGGTATGACCGTGCCTGAAGGCACGATGCAAATTTTGGAAAGTGTACGTCGTTAGTTGGACCATACGTCGTATTTAGTTCGCAACAATAATAATAGTCATCTTGGACCTCGTGTAAACATCATAATTTAAGTGAAAAAAATTAAACACAAATAAGTGTAAATAATAAATGTTTTGTACAATATAAGCGTAAATTTTCAAACTGTTGAATCATGTAAATTTAAGTAGTAGTGTTTTTTTACAACGCATGTGTGAAGAGTTTAAAAAATTTGGGCAAAATTTCCTTTGATTATAGGATTATCCACTATGTTTACAAATAATAACAACAATAGTATTATCAATTTAACTCAACTTGTTGAAATACAACGAATAAATCAATCAACAAATAAAATTTAGGCAAAGTTCCCTTTGTGTAAAGGATTATCCAACATGTTTAAGAAATAAAAAAAAAATACTCCAACGTTACTAATACATTAGTAACCAATTACACCATGCCGCTTGTATCGCCCACGTCACTTCTTTCTCGTTCATCTCCACAAAATGCTTATACCAAAAATAAATCTCCATTTCTCCTGAAACATGAGAAAATTTTACATCAAATTATATATAAATTACAATTACGGTGCTATGAAAGTATATATTGAACAAATAGTAATACAATAATTCAAAACATCGGTTCGAAACACAACTTTCATGAAACCTTCCCAACCTTCTACCTCCATTTCAACCCCTCTAATGCCATCAAACCAACATTTCAACTTTTGTCGTACAACCCGGAATTTGATCCAAACTTTCAACACTAACTTTTCCCTAACAATTCATGTGTGTTTATATTTTGAAATATAACCCCTTAGGCAAAATTTTGATTTTTAAGACTTTGTTGAACTTTGAAAGACTATATTTCGAATTTAATGGACTCAGATCTCACATTTTTGCACTAATTGATATTGTGGTGCACCGGTTCCTCCAATAAGGACAAAAAAACTCATTTAGGCTCCCTCACTGTTGAATTTAAATTGTCCTACAAAGAGAGGGAAGTAGTAGAAAGTTAAAGATTTGGGACATTATAGCCTTGGACTTGGGGCCAAGGGTGTTAAATTGTGGATTACATTGTTCATTTGTGGATTTACACTATTGTTTCTATTGACATTCTTCATGATATTGTTAAAATAAATTCCTAGTTTTAATAGCATTCTGGTTCTTCAAGGACATTATTTAAATACTTCTTAAAACTTGTCATTTGAATTAAAATTTCTGGAAAACAATATGGTGCTCGTTTCCAATATACACGAAAAACATACAAAGACACGAAGACAAAATCCAAAAAAAAAGATCCATTGAAATCACAGCCATCACAACTCCTTTGAAGAATCATAAAAGAATGCAACAGATCTATAGCAGATATGGAAGGCGATGAGAAGCTTACGAACGTTATATTAATTGAAGATGTTGATAAATATATCTTATCAATAAGCCTGGAGGAAGCCAAATTTTTCCCTGATATTCCAATTCATTGATTTCTATGGCGAGAGGATGTCATCTTGGACTTCAACGAACAATTCAAGCTAGGTAGAGAAAACCATCGACTTGGAAGCACTGCCAAATTCTATCTTAAGTGATTTCTGAAGGCTTCACGGTGTTTTAACCAAATAAGAAAATAGCCCAAGAAGTTTCAATTTGGAATATCTTTTAGGGAGCTCAAATGAAATTTCCAAGAGGACTAATATGGTGAAATTTCTTCGCAATGCTACCTTACTTTGTTTAGCTGTATCTTCACATAACTACATTTTGGAAGAAGCCACACTTGTTGCTGAAGATCTATCAAATACAAAGACGGATTCTTGTAGCTACGCAATCAGACCATGTAGAGCTTTAATAAAGATCCTATTGCGCAGGGTTTGCAGATTTATCCTTCCTGCCCAAAACTTTACAATGCTCTTGTTGAAATCAACCATCTTCATACTGAACCCAATAAATTGAGGTTGATTTTTTATGAGTATCACCTAAGAGATAGAAATTAAATTAGGCATATAACCAAGTATCTCACATTAAAGTTACAACTATTAAAACGTAAAATGATTACGATAGTTAACTTACCTAGCCTGTGGTGTTACTTTTCTATTGTATCTATGCATGATTCTAATTATTATTTTATCCAAATCTTATCAAAAGTAATACCCATAATTGCCAATAAATAATACCCTCATAAACGGACGATTTGAGGCTTTTCGAAGAATTCGGTCCAATAATAATTTCTTATAATTCAAGAACCAACACTCAATATAATATTGTTGTTTTAAAATTATGGTTAAGGCAGAATATTCATACGCTAGTGTATGTAAATATATATGTTGGGTACTGAATTTTTTTCTTTCATGCAAAGGAGCACATACCCAAATGCGAAGGATCTCATAACTCTAAAGGCAGGTCTGTTTTTTAATAGCAAATATAGGAACCCCCCACGTTCTGTTAGCTTAGGATGGAAATCCGAGGTGGGTGGAAAATCACGGATGACTCTCGGAGGTTGGTAAAAAAAGTTGGTTCATCGGAGTCAATGGTGTTCCCACTTTGTACCTCAAAGGATACCCGAAGGGTGTTATTTTATGAATTTTTAGGATAATTTCCAAATTATTTCATAAATATAGAAGTGGAAAAAGTTTGAAGTGTGTTGTTACTTGTCTTATTTATAACTATTTAGAGTTATAGATACAATAAAAAAAATGGATTCAATCAATATTTTGTCCATACAATTACGAAAATGAAAGAAAGGGAAAAACAAAATAATAAAAAGTAGCAGATTTAAATGAAATTACCACACCACTAGTGTCCATGTGACTGATATCAGTAGTAACACATTGGACTGCCCAATGCCTCCAGCTGCACCTAATATCACCACTTTTAATCCATTATTAAACAATTAATTGACGCTCTTTTCACTGAACAGGACCAAAACTCTCAGATCGGTGTTGCTTTATGCTTGTCGTCAACAATCAATGTATCACCGGATCATCAGCGATCTATAGTGCCATCACCTCCATATTATTAACACAAAAAATAATAATTAATCAAGAATCAATAACAAAATCCACTAAAATCATGCTTCAATCCAAAAAATATGAGAAAACAATTTGAAACCCCGATCGTAACTGAGTAGTGAAAATTAACTGATATTATAATTGAGTAGTGAAAAATTGAAAAATGCACTAATGTTATAACTGAGTAGTGAAAATTAACTGAGTAGTTTGGACATATGCTTTGGAAAAATAGATAATTTCACGCGTGTTCCTTATTAGACAGATGCTATATAACTGAGTAGTACACATGAGTAGTGATAATTCATGTGTTACTTATTAGATAGGTTGCTTGGTATGCAAAGCATTATCTGTTATATAGAAATGCAGCTCAAGAAGTATGCCATACATATCGAGTTTTCAAAATCATCATAAACTCAACAAAAAAACATAAGCAAAAGCCCTCTAACAATGCATAGGTTATGCTAACAGTCCACTTTTATGTACAGAGAGTGCCAATTAAATGTTTGTGCATTATTTTTCGTATTGAATCATTTTTCATCTGAAGGTTAAGCGAGATGTATCAAGATATCATTTGAACTAAAGTCTGCATAATGAATATAATAATGAAAGATGATGATAGAGTCATATTAATGGGCTAAACTTCCACAAACACACGCACTTCAAGAAAAGAACAGAAAAAACCCCTTTAGACCATCAACAGTTCTAAAAAAAATCATAAACTTTACCAGCTTTATCAGTCATAATTGGGTAATCAATTGGTCTGTTGTAGATATCAATACACTTAAAAAATTCTGCTAAAGGTTTCGAGCATTATTTTCGAGCCTTGCTTTATCCCCCCTTTGATCCCTTATCTATAGGCAGTTAGATTAGTGAGGACTTCATTCGCAGATTCAACATTGCTAATAGTATAACCTGATCCCACCATTTTCTCCTCACTATAGGGCTCCTCAATCGAGATCCTTCCCAATATAGAATCGATCTTCTTGTTAAATGGAGAAGCTCTCATCTTCCTCACTTTCTTCTCAAGTGATATCCCCGAGTTCTCTACCGGTTGAAACAATAATGAAGATGTAGAATAGGCTATTGAAATCACTTTCATACCTAAGTCACCAAAAGAACAAAAGGTCATTTTAGAATTTTTAAAAAAAAATTGAAACTTCATAAACATATCACGTCCATTAAAAAAAAATCTTAGCTCAAAAAGAAATATCAAAATCTTTAGTACTATTTTTATGGCAAAACAACGCCATATATTTCTTACCTAAGTGCGTCTACAAAGTGTTGGAAGTACTGCCCATGTTTTTCACCTTTTAGATGCATTTAATGATGAGGAGAGAAAATTATTCTCAAATGCGTCTAATGGTGAAAAAAGTAGTCATTGCTTCAAGTCCTTATATAGATCATTAAAGGAGGATTTTTAAATATATATGGATAAAGAAACCAACATGTAAGAAATGTCACTTTACAACTGCATCTTCATTGTTGTTCGTGTCATTGTTTCTCTCTGGCAAAGTTCCTAGGTCAATGCGAGCTTCTTTCTCTACTTGGGAGACGGAAGAATTGGATGAATCATTTTGACAGTGCTGGCCATCATCAGCATTATTGTTTGTGTTCAAAGATTCTCCTTTCTCAGCTTGGGAGTTCGAAGTAGAAGAATCAACTGATTTGTCATTTTCATTTAAAGATTCACTATCTTCTTGTCCTCCCATTTCAGAATTATTAGTCAACTTCTTGTTCTAGTATCTGTCATGATCTTCATTCCCAGTCAAAATAGATCATATATTAGGTTCTAATCAGCATTTTATTCTTTCTAAAAAATATAAATAAATTTATAAAAGTGAGTCCAACGCAAATACATCATATATTATGAAACATAACATCGTTGTTTATGCAACAAATGACAATACCGTCAAAATAAATTTCATTTTTTCTCTTTCAAGCAAAATATAAGGTTAAATGTCCGTGACAGTTATTGGATTCATTGCATTCACCACTAAAAAATTAAATAGGATACTTTCAAACCTTAAACAAATAGACAAAAATAACTTTTTGTTTCTTTACAAAATCATTTGTTTCATAATTCCTCATATTAGAATTTGTAACTGATCAAGAAAATTAATCCATTATTCTTACTTACTCTCCAATTGGTAAGCCAGACGTGATTGACAAAATTTAAGTAACTTTCCTGCAATGATAAAGAAAATAACAACAGAAGTAATTAGAGTAAACAATTAGGTGGGCACTATAAAATGAATGCGTAATGTTTACAATAGAAGACCATTTAATGTTGAGATGTTAGCAACATAAGAAGAAATTCAGGAACCTTACAAATGACCCATAGGTTGGAAAATTGCACAACACAAACAAAGCAAAGAGTTCATTCAAATATATCAAATTCAATAAATAGATCAATACAATTAACACCAGTATATTCATCCCAAATAGAATCTCAAACAGACCCTCATTCACCATCCATTATCAAATTTTGAAAAGGGAAATATATATAGGAGGATATTGGGGGAAAAATTAAAAAATTACTTTAACTTGGCAAAAATATTCATGAGTGTACCTGAGTAAGCCATAGCATTCCAAACAGTGTACAATACTTTATCTCGGCAAAAAAATCACCTCCTTTGTTACTCAATACATTAATTAATAAAAAAAATAAAAATAAAAACAATTCAAGAAAAGGCACAATACTTTAGATCAGCGAAACTGCAAATCCAAAAGTGTACCTGAGTAGACCATAGGCATGCCCAAATAGTTCATCCACAAAATTTTGTTGAACTAATTCATCTTTTATACAGTTCCTGAAATGAAAACTAATTGAAGTCGATGCTATAAAGAAAATCATACCAAGTTATACTCACAAATAACAAATGTGTAAACCCAAAATTAGATAGAGAGAGATGAACAACATTTTGTATGCATAAACCCACCCAAAACCTAGACGAAAAAATACAAAATAAAGTTCAAAACATAAACTTAAAATAAACTTCAACAAACCTTAATATGAGAGAGAGAGAGAGAGAGAGAGAGAGAGAGAGAGAGAGAGAGAGTAAAACGATACAAAAAATTTGAAGGAAACTCTGATGGTCATGTTGGCTAGCTGAGCTCACGTTAACAAATGCAGATAAAGCCCCTTTTGTGCGGTAGAACTGAGGCATCAATGCTGAGAGGGGGCAATTTCGAGAGACATAGTGTGAGATGGAGATGGGTGGCCGGAGGTTTGGTGGTGGGAGATTTAGGTTATTGGTGATGTGGTATGAGGTTTAAGACCTATGATGTTGGCCGGTCGGATGTGTATTTTCTTCAAATACAAAGCTTCCATCAAAATAGGATGGGGGAAAAGGGTTTTGATTCAAAAGTAGTGTGTTTCACACTACAGTAAGAGTAACAAAAAGTGACATCAAAATGCTAAAATACTATTATACCCCTATTTTTGAATTTTGAAGAGAAGGGGATAAAATTGAAGTGTGTTAAAAGAGGGGCGAATCTAAAATTTTCAAGGGCAAAAAGGGTAGTGCAAAAAAAAACTCATATAGATGACATCATATGCTAAACTTATGACATACATAAGTTTTGTAACTTATTATATATATATATATATATATATATATATATATATATATATATATATATATATATATATATATATAAGGTTTTTATGTAAATAATATATCAAAAAAGTGTATTTATGTAAATATAAGAAATAAACGGGGACGGGAATATTATGCTTATATATACTTAACCTAAAATCTTCCTATTTAATTAATGGTTTTTTTTAAATCCATACTCGCCCTTAATATTTTAAACAACGTTTTAACCCACCCCATTAGGGTGGGGAGGGAAGCCAATGGGTCGGGTTAAATTTCCATCCCTACGAAGGTTGGGTGTTTACTCGGGGTCAGAATACCGAACCATTAGGTTATCAAGTAGGCTTTCGTACGTAAGAGTTTATTGATTATGGGGTGTATTCTCAACCCATAGGGGGTATTAAACGTTATTCGCAACAAAAACTAACACATTATTGTTGTTCAATATGTTTTTCATAGGTTTAAGATATTTTTCACGGGTTTAACATGTTTTTCATAGGTTTGACAAAGTATGTTAAATATATTTATATTATAAAGAACAATATATCAATTAATGTTTATTTATATGTTTTGGTGACTACCAACTTGCTTGCATGGTGTTGTATGATGATTTCATGAAGATCTTAGAAGTTTAAAAGTTAAGAGGTTTAGAGAGAAAGAGGGAAAGTACAAAAATGAAATTTTCTAACTTTGATTTGTTGGGTTCCCTTTGGCGGTGTTATGAAGTTTGAAGTGTAATTGTGTGATATTATGTAGCTATTTTTTCTTTTGTAATTATGGAGTAAAACTTGGGGTGGTCTTAGGACCCACCATGAAAATTTTAATTCAAATTATTTATACCATGTGGTTGCCCTTAATAATAGCACCTTATTTTTTTTTGTAGTATTGTGTTTTGGGTTACGGTGATATAATGGTCAATCATATTATCTATATCTGAATCCAATCATATTTCAAAATATTAAATTATAGTCAAATTTGAATAGAGAGAGCCTTAATTCTACTTTGTGGTTCGAACAATTTTTACCAAAAAGCAATCTTAGATCGCGACCTAGCATTTTTTTATTTAATTTGAGTACCTAGGAATAATTTCTTTTTTCATACTCAATTAATTAAGAGTGAAAAGACTTTGTGGATTTAAAGAAGGGTGTTGAGTTTTTATTCCCATAATGCTGAGCATCGCCCCAGTTTTTCATGTGGTGACCATTTATGATATTTGAACATAAACCTCAATCATAATTTAACAAACCCCCTTCACGCCAACCATACAACCTTTAAATCCATCACTTTATCGTGGTAAGAAAGCTTCACAAGCTCTTTCTATCTCCTCCCTCCCTCCCCCCCACCATAATCATGTCGCCTTAATACTAGTTTAACAAAAAAACCTAATCTCAAACTCTCACACCACCACTTTGTCGGAGATGATGCTCCACTAACCCCCAACCTAAATATTTTAATGCAATCATTTTTAACCACATATTCGCTGGTGGTTCTTGTTGTGTTTATGTATTAGGGATCGATCTTGTTCACGGGTATAATACTAAATAGATTCTAAAAGATTACATTTAAGATAATTACTCCAATCTTTATATAGATAAATTTTCTGTGTAAAAATATTTGTCATACAAATCTTACTAAATGATGATTAAAAAACTATTTTTCCATTGAGTTATCATGTCGAAATTTGTCATTACCTTATCTCCCTTTGATTACACATTGACTTTAACAAAACCTTATTATCCCAAGAAGCTATCAATAAAAACATCACATTACAATTTTGAAATTAGAAATTAAAGGATAATGACTTCGGGCAATAGAACATATGGGTGTGAAGGCAGTTTTAACCATCGAGAACGGTGAAGCGGGCATTGACTGGCATCAATGGTTCCTAAAAAAAGAGGTATGTCTTGTAATGGGATCCACTCGCACCATTAATTTAAGTTTCACAATTTATTTATGAGAGACGAATACAGGGGAATTTTCTGACCCATACAAATGTCAAAGTTATTTTTTGACATCTCGATATTAGATGTGGATAATAAATTTTTGGTCCTGAATAAAAAGGATCGTATGAGTTGTCATTATGGAAAAAAAAGTATCTAAGGAGTTGAAAATAAACTTATAGTGTTTAATTGTCATGAGCACAATGTATACTCATATATTGTATTAGATAATTGTTGTTAGTTGGCTTTATTGTTGCTGGACAAAAAGGTCTAGCTTTGTATTTGTGTCTTGAAGATTTTTGGCATGACTACCTACATCATCATACTGGACAACTCCGTTGTACGGATGCACATATCTCGAGGTATTGGTAATTTGTGTTTTCTTTATATTGTGTCGTCATTGGATAATTGTTAAAAGTGAGGGAAAATATTTTTTGTTGTTCTAGATGTGTGAGATGGTTTCATATGAAGATGTTGTTGGAAAATTGGATTTGAATTGGGTTTTAAAAAGCTGTCCAGAATTTTCTGGACAGAATTTTGAGCAACTTTGAGCTCAAATTTAGGTGGAACCCACACTACGAAAATCGTGGGACCATATACGAACGCGTTCACCTATGCAAGGAGATTAAGGTAGTATATTCATACGTCCAATTTTAATAAGTTATGAATGATAAATATGTCCCCAAAGTGACTCACAAAGTAATGAAAGTTAATGAATTGGGTGTGTTTTAACTCTTGTCCCACATTGGAAGAGTAGTAGAAATTTGATGAGTTAATAACACCCCAAGTATGGACTAAGTCTTGGATGCCTTGGGGTATCCCAACTCTTTAAAGGGGAAATGAGCTAAGCTATGCACGGGTTGACTTTCGATCAAAAGCCCACACGCGCGCGTCCGTCCGGCTCGGGCTTAGGCTTATACATTTTTGGGCCGAATTTATTTAACTTTCTGAGCTTTAATTATTAATTAATTACAAAATTCGGTTCGGTTCGGGCTCGAAATCGGGCTTAGGCTTAGGCTTATAAAAATCTCCTACATTTTTTGGCTGAATTTATTTAACTTTCTGGGATTTAATTATTAATTAATTACGAAATTAATTAATAAACTGGTGACAGTTATTGCCAACAGTCAATGGTTAATTTCGTTTAACTGATTAACTGTTTTTGAAAATATAAACTTTTGTACTGCTACTGCATACATTCCTGGATATCATTCTTTGGTCTGGTTGAGTGTAAACACAGAATTGTGTTCGAAGAAATTAATCATTGTTGTACTGCTTGATTAATCTGGAAATCCGTTCTATCTTGGGAGACAATTATTCATTATCTTTGGCACCTTGTGGAGGGAATAAATTTATCTTAAGGAGACAGTTCTAAATAGGGCTCGGATTACTTTTTCTATTCTAATATTATTTCGGCAAATACAAGTAAATATTTCATTTCTGTAATTTCATTTTATTTCTGTAATCATATTATTATTAATAATTCTGTACTTTTGTATTTATTTAATAGTAGACGTTACAATCTTAAGACAAATTTATAAAGTTCTACTGTTTTTTAGTGTACATAATTTTATTTTTTATTACAGAAATTTATTTGTTGGAAATAAATCTGTTTTGACAGAATAAAATGAATTAATTAAATGCTTTATTGTAGAAATTAGTAAAACAGTTTTGATATAGAAATTAATTTCTATACTGTTTTTATATTCTGTTTTAGAAAATAAAATTTTATTTGTGTATTCTAGTTAAAATCTGTTTATGGAAAAATTTTAATCTTTAAATTATAATTCGGTTTTGTACAGAATTCTTTTTATTATTAAAAATTCGTTCTGAATTTTATTTGAAATTCTTTTGGAATTCATTTATTGTGGATTATATTTGGAGGAAATTGGTGCACAGAATTTTGTATTCTGTTTTGGTTAATTCATTATATATGAATTTTATCATTGATAAAAATTCTATTTTTGTAACATAAATGGAATCGCAAAGTACGAACACTACTCCTACGAAAATGATTGTCACCAACACAAATGTGACTGCACCCGTATCTATGTCACATGGGGAGAAACCGGAAAAGTTCATTGGGGCTGACTTCAAACATTGGCAAGGACAAATGTACTTCTATCTCACTACCTGCCAACTGGGCAGGTTTGTATATGAAGATTGCCCCTCTATTCAAGAGGGAGATGACGCTGAAAAGGTTGCTGCTGTCGATGCTTGGAAGAATTTGGACTACCTATGCCGGAATTATATTCTGGCTTACTTGGACAAGACATTGTACCATGTCTACTGCACGATCAAAACATCCAAGGAATTATGGAATTCTTTGGAAAAGAAGTATAAAACTGAAGATGCTGGGATGAAGAAATTTATCGTTGGGCGTTTTCTGGACTTCAAAATGGTTGATTCTAAATCTGTGATCTCGCAAGTGCAAGAATTCCAAGTGATCCTCCACGAAATTCATGCTGAAGGAATGTTAATTAGTGAAACTTTCCAAGTTGCTGCAATTGTTGAAAAGTCACCACCATCTTGGACTTTGCTAAAAAACTATCTCAAGCACAAGCGAAAGGAGATGAATGTGGAGGAGTTGGTGGTCAGGCTGAGAATCGAAGAAGACAACCGTGAGTTTCAAAAGAAAAGTGGAAAGAATCCAATGGAAACGAAGGTCCATGTTGTTGAAGGTCCCAAGAAGAACAAACGAAAGTATGATGGGGAAGGCACTTCAAAACAAAACAAAAAAAAGTTCAAAGGCAAATGTTACAATTGTGGTAAACCTGGACACCGTTCAAGCGAGTGTCGTAAGCCTAAGAAGAAAAATAAAAATATCTCTCAAGCAAATGTAACTGAGGGTCAGAATATCGCCAATGATTTGGAGGATATGAATCTCTCTGCCGTGGTCTCTGAATGTAACTTGGTTGGAAATACCAAGGAATGGTGGGTGGATACTGGAGCCACACGACACATTTGTGCAAACAAATGGATGTTCACCACCTATAAGCCTTTGGAAAATGAAGAAAATCTCTTTATGGGAAATTCTTCCACTTCGAAGGTGGTGGGACAAGGAAAGATAACTCTGAAAATGACTTCTGGAAAGGAACTTACTCTCAACAATGTTCTTCACGTGCCTGATATCCGAAAGAATCTGATTTCTGGATCTCTCCTTACTAAAAATGGTTTCAAGCTTGTGTTTGTGTCTGATCGCTTTGTGTAGTCTAAAAATGACATGTATGTAGGAAAGGGCTACTGTGACACCCCGACTAATTAAATACCGGGTAGCTACTCCTTTATAAAATTAATTCAAAATGCCAAGTTGGCTCAGTTAATAGCATCACTGTCGAAAACATTTTATTATTTCTAACCACCTAGTATTTAAAAAGCAAGTTGCCAAATTTTTTTAATTTAAGTCTGATTAACATGCAACAAGTGTAAAATGAAGAAATATATAACACCATTCACCATGCTGAAATAAAATGAATAACCATCACAATAGAGTAAATATAGTCTGGAGGAAAACTCCTCACTACAATCCCATAACTGAAATGAATAACTGAAACAAATACATGCTAAAGTCTGAAAACTGAAATGTAAAAGATGTCTCTAAAGGAATGGGCAACATGCCCTACAACTGATAGATAGTGACTCTGGAATCCAAAGAGATAGAAGCGTCTACATGCAAATCCCTGTAGCTTCCACAAGCAGCTACAGCTCGTCACCTGAATGAGTATCCTATGCTTGGTGTCCTTGTGGCTGGGCACCTAAAATGGTTTTACAAGAAAAAGAGATTTGAAAAGCAAACGGGTCAGAGCCCGAATGTGGAGTTATATTTTAAAAACCTGCAAGTGCTTTAAAAACATTTAAAACATTAAATGCAAAGTACATGTTAGGACGTGCACTCACATGATATTCTCACCTCTCGTCTAATTGTGCACTCCTAACGTAAGTACCCATCTATATCGTCCCATACTACTAGCTAACTGACAACATAACTAGCTAGACTGCCAAAGGTTCTACCCATATTACACGGTTCTATTAACATATAATGCTCGTAATTTAATAGAGGTTTAACGTAAACTCAGTTACTAAATATGCCATTGATATAACTATCAGTTAACTCATTATATATCTCGAAACAATACCGTAATATTTTTACAACATTAACATGAGGATTCCCATTAATATAATGTATATTATTCATATCATAAATATACAATACAAGCACCCCGCAATCTAAGCTGTAGTGCACACATACTCTGCTATCCATCCCGGTACATCACGTACATAAGGATTACATATTCCGAATCTCTCAGGAATAGTTTACCGATAACAACATCACAAATAATGGAGGCGAACACAGTCACCATCACATGGGTCACGCACATACCTACGCTCCCACGGTCAGCGGACTTATTAATATCACAATAAGTCTTTCTATGACCTATGTTCATCAAGGTACCAGTCTATATCCCCCCCGTAGGCACACAAGGATTAGAGGGTCCTAAGCGAACGCAAACCTCCTGTGATAGCAAGTATGGTAGGTATGTCATACACACAATCCATATACCAATACTAAGTAATCACACATCTTAGTAATACCGTATTTTAATCGTATTACATATTGCACTCTCGTACTAACTATAATTATCACAATTCGTAGTATTTCGGTTTGTAATTATACGCGCCATAATTCATCCTCACATCGTAGTAGACACTCACGTCTCAACCCAAATGGTTCATTGAATATAACTCTAGTGTATAATACTCCTCTCAATAACCCAAAAGTCCCAAATCTATCCTTACATCATCAACGAATGTTAACTCTACCCTCGAACCAGTTTCCGGGACTCCAAAAATCAAAACAGTCCAAAAAGGACGAAACTGTCAACTCGTTAGAAGTCTCGTTCGAACGAGACTTCGAACGAGTTTGGACTGTCAGGTCGTTAGAAGTCTCGTTCGAACGAGGCTGTCCGAACGAGATCCCAGTTCGTTCGAACGAACTGAACCTTCTAACGATATCTCGTTCGAACGAGATATCGAACGAAAATCCCTACTCGTTAAAAATGACTGGTCAACTCGTTAGAAGCTCGTTCGAACGAGTTCGTTCGAACGACCTGGGGGCTGCTTCTAACGAGCTACCAGTTTCGGCCCAGATTTTTCCCTAATTCGTTTTTCACCATTTTTACTCCTCAAATCTTCTCCAAAATACGTCCCAATGATTGAATTAAGATATCTAAACAATTCTAAACACAATATAACCACATCCTATCACGTTTTTATGGATTAACTCATCCTAATCATCCATCAAATTTGCAAATATTAAACTTTCCCCCAAATTATTCATGAACAAGAACCCTAATTTTCAAACCCTCAATTCATCAAATTAAATCCGTTTTTGTTTCACCCAATCATGTATAATCATCATATAATTTCGTCTCCATACTATTCTTCGTACAAATGGTCCTCAACAATCAAATTCTAAGTCCAATTAACATGGGTTTTCATTTATCTTCCAAGAACAATTTGTAAAACATCAATTTTCTAACATGGAAAGAACATCCTTTGAAATTAAACATAGTTAAACCACTTGCCTTGTTTGTCTCTGAATTTGGTGTGGATTCGGTGTAGAATTTCTGCAGAATTCCTCTCTCTCTCTCCTTCTCCAAGCTTTCTTCTCCAAAAGGCTATGGTGGCTTGGGTTTGCTTTGGGGGAACTTATGAAAACCTAATTTAATAAACCTCCGTAGCTTGTTGGGTTAATAAGGGTTGGTTGGGTCAATTCCTTATCAGATTACAACTCTCAATTTTCGTCACTTTTAATTACCCAAACATACCAAATTACTAAAATACCCTTTATGGTGCCGGTATGGCCTCAAAATACCCCGGTACCCAAATTATACCCCCGGCTAGTGTTTTCTGACTATCTCGACCCTTCCGGACGTGTTGGCGCACTCAAAACGACCATACGGATTATAGATTTTAAATTCACTTTTATTATCAAAATATTATACCGTGACGCGGCGGTCCCACGCATCTCAATAAAATTTCCAAATTGTCGTATATAAATCTCACGACAAATTTTATAATACCAAATACACATATAATCATATGTGCACACAATCAAATACCAATTCGCATCTCATTAGTATTTTTATCCCGGATTAATTTCCAATTAATACGCATTTAATTAATTAATCCACAAAATAAATATAGCCCAAAAGTACGGGGTATTACATACTTCCCCCCTAAAAACTGAATTTCGTCCCGAAATTCGAAACTAGAAAGTACCTGCTAAAAACAGCTCTGGATAACGCTCGCGCATCTCATCCTCGCGCTCCCATGTGGACTCCTCGACATTGTGATGTCGCCACTGAACACGCACTAACGGGACTATCTTTGACCCCAGTTTCCTCTCGCTTCGGTCCAAAATAGCAATTGGCCCCTCCTCGTAGGAGCTATCCGGCTGGAGACCGATGTCCTCCACAACAATGTGAGAATGAGCCAAATCATCTCTAAGGTATTTCCTCAGCGAGGAAATATGGAACACGTTGTGAATCCGATGCAAGTGCTCCGGTAGTCCAAGTCTATACGCAACCGGTCCGATCCGCTCAATAATAGGGAACGGCCCCACATACCTCGGTGCCAACTTCCCCTTCTTCCCGAATCGCATAATCCCCTTCATCGGAGATACCCTGAGCAAAACCTGGTCCCCCACTTGGAACTCTCTGAAAAACCTCTTCGCATCAGCATAACTCTTCTGCCTGTCTTGAGCTACCCGAATGCGACTCCGAATCAACTCAATCCTTGCCGAAGTATCCTGAATCACTTCTGGCCCAAGTAGTTTATTGTCCCCCACCTCCAACCAACATGCTGGGGAACGACAAGGCCTACCGTACAATGCCTCAAACGGAGCCATGCCAATAGTGAACTGATAGGAGTTGTTGTAAGCAAACTCCACCAGTGGAAGGTACTGCTCCCATCCACCCCCGAAGTCAATAATGCACATGCGTAGCATGTCTTCCAACATCTGATTGGTGCGCTCTGTCTGCCCATCGGTCTGCGGATGATAAGCCGTACTCAACCGCAATTCCGTGCCCATTGCCTCCTGGAAACTCTCCCAAAACCTCGAAACAAATATATTGTCTCTGTCAGACACGATATTTAGGGGCACACCATGAAGTCTCACAATCTCTTAAATGAAGAGTTGGGCATACTATCCCGTAGTGTAGTCAGTCCTTACGGGTAAGAAGTGAGCGACCTTGGACAACCTGTCCACGATTACCCATACGGAGTCGTGACCCCTCTGCGACGTAGGCAACCCCGTGACAAAATCCATGGATATGCTCTCCCACATCCACACCGGAACCTCCAACGGCTGTAGCAATCCTGCTGGTCTCTGATGATCCACTTTTATGAGCTGACAAGTGGCGCATTTCGAGACAAACTCAGCGATATCTCTCTTCATACCACCCCACCAATACTGTCGTCTCATGTCTTGGTACATTTTGTCCCCTCCGGGATGTATCGCGAACCGTGAGCCGTGCGACTCTGCCATAACATCGTGCCGCAATTCTTCCCCTTCCGGAACTACCAATCTCTTATTAAAGCGCAATCCCCCGTTTGAGCTAACGGTATAGGATTCGGCTCCCTCTGCAAGTAATCGAACTATCTGCTCCTGACAGAACGAGTCATTAGCCTGTGCCCGTACTACCTTTGTGACAATCTGCGGTGTAACGGTCATCACAGACATGAAAGATCGGGCCACTGCATCCTGGTGTCCCAATTCCTTCCACTTAGCTTTCCACACCTCTGCCACCTCATCTGCTGGCCTGCGGCTCAACGCGTCTGCTACCACGTTAGCCTTACCCGGGTGGTACTGGATGTCGAACTGGTAGTCCTTCACAAATTCGAGCCACCTACGCTGTCGCATATTCAATTCCTTTTGCGTGAACAGATACTGTAGTGACTTGTGGTCCGTGAACAGCTGAAACTTCTCCCCCAAAAGATAGTGCCTCCAAATCCGTAAGGCAAATACTACCGCTGCCAACTCCAAATCATGCGTGGGGTAATTCTTCTCATGAGGCTTAAGCTTACGGGAAGCATAAGCTATGGCCTGTCTCTCCTGCTGCAATACACCTCCCAGTCCTTGCAAAGACGCATCGGTGTAAACCAAATACTCAACTCCCGGTCTCGGCAATGCTAACACAGGTGCTGAGGTCAATTTGTCCTTCAACTCATCGAATGCCAACTGACAGGCATCACTCCAAATGAACGGCACACCTTTACGAGTAAGATGTGTCAAAGGACCTGCTATCTCTGAGAATCCCCGAATAAACCTCCTGTAGTATCCTGCTAGACCCAAGAAACTACGAATCTCCGTTGGTGTCGTGGGCTGTCCCCACTCTCTCACCGCTGATACCTTCCCCAGATCAACTGATATTCCCTGGTCGGAAATAATGTGACCCAAGAACTGGACTTTCTTCAACCAAAACCCGCACTTCTCGTATTTTGCATACAACTCGTTCTGACGAAGTGTCTGCAAAACCTGCCTCAAATGCTCGGCATGCTCCTCCTCTGTCTGAGAGTAAACCAGAATGTCATCAATGAAGACAATGACAAACTGATCTAGGAAATCTCTGAACACCCTGTTCATCAAGTCCATAAACACTGCTGGAGCGTTGGTCAAGCCGAAAGGCATAACCCGAAACTCATAAGAACCATATCTCGACAAGAACGCGGTCTTCGAAACATCCTCCTCCCTGATACGCAACTGATGGTATCCCGACCTCAAGTCAATCTTCGAGAAGAAAGAAGCTCCTCTCAACTGGTCGAATAAGTCATCGATTCGAGGCAATGGATACTTATTCCGTATCGTGACCTTATTCAACTCTCGGTAGTCCACACACAACCTCAGTGAACTGTCCCTCTTCTTCACAAACAAAACCGGAGCGCCCCAAGGTGAGGTACTCCTACGAATAAAGCCTTGTCCCAACAACTGCTCTATCTGATCCCGTAGCTCTCTCATCTCAGCTGGAGCCATACGGTATGGTGCGCGTGCTATAGGTCTCGTACCCGGTAGCAAATCTATAACGAAATCTATCTCCCGACTGGGCGGTAAGCCTGGTATCTCCTGAAACACATCTGAATACTCCCTGACAACCGGGATCGAATCTAAAGGAATCACAACCTCCTTAGAGGTATCCTCCTCAATGTAATACAGATGAGCGGTCGATCCTCCCTCTGGGCGAGGCATCGCCACTATAAACATCTCTTGCCCCGGAATGGCAAAAACAATGCTCCCGCTGAAGCAATCAATCATGGCCCTATATGCTACGAGCCAATCCATACCGATGATCACATCGTGAACATGCATGTCTAACACTAACATGTCTGCAGGCAATACCAAACCACCAATCTCTACCCCCACTCCCCGGCATATAAAGAAAATAAGTGACCCACTCCCTAATGGTGAGTCGACACACGTCACTGTGCTCTCTGTCGTAGCTAACAATCCTAAAGCTTTCGCGAAGTGTGTAATAATAAAACAGTGTGTAGCACCCGTATCAAATAACACCCGACCCATAGTGCCATGGATAGGAAACGTACCCTCGATCGCGGGCGATGCCTGTGGAACTGCAGCCTGGTGGACGTTGTAGACACGTCCATACTGTAGCTTCCCCTGCTGAACTGGGACTGCTGGAATGGGTGGCAAAGCTACCATCTGTGGCGGTGCAGGAAGAGCGGCGGGAAACATAGGTCTCTGTGGCTCTTGGCGAGCACCCTGCTGCTGCTGCTGTGGGGCCCTGCCCCTATCAGGACAATCCTGCTTCTTATGGCCAGTCTTGCCACAAGTAAAGCACTTCCCTGGGAAGTTCCCTCCCCTCTTCCCCTGCTGTCCCCGGCCCTGGTGGCCGTTACCATTCCTCCCTTGGCCCTGCTGGCCCTGATGGCCCTGGCGGAAACCTCCCTGTCCCTGCCTGTAGTTCCCTGACCGGAACCTCTTATTATCCCCCTGCTGGGTACCCTGCTCATTCTGTCTCTGCCCCTGACCGGTTTGTGCCCCGCTGGCACCATGTCCTCCAGTCCTGCCCTGATGGCTAGACTCCCCCGACCGCTTGCCCTCGGCCATATGAAAACGGTGGTCCTGGAAGTGCAATAATGCAGCGTTAACCACATCAGAATACGTGGCCAACGATAGGTTCCCTAGCAGATGCTGACGGATCCTCCAATTCAACCCATCAGTGAACTTCTCTATCTTCTTCTTCTCTATTGGAATCTCGTCTGGAACGATATTCAACAGGTTAGTGAACTCGGCCTCATACTCGGCCACTGTCTTGCCCTCATGCTTCAAACTCATCAGCTTCCTCCTCATCTCTGTATGAACTGCGGACGGAAAGTACTTGCGGTCGAACCGCACCCAGAACTCCTGAATCGTGAGAGTATCCCTCTCCTCCGCGGTGGTAATAGACTCCCACCACTGTAGTGCAGATCCCACTAGCTTGAAAGTAGCTAGCACCTGTTTCTGAACATCAGTGCACTCATGCATCCTCAAATTCCTCTGTATGTCCTTCCTCCATTGGCTCGAGGCTACTACATCTGAGCTTCCTGCAAACTCTGGCGGATGCTCTTTCTGAAAAGCGTCACGTACACGTTCCCAAGCAGACGGGAATGCATTAACCTGTACTGGCGCGGCAACCGGCGCCTGAGGTGGTGCCTGCTGAATCACGGCAATCGCGGCATTTACCGCTTGAGCTACTATAGCAGCAACCTCAGCGGCGTTCATCATACCCTGAACCGGAGCGGGCTGTGGTTCGGGCGTAGCATCCCTGGGAACTCGTCGTGCACGTCGTGGAGGCATCTGAAATAAGAACAAAGTTTATAAGTTCGCAGTTTATAAACTTAAAATAGCTGAAGAATGAAACATACACAAAAAGAGTACAACAGTCCTAAAATATAGGGCTCTATATCAAAGAAAACGTAGCGGAAACATAATAGCCGTACAGATCCTAAAGGACACTAGAACCTGATGCTCTGATACCACCTGTGACACCCCGACTAATTAAATACCGGGTAGCTACTCCTTTATAAAATTAATTCAAAATGCCAAGTTGGCTCAGTTAATAGCATCACTGTCGAAAACATTTTATTATTTCTAACCACCTAGTATTTAAAAAGCAAGTTGCCAAATTTTTTTTAATTTAAGTCTGATTAACATGCAACAAGTGTAAAATGAAGAAATATATAACACCATTCACCATGCTGAAATAAAATGAATAACCATCACAATAGAGTAAATAAAGTCTGGAGGAAAACTCCTCACTACAATCCCATAACTGAAATGAATAACTGAAACAAATACATGCTAAAGTCTGAAAACTGAAATGTAAAAGATGTCTCTAAAGGAATGGGCAACATGCCCTACAACTGATAGATAGTGACTCTGGAATCCAAAGATATAGAAGCGTCCACATGCAAATCCTTGTAGCTTCCACAAGAAGCTACAGCTCGTCACCTGAATGAGTATCCTATGCTTGGTGTCCTTGTGGCTGGGCACCTAAAATGGTTTTACAAGAAAAAGAGATTTGAAAAGCAAACGGGTCAGAGCCCGAATGTGGAGTTATATTTTAAAAACCTGCAAGTGCTTTAAAAACATTTAAAACATTAAATGCAAAGTACATGTTAGGACGTGCACTCACATGATATTCTCACCTCTCGTCTAATTGTGCACTCCTAACGCAAGTACCCATCTATATCGTCCCATACTACTAGCTAACTGACAACATAACTAGCTAGACTGCTAAAGGTTCTACCCATATTACACGGTTCTATTAACATATAATGCTCGTAATTTAATAGAGGTTTAACGTAAACTCAGTTACTAAATATGCCATTGATATAACTATCAGTTAACTCATTATATATCTCGAAACAATACCGTAATATTTTTACAACATTAACATGAGGATTCCCATTAATATAATGTATATTATTCATATCATAAATATACAATACAAGCACCCCGCAATCTAAGCTGTAGTGCACACATACTCTGCTATCCATCCCGGTACATCACGTACATAAGGATTACATATTCCGAATCTCTCAGGAATAGTTTACCGATAACAACATCACAAATAATGGAGGCGAACACAGTCACCATCACATGGGTCACGCACATACCTACGCTCCCACGGTCAGCGGACTTATTAATATCACAATAAGTCTTTCTATGACCTATGTTCATCAAGGTACCAGTCTATATCCCCCCCGTAGGCACACAAGGATTAGAGGGTCCTAAGCGAACGCAAACCTCCTGTGATAGCAAGTATGGTAGGTATGTCATACACACAATCCATATACCAATACTAAGTAATCACACCTCTTAGTAATACCGTATTTTAATCGTAGTACATATTGCACTCTCGTACTAACTATAATTATCACAATTCGTAGTATTCCGGTTTGTAATTATACGCGCCATAATTCATCCTCACATCGTAGTAGAAACTCACGTCTCAACCCAAATGGTTCATTGAATATAACTCTAGTGTATAATACTCCTCTCAATAACCCAAAAGTCCCAAATCTATCCTTACATCATCAACGAATGTTAACTCTACCCTCGAACCAGTTTCCGGGACTCCAAAAATCAAAACAGTCCAAAAAGGACCAAACTGTCAACTCGTTAGAAGTCTCGTTCGAACGAGACTTCGAACGTGTTTGGACTGTCAGGTCGTTAGAAGTCTCGTTCGAACGAGGCTGTCCGAACGAGATCCCAGTTCGTTCGAACGAACTGACCCTTCTAACGATATCTCGTTCGAACGAGATATCGAACGAAAATCCCTACTCGTTAAAAACGACTGGTCAACTCGTTAGAAGCTCGTTCGAACGAGTTCGTTCGAACGACCTGGGGGCTGCTTCTAACGAGCTACCAGTTTCGGCCCAGATTTTTCCCCAATTCGTTTTTCACCATTTTTACTCCTCAAATCTTCTCCAAAATATGTCCCAATGATTGATTTAAGATATCTAAACAATTCTAAACACAATATAACCACATCCTATCACGTTTTTATGGATTAACTCATCCTAATCATCCATCAAATTTGCAAATATTAAACTTTCCCCCAAATTATTCATGAACAAGAACCCTAATTTTCAAACCCTCAATTCATCAAATTAAATCCGTTTTTGTTTCACCCAATCATGTATAATCATCATATAATTTCGTCTCCATACTATTCTTCGTACAAATGGTCCTCAATAATCAAATTCTAAGTCCAATTAACATGGGTTTTCATTTATCTTCCAAGAACAATTTGTAAAACATCAATTTTCTAACATGGAAAGAACATCCTTTGAAATTAAACATAGTTAAACCACTTTCCTTGTTTGTCTCTGAATTTGGTGTGGATTCGGTGTAGAATTTCTGCAGAATTCCTCTCTCTCTCTCCTTCTCCAAGCTTTCTTCTCCAAAAGGCTATGGTGGCTAGGGTTTGCTTTGGGGGAACTTATGAAAACCTAATTTAATAAACCTCCGTAGCTTGTTGGGTTAATAAGGGTTGGTTGGGTCAATTCCTTATCAGATTACAACTCTCAATTTTCGTCACTTTTAATTACCCAAAAATACCAAATTACTAAAATACCCTTTATGGTGCCTGTATGGCCTATAAATACCCCGGGACCCAAATTATACCCCCGGCTAGTGTTTTCTGACTATCTCGACCCTTCCGGACGCGTTGGCGCACTCAAAACGACCATACGGATTATAGATTTTAAATTCACTTTTATTATCAAAATATTATACCGTGACGCGGCGGTCCCACGCGTCTCAATAAAATTTCCAAATTGCCGTATATAAATCTCACGACAAATTTTATAATACCAAATACACATATAATCATGTATGCACACAATCAAATACCAATTCGCATCTCATTAGTATTTTTATCCCGGATTAATTTCCAATTAATACGCATTTAATTAATTAATCCACAAAATAAATATAGCCCAAAAGTACGGGGTATTACAGCTACCTAAATGAGGGGCTCTTTAAACTCAATGTTCTTACTGTAACCCCAAAAACATCTGTTTCAATGAATGAAATTGCTACTTCTTCTTACTTGATTGAGTCATCTAATATTTGGCATGCTAGATTGGGACATGTTAATTTTGATACATTGCGTAGATTAATTAACTTGGAATTTTTGCCAAAATTTAATATTGATAAAAATCATAAATGAGAAATTTGTGTGGAATCTAAAATAGCTAGATTATCTTTCCATTCTATTGAAAGGATAACTGGATCTTTAGATTTAATTCACACCGATATTTGTGATTTAAAATTTGTTCAAACTAGAGGTGGAAAAAAGTATTTTATTTCTTTTATTGACGATTGCACAAAATATTGCTATGTATATTTGTTACATAGTAAAGATGAGACTATTGATGCATTTAAACAATATAAGAATGAAGTTGAGAATCAATTGAGCAAAACGATAAAGGCTATTAGAAGTGATAGAGGAGGTGAATATGAATATTCATTTGAGGAGTTTTGTTCTGAAAATGAGATTATTCATCAAACAACCGCTCCTTATTCTCCTCAATCGAATGATGTTGTTGAAAGCAAAAACCGTACTTTGAAAGAAATGATGATCTTAATGTTACTAAGTTCAGGAGCTCCACAAAATTGGTGGGGGAAGCCTTAATTTATGCTAATTACATTCTCAATAAAGTACCTCACAAAAAGACTCACAAGACACCATATGAATTATGGAATGGTTGAAGACCTTCCTATACATATTTACGAGTGTGGGGGTTCTTATCCAAAGTGATGGTTCCTAAACCTAAAAAGGTAAGAATAGGGCAAAAAACCGGGGATTGTGTATTCATCGGTTATGCTACAAATAGCAGTGCATATCGATTTCTAGTTTGTAAATTTGAGATTTCGGACATTCATGTAAATACGGTTATTGAATCGAGGGATGCTTCATTTTTTTAAATGAATTCCCGTATAACATGACCCGAGAATCAGGTCCTTCTAAAAGGACAAATCAAGCTACTACAAGTGGTACTCATCAACCTATTGAATCAATAAAGGATGAACCAAGATGTAGTAAAAGAGCAAAAACCTCAACTTCTTTCGGTCCGTATTTTCTAACATATTTGTTAGAAAATGAACCTCAATCGTATAAAAAAGCTATATCCTTACCCGATGCTTCCAATTGGAAAGAAGAAATTAATAGTGAAATTGAACCCATATTACAAAATCATACATGGGAACTAGTGGATCTTCCACCAGGTTCAAAACCGTTAGGGTATAAATGGATCTTCAAAAAGAAATTGAAGGACGATGGATCAATTGATAAATATAAATCTAGACTTGTAGCTAAAGGGTATAGGCATGAGGAAGGGTTGGATTACTTCGACACATATTCATCGGTAACAAGAATAACGTCCATTCGGATGTTAATAGCAATAGATGTTATTAATGGGCTTGAAATACATCAAACGGATGTAAAAACTGCATTCTTAAACGGTGAACTAGACGAGCAAATTTATATGGAGCAACCTGAAGCGTTCAAAGCTCCCGGACAAGAAGGAAAAGTATGTAAGCTTGTTAAATCACTATATGGATTAAAACAAGAACCTAAGCAATGGCATAAAAAATTGATAATGCAAAGTTATCAAATGGTTTCAAAATTAATGAATGCGATAAATGTGTTTACTTTAAATACATTCATAATGGATATGTCATTGTATGCCTCTATGTTGCTTATCATGGGTAGTAACTTGGAAATGCCTCTATGTTGATGATATGCTTATCATGGGTAGTAACTTGGAAATTGTCAAAACTACAAAACAAATGTTGAGTAGTAGATTTGACATGAAAGATATGGTAATCACCGATGTTATATTAGGAATTAAAATTTCTAGAACATCGGATGAACTTATATTATCTCAATTTCATTACATAGAGAAAGTACTTGAAAAATTCAAGAAGTATGATATTAGTCCTACCAAGACACCTGTAGATGTAAATTTACATCTTGCAAGAAATAATGGTGAAAGCATATATCAACCAGAATATTCTCGTATTATCGGCAGCTTAATGTATATCATGAACTGTACGAGATCGGACATAGCATACTCAATAAGTAAGCTAAGTAGATTTACGAGTAAACTAGGAAGAGATCACTAGAAAGCTATATTGAGAGTTTTGGGTTATTTAAAATATACTCAAAACTATGGACTGCACTACTCAAAATATCCAGCTGTTCTTGAAGGACATTGGGATGCAAATTGGTTATATGATAAAAAAGACTCTAAGTCTACAAGTGGGTATGTGTTTACCCTCGGAGGTGCAGCCGTATCTTGGAAATCCTCATAACAAACGTGCATTGCTAGATCGACAATGGAATCTGAATTCATTGCACTAGACAAAGCTAGAGAAGAAGCTGAATGGCTTCGAAATTTCTTACGGGATGCTCCAAATTCGTCTAAACCTGTGCCCGCAATATGTATACATTGCGATAGCCAATCAATGATTGGAAGGGCACAAAATCACATGTATAACGAAAAGTCACGACATATTCGTCATCGACACAATATCGTTAGACAACTTCTCTCAAACGGAATTATCTCAATTGACTATGTAAAGTCAAAAGATAATATATCGGATCCACTAACGAAAGGTTTAAACCGAGATAAAGTTGAAAGATCATCGAGAGGAATGGGTCTAAAGCCTAAAAATAAATAAGAATCAATATAGTGGCAACCCAACCTAGGTGACTGGAGATCCCAAGATCTAGGTTCGATGGTCAAACCGAACTACGTTGTATTCAGTAAGCACTGGAGTATATTTAATCCTATCCATTCCAAAGATGAGACAGTGCATATCTGCCGTGAAATTAGGATAAGTTATGCTTTTAATGACATCTATATCTTAGTACGTCTAAGTGGGGTATTGCAGAATACTCTTTATGGAAGTCACCTATGTGAGTAAGCAGGGGGCCACTTCTATGAGAATAATGAAAGGCATATTCTCTAAAATACTTGCGGAACCAAGTGGTGTTCATGGCCAAAATGAACACAAACATGAGAACCAACTGTGTTGAAGAATTGTTGTGTGAATACTGTTGTCTAGGTTTACAAAAAAAGGTTGACGGTTCAAGGACGTGAAGTCTACTGATTAACCAAATAAATCCGATAGTATATCACTAAGGAAAGTTCAAGGCCACTAGGCTAATTCTCCCGATGCAATAAGTCTTCAGTTTTACACAACTTGTGTCTGCATCTGCATTAGGATCTGTTTGGTTTTATTTATAGCGATATATCATTCATGTGGGGGATTGTTGGAAAATTGGACTTGAATTGGGTTTTAAAAAGTTGTCCAGAATTTTTTGGACAGAATTTTGAGCAACTTTGAGATCAAATTTAGGTGGGACCCACACTACGAAAATTATTGGACCTTATAAGAACGCGTTCGCCTCCGTAAGGAGATTAACGTAGTATATTCATACGTCCAATTTTAATAAGTTATAAATGATAAATATGTCCCCAAAGTGACTCACAAAGCAATGAAAGTTAATGAATTGGGTGTGTTTTAACTCTTGTCCCACATTGGAAGAGTAGTGGAAATTTGATGAGTTAATAACACCCCAAGTATGGACTAAGGTTTGGATGCCTTGGGGTATCCCAACTCTTTGAAGGGGAGATGACCTAAGCTATGCACGGGTTGACTTTCTGTCAAAAGTCCACACGCACGTGCGCGCGCGCATCCGTACGTCCCGCCGGCTCGGCTCGGCTCGGTTCGGTTCGGTTCGGGCTTATAAAAATCTCCTACATTTTTTGGTCGAATTTATTTAACTTTCTGGGCTTTAATTATTAATTAATTATGAAATTAATTAATTAATTAGTAAACTGTTGGCAGTTATTTCCAACAGTCAAGAGTTAATTTCGTTTAACTGATTAACTATTTTTGACAGTTAATTTCGGTTGACTGTTCCAACAGTCAACACAAAAGCTATAAATTAAACATTTCCCCTACAGAATTGACTACTGAAAAAAAATTGCCCTCCAATAATTCCGAATTTATGCTGCATCTTTTCCCAGAAAAATACAAACTTTTCTACTGCTAATGCATACATTCCTGCATATAATTCTTTGGTCTGGTTGAGTATAAACACAGAATTGTGTTCGAAGAAATTAATCATTGTTGTGTTGCTTGATTAATTTGGAAATCCGTTCTATCTTAGGAGACAATTATTCATTATCTTTGGCACCTTTTGGAGGGAATAAATTTGTCTTAAGGAGATTGTTCTAAACCGGGCTCGGATTACTTTTTCTATTCTAATATTATTTCTGCAAATACAAGTAAGTATTGCATTTCTGTAATTTCGTTTTATTTCTGTAATTATATTGTTATTAATAATTTTGTACTTTTGTATTTATTAAACAGTAGACGTTACAATCTTAAGACAAATTTATAAAGTTCTACTGTTTTTTGGTGTACATAATTTTTTTTTTTTGTTACAGAAATTTATTTGTTGGAAATAAATCTGTTTTGACAGAATAAAATGAATTAATTGAATGCTTTATTGTAGAAATTAGTAAAACAGTTTTGATATAGAAATTAATTTCTATACTGTTTTTATATTATGTTTTAGAAAATTAAATTTTATTTGTGTATTCTTGTTCAAAATCTGTTTATGTAAAAAATTTAATCTTTAAATTATAATTCTGTTTTGTACATAATTCTTTTTATTATTAAAAATCAGTGTGACACGGATTTTATATTTAATAATTTTTTGTAAGGAATTATGTTTATATTATAGTTTAATTCTAAATTTTATTTGGAATTCTTTTGGAATTCATTTATTGTGAATTATATTTGGAGGAAATTGGTGCATAGAATTCTGTATTCAGTTTTGGTTAATTCATTATATATGAATTTTATCATTGATAAAAATTCTGTTTTTGTAACAGAAATGGAATCGCAAAGTACGAACACTACTCCTACGAAAATGATTGTCACTAACACAAATGTGACTGCACCCGTATCTATGCCACACGGGGAGGAACCAGAAAAGTTCATTGGGGCTAACTTCAAACGCTGGCAAGGACAAATGTACTTCTATCTCACTACCTGCCAATGGGGAGGTTTGTATATGAAGATTGCACCTCTATTAAAGAGGGAGATGACGCTGAAAAGGTTGCTGCTATCGATGCTTGGAAGCATTCGGAATACCTATGCCGGAATTATATTCTGGCTTACTTGGAAAAGACATTGTACCATGTCTAATGCACGATCAAAACATCCAAGGAATTATGGAATTCTTTGGAAAAGAAGTATAAAACTGAAGATGTTGGGATGAAGAAATTTATCGTTGGGCGTTTTCTGGACTTCAAAATGGTTGATTCTAAATCTGTGATCTCGCAAGTGCAAGAATTCCAAGTGATCCTCCATGACATTCATGCTGAAGGAATGTCAATTAGTGAAACTTTCCAAGTTGCTGCAATTGTTGAAAAGTTGCCACCATCTTGGACTTTGTTCAAAAACTATCTCAAGCATAAGCGAAAGGAGATGAATGTGGAGGAGTTGGTGGTCAGGCTGAGAATCGAAGAAGAGAACCATGAGTCTCAAAAGAAAAGTGGGAAGAATCCAATGGAAACGAAGGTCCATGTTGTTTAAGGTCCCAAGAAGAACAAACGAAAGTATGATGGGGAAGGCACTTCAAAACAAAACAAGAAAAAGTTCACAGGCAAATGTTACAATTGTGGTAAACCAGGACACCGCTCAAACGAGTGTCATAAGCCTAAGAAGCAAAATAAAAATAACTCTCAAGCAAATGTAACTGAGGGTGAGAATATCGCCAATGATTTGGCGGATATGAATATTTCTGTCGTGGTCTCTGAATGTAACTTGGTTGGAAATACCAAGGAATGGTGGGTGGATACTGGAGCCACACGACACATTTGTGCAAATAAATGGATGTTCACCACCTATAAGCCTTTGGAAAATGAAGAAAATCTCTTTATGGGAAATTCTTCCACTTCGAAGGTGGTGGGACAAGGAAAGATAACTCTAAAAATGACTTCTGGAAAGGAACTTACTCTCAACAATGTTCTTCACATGCCTGATATCCGAAAGAATCTGATTTCTGGATCTCTCCTTACTAAAAATGGTTTCAAGCATGTGTTTATGTCTGATCGCTTTGTGTTGTCTAAAAAGGACATGTATGTAGGAAATGGCTACCTAAATGAGGGACTCTTTAAACTCAATGTTCTTACTGTAACCCCAAAAACATCTGTTTCAATGAAAGAAATTGCTAGTTCTTCTTACTTGATTGAGTCATCTAATATTTGGCATGATAGATTGGGACATGTTAATTTTGATACATTGCGTAGATTAATTATCTTCGAATTTTTGCCAAAATTTAATATTGATAAAAATCATAAATGTGAAATTTGTTTGGAATCTAAATTAGCTAGATTACCTTTTCCATTCTATTGCAAGGATAACTGAACCTTTAAATTTAATACACACCGATATTTGTGATTTAAAATTTTTTCAAACTAGAGGTGGAAAAAAGTATTTTATTACTTTTATTGACGATTGCACAAAATATTGCCATGTATATTTGTTACATAGTAAAGATGAGGCTATTAATGCATTTAAACAATATAAGAATGAAGTTGAGAATCAATTAAGCAAAACGATAAAGGCTATTAGAAGTGATAGAGAAGGTGAATATGAATATCCATTTGAGGAATTTTGTTCTGAAAATGGGATTATTCATCAAACAACCGCTCCTTATTCTCCTCAATCGAATGGTGTTGCTGAACGCAAAAACCGTACTTTGAAAGAAATGATGAACTGAATGTTATTAAGTTTAGGATCTCCACAAAATTTGTGGGGGAAAGCATTACTTTCTGCTAATTACATTCTCAATAAAGTACCTCACAAAAAGACTCACAAGACACCTTATGAATTATGCTAAGGTCGAAGACCTTCCTATAAATATTTACGAGTGTGGGGGTGCTTAGCCAAAGTGATGGTTCCTAAACCTAAAAAGGTAAGAATATGGCCAAAAACCGTGGATTGTGTATTCATCGATTATGCTACTAATAGCAGTGCATATCGATTTCTAATTTGCAAATCTAAGATTTCGGACATTCGTGTAAATACGGTTATTGAATCGAGGGATGCTTCATTTTTTGAAAATGAATTCCCGGATAACATGACCCGAGAATCTGGTCCTTCTAAGAGGACAAATCAAGCTACTACAAGTGGTACTCATCAACCTATTGAATCAATAGAGGATGAACCAAGACGTAGTAAAAGAGCAAAAACCTCGACTTCTTTTGGTCCGTATTTTCTAACATATCTGTTAGAAAATGAACCTCAATCGTATAAAGAAGATATATCCTTACCCGATGCTTCCAATTGGAAAGAAGCAATTAATAGTGAAATTGAATCCATATTACAAAATCATAAATGGGAACTAGTGGATCTTCCACCAGGTTCAAAATCGTTAGGCTATAAATGGATCTTCAAAAAGAAATTGAAGGACGCTGGATCAATTGATAAATATAAAGCTAGACTTGTAGCTAAAGGCTATAGGCAAAAGGAAGGGTTGGATTACTTCGACACATATTCACCGGTAACAAGAATAACGTCCATTCGGATGTTAATAGCAATAACTGGTATTAATGGACTTGAAATACATCAAATGGATGTAAAAACTGCATTCTTAAAAGGTGAACTAGACGAGCAAAATTATACGGAGCAACCTGAAGCGTTCAAATCTCCCGGACAAGAAGGAAAAGTATGTAAGCTTGTTAAATCACTATATGGATTAAACAAGCACCTAAGCAATGGCATGAAAAATTTGATAATGCAATGTTATCAAATGGTTTCAAAATTAATGAATGCAATAAATGTGTTTAATTTAAATACATTCATAATGGATATGTCATTGTATGCCTGTTGATGATATGATTATCATGTGTAGTAACTTGGAAATTGTCAAAACTACAAAACAAATGTTGAGTAGTAGATTTGACATGAAAGATATGGGAATCGCCGATGTTATATTAGGAATTAAAATTTCTAGAACATCGGATGGACTTATATTATCTCAATCTCATTACATAGAGAAAGTACTTGAAAAATTCAAGAAGTATGATATTAGTCCTACCAAGACACCTGTAGATGTAAATTTACATCTTGCAAGAAATAATTGTGAAAGCATATCTCAACTAGAATATTCTCGTATTATCGGCAGCTTAATGTATATCATGAACTGTACGAGACTGGACATAGCATACTCAATAAGTAAGCAAAGTCGATTTACGAGTAATCCAGGAAGAGATCACTAGAAAGCTATATTGAGAGTTTTGGGTTATTTAAAATATACTCAAAACTATGGACTGCACTACTCAAAATATCCATCTGTTCTTGAAGGACATTGGGATGCAAATTGGATATCTGATAAAAAAGACTCTAAGTCTACGAGTGGGTATGTGTTTACCCTCGGAGGTGCAGCCGTATCTTGGAAATCCTCATAATAAACGTGCATTGCTAGATCGACAATGGAATCTGAATTCATTTCACTAGACAAAGCTGGAGAAGAAGCTGAATGGCTTCGAAATTTCTTACAGGATGTTCCAAATTGGTCTAAACCTGTGCCCGCAATATGTATACATTGCGATAGCCAATCAGCGATTAAAAGGGCACAAAATCACATGTATAAAGGAAAGTCATGACATATTCGTCGTGGACACAATACCGTTAGACAACTTCTCTCAAACGGAATTATCTCAATTGACTATGTAAAGTCAAAAGATACTATATCGGATCCACTAACGAAAGGTTTAAACCGAGAGCAAGTTGAAATATCATCGAGAGGAATGGGTCTAAAGCCTAAAAATAAATAAGAATCAATATAGTGGCAACCCAACCTAGGTGATTGGAGATCCCAAGATCTAGGTTCAATGGTCAAACCGAACTACGTTGTATTCAGTAAGCACTGGAGGATATTTAATCCTATCCATTCCAAAGATGAGACATTGCATATCTGCCGCGACATTAGGATAAGTTATGCTTTTAATGACATCTATATCTTAATACGTCTAAGTGGGGTATTGCAGAATATTCTTTATGGAAGTCACCTACGTGAGTAAGCAGGAGGCCACTTCTATGAGAATAATGAAAGGCATATTCTCTAAAATACTTGTGGAACCAAGTGGTGTTCACGGCCAAAATGAACACAAACGTGAGAACCAACTGTGTTGAAGAATTGTTGTGTGAATACTATTGTCTAGGTTTACAAAAACGGTTGACGGTTCAAGGAAGTGAAGTTTACTGATTAACCAAGTAAATCCGATAGTATATCACTAAGGAAAGTTCAAGGCCACTAGGCTACTTCTCCCGATGCAATAAGTCTTTAGTTTTACTCAACTTGTGTTAGCATCTGCATTAGCATCTGTTTGGTTTTATTTATAGATATATATCATTCATGTGGGGGATTGTTGGAAAATTGGACTTGAATTGGGTTTTAAAAAGCTGTCCAGAATTTTTTGGACAGAATTTTTAGCAACTTTTAGCTCAAATTTAGGTGGGACCCACACTACGAAATCGTGGGACCATATAAGAACGTGTTCACCTCCGCAAGGAGATTAACGTAGTATATTGATACGTCAAATTTTAATAAGTTATGAGTGATAAATATGTCCCCAAAGTGACTCACAAAGCAATGAAAGTTAATGAATTGGGTGCGTTTTAACTCTTGTCCCACATTGGAAGAGTAGTGGAAATTTTATGAGTTAATAACACCCCAAGTATGGACTAAGGCTTGGATGCCTTGGGGTATCCCAACTCTTTGAAGGGGAGATGACCTAAGCTATGCACGGGTTGACTTTAGATCAAAAGTCCACACGCGCGTCCGTACGTCCGACCGACTTAGCTCGGATCGGCTCGGCTCGGTTCGGGCTCGGGCTTATAAAAATCTCCTACATTTCTTGGCCGAATTTATTCAACTTTTCAGGCTTTAATTATTAATTAATTACGAAATTAATTAATTAATTATTTAATTAACTGTTGACAGTTGTTGCCAAGAGTCAAGAGTTAATTTCGTTTAACTAATTAACTATTTTTGACAGTTAATTTCGGTTGACTGTTCCAACAGTCAACACAAAAGCTATAAATTAAACATTTCCCCTACAGAATTGACTACTGAAAAAAAATTGCCCTCCAATAATTCCGAATTTATGCTGCATCTTTTCCCAGAAAAATACAAACTTTTCTACTGCTGCTGCATACATTCCTGCATATCATTCTTTGGTCTGGTTGATTATAAACAGAGAATTGTGTTCGAAGAAATTAATCATTGCTGTGCTGCTTGATTAATTTGGAAATCCGTTCTATCTTGGGAGACAATTATTCATTATCTTTGTCACCTTGTGGAGGGAATTAATTTGTCTTAAGGAGACTGTTCTAAACAGGGCTCGGATTAGTTTTTCTATTCTAATATTATTTCTCCAAATACAAGTAAGTATTTCATTTCTGTAATTTCATATTATTTCTATAATTATATTATTATTAATAATTATGTACTTTTATATTTATTAAATAGTAGACGTTACAGCTATTTTCATACGAGATGGACACGTACGAAATATTTATCCTACGATATTTTGAAAACTTTATTGATCTCTCTTATGAAGCTTGTGCAAATTTTCTTGTTCGTACAAGCTCCATCTCACTTGTACGTGTTCGATTTTTGAGAAACATATTTGTGTACCTACTTTTGCTTTGAAATTATAGATATGATTCTAATTTTGATATAGAACAAACTTTCTCGCTATTGGAAATTTTAAAAACTCGAAAGTGTTTTTATTTGAGTTTCTTTAGAGATCTTACCAAACTTGTAGTACCCCGTAATTTTAAAGGAAAATAATTTAGGCCTAATTATAAATAAATAAAAGTATGAGCACTAATTATAATTATAGAAAATAAATGGAAGGGTTAACAAAGAATTATGGTTTAAGATATATGGAACTTTGGTAATAAGATAGTTATTTGGAGAAAGGTTTAGGGTTATTAAAGAAAGAAAGAGAAAGGCATTAATGAGTGATAAAGTAAAAAAAAATTAAAGAATAAAAAAATTAAAGGTAAAGAGGAACCTCATTACTAAAAAACAACCGACAAATTCATTATTAAAATGAACCTCCCATCATTCTCTTAATTTTCCTAAACATATAAGTGCACACAAACCTACTGCATTCTCAATTATAATACATAAGTTGACCCTCAAACCTTAACCAAATTCCAAAAAAACATATATACTTTTATTCTTGCCAAAAATTGAATTTTTCTGAAAGAATATTTAGAACATAATTTGGGCAATTTTTAAGGGGATTTTGGAGACACAATTCAACCAATTTAAAGAGGCTTTTAGCTACACATTTTCAATACTTTTAAGGATTGATTTTCTTTATTTAAGGCAAGATATATATACTCTCTCCTCTCATGAGATAAATAGTATTTTATACCTAAATATTCTTTTATAAATTATAAAATTTATTAGAAATAATTAAGTGTTATCTTCGTTTTGATCGCATATCTAAAATTGTGGTTTTTGTAAATAAATTATTGAATCGAATTAATGGAATTATATACTTGATTAATTTAGTTTAATTTAGCGTAATTGAATTGGGATGTAAGAATTGTACATTCTCGGTATAATTTTAATGGTAAAGTAAAAAAATTCCCATGATTTAAATTATATGTCTTAGATTATCCTTGTATCATGAAATTAGAATTTTCCCTTCTAATTATAATGTAAAAATTGGGTGTGGATTATATGTTTAATTCTCACCAATTAAATATGCAAAGTTGGGTGATGGGTGTTAAAATAGTAAATGACTTTAGACGCACACGTGCTCCCCTCTGGACCTTAAACGGGTAAGAGGAGAGAAGTGTCAAGCTAAACGACAAAGTTTAAAGTGGTTTGGACTTTAAGATATGGTTTTATGTTAAGTGTATAAAGGTGTTATGTGTGTTTATTAGAATGTGGATGATTAATACAGTTTAGGACACCCCTTGAGCTTTAATGAAGAGAGTATGAGGTTTTGTAGACTTTTTTAATGGTACTTATGGCCTTAGGAAGTAACTGAATGACTTCTCTAAAGGTGCCTAGGCATTGTTTCATGTCTCTTGTAAGATGTAAATAGCGTAAGAACAATGGAACTAGTCAAAATATAAGTATAGTCCTCGCAACAGTGGGTTATGAGTATAAAATAAGGTGGGAACACTTTTCAAATGATAAAACTCTTGTGAGTTTGATTGTTTGAACGTAATAATCTCTTTGAATGCTAGAGATCGATCAATTTTCACCTTCTACCAGCCTTCAATTTAGAGGAGAACTCATAGACAGAGAACAAATGAGTTGTCACATGTTGGCTTTGACAACTATGAGGTCCGCTAGTGTCAGTCGAAAGGTGGAGTGTTAGGCAAGGTATTTGCAGGTGGGGTGAGATGGTTATTGAGTGCATTTAATACCGATGGAAGCATTCAATGCTGTAAAATTATATGAATGAGTTATAATTGATTAAATTTGCAAATCTATACTTTGGCACACTTATTTAATTAGATTCTATTTTTAATCCAAATTAATTCAGCCCCTAATCATGCAATTACGTATCAAACCAAATAAGATATAGTATGCGACACAAAATTTCAGAAAAAATCCCTGATGGGCAAAACCTTTTATTTCTAGAACTCTGACAAGTTTACAAGACCATTGACTTACATACCATGTTGCTTTCACGCACAAGAGTAACACATGGTGTCTTCGTCAAACTTGCAAAGCAACGGCTAGAAATCAGCAGTGGTTCACACGCAACTATACCACAAGAACACGCAGTCCTAGACATGAAGTCTTCACGGTGGAGGTTATCCTCCCCACAAGAGTAACTTCATAGAGACTCCCTCCACAATAGCACGCAGCTCTCCGGTTGTATAGTTCTCTCCACAAAGGTAAAGTTTCAACAAACTTGAATCTAGGGTTTCAAAACAATTCACTAAAAGATTGGGATATTTTGTTAATTGAAAAATGAGGTTTTAAACCCTAAAATTGAAGAAGACGAAGTGTTCAGCTGTTAGCAGATTACTAGTATTGAAAACCGTCAGGTCTCCTTAACGAAAGACGCCTTGTTTAATGCGCTTTATATAAAAAATTTAAGTTGACACGTCGTTCAAACGAGATCCAAATGTCGTTCGAACGAGATCTGATGCAGTTCGAACCAGATCCCATGTCGTTCGAACTAGAAAATTCGCGAAAAATAAATTTATTTTTTTATTTCAAAAATTCTCCTTTTAATCTTGGAAAATTCATTTTGACAAAAAACAACGCCTCAACACTTAGAAAATATTTTAGAAAAATATTCAAACCTCTTTTAAAAATTATCCCAACACTTTTAATTGAACTGTAAAGGGACTTAAATACTTTCTCACCAAAATTAACCTTGCAGAGGCTTGAATGTTGAAGATCTTGATATTCGGATCCGTCTTTGACGCTTGAATGCTCTTCGACGGTGTAGCGGTATACGACATACTAAATTGATAACGGACTTATAAAATAACATCCTTACAAATCTCCCCTTATATCTATGCCGGTACAAAATAAAAAGTCGGAATTATCAAATCCAAGTGCCTATACAAATCTAATATCCCCCATGAACCCAAAAATGGAAAATACTAAAATTTGCAAGTCTTCAAATTTTCTGCAAAAATCTTCAACTTTTAATCGTCAAATCTTAAAGCTTTTCTCATCAGGGTGTGAAACATAATGATCTCCAATCTTTGTACCTACAGACATGAGATAAAGAAAAATACCTTCTTGACACATCGAGTTTGAAATGATATAAGAATAAATCAATCCATATTGCAAAATCTCCCCATAAAATCATAATTCGTTCTCCCCCTTTTTATGATGTCCTCAAATAGACAGATAAGAAGAAACAAACTAAAACATGGAGTTTCATGATAAAATTCATAGCAAACATGAATCAAACTACGCGTATACAAAGGTATATCTAAAAAAAACATCCACAAACTATTTTTGTTTTGTTTTTTTTTTAATTTTTTAAAACAAAGCAAAAATGATACAAAAATCAAACACCATGGATTTAAACTCAAACAACCAACTCATGGAAATGGAATGTATGTGTGTGAACACATTCGATTGGTAAATTAACTCAATCAATCATATGTGCACGATGAATACGTGTACTCCTAACGAATGAGCATCAAAAGTATCCTTAGGTGTAAAAATTGCTGAATTTATATGACATCATCTTATGCAAATCAACAAATCAAAGTCAAAGTGATTTCCACACCAATAACGTCCAAAACTATTTATCGTTTTTTCAAGAATTTCAAGGATGTGCAAACCCGTTTTAAATTCCATCCAAACTCCCTCATGCATATTTTCTTTTAGAGGTAATCTAAATTCTCAAACATTGGAGAATTGGTGAAAAAACCTAATGGGCCCTTTTTGGCATGAATTTCTTTTTATTACCTTTAAATTTTTTCGGGCTCTTTTAAACCTCTTTGGACCTCGGATAATAAAATTCCTCAATTTTTTAGGTCTGATATAACAGTGGCTTAGTATTCGCAAAGGCCAAATGAACCTTTCACAACCCTTCCTTGTTTTCAAATAAAGCACACAACCTCGCCAAACGGTTCTTACATGCACTACTTTCTTGTCAAGTTTTATTGCGCTTGGTTCGTTTTTAAAGATAGGATTGAAGTGAAAACACCCAACTAACATGTGATAAGACAAGAACAATAATCAAACAAATCCGTACACATGTGCATTAAAGGAAATTATGAGTCAAACATGTAGGAAGTAACATTTAATTACATCTTAATGACTCCAAACATTATAAAGCAGAAAGATAACATGATATATTGTCTCAAAACACTATCAAATAGTCACATGAAAAATGGAATGATGTTGTGACTCGGTCATCCTAAGTGTTCATCCATAAACGGTGTAAACAAAATACAAAACTTTCTTGAATTTTTCAAAAAATTTATCAAAATAAAATCTTTTTGTATTTTTCAAAATTTTTCAAAAAAATGGAAAACATACAAAAATGATACATACTAGCAATAGGCAAATAATGTCACATGGAAAACATCCTATGCTAGTAAACAAGTCAAACCTCAATCGTTAGGTACGGAGGGGTTTTTCAAAGGTGGTGCCAAGTTATGAAAAACCTCCATCAAAATTTGTGAAGTTTTAACCAGAAACTTAACTTGTTCACCTAAATGTGCAAACTCTCTCATGTAGTCACCAGGAGCATGTAAAGTATCATGTGTGGATGCATGTATGGCAGAAACACGTGTAGAAGAAAAACGTGACACATAACCCAACTTAAAGAAAAATTTCCTAAGGTGTCCTCTCCTCTTGCAATGGGAACAAACATAAATTGGCCTAGGAACACCTCTCTTAAAATCTCTAGAACGTGTTATCCTAATGGGAAACGGACACCTAGGTGGGTTAATTTTCGGGCCATGTGAATCTGTCACTAAAGTGGGAATAGGCTCGGGTGTGACAAAAGAAGTGGAAGCACCGTCATGACCTTTTCCTATCCCGTCAACTCTATCTTTATCGGGATTAAGAACCACCTTTTCAATCTTCTTAGGTGCGTTCTCAAAATTGACTTTGACCTCCCTGACATGCTCGAGATCACTCTCGAGTTGGGATACACATGTCGTTAGACTAGACACCATGTCGGTCAAATCAAATTTTTTCTTTCTTAAAACCTCCTTCTCTCTCTCTAAATCTAACACTCGACGACCTAAATTCCTATTATACTTCTTTGTTTTTAAGGTCTCGGTGTACAAATCTCTAAATTCGTTTTGGAGCTCACTTCCATATCCACTTTCACTCTCACTTTCTCCCTCACTTGAAGCGCTCAAATCATCACCATCGCATTCGTGTGCACTATTGTGGGACAAAGTGGGTGTGCTCACACGACTTGCTAAAAAAGCAACAAACTTCTCACCACGAGTCACATCACCCTCACCTTCACTACTATCACTAAGTGTGGCGGGCATGACTACTTTCTTCCTTTTCTTTCTAAGCCAAGTAGGACACTCAAAAGACTTATGCCACTTACCCCCACATTCCAAACATGTCACGTTCTCAAAATTCTCCTCACACTCCTCATCTGAGTCATTCTCCTTTTCCCTCTCACCTCTTTCTTTGGCCTTTCCTTTCTTTTAATTTTTCTCAAAAAATCTCATTTTATTGGAAGAATTTTCTTTAGAAATTTTGAGAAACTTTTTAATTTTTTTTGCAAATAAGGCCATATCATTAAAATCAAAATCTCCCTCAGAATCGTACTCTCAAACTTTTTCTTTCTTATTCTGAAAATGAGTCTTTAAATCAACGCCTTTATCCTTAGTCTTAATGGTTTGGGGAAACATGTCAATCTCATAGGTTTGAAGATCTCCTACAAGTTCTTCCAACTTAAGTTATTTCAAATTTCCCAAAGTGTTTAAAACAGTGACTTTAGGAATAAAGCGTTTTGGGAGAGATCTCAAAATCTTTTTAATGACACGAGTGTTATCAATCGCCTCACCCAAATTAAAACTAGTGTTCACAATGTTCGACAAACGTCGATAAAATTCATTAAAAGTTTCGGACTCTAACATAGTAATGGTCTCAAATTAGGTGGCAAGATTTTGCAAGTTTGATTCTTTAACCGCAATTGTACCCTCATGTGTCAATTGGAGTACATCCCATGCCTCTTTAGACGTGGTGCATGTCATAATTAGGCAGAACTCTTCGTGAGTGACGGCCCCAGAAATAGCACTCAAACCACGTGAATTAAAATTAGACATTTTAAAATCATCTTCAGTCCAGGCCGACACGGGTTTTAAAGAGGTGATATTTTCAATGGTGATAGTGGGAGGAGTCCACCCTCTTTCACACAACAACCAAACGCGTTTATCAATAGCCTTTAATTGTGATTTCATATGAGCTTTCCAATAGGCATAATTAGACCCGTAAAACATAGGCATCATATTATATGAGTGCTCCATCGAAAAAATTACGATTTTTCACAAAAGTGATTTTTCAAAAAAAATCAATATCACACAAATTTTGCAAAAAATAGGAATACACAATAAAATAGTGTAACATTCTCTGATTCCAATTTGTAAAAGTGGTGATCGCTTAAATAAGCTCTGATACCAATTTGTAAAAGTGTTGATCTCTTAAATAAGCTCTGATACCAATTTGATGACGTGAGGAGTCAAATTGTATAAAGAAAATAAATCCTTGAAAAATCAGGATCACATGATAAATTAGCGTAACCCGCTCTCATATCAATTTGTAAAATTATATAACTATGTGATAATTGATTAAATTTGCAAATCTATAATTTGGCACACTTATTTAATTAGAGTTTATTTTTAAACCAAATTAATTCAGTCCCTAATCATGCAACTACATATCAAACCAAATAAGATAGAGCATGCGACACAAAATTTTTGAAAAAATCCCCAAAGGGAAAAACCATTTATTTCTAGAACTCTGAAAAGTTTACAAGACCATTGACTTACACACCATCTTGATTTCGCCCACAAGAGTAATGCACAGTGTCTTCGTCAAACCTTCAAAGCAACGACTAGAAATCAGCAATGGTTCACATGCAGCTATACCACAAGAACACGTAGTCCTAGACATGCAGTATTCACGGTGGAGGTTATCCTCCCCACAAGAGTAACTTCATAGAGACTCCCTCCATAATAGCACACAACTCTCCGGTTGTAGAGTTCTCCTCACAAAGGTAAAGTTTCAACAAACTTAAATCTAAGGTTTCAAAATAATTCACTAAAAGATTGGGATGTTTTGTGAATTGAAAAACAAGGTTTTAAACCCTAAAATTGAAGAAGACGAAGTATTCTAATGTTAGCAGATTACTGGTATCGAAAATCGTCAGATCTCCTTAACGAAAGATGCCTCGTTTAATGCGCTTTTATATAAAAAAAATTGAGTCGGCATGTCGTTTGAACCACATCCCATGTCGTTCGAACCAGAAAATGCGCGAAAAATAAATTTAATTTTTTATTTCAAAAATTCTTCTTTTAATCTTGAAAAATTCATTTTGACGAAAAATAACGCCTCAACACTTAGAAAATATTTTATAAAAATATTCAAACCACTTTTAAAAATTATCCCAACACTTTTAAGTGAATTGTAAAGGGACTTAAATACTTTCTCACCGAAATTAAACTTGTAGAGGCTTGAATGTTGAAGATCTTGTTATTCGGATCCTTCTTTGATGCTTAAAAGTTCTTGAATGCTCTTCGATGGTGTAGCAGTATATGACATACTAAATTGATGACGGGCTTATAAAATAATGTCCTTACAAATGCAAGTGGAGTTGTGTAATGATGATAGGTGGAATAATGTTATACTTCTCACCTACTCATATAGCTTGTAGGAGCGTTGCAGAAGGTCAAAAGGGGGATGGAGGGATCGTGGAGTTGTTGGGACTTGATCCTAGATTACCACGTGTCACCATATCCTAGGATTAAGGTGTAAATGACCCCTGGAGGTTATTATTCCTCAATATGAGGTCGACTGAGAGCGCATACCATAATAGAACCTTAACATTGAGGTCTCTGATCTTGTTGGAGGGGGTATGCTGGAACAACTAACCTTCTTGAGGGAAATGATGAGTGAATCATGTTTGCTATAGTACCATAGCTAAACTTTGACGCTAGTGGAGGCCTTATTAGATATGTTGCAAACAGTTTGAGGTCGGGGGCTAGCCTCAGGATCTCTACCCCACCTTATAGAAATTGGGGGTTGGGAGAGCTTTAAAACACCAAGTGTGAATTACGCTATCATCTGTAGTCCCTTGCTTCTTCTTTCAAACGTTGCAAGGGGAAACACTTATCCTCTGTGCAAGTTAGGAGAAGAATCATAACCGACCATCGAGATTTCCATCATCATCAGCTCGTATTGGGAAAGACTTCTCACGTGACTGAGGATATGTGTTGGCGATAGATATCTTTGATTTGATTGAGGCATTTGACTTTGAGGGATAACAGTAGCCATATCCTTAGGCCTTAGAGGCTATAAAAGAGCACGTGTGTTGAGCAAAACTCTTCATCTCTAACTTACATTTTCTCAAAACTTCCTTGAAAAAGGAAACCTTCTTCTTTGAGTAAGGAATCAATGTCTTCTGGGAAGATTTTCCCTTCCAAAATCTTGGACCCAAAGCATTTATTTATTATAGGTCCCCAAAATTTTCTAACTACCTTAGCGAAACCCAAAGTTGAGACCACGACTCTCCTTCCCAGTGGATCAGTTCCACCGAGTACACTAGTGATGAACTATGAGGGGGTATACAACCATGACTTTGATTGTGGGGTCACCATGCCTCATGATGATACAAAAAATTAGACACAAGTCATTCTCAATTATCATATCAAGTGTAGAGTAAAAGTAAAGCAAGAAATAAGGAAAAGAACACAAAATATAGAGTGGTTCAGCTATAAAAACAATCCTACATCCACTTTGTTTCCATAATCTCATTATATACATTGTTAAATACAATATGATTGACCCTAAAGAGGCATACAAGTAAGATATGAGAAGATAATACATGAGTATACTGAATCTGAGTAGACCGAATGTGAACTGCAAGGCAGTTTATATGTTGGTTACAGCCTAGTAAGCCCCCGGGTGGGTGTAGCTATGTAGAGAGAGGTAGTATAGATATTTTGGTAGTAATTCACCGGGTAATTATCTTCCCACTCCCCTAATTATAAAGTGATCACCTCTATCTATAGGAGATACAAAGGTAGTGGCACGTATTTAGGACACGTGATATATGGATAAGTCTGGAGAATAAGGAGTTATCTAGAAGTTGAACATTTGTCAATCGTGGTGTATGAGTAGGGGTTGCGACCTGTTTGAACCCGGGCACTAGGAAACCTGAATGGGGGCCGCGACCTGTTTGATCTGAGGCAGTGATCAATGTTGAAGGAGGTGCCACGACTTGTCTGAGCCTAAGAAATGACCAATACTGACCAATGTTGGCTTGGTATGAGGCCTAATAACTCTATGGTGCCGCGATCTGTCAGAGATAAGGCAACGGCCTCTTATTAAATCCTTTGTGGCACTAGGGACAATATTTGCCATATCAATAAGCCCCCAAATCGTAGTGCCAAGAATTTGTGAGTTGGGACTGTGACTGAATTTTTATTGAGAGTCCAACTTGAATAGGCTCTAATTTTTAAAATTGTTGTAAAAGGTAGGGTTTGATGATATTGATTCGTTTGGAAGGACCTGTAGATTTTTCAAATTGTTGCTAAAACATATAGGATTTACAAAAATACTTATTGTAATCTTTAATCTCTCTCTAGTACTATATCTAGATTTTTGAGCAGAAGTTTGGATTAATTGTAGGTTATGTAAACATATTGACATATGCTAGGTATCTAGGTAACTTTAAGTGTTTAAATTGGATTGTAGGTTAGAAATTTGGATTTTTTGGGTTGGATCCACACCTTGACCCTATTTTAAATTTTGTTTTTAGCCAAGAACACCAAGAACATGTTCTTAATATTCTTGTCCAAAACCATTTATTCTTGGGTTTTCAATCTTTACGAACACTTACTTTATCCAGATTACATGTTTGTCTATTTGGATGTGGTTGGAAGTATGACTTGTGCTACTTTGCTATGGACACTTGTCATTCCAATCTCTCTTGGCTGCAATCTGCAGCATAAAGTTAAAAAATTGCTTACTTGTGGTCCTTATAGTAATTGGCTTCAGCCTTTAGGATTTTTACTTGTAGTTTTTGGCTTTAGATGGAGTTTAAATCAATTGGATGCAGCCTTTAAAATAAGTTGGTTGTAGCTGACTTTAATTTTTTCTAGGAGGCTTATCTAATCATAGTGGCCACGGCACCTAACTACGGAGTCCTTCTGCTTTTCAGGTCTTGTTGTGGCTCTATGATTTGGAAACCTCAAGATCTCCTGGAAGACTTCTGGAAGTCTCATTTTGGCTTTTTTCCTCCTGAGATCCCATCTGTAAATCCTTTGAAGGATATTTGGTCGTGTTTGCTTAAAGACTGCCCCAATTGCATCACCTTTGATTCTGACTATGTGGATTCCCTTAACTGTAGGGATACTAGTGAGGCTGCGGACGTTATGGAGGAGGATACAAACTTGAGCAATAATCCTCTTAATGAAGTAGTGGCTATGGTGACTACTCGAACAACGGCCGTCCCACCTGAAGCTAGGAATCCCCTTCTGAAGTTTCTGGTTGCGACCAGTCCTCTGTAAAGGACCTTGTCGTGCTTAATCACAGGTTCATTATGAGCGAGGACTGTATTGTTGATGTTTTCATGACTTATTGAATTTCCTGAAGGAACAATCTGCACACTTCCTTCCATGAAACAAAGGTTATGTTCTGTGGTTCCTAATGGTGTTTGATTTCCCCTCCATGCCTTCCTTCTGGGGCTACAACTACCAGTTCATGTGCCTGTCAAAAGGATACTGAGTGCAATGAACCTGGCCCTAGCCCAATTGGATCCCAACTATTGGAGGGCTATACATGTTGGTCTGGTACTCTGGCAGAAGCATTTTAATAAAGATATCACGCCCATGAAGTTCTTCTAGTTTTATAGACCAAAGGAAAACTCCAAAAATTTCCCGTGGTATTACTATTTCACGTTTCGGAGCGGCGATAGGTATTTGTACATCGACAGGCCTGCGAGTATGAAAAACTGTAAGGGTAAGTATTTCTTTGTGTTTGGGGACAGTTGGGAAATCTGCCCAGAAGAAACTGAAAGGGAAAAATTCATCAAAATGCCGCGGACGTGGGAATGTCCTTCCAAAAAAGGTATGTATTGTCTGCGGGCCACACTAATCCTTGTGGTTTTAATCTTTCTGCTCATACTAACACTTCGTATTTTCTTATGTTGCAGATATTGACAACCTGAAACTTAACAATAATGAGGATAAGAGGGTTGAGGACACATGCCACTTACCTAATACATAGAATATGTTTTCTGACGTAGTCACTTCTATCTCTATTTTTTAACAAGGATACTTTGCGTCTAAGGAGCTCCCAGAGAAGATGACTTCGAAAGGTAAAATTTCACTCTTCTAATATTCTTTCTACAACCTCCTCACATCCTTAACAACTATTCATAATTTCAGGTGAGGAGATTGACCGTGATCTTTTGGCATCCCAATTATTAGAAATGGATGTGGATGTCGTGGCCCTTAAACAAGATCGCAGGAAAAAAGGGGAGAAAAAGGAAGAGGTAACAAAAGTCGGCACCCCCTACAAGTAAACCGATTGTTGAGTCTTCTTAACAAACTATTGCGACTGAGACTAGAGTGATCCCTCCTGCAGAGAAGTCTGCATCCCCTAATAACGTTATTGCGACAGAGGAGAAGCATGTTGATGATGACATAAACAATCAACTTACAATAGTAGGAATAATGTCCCCGGGGACTTTTAAGGTGGGCACATCCCCCTATATGTTTCTATTTCTAGATCCCCTCCATCGCCGCCACGGAACACTGTGGCAGATAATGCCAACTTGCCAACTCCCGAGAGTAGGGCAAGGGTGGGCCTTGATAGTTGTTCGCGTCATCAGCTGAGTAACCTAATCCCAACTCTTCATAGGATACAACTGCTAGGGTGGTCAGAAGAATGAAAAAAGTTGCAGAAAATATTAACCTAGATCGCCTTGTAGAAGAAGACCATGGAGACTTGGAGGAATATGCCCTCCACAGTCTGCTGTAAGTAAGCACTTTATTTTATTTAACTCTTTAGTTTTTTTTCTTTTTACTAACGATCCGTGTACAAATTTCAGGCTATGGACGTTGTTATGTCCCAGAGGTTAAAATATGAAGGCTTGTTCATATTATATCGGGCAACAGAGTTAGTTCATAAGACTGACTTGGAGACTGCTAGGGCCACCTCTTTTGAAGTAGGAAAACAAACTGTTGTCGCGGCACTTCAACCGGCCCATATAAATTTGGAGGCTTCCACTAAGGCAAAAGATGAGGCTGAACTAAATTTCACCAATGTCACAAAATCCATCAATATTGTTGAGGCTAAGGCTGAGGAGGTTGTTAGGCAAGCCACCTCTTTTGAGAGTAAACTTTACCTTCTCCAACAAAAATATGACCAGTTGGTGTAGAGCATCACCTACGCACTCCAACAGAAAGATAATGATCATGCCACAACCCTAAAGCAAAACGATGAGGCCCATGCCATAACCCTCACAAAAGCTGCGGACAATGTTGTGGCAGCCTTTAAGAAATCAAATGAGTTCTTTTTTACCAATAATAAAGCATATCTACGTGGTCTTCAGGAATTCCGACACAAGGTGATAAAAAAATTTCCAGAATCAAAGGATGAAATCCTTTCTTGGGAACTCAGAGATTTCGAGCATTTGGAATGCGTGGTTGAACTGAGGACCGCAGCAAAAGAGAGAGCCAAGAAGCTGGAGATTGCTTCCACGGCGGATGAGGAAACAGAGACCGCAGCAGACGATGATGCTGAAGATGATGTATCCTCATAGATGACTCTCCTTGTAATCTCTTACTTTTTGTAATGACTTAAACGTCACATTTTTTGTAACCCCCCCCCCCCCCCCCCCCAACCCCTTTGTAATAAGCCTGTAACGGGTCGGATTCGAACCGGATCAGGCCAATCCAAATCCGAATCCATTTACGTTAAACGGATTCGGATCCGATCCAATTATCTGACGGATTATCTGTTAGGGTTCCGAATCCGAATCCGAATCCGTTAAGAATCCGTTAATCCTATTTGTTTATCCGATTATAATATTATAAATAACTTTTATAAATTTCAAAATACAGTATATATTATAAATAACTATTATAATATAAATTACTATTATAAATAAATACAATATATATTAATATAGGACTATTATAAATAACTATTAAAATATATATTTAAAATATTAATAAATTTCTAAATACAATATATATATATATATATATATATATATATATATATATATATTAAAAATATTATATATATAGATATATATTAATCGGATCGAATTATTAACGGATCGGATCATATGAATCCAAATCCGCTCCTTTTAATAATTGGGTAATCGGATTTCAGGCGTGATCCAAATCCGTTTAAATGGATCGGATTCGGATTTGGATTCGGATAAAATCCGATCCATTGACAACCCTACACTATAATACTGAATATTAAACATTACATTTTTTAATCATTGATAGGAGGCTTTTTGCATGTGTCGTTGTCTTCAAAAGTCAATCTCAAAATCCCTTGAATACCTACAAAACTTGTTTAAACAACTCATCTTGCGGTAAGTACGGGTATCAATCCAACTTCCAAAGTGAAACAATCGACGTGAACACTTGCAATTCAATTTTTTTATTAAAATATTTTTTTATATTTAAAAAAAAGACAATTTCAAGGGAGAGTTAACTAATTAATGCTAAAACTATTAAATGACTAAGTAACGAAAAATAATGAGCAACTATGTGTGATAAATGTGAGAAAGTCAAGAGATGGGATTACACTACATTATTAATTATTTTAATTTCTCAATTTATTAATTTGAAATATTACGAGATAATATCAAATCGATAATCTAACTCTCGTTATAATTATAAATTTCATAAAATCTTTTTCACAAAATTAATTCAAAAATGTCACACGATGAAAAATTAAGAATTATACTATTTTCAAGAAATTACCCGCTAGGATCAATTTAATAAAAACTGTATCATTTCTCTAATTTTAACACCAAATTAATATTTAATTTTAGGAAAAAACTATCTCTAGTTCAATTCCCAAAATCAAAAATTAATTTTTAATATTAATTTATTAACTCTCGTTACATAAATTAATTTGTGACAAGTCTAAATTAATGAACCTAGAAATATAGCAATTAATAAAATTAATTAATTAATATAATGTCATACACAGTGCATCCCACCTCTTGAACGGGGTATTTAACCTAACATTCTCATATGAGAACATAACACAATAATGAAATATATGTCAAGAATAATATAAAATGAAAAGAAAAAAAGAAATGCGGTACACAATTTTTTTCGCCGAATCATGTTCTTGAAATGTGTCTTGATATTCATCCAATCTTTTTCACAAATTTCAGCACTTGATTACACCAACAAGACAAAAAAAAAACTAAAAATTATTCTAAACTAAACTTCTTCTTTTTTTTTATATATTTTTTTGAAAAAAATAATTTATGTTCCTACATTGTACATAATGTATACCGTCTCTCTCTCTCTGTAGTCGCCTACGTGAGAGTCCTCTGTGAGACTCATTTTTTTATAGCCCACGTATTGGTTAGGATGGGGAGATTTTTTGGAGATTTAAAAAATCCAAGTCAAAGGAGAAATTGGGAGGGATTTAAAAATCTTGTGGGTTTATTTGAAGGTGGGATAAGGCTTAACAGGTATGGTTTTGTGAGAAGGTTTCGATTTTGGTGGGTTGAGGTGGCTAGGTGGGTTCTCTAGTTCAAACCGGGTTGGCTAATGGGTAATGGGTTCAAGGAGATGGGTTTGGTTGGTTAGCTTTTGGGTTTTCGGGTTAAGGCTGGATTTACGAACTGGGTTCGTGTTGGATTCCGGGTGCCGAGATGGGCTTGGGATGGACTAGTTGCAGTTCCAGTTTGGTAGGGGAAATTGGGTTTGTATTGTCCGATTTATAGTTCGGGTCGGAGGTTTGTTTGGCTACGGCTGGTGGGTTTGATCCGAAAATGGAGGTCGACAAGGTGTAATGATGGAGGTTCCGGCGACAACGGTAGGTTGTGTCGCCGACGGGAGCAGGGGATCGTTTTTTTTTGGTTTAATTTTGCGTAATGGGTTTTATTGGTTTAATGCGAATAATGGTGTTGATGTTGTGGATGAGAGAGGATATGGGTAAGGGTTGAAGATGATGAATAGTGGAGGGATTGGTTGTAGTGGTTGAGTGTGGTAAGGGTGTAGGTTAGTTGGTGTGTGTTCGTGTCATTTGGACCTTTACGTGAAATAAGAATAAAACAATCTAAACTTTAAAAAAAACTAATTAAAAATCTGATAATTAAAATCTACTAAAAAATAAAATCCTAATCTATATAAAAAAAACTCAAATAAAAGAAATAAAAATAAAAACCAAAGACCTAATAAAATAATCAAATAAAACTAAAACTAAATCTCCTAAAAAATCCTAATAAAACAAAATAAAATAAAAATTAAAAACTAAAAACTAAAAAAAATAAAATCAAAATAAAGAAATAGAAAATAAATTCTAGAAAATTCTAAATAAATCCTGAAAATAAAACGACTCAAAATAAAATATAAAATAAATTCTAAAAATTAAAGATGACTCAAATAAAAGTCTAAAAATAATATAAAATACAAACTAAATACACACAGGGCTGGATGAATGATTAGGCCGGATATGGGCTAGGGTAAGGCTACAGTTTGGTTCGAGGACAACATTCGTGACATCGGAACTCATCTGGGCAAGCTCAATGGGACTTCTGACTTCGCAGTCTTTTAGATTTCTTCGATGCATGCCTTTGACCGGTATTGTGTCGCAATTATACTAATTTAGCATTATTTGCACTGCAATTACGTATTGACCTGAGAAAAAAAATAAATACGAACATAATGCCATTTTTATTAAAAATGAGCTACTAAAATGCATCTATTTGGGGCATAAATTATACACTTTTGGGTGCTTATCAGGTAATGAGTTTTATTGGTTTAATGTGGATGATGGTGTTGATGTTGTGGATGAGAGAGGAGATGGGTAAGGGTTGAAGATGATGAATAGTGGAGGGATTGGGTGTAGTGGTTGAGTGTGGTAAGGGTACAGGTTAGTTGGTGTGTGTGTGTGTGTCATTTGGACTTTTTAAAAGAAATAAGAATAAAGCTATCTAAGTTAAAAATAAATAAAAACTAATTAAAAATTTAAAACATAAAATCTACTAAAAAAATAAAATCCTAATCAATATAAAAAAACTCAAATAAAAGAAATAAAAAAAACCAATAAAAATAAAAACCAAAGACCTAATAAAATAATCTAATAAAACTAAAAATTAAACTCCTAAAAAATCCTAATAAAAAAAATAAACTCAAAATTAAAAATTAAAAACAAATGCAAAAATAAAATCAAAATAAAAAATATAAAAATTGACAATAAATTATAGAAAATTCTAAATAAATATAAATCTTAAAAATAAAACGACTCAAAATAAAATATAAAATAAATTCTAAAAATTAAAAATGACTCAAATAAAAATCTAAAAATGATATAAAATACAAACTAAATACACACGGGGCTCATTGAAGGATTAGGCCAGGTTTGGGCTAGGGTAAGGCTACAGTTTGATTCGGGGACAACATCCGGGACATCAAAACTCATCTGGGCAAGCTCAATGGGACTTCTGACTTCGCGGTCTCTTTGATTTCTTCGATGCATGCTTTTAACCGATATTGTATCGCAATTATACTGATTTAGCATTATTTGTACCGCTACTGCGTATTGACCTGAGAAATAAATAAATACAAACATAAGGCCATTTTTATTAAAAGCGAGGGACTAAAATGCATATATTCGGGGCATAAATTATACACTTTTTGGTGCTTATCGCACCACCCCCAAACAGAGCATTGCTAGTCGTCGAGCAAAAATTGAGAGAAAACAGAGATAAGTAATCAAAAGTGTGCCACTTTCGCAGGCACTGACGATTTCACTTAGAATGTGAAACAAGTCGTTAAACCTATAGGTTGCCCTACAGGATGAGTGGCATCTCGTGAGGGTTTGCAGTGAATGTACCCATAAAATTCAAAAAAATTTATTGAGATGCAGTTTCTGATTTGATAATGAACCACTATACAACCCAACTAAGAAGAACGTCAAGGAACACCATTTTCAACTATCTAAAGAAGATATAAAATTACTTAATACCGAAAAGCGTAATCCTTCCTAAAACGCAGTGTGTGTTGGTGTGAAATAATCTTAAGTATCATTAGAGTAATTCCTAGATTGCCTTTATATAATCAAAGCTTTGACTTCAATTCTCACTGGATATATCTCTGAATTGAACTCTCTGAGAATTGGGTAAGTTTATCTCTCTAGTGTGCGAGGAGGTGAGTAAATGTAAATGAGTTCAAACGTCTCACACACTTTATTGAAAATGACAGATACATGAAAAAAAATTGACCTCACGAAGGATTGCTAACCACTATGTTGAGAATGTCGAGTTATTCACCATATAATCTTCTTGTTTGACCGAACACTTTACCAAGAGTGAAAATGGGGTCTATGTAAGGTATGAAGGAAAGATGAAGAAGATGAACGATATGATGGAAGTGTTTTGAGAAGAGTGTGACACAAGAATAACTAATGTCTTCATTTTTCAAATTTTTGATCGCATGCTTTATTTTTCTTCTTTCTTTCTTTGCTTATTGTTTCTAATTTTTTTTCTTTTTTATTGCTATACATTTTTCTTTTCATAACAAAAATGAAAACAATTTACATTGACAATTTCAAACACTCTTTTTTCTCAAAAACGATGGTAGTGATGGGCAATGATATATGGATAATGTCTGGAATATATACAGGTAAGGAAAACATGGAATGATAATATGTGGAGTGAAGGATAAAAATGGCAAGTGTATGGTAAAATCGATTTAGTGTCGGGGACAAACTACAAGACACATGTTTCTTAAAACTCGAAGATGATGTCATTCTCAGTAATTAAGTTAAATTTGAAAAAACTAATGAGACCATGCAACAAATAAATCTAGTACCCAAGGAAATTTGAGTAAACTCATGACTCAGAGATACGTAAAAACCCTAAAAAATGTGAAAAGATCAAATCTCTCAGGTTTAATTCGCCACTAGTGATATTTTAAAGCTCTCTTGAGAATATAATTACTCTTCAACTTTTTATTGTAAGAGTGATAGTGCAAATTGTTGAGTCTAAAAATTCTTAGTGCAAGTACGTTTTACGAGGTATTAATTAATTTTATGATAAAAAGTGAAATTTTAGGTTCGAACACGGGTATTCCGAGATTTCTAAAAGAGAGATGATATATAAATCATGTCATCAAAATTTATTTTTAACTGCACAAATAGTTTAAAATCGCTTGTTTCTGAGTTTTTTTCAAAAGAGGTACGATTTTGATAAATTTCCCACCCCCAAATAAAAGAGAACATCGTCCTCGATGTTTAAAAATACATATAAAAAATTAAAAGCACAAGGGAGGAAAGATATTACCATAATGAACCGTTAATGAAAATATACCTCATGATGGAGAACAGATGAAACCTGAAGAACAGATGCGACACAAAAATATGTACAAGTCTAGAAAGCATGTGAAAATCATTGGGCGGTGGGAATCATCACCCCTAAACAAGATAAGACTCATACTCAGAAATAATATAAGACGGGCTGCCTCCCAATAGTGCTAAGTTTAACGTCTTCAGCCAGACCGAACCATTCTCACCTTAGAGATAAAATCTATGAAAGTGCGGGTGGAAGAAAAATTGGGTGATGAAAATCACCCCCAAATAAGACTGAAGCATCAATTTTCTAAGATAAAGGCTAAAATAAGTCAATGCACTTGTATGGAAAAGTGCATCACTCGATGCAAAGCATCGGTGGACCATGTGTGGATGGTTATTAGGGTAAGGATGAGAAAGTCATGGGAGAATAAGCATCGATCATGAGCCTTATTGAGCTGAAAGGTGAGGGCAACAAGGGGCCTATAAGCATGATGCTTTAATTGGATAGGGAGGCAAAATGGTTTGACAATAGTGATGTGGTAGGCCTCAGAGAAAATGAATGAAAATTCTATAAATGGATGATGATAATGGTCGTACCATGACACGCCAGAGAGCTATCGATGGAAAAAATCAACACCACTAGGAAGTGGTGTGAGTAAAGTATCAAGCTCGGTGTCACGGATGAGTAGAGTAGTATGAATACTCACATGGATGGTGGGGTCGATGAAAAGTGAACAAATGGTATCGTGGAGCACTAGGGTGGAGGATGGGTGGAGGTGAGGACCTAAATGCGTAGATATGAACAGGTGAAGCGAAATAACAAGGTCCAAACCAAGTGGTGGGGTGGAAGGGACAATGGGTGGATCGGGTGGGACAAAAGGTAGGGGAAGATGATCTAACTCACGAGTAGGAGAAACACACTCCTCATAAGGTCCAGAGTGATCCTCAAGGGCACGCAAAGGACGAGGTGGGAAAGTAAACAATAGAGTGATCAACTTATCCACCCTAAAGGCACCATCTTAAGTGGTGGAAAAATCTAACGAGGCATCTAAATTCGAGATAGAAGAATCAACATTAATATACGACTCAATGGGAGTCAATCATGGTAGGATAGGATCCATTTCCAAAGAGGTGGAAACTATCACGGATTCAATCTTAGGATAATTGGAAGCACTCGCAGCCGGATTGAACCTATAAATAATTGGTTCCTCGGGAACACATAGGAAATGATCAAAAGGTGTAGACTCGAGCATACATAGGGATTCTGTGGAAGGGGAAAGGTGAACCTCAATGGTGGGTTCAAAAGGATTGGGTGGTGGAGGATCAGTCTCACGATCAGTGGGGAAGTCAATACAATTGTGAACTTGAGGCCTAGACCACGGGGTGGTCTCAACTTCAAGATTCTCGGGAGGATACGTTGGTCGTACTCAAAATTAGTGGCACAAGACAACACATCATCGTCCCATCCAAGAGAAATAATGGGTTGAATTGGGGTGAAATCCGACTCGTTCGCACACTCAAAATCATATAATCGCTGTTCAAGACTTTCAAGGGCTTCATTTTGAGAGTGAAGAGTGAGAGTGAACTTTTGCAAGAGGTTTTTGAGAGAAGATGTGCAAGGCGGTGGTTAACGCGTAATGGGTGGCGGTGGTGGGTGAAGTGGACACAACTCACTATAAACACTAGGAAGCGGAGAATACTCATATAAAGTGTCTGAAATGGGGTCAAGTGCATCATTCACGGGAGAAGTATCTCTGTGAGAGACAAAAGGTTGACCAGCATGAGGAGCATAGTAAGGAGACTGATAGGGATGAGGTGCACGAGTTTGCGATGACAACTATTAGAAACCGTAAGGATCCACAACATGGGGTAGGGATTTATATTGCATGGATGAGTGATCAGGCCTCCATGAATAGCTTGGTTACTCATACCCGTCAGCATTAGATATATCACGACAATACACCGAGGGTGGTTCCAAAATAGTGTCATATGGAAACACTTGGGCGATGGTGGGTTTAGATGGAGTGAAAATAAATGAACACTCATGGGACAAGTGATCAACCAGAAAGCAGTGGGTGCACGACGAAGCATGGGATGAGTTGACACTCATCAGCGGTGGAAGATGATATGTGTGCGTGGACGATACATGAGTATCAACGATTGGTGTTTGAGAGTTAAAGCCATGAAGTAATGTATGGAGGTTCGATTCGGGTCGATCTCAACATCAAACAAGCTTTGAGAGAATAGGAAATGGCCACAGTATTCCCGTAAAGGATGTTCTTCGACCATGACAAGAGGAATATTTTTAGATTTTTAAATATTTTTCAAAAGAAAAAGAAAATCTTTTCTGATTTTCGAAAATATTTTTAAAAAAGAAGGAAAATATTTTTTTCGATTTTTTGGAAAAGGAGAGAAAATGGACTCGTGATTTGGATGAACGAACTAAAATTGACTATCGAAAGAATTGAATTGGACACATACGAGTAAAGAAAAAATTCTAACCAGCACATAGCCAATTATTATCTTCAAAATTAGTGAAAAGGGTAGTCATATTTTAATTAAGTCCGTGGGTGATAAAAATCACGGAATTTATCTCTGTGACCGCCTGCTGCAAAAATGTGTTCCTACGGGGCTAGCTAGTTGATTGATTTTAATTTAATGACAGCTAGGGTAGCACACGATGGATACGCGAGTGAGTTGGGTGATGAAATCCCTTTTCATTTTAATGACCGGGTCTAGGTCTTAGGTAAATTAATTCATCAAATGATTCAATTTAAGTGCAATGCAGAAATTAAAAGCATACAAGAGAAAATAAGCACACAAAAATTGAACTAACTTGCAAGAGATTCGCGAGGGATAAAAAAATGTACCTCCCTCAGTTTTTACACATGTGGGGTAAAGACTGAGTTGAGCCGACCGGGGGGAGATTTCCCCTATCTCAGTTATCCCTGGGAGTCCTACCGATCCAAAGTAGAGAGGCTTCAAAATCCTCGCCTTTGGACGCCCTCTCTCCACCTTGTCCGGTTTCCCTTTTCACTTTTTTAAATGGAATAATTATTACAAAAATAATATGGTTTCAAAATGCACCCCAAATAAATACAAAGCTTAAAAAATCATATACAATCAGTCTAAGGAGGAGGGACAAGGAATACTACAAACTAAAAATAAATTAAAAAAAATAAAAAATTACAAGTCTTCAACGTTGTCTCCACGTCAAGAAAGTGGCATCGGTGGCATTTGGTAAGTGGCTTTTAGCATATGTCGTTGTCTTCAAAAGCCAGTCTCAAAATTCCCTTAAATTACCAATAAAACTTGCTAAAACAACTCGTATTGTGGTAATTACGAGTATCAATCCAATTTTCAAGGTGAAACAATTAATGTGAATGCTTGAAATTTAATTTATATATATAACAATTTCACAGGAAAAATTAACTACTAAATGCTAAAAATATGAAATGACTAAATAACGAAAAATAATGTGCAACCGAGAGTGATATATGTGAGAAAGTAAAGAGATGGGATTACACCGTATTGTCAATTATTTTAATTTCTCAATTTATTAATTTGAAATATTTTGAGATAATATTAAATCGATAATCTAACTCTAGTTACAATTATAAATTTAATAAAAAAAATTCAAAAAATTATTTAAAAATGTCACGCGATTAAAAATTAAGAATTATTCTATTTTCAAGAAAATTACCCGTTAGGATCAATTTAATAAAAACTGTATCAATTCTCTAATTTGAACACCAAATTAATATTCAGATTTAGAAAAAACCTATCTCTAGTACGATTCCTAAAATCAAACATTAATTTGTACAATTAATTTACTATCTCTCGATATATAAACTAATTTGTGACAATTACAAATTAATTTACCTAGAAATATAAAATTAATGAAACCAATTAATTAAATTAATATCCTACGCAATGCATCGCATCTCTTGAGCAGGGTGACTAGCCAAGCATAATGAAATAATTAATCACAGTCACAAATATTGAAACAACAAATTAAAGAGTAGAGAAAGAAATACAATACACAAAAGTATCCCTTTGAATTAATTCCTTAAATCGCGTTCATGCACGTGTGTCCCAATGTTCTCACAAATCCAGCACTTGATTACACAAAAAATTGAAAAACAGAATCTAAAAAGCTATTCTAACACTAAACTAATATTTTTGGATTTTTTTGAATTTTTTTATGTTCCTACTATGTACATAATATACACAGTGTCTCTCTCTATTTTTTGTCTCTCCTTGTTTTCTTTTTAGAGTCCCTAGAGTGTAACAACCCAAGGTCTTGGAGACGAGGATTTATTTATTTTGGAAGAAATAAATAATATTTTATTGGAGAATAATTAAATTTGGCACTTGAGGTCAAAACTTGGAGTCGTTAGAAAGTGTATCGAACGACGATTCTTAGGGTGTAGTTGTGTCCGGAAGGATCGAGAAAGTCGAAATGACTGTACTTGGGGTCTATTTAGGTTCCGAAATAATTTAGGACCGTTTGACTCAAATTAAAGTTATCGGGTCATTTAAAGTGTGTATTATCATTTAAGGACGTGTATCTTGGGATTTAGGGCTCATTAAGCCTACAGGAGATATTTCTCCAAAGAGAGAGTGAGAGAAAAAGAAAGAAAGATAGAGAGAAGAAGAAAGAAGAAGAGAAAGAAGGAGAAAAGAGAGAGAAAGAGGATTATCCGGCCAATACGCGATCTCAAGGCGGATTCAGACCCTACGAACCCGATGCAAGTGATTAAACTTGCTAAATAATTGTTGTGTACCATTTATTGCATGATTTGTGGATTTAATCTTTGGATTTTAGGTTTAGTTTATCAAAACCTAACTTTTGGGTATAATCTTAGATTTGATATGTAGATCTTTGATTTGAGGATAGAAATTGGTTTATATGTATTCTAGGATGAATACTGATGATATATATGTGATTGGGTTGAAGAGAAATGGAGAGAAAATGATTAAAATGAATTTTGGGTATTTTAGTCTTACAAAAAGTAGCCATTTTCGAGGTTTCTGAAGGGCCGAATCGATTTGGCCCCCTAGCCGAATCGATTTGAAAATATGCAGGTACCCAGGTCTGAGTGACCGAATCGATTCAGACCCCAACCAAATCGATTCAGCCTGAGACAGAGTCCCAGGTCTGATGACCCGAATCGATTCGCCTTCCTGGCCTAATCGATTCGCTGGGCCGAATCGATTCGGAATTGGCCCGAATCGATTCGGAAATAGGGCTTTATGGGATTGTTTTTCTAAAAAGAATTTCATCCCGTTTTGTTCGAGGTTATTGATTGGGAACCTCTATAGGAGTTGATTGGAGTATGTTTTAGAGACTTTTAGAGAGTTTCCCTTATAAGAAATTAGTGGAGTCTTATTGACTAAATTTGAGGAATATCGATTATAGATTTTGGTATTTTCTAAGTGGGGAAGATCACCTTGATTGGAGACTCCATTGGGGGGTAATTATTAAATTCATATAGAAGAACGATAATAAGTTTAATGATATTGGATTTTAGAATCCAATCCCAAATGGGATAACTTTAAGGGTTCATAAAAAAGAATTGACCCCTATTATAGATGGAGAATTATAAATGATATATGATGTCATATGGATATAGAAATATCCTTATTGATGTTTGATTTGGGAGATGTCTCACACAATGTGAAATGCTATTTGAAGAGCATTAGGATAAAAGAATACCCTTATCATGAATTGAATTTAGAAAAAATTCATTATTGGAAGCGATATGTGAGCTTCAAGTGAGAAATAGTATAATGTATACTAAGTGGGGTTAATGTGTGAGAATTAACGGTTAGTGTATCAAAAGAGAGTGATATACTAAATAATGATATTAATTCAACTACGCCTAGATGTGTATTATTGAAAATGAAAATGATGTGGCAGGTATACCTTATATGACGGTATATCTTTATATGATGCGATGATGTATGTGTACCTTATATGATGGTATATATATATATAGTTAAGCATACCCCCTCCTTGCTATCATTGGGAAGTTGCGTGCGATGAGGGTGAGCATCCTGGCTTAAAGAGAAGGGTGTGGATATTCCCCAGGTCATAGTCGTCCATTGTGATTATTATGCGATATATATATGCATTCTTTTTGGGGGTGAAAAGTCGGGGGTATGTGACGTTCTCACTTGCCGGTTAGGATCTATGATCTCTTCCCGGGAGGTTGTGTGCTTGACTTGATCACGAGGTGGGTTTCGTTGAACCCCACCAGGTGGCCCTAGTTTGATACGTTTAAGAATTGCTGGAAGATGATAGCATGTGAGCTTGCATCCTCGAGTTATAGCTCGGTTGGATGGTTATTGTTGATTGTTCTTGTACTTGGGTATCAAGGGCATAATGGATCTCAAGGACTAACATTGCCAGGACTAGTGTATCGGGGGGGGGGGGGTCCTTATTTGGATTTTGCCTCGGTGGGACGTCCCATGCACGAACTGCAGTGTAATGTTGGAAATTGGGGATAAGTTAGTCCTTAATGCTCATACTTATATATATATCACTTATCCCGACGATCGACAGTGCCAGGAGTAGTGTAACGGGGGGTTCCTTGTTTGGGTTTCGCTTTGGCGAGATGTACCACGCATGAAACACCGTGTACTGTTGAGAATTGGGAATATAAATTAATTAAAAATTGGATAATAACTTGGGTTACATGCATCATGCATTGAGGGCATAATGAACCTCGAGGATCGATACGGTCAGGAGTAGTGTAACGGGGGGGTTCCTTGTTTGGATTTTACCTCAGCGAGATGTCCCACGCACGAAACATAGTGCCATGTTGAGAATCGGGAGGAGTTTAGTCCTTAACTCTTGATGCTAATAACTCATATAAAAATATATATATATATATTGTTTACATGCCAAATGAGGGCATAACTAGAATATATGAAATTCTAGTAAATGAGAATGTTGATGTATTGTGTGTAACACCCCGCCTAAAATTATAACGGGTGGCCAGCCCTATACTATATTAAATAAAGAGTTTCAGATGGTCCAGTCTCAACATCAACTGTCGGTACTATAATATAGGACTAACTACCCGATATCATATAGGCGAGATGTTAAAATTAAATAAAATGTGCAACAGATAACCAACTAACACTACTAATAATAGAAATAAAGATGCATGAAAAAACTATATAAATGAAATGCTAAAAGAAAAATGAAATAAATAACTACCACAGAATATACTACAAAAAGTAGACCCGAATAAGCTGTCGGGTCACAGCCAATACAATAACTGGAATGGAATAAATATAAACATGTATATAAATATCCTTTGGGTACAAACACGATGTACAACATAAATCCTACCTAGAATTTTGAAAGTAGGAGGCGACTACCAGATACATCCCGCAACAGTCCACCCCTGTCACGGCTCCCAAGACTTTGGATAGAAAGTCATCCCGCATCCCTGCGGTAGGACACCTGTAGTAATATATATATATATATATATATACAGGCAGGAGAGAAAAGTAAACGGGTCAGAGCCCGAGTTGTGAAAATATTTAGCAAGTGTGTTAACCGTGCAAAATAAATATCGGTGCACTTATTTCATAATTATAATGGGATCACACTCTCGTGGAGCCCCAACTCACCTCTCATCTAAAGGCGCGCACCTATTCGCGTCCTCAATTTTTATTAGTTAAATTACCCCCATTTATTAGGACAACCTAACTTATCATAGGCCTTGCATATACCCACGAGATCTACCTTCCTATCATACCCCAAGAATCCACTCCTTTTTATCCACAGTTAAGTAATTATTTTCAATCATATGTGCCTTATTAGGCTTAGTGGATTCTGGTTTATAATTTAACCATTTATGAATTTAATAAGTTACCCAATATGCATTTGGGTTGAAACACATGATTTAATTTCTAATTAATAAGCATGCAAAATTATAATTGACACAACTTCCCTCCTATTTCAACGCTGCGCTGCGTTTCGTGCGTGGGGTGTCTCGCAAAGCAAAATCCAAACAAGGAACCACCCCGTTACACTACTCCATGTCAACGTCGATCCTAGAGATCCATTATTCCACACATAAATATCGACAGAACTTCTCTCTACTCTCAACAATGTACTACATTTCGTGCGTGGGGTGTCTCGCAAAGAGAAATCCAAACAAGGAACCGCCCCGTTACACTACTCTTTGACAATGTCGATCATAGAGATCAATAATTCCGTACATAACATAATTGGCAGAACTTTTCTCCAATTTCAACAATGCACTGCGTTTCATGCGTGGGGTGTCTCGCAAAGCGAAATCCAAACAAGGAACCACCCCGTTACACTACTCCATGACAATGTCGATCCTAGAGATCCATAATGCCATATATACAATATAATACTACCACTATTACCAAAACTCCAATAATTTCATTGGGATGATGTAACCGAAATATTCCTTAAATGCGATACATCAACCCCCAACAATCTAGTACACCATAATCATCCAAGATGTACTTTACACAGATTCTATATCCTTTCATCTATAGGACATATAAATATATATATAGGTATTTTATGCTCACCATATATATACATATACCAATCATCCATACCCATGACCAAGTGTACGTATCATATCTGATGTACAATACATGCACATAATCCACCCGGCTATATATATCGCCGATAAAACTGCATCAATGCTATCCTCTTCCCAATGCCCGGCTCATGTAGCAACTGGGGACCACCTGGTGGGGATCAACGACACCCACCTCGTGATAACTCACACACACGACGTCCCGGGAAGCGGTCATAGCTCCACTGGCAATGAGATGAAACATACCCACCACGTCTCATCCCAAAAATATATCTATCGTATAATAACACACCGGACGACTATGACCTGGGGAATATCCACACCCTTCTCTATATGCCAGGATGCTCACCCTCTGCGCGGAAACTTCCCAATGATAGCATGAGCGGGGTATGCTTAACCACATAAGTATATATATCGCTCACATGCGCAATATACATACATCCATATGATGCCATCATATGATCAAATAGTAAACCATCATATAGGGTTTAAACATCCATACCATGTATGTCCACAACATAAATATATCCATATATTTATATGCATACAAATATATATATATACACACATATTCGCATATCCATATATCTATATATATAAACTAGTTCTCGTTCATATGTATAAGATATACAAACCCGGCTATAAGTATACATAAATCCTCAATATACAAGCCGTCACCACAAACTCATATCATTTACCTTGATATGTGAATACAATCCCTCACTTGAAACATATTCAATCATTTTTCCTATGATGAATTATCCCAAAACCATATGTATATATCTATACATATATATTCAACATTAGGGTTATCACCCAAGAGTTTGTGTAGGAATCCATCACTACACATTTCATCCATCTTTAAAGTACATATTTTTCTTTAGTACTATTTAACCATAGGCACATCAATGACTTAATAGTCTAAAACCTTAAATTATTCCAACCTCATTTCAAGTATTGGAATCTCAATGGTCATATCCCCACAATTACGTGTAAACTATCCTAACTAGAATTTATGCTACCGCTTATTCTAGTCGATAGTACGATCCCAATCGTTCTCAATTTCACCTATGGTTCAAATAAATCTCAGGAACCCTTACTCCTATTGAGTTATCAATTATTCCTTAGTCTAAACATTTCTAAGGATATGAAACCCCTCACTCTTTAAGAGTATGCGACCACTTTCTTCAATTTGGCCCCAAATTGTATCTTAACAATATCCTATCCTTATAAGGATTTAACATAAAGGTCGGCCTAGAAATTTCACAACATACATGGATATTTCTTATCCAATTATTCCAAGAAGTCCCCACTATCATATACTAAGTGAGAGACCCGCTATAAGTCACCAAAAGATATCTCTTACTTCATAAGAGAAAGCCCTAAATCAATAAACCCACCCAAGAAGGGTTTGAATTCACTAAAGGGAAAATTTCTCAAAATGTTTTGTTTTCGAATCGATTCGGCCCATCCGAATCGATTCGGTCCAAGGGACCTGAGATTCTGCAACCCTCTGAATCAATTCGCTAGGGGCGAATCGATTCGGTCCTAAAGACCTGAGACTTCTGCAACCTGGCGAATCGATTCGGTGGGGGCGAATCGATTCGGCCAGTTCAGAAAGCCACGAAAATGACTGTTTTTCTATAACCCAAAATTCCCCAAAATTCGATTTATACTACTTTCAACCCTTTATCTTCAATCCCAACATAATTTCCAACATCAAAACACATCCTAAATTTAACCTCATCAATTTATATCCCTTAAACCCAATTAAAATCTTCAATTTCAAGATTTGAACCAAAATTTAGGTTTTGATGTTTATACCCAAAAATCCATTTCTTTAACCCACAAATTATGAAATGAAATACACAAATAGCTATTTAGCAAGATTAAACACTTGCCTCAGATTTGTAGAGGTTGGATCGTCCTCGATGTCGCGATTTGGTCGGAAATCCCCAAGTTTTTCTCCATCTCTCCTTTTCTTTCTTCTTCTTTCTCTTTTCTTTCTTTTTCTCTATTTTATCAAAAGAGATGGCTTCATCCGTAAGCCTTAAATCCTTTAAAACAATAAACCCAATTTTAAATGTTAATACACACTTTAAATGACTCGTTTACTCCAATTCGAGTCAACTGACTTAAAAACATTCCGGAGACGAAATAAAACTCAATGATAGTCATTTTGACTATCTCAACCCTTTCGGGATCAATGGTACCCTCAAAATCCTCATCCGGAATACTTTACAACATCCTATATTTTTTTACTTAAATTCCCAAATTTAAAATTCTCCGATTTAAATTAAATTTTTATTTTCCCAAAATTTAATTTCTCAGTCTCAAAAATCGTGGGGTGTTACATTGTGATGATGTGGTTGATTATGTAACCTTACATGTTCAATAAATGAAAAAATATAATGAGAACTATGACACATTAAATGTAAAGAAATGTTTTAAATGGGAATATAGATAAGTGTAGATTTCGAGATAAGTTAGATAGCATAATCTAATATTTATTTTGGGATCTAATTAGATTTAATTGCCTAATTAGATTTGGGCATACATTTGGAGATCACGTGCATACATTTAGTTGCGCGCTTTAGTTGAGAGGTGAGTAGGATTTTAAAGGAGAGTTCGATTCCACCTTAATCATGTAATAAAGCATTTATAATTATTATGCATTTTAATACACTTGCTATAAAATGTTTTCAACTCGGGCTCTGACCCGTTTATATTTTCTCCCTCCATGTATATATTGTATTCCTTTAGGTGTTCCTCCACAAGGAAGCCATTGATGTTCATCCATCCAGTGTATTCGTGGAGCTGTGGCAGTAGTGGACTGTTACAACACTTTGTTTTATTCGATTCCTATCTTTGTATATCTAGATTAGGATTCCGTTTGTATATTGAGTTAGTATTCAAGTGTTATAAATTAACACTTTCATATTTCATTTCTCAGATTATTGTATTGTCTGTTACCTGACAACATATTCGGGTATTTCGTTGCAGAGATTTTATTTGTACATTGTATTGCACTCTTGTATATACTGGAGTTTGCACTTATCACTCATCATATTAGATGTGTATTGTTGGTTATGTTTGCATTATTGGTTTTGTTGTTGTTGTTAAATAAAAAGTTTTAAATTTTTGACAATCCACTTTTAATGATTTCGGGTAGTTATCCTTATATTATTTAGTGTTGTCTGTTGATGTTGAGGCTGTGCCATCTGGGATACCTGATTTAATGTAGTATAGGGTTGGCCACCCGTTATTATTTTGAGTGGGTTATCACAGATGGTATCAGAGCCAGGTTATAGTGTCTTTAGGATCTGTGTGCGTTACTATAATCTTCCGTAAGTGTTCTTTATGTAGATCCTTATTGTTAGGACGGTTACATTCATATGTCCATATCTTTTTTGCAATATGAAAATATTTAAAAGGTGTTCTGATACAATTGTTCTTGTTTCAGATGCCATCGAAGGGAGGTCGTTCAGTCAAGGCAAATAAAGGGGATGTGCAACCCCAAACGCCTCAAAGGAACACGACTACAGATGATGTTGCCAACATTGTGGCACAAGCAGTAACTGCTGCTATTTCCATAATGGCGCAGAAATCTGCAGTTCAAGCAGCCCGGCCCCATTTAGGATTTTATTTATGGGAGAGAGTGAAGGAAGATTTTAGTAAGGGGCATCCTCCCAAGTTTGCAGGGTGAGTTGATACAATGGATGCAAGTCAATGGAAGAATAGTATACAGAGGCACCTTCGTATGGTTGAGTGTAGTGAGGTGCAGAAACATTTTTTAGCCACCTTTAAGTTATCGGGTGCAGCTCTTCAATGGTGGGAGTCTGTCACCACATCTGAACAGAGAGATACTTTGCCTATAATAGAATTTTGGGAGCTTTTTGATCGAAGGTATTTTCCTTCCCCGACTCAAAATATGAAGATTTTTCAAGGTAATAGAACGGTGGTAGAATATGAGGAAGATTTTTCTCGATGGGCGAAGTTAGTACCTGATGAGGTAAATATGGAAGAGAAACGTATATCGAAGTTTGTTCGAGGTTTAGACTGGAGAATCCAACAACATTTGTTAGAGAGTCCTAAGTTAGTGACTTTCATCGAGGTAGTAAACACGACACTACTAAAGTGTCATGAATACCATCTTCGTTCGCAAAAGGGTAAGAACTTTGGAGATTCAAGTTCATCATGTAAGTTTGGCGATGAGAGTGCCAGTAATGCGAGTGGGAAAAAAGGATTTGTGGGTAAGTGTTTCTTTTGTGAAGAAATAGGTCATAGAAAGAGAAATTGTCCTAAAAGAGGTAAAGTACCACTGTTTGATGAGAAATTCTCACCTCTCATCTAGTGTGCACGCCTACCGTACTATTAATCTCAAAAGTTTATTTTAACTTAACTTTCCCATAAGGTTTCATTCCGATAGATATTATGGCTAAGATAATTAATTTTTGAAAATTAAGCTCTCTCATATATCTAATGTTATTTAAAATAGCCCAGTGATGTCACAAAATTCCCAAACACTTATAATAAAGTTGGAGTATTTAATCATTACTTAACTACTTTTATGCACAGTGGAAAGTTACCATACTTAAGTATATATATATATATTAGTCACTCATATAATATATATACTATCGGCACCCCACACAAATCTATAGTGCTGGCATACTCTACTATTAAGTCCCCGCATCACTCGTACTAAGGGAAATACTAGTTCAGAATCACTCTCGAATTGTATGTGGATATTCCCCAGGTGATAGTCGTCCATTGTGATTATTATACGATACATATATGCATTCTTTTTTGGGGGTGAGAAGTCGGGGGTATGTGACGTTCTCACTTGCTGGTTAGGATCTATGACCGCTTCCCGAGACGTTATGTGCGTGAGTTGATCACGAGGTGGGTTTCGTTGAACCCCACCAGGTGGCCCTAGTTTGCTACGTTTATGGGCTGCTGGAAGATGATAGGATGTGAGCCTGCATCCTCGAGTTATATCTCGGTTGGATGGTTATTATTGATTGTGCTTGTGCTTGGGTATCAAAGGCATAATGGACCTCAAGGACTAATATTTCCAGGACTAGTGTATCGGGGGGTTCCTTGTTTGGATTTCGCCTCGGCGAGACGTCCCACGCACTAGTCATAGTGTAATGTTGGAAATTTGGGATAAGTTAGTCCTTAATGCTCATACTTATATATATATCACCTATCCCGACGATCGACAGTGCCAGGAGTAGTGTAATGGGGGGTTCCTTGTTTGGATTTCGCTTCGGCGAAATGTCCCACTCATGAAACGCCGTGTACTGTTGAGAATTGGGAATATTAATTAATTAAATATTGGATAATAACTTGGGTTACATGCATCATGTATTGAGGGAATAATGAACCTTGAGGATCGATACGGTCAGGAGTAGTGTAAGGGGGGGTTTCCTTGTTTGGATTTCGCCCCGGCGAGACGTCCCATGCACGAAACATAGTGTCGTGTTAAGAATCGGGAGGTGTTTAGTCATTAAATCTTGATGCTAATAACTCATATAAAAATATATATACTGTTTACATGCCAAATGAGGGTATAACTAGAATATATGAAATTCTAGTAAATGAGAATGTTGATGTATTTTGATGTTGTCGTTGATTATGAAACCTTACATGTTCAAAAAATGAACAAATATAATGAGAACTATGACACATTAAATGTAAAGAAATGTTTTAAATGGGAATGTAGATAAGTGCAGATTTCGAGATAAGTTAGATAGCATAATCTAATATTTATTTTGGGATCTAGTTAGATTTAATTGCCTAATTAGATTTGGGCATACATTTGGAGATCACGTGCATTTGTTTAGTTGCGTGCTTTAGTTGAGAGGTGAGTTGGATTTTAAAGGAGTGTTTGATTCCACCTTAATCATGTAATAATGCATTTATAATTATTATGCATTTTAATACACTTGCTATAAAATGTTTTCAACTCGGGCTCTGCCCCGTTTATATTTTCTCCCTCCACATATATATTGTATTCCTTTAGGTGTTCCTCCGCAAGGACGCCATTGATGTTCATCCATCCAGTGTATTCATGGAGCTGTGGCAGTAGCGGACTGTTGCGGCACTTTGTTTTAGTCGATTCCTATCTTTGTATATCTAGATTTGGATTCTGTTTATATATTGAGTTAGTATTCAAGTGTGGTAAATTAACACTTTCATATTTCATTTCTCAGATTATTGTATTGTCTGTTACCCGACAACATATTCGGGTATTTCATTGTAGAGATTTTATTTGTACATTGTATTGCACTCTTGTATATTCTGGAGTTTGTACTTATCACTCATCGTAGTTAGATGTGTGTTGTTGGTTATGTTTGCATTATTGGTTTTGTTGTTGTTGTTAAATAAAAAGTTTTAAATTTTTGACAATCCACTTTTAATGATTTCGGGTAGTTAGCCTTATATTATTTAGTGTTGTCTGTTGATGTTGAGACTATGCCATCTGGGACACTTGATTTAATGTAGTATAGGGCTGGCCACCCATTATTATTTTGAGCGAGTTGTCACATAGAGTCCCCTCTTTTGTAATATACCCACGAAGCTTGTTCTTGGAAAGATTTTTTGGGATTCTCCTAAACCAAGTCAAAGAAGATTTCCACATGGGTTTTTATTTAAGCCTTGGGAGGTGGATATTTGGAGTTTGTTTTGGACGAAATTGGTGGAGGTGGGTTTAATTGTTTTATGGCTGAAATGGGTCTCGAGTCAGGATGTTGGGCTTGTGTTCGAGTATATTGGGTGTGAGAGGGGTCAAAGTGGGTCTCGGGTTCGGGCCCTGGCTCGGTGAAGATGGGGATTAGGTTATAGGGTCTCGGATAGGGGGACAGGTTCAGGTTGGTAATGGTTTTGGGCGAGTCAGGTCGGATGGTTTCATGGGTAGGTCCGAACTCGGGTTGGTCATGGTTTTGGGCGAGTTGGGTCGGATGGGAAGCGGGTGTGGTGAATGGTGATTTGGTGGGATGGAGGTAAGAGAGTAAGGTGTGCTAATGGAAGGTGAGGAAAGAGAATATGGGAGGTAGAAGATAAGGTTGGGTGTAGGTTTGTTTATGGTAAGTTGGATGTGAATGAGGGTGTACCAAAAAAAACATGAAATTATTTATAACTTAATAAAAATTAAATATAAAACTAAAACTTAAAAAAATTCAAATTTACTAAAATAAATAAAATTCCTAGTTTAAAAATAAAAAGGACTAAAAATCAACTAAAAGTAAAAAATAAAAAATAAATAAAAATTATTAAACTAAAAATTAAAGTCCTAAAAAATGTAAAATCTAATAAAACTAAAAATAAATTCCTAAACTAATCCTAATAAATAAAATAAAGACTAAAAATTAAAAATAAAAACAAAACAACACAACACAAAATAAAATGTAATATAAAAATAAATAAAAAATCCTAATTAAATCTAAAATAAATCCTAAAATAAAAATGACTTTGAATAAAAATATAAAAATTAATAAAAGTACAAACTCAACACACACAGGGCTCGGGGAATGGTCTAGGCTCGGTGCAGGCTTAGGTTTGGTTCGGGTCCTGGGATTAGGATATCGAAAAACATCTGGGCAAGTTTAAATACGACTTTAGTCTTCACGGTCTCTTTGATTTCTTCGATGCATGCTTTTAACCGCTATTGTGTTGCAATTAACTTGATTTAGCACATTTGATATCGCGACTGTGTAGTGACCTAAGAAATAATAACATACAAACAAAAGGCCATTTTTAATTAAAACGAGTGACTAAAATGCATATATTCTGGGTATAAAATAAACACTTTTGGGTTCTTATCAATCATTCAGGGTTGCGACCACTTTTTGAAAGGCCACAGCCCCTGATCACTATTTATTATACACAGTACTTGTCTGCATACTATTTTTTACTCTTCATCTTAAGTATTTTAAATGCTTGAATGTTTTACTTTTCTCTTGTTGCAAGAATCTCCTTGGTATCTTTCTTAAAAGTGATTTTGGCCTAAGAGGCCACAACTGAAAGGCTTTGATGAATGCAATCACTTCCATCAAACCTTAAACTGTTCGGTTTGATGTTCCGAATCGTTCCTTGACGCTGTAAATAATTTTGAACCTTAGATGTTGGTTTCAGTTGCTTGCGTTAACTGGGATTAGTTTTGTATATGTCATAGTCAAACTCTTCGAATGAATCTCTATAATCGTTTATGTGTGTTGCAGTAGTGTTGAATAGGATTCTGGGGAGAAAATTTCCATGCTGCGAAAAATTAAATCTTTGGCCTATATCTATTTTCTGTAGCACTTTTGAGAGAAGATAGCAGTGATTGTTGGACTTGTTGGAGATTGAGAATTCCTTCTATAACATAAAACAAATATGTCCCTAGCTCATGTTCCTTATCCATAATCCATTGAAGTTTCTTGGGGAAATATCAAGCCTCCCTTTCACTATCAAGAGACCCACGATTATAATTGGATATATATCAAGCCACCCTGGTTGGGTATTATGAGCCCTCATGCCTAATTAAAGCATCTAAACGATAAGAACGAACATTGTGAGCCCCTTTAGCTAATTGAAGCATCAAAAATATAACAACGGGCATTGTGAGCCCCCATGGCTAATTGAAGCATCCTGAAAGAAAAAGGGCATAGTGAGCCCCCGTGGCTAAATGAAGCATCGAAAAGCTAAGAACGGGCATTGTGAGCTCCCGTAGCTAATTAAAACATCCTGAAAGAAGACGGACATTGTGAGCCCCTGTGGCTAATTAAAGCATCGAAAAGCTAAGAACAGGCATTGTGAGACCTTTTGTTTAATTGAAGCATCTTGAAAGCAAATGGGCATTATGAGCCCCCCATGGCTAATTGAAGCATCGAAAAGATAACAACGGGCATTGTGAGCCCCCGTGGCCTTGCATCGTGAGGAGTGTAAACTACCAACCAACGTCGTCTCCTCAATAGACTTTTCTTCCCAAAATAAAAAAATAATTTCGGGATAATTGGTCATCACGTTCCATTAAATCCGTTTAAGACGAAGGTCTTTTATTAGATTTTTAAGTAAGAAAGCAAGAATTGACATATGACTAACATTTTACATTCATATATATATATATATATATATATATATATATATATAAACTTTAACAAAATACAAAAGTCTAGGAAATATAGATACAAAGAGCTTCACATGTAGAGCTCAAGTAGAGAAAAGTGGGAATAAGTAAAAAAAAAGTTAAAATCTGGTAAGGGGCCTCCCAAGTATCAGCTGCACCCCTAAGCATCCTTCAGGAACTGCTAAAGTGCTCCTTCCCTAACGAACCTTTAGATCTCGTTCTTTAGGATGTGTCAATTACTTGTGTCATAGCCATGATCGCTATGGAAACTGCACTATTTCGCTCGGTCCCTGTTGTGAGGAGGGGACATTAGCTTCTCGGGACAACGGAGCAAGTTGTCTCCTCTGATGATCTCCAAAATGTCTTCAATTTGGTATATTAGTAGGGTCTAAGTCTCGTAGCCTTTTTATAGTTTTGGTTGCTCCATCTTCCTCTTTTGAACTTTTGCTACAACCATTACTGCTTCTACCACTGTAGCCTTTTTCATGGATGTGAAGGTTACAGCTTTCGCTGCTCCATCTTGTGTTGAGGTGAAGGCCATGACCTTCAATATCAGAACTTTCTCCGTCAGGAAGTTAACCTGGTCCTGGAGTTTGGATTGATATTCATACAAGTGATAAATATAGCCCAGCAACTGGGCAACTTCTTCACTCTGCTCTGTGCTTGTCTTTGAGGTTCTTTCCATGGCTTCTACTATGCTAGTCTTTTAGAAATATATATTATGAGATCAAATAGACAATAATGAGAAGCTAAGGAATTCAGGAAAAACTAAGCATGGTAATAGGTACGCGGTTCATTGCTATCTGCAACGTTATTCTGTTGTGGCTGCAACTTGAGGCACATATGCAAGTACTGCCGCATAGAAGCCGTAGAGACCAACTGTCTTAAGAATTTTGTGGCATTATAGTAATAAAACTTCCTAGCTGCATCTGTTATGTGGCAGTGAAGGGTGTGATCCCCAAAAAAGACTCAAAACATAAGATCAATACATAAAATACACATATGATGTGCCTACTAGGAATTTACCAAGGGCAAAACAGCCTTTAGGTGTGAAAGTAGAACGGATTTGGTAATAAACCTTAGAGTAAAACTAAAGCAATAAATAAGCAAAATAACTCAAAATATAAAGTGGTTCGGCTATAAAAATGAGCCTAAATCCACTTTATTTCCATACTCTCATTATATGCATCATTTAATACAATATAATTGGGCCTAAAGAGGCATACAAGTAAGCGAGGAGAAGAGAATACATGAGTATAGTGAATCTAGGTAGACCGAATATGAACTGCAAGACAGTTTATATGCTGGCAATAGACTAGTAAGCCCCCAGGTGGGTGTATCTTTGTAGAGAGAGGTAATGTAGAGATTTTGGTAGGGCTTCGCTAAGTAATTATCTTCTCGGTCCCCTAATTACGAAGTGAACACCTATATATATATAGAAGATAGAAAGGTAATGACACTTGTTTAGGACAAGTGATGTATGGTTAATCTAGAGAATAAGGAATCCTTCTAGACATTGGATAACTGTCAATTGTGGTGCATGAGTAGGGGATTCGACCTATTTAAACCCAGTCAACAGCCAACCTGAATGGGGGTCATGGCCTGTTTGATCAAAAGCAGTGGCCAATGTTGAAGGAGGTGCCGCATCCTGTCTGAGGCACCAACCAATGATGGCTTAGTATAAGGCCTAATAACTATATGTTGCTGCGGCATGTTAGAGCTCAAGCAACCACCTCTTGGTAATGCCACCGTGACACTAGGGACGATATTGGCCATATCACCTCACAAATCACTAAATAAGATTTGGTTGAGTTTTGGAAAACTTATTAAATTTTAAAGAATATCATTGTGAGGGATGCAAAGCCCAATAAGAGGTCCTGCTATATGGTGATCGACTATGTGTGCTTCCATGGGTCCTTCCTTCAATACGGGGTTATATCCCCCCTTCCGCTGCCTATGGCTAGAATCTCAAAGTCTATCAGCATATCCCCTTCTTAACTGGTGGTTAATTCATGTAGGACATTGATGGCTACGGCTGTGGCCTTTAGGGATTCTAGCGGGGGAAATGCGATGTCTCCCCAACCTAATTATTCAAAATGTACAGAGTTCGAGAGTAGATTAAGCCTACTGATAGAGGCTTAAAGTTTTTATACCCTAGGCAAAATTTGGTGAGCTCTGTGAGTAACAACAATGCCCCTAAAAATTGGAAGGAGAAATTCTTCTTAGTTGGGGGGCTTGGGCTACCCTAGATCCTGCTGAGCCTATTGGCAACCCCACTCTTTGTTTCACTCCTCCGTTAGTGGGTAAGTTGATGTTTTATTTTAATTTTATTACTTGAACTAATCACTGATTTGAGAATTAAACTTTTTACTTGTTTTTTGCAGAGGTTCCTAAGCCCACTATATCAGAGTTTAATAAAATTGTTGAAGCCCAAAAGTTGGCCTCCACTCCCTTAGAGGCATTAGTTACTGTTAGGCACCTCTTTAATTATGGCCCGGGACCTGAACCCAAGACTTTTACATATATGGGAGTTTGTGAGGCTCCTAAATATCATTGTGGGGACCACTCTAGAGGTCAGGCCCTATGCTTTGGTTTCTCAAAAGAGGAAGGTCGTATTAGTAATTCTGACTAAGGTTCCTAAGGCCTTTAAAGGCAAGGATGAACATGACAAAGGTGGGGATGACCTTTCAAATATTATAGGTGCCTTTTCTTTAGCTAATGAGTCCATTATTCTTTTTATTGTTCTCCTTGTAAGTAGCATGTCCCTTTTCTTTTTACGATCTCTTTTATTCCTTTGATGGATGACTCTAACCACTGTTCGATTCAATAGATGAACAGGAGGAAAGGAGAATTTTTATTGATTTCGTGATTAATAGGAAGAGGAGAACCAAGACCTCTATGTGTTTTGGTACCCTGGTAAACATTCCAATACATGGTGTCAATCTGGTGGAGGCATCTAGCCTAGGGTCTGGACCTATTGGAGGCTTAGGTTTGGATCTCGATAAAACCCTACACATAATGCAAGTGGAAATGGGGGTTAGTAGGATTCCTTGGGTAACCCAAGAAGATCCTTCTATTACTAGGGACTTGTAGCCTTTGGTCTCAAAGAATAAAGCTATAGGGAACATGGTGCCCCCTTATGGGGAGGGAAATTTACAATGGCAAACTGAGGTGCCTAGTATGTAAGAGGGGATAAACCCTTATACCTCCGTGGTGGAAGCCCTATATGTGCGGGTGAAGAAAAATAACTATATTATGGTGGCCACCTTGAGGGCTAGGGGTACCCCTCACAATGCTGAGGATTTGGTTCACTTGATGGGTAAGGTACTTGCATATTTTCTTGACACCATCCTTATCTCTCATTCTCTTCATTTTACTATTGTTTTTTTCTCTTATAGGCTCAACACTTGATGGAGGTTTTCATGGATAATGCTCTTGATGGTAATAGATCATGGAAAAAGGAAAATGATATTTCCAGCAGTTGGGACCTCACTTAGCAGCACTTGTACCAGATGATTGATTGTTAAAACCTATAGATTGAGGCTCTTGATAGAGAGAAATACACTTTGAAGGCTCAAAATACCCTTTTAGAACAGAAGAAGATTTTTAATAAGAAAACCCTCTGAGATAGTGCCACTTTACTGGATGTTACTCAGGAGTCTTTAGCCAAGGTGGAGGAGTTTCATGCCCTTAACCATATTGAGCTTGTTGTGACCACAGTGGTCCTTCAAGGATAAAAGATTGATATTTAGTTCTTTAAAGGCAGACTCCTTCGGAGGTGAGGCTCTCAAGGAAAATGGTTAAAGACTTATCTGATGAGAAAAAAAAAGTTGACCTCTCAAGGTCAAGATCTTCAAAGGAACTTTGTTGAGGTCCTGGCTAAGTATAAAACCCTTCAAAGATAGTTAATAGTTCGCATTTTTTTACAAGGTACCTCTTTTCGAACCTCATTACTGACTTTGAATCTCCCAAGCTCAAGGTCTAAGTATTGTTTCCTAATGTGGACTTCTCTAGTTTGTTTCCTCAAACCCCTTAATCGAAGAAAGAGAGCTCTAAAGGTGAAGGAAGCGATGATGATGACACTGAAGATGCTTATTCTCCTAAGGCCCAAGAGGGATATACCTTAAAGGAGAACTCTGCCTCTCTGCCTCTAAAAAGTGAAACCCATGTGAACCCCCAAATACTCAAGCCTTAAAAGGCGTTTTATGTAATATTTTTTTTATAAACCTTTGATTGGCAGTGGGATGCTTTATTGTAATGTCCCTTTTTACCTTCAATAAAGAGGTAGATTTTAGTGGAAATGTGTTGTTTTTCAATCTTCACTTCGTACTTGCTTTTCTTTTCTGCATTGCTAAGCCATTTTATGCACTGTTTGAGAAGTCTGAGATCTAACCTATATATAGTATACCCCTATTCCCCCAAGACTCCTTCGTAAAGAAATATAATTGTGGAATATGAGGGAATTTAGACCTTTGCTTAGTACTTGCACAATTTGTCGAAGTCAAGACTGTGATCTATAGTGGGTCGTTGAGCCTTGGAACCTTAGCACTTTTGATTCTTACACTTTTGTGAGAATGGAAGCCCATAATTTTTTTTCAAACACTTAACCCCTTATATATTTTGGGTGCAAATATGCAAAAGTCAAGCATGTAATGGGTTGTGAGACATTAGGATTTAAAACTTGAACTTGAACATTTGAAATATAAAGTCCTTATAAGGGTCCTAAGACCTCCGGACTAAGTAAAACTAGAACCTGAAGTCCTCAAAAGAGCCATAAGATCTATAAACGTAGGAAAATTTGAACTCTGAAATCCTTATAAGGGTCCTAAGAACTCCGAATTTATAAAGAGAATGACCTGAAGTCCCACAAAGGGCCATAAGACCTCTAAACTTAGGATATTTTGAATTATGAAATTCTATTAAGGGTCCTAAGACCTTCGGATTTAGAAAGAGTAATTACAATTTTATAATTACTTAAGTGAAGAATAAAGTTTTATTTTTGTTAGTGGTAGTTGAAATATAATTTATGGAAGTTATTATAATTATAGATGTAATTTGATGAATGTTAGAATTTATTATGAATTATAAAATTTTTTTGTTCAATTAATAAAGTATTTGAACCTAATTGTAAATAAATAAAAGTATGGGTTTTAATTGTAATAATAGAAAGTAAATGGAAGATTTGGCATAAAAGGAATTATGGTTTACAAATAGAGGGTAGTTTGGTAAAAGGTAGTTACTTGGAGAAAGGTTTAGGTTTAAGGTTATTAAAGAAAAAAAGAGAAAGGAATTAATGTATAATTAAACAAAAAATAAAAGAATAGAAAAAAATTATAAATTAAATGGGGAGAATTTTTATTTTAAAAAAATAGGCAACGTATTCATTCTTAAAATGAAGCTTCTGTCATTCTCTTCATTTTCCTCAACATATTAGTACACACAAACCTACTGCATTCTCAATTCTAGTACACAAGTTGACCCTTAAACATCAACCAAATTTCACAAAAAATATATTCCAAACCCTAAAATTATATCCTTTCATTATTGCCAAAAATTAAATTTTTTTAGAAGATTTTTTAGGACAAAATTTGGGCAACATATTAAGGAGATTTAGAGGGGCAATTGGAGACACAATTAAACCAATTTAAAGAGGATTTTGTCTACACGATTTCATCACTTTTGAGGATTCATTTTCTTCAATTAAGGAAATATAAATATACTATTTCCTCTTATGAGATAAATAGTATTTTCTACCTAAATATGCTTTTATAAATTACAAAATTTGATAGAAATCAATAAGTTTTATATTTGTTTTGATCACATATCTAAAATTGTGATTTTTGTGAATAAATTATTAAATCCAGTTCATGGAATTATATACTTGATTAATTTAGTCTAATTTGGTGTAATTGAATTAGGTTATGAGAAAAGTACATTCTTGGTATAATTTCAATGATAAAGTATAAAATTTCCCATGATTTGAATTACATATTTTATCTTATCCTTTTATTATGAAATTAGGATTTTTTTTCTTTTAAATCTAATGAAGAAATTGGGTATGAATTATACGATGAATTATAATTAATTAAATATGAGAAATTAGGAATTAAAGAAGGATTTTCAATTAGTGTGTGGAAAAACTTGAATTTTAATTGGAATTATATATTCCTCTCTTCCCCATTATGTACTAAGGATTAAAGTGTTGAACACTCCTATGTATGATTAATAATTTTAGTGCCTTGAGATTATGTAAGAGTAATGGATTGGGGAGTATTGATTAGTAGGATTGGATTTTTGATATGGGTCACTAACTCATGATAAAAAAACAAACACCCCATAAATTATATAGTTCTAAATGATAAATGATAGTTGGTATTATTAGCCTCCATGTATAGTATATACATTATTTCCCTTACAAAAAAGGGGTGAGTATAAATGATTAAAAGGTAAAATATACTTTTTGAATATCATTAGGCAACAGACTATGGGACATATATGATTGTGTTATTTTATTGAATGGCTCGGGTTAGAGTTATTATTTTGTTCTACTGTTCATATACTTAGATATGGGCAAGGGGTGTGCCAGTTTGGTGTACTAGTAACCTCTAAACAAATGGGGCTAGTCTCGGTTTATATATATATATATATAGAGAGAGAGAGAGAGAGCAAAAGGTTTTCACTATTCCATAAGTTGATAACTTAATCAGAGGTTAGGATTAACTCTTAAAAAGTGGAATCCAATGGTTGAGGATTAAGGGTATTTTTGTAAACTATCCTCAATGTATTATCCTCCCAAACACTACCAAACTTTAATTTTCCACCTCTCTTTCATCATTTCCTCCTTATTCTCTCTAGCGACGATGAGTTTCATTGTACATCTTGCCTCCTTTTGAGCTCCAAGGCTGCCGCCTCCAAGGCCGCCGCCCTCAGGTAATCCCTCTCTCACTCTCTTACACACGCACACACACTTACACTTATGCTTACACTAACATGCACACACCATAATTAGCCTCCGTCTCTCCCTCTCACCCTCTAAAGCACGCATAAAAACCATAGATAAGAAGACTTTTGGGTATTTTTTTAGTTATAAACACTCACTATATTTTTTCTATAATTTTCTCCTAATTTTTTCTCAGCTCGATCATGTCCTTGACTTCTTATAGCTATAACAATAGCTAGAGATTATACAAACATATACTTTTGGCTCGATCAGTTTCCCCCAAAAGGTACTTTTGTGTTGATGTGATATACATATATCTCACACACATTATTAATTTTTTGTGTAGGCATTAATAGAGATGAAATGGTAAGCTGTGGTGAAGTTTATGACTACTGAATATCCTTTTGTATGTCATATATTTTGGGTTTAAGATTTCAAATTATAGATTCATTGGGTTAAGTTTTGTTAATCCTATTGTCTGTTGAGTTTTATTTTTATATTACAGATTTACTGAGCATTATTTATTTTCCAACAGTGATTGAGTTTTGCAAGGGCATAAAACCTAGATTAACAGAGCAGATCTAACTGCGTTACAAAAATGGTAAGGTGTTTTTTTATGTTTGATTCATTTTCTTAAGATTGGGGTAGTTTTAATGAATTGTATTGTTTCTTTCCATTAAATTTGTTGGCCTAACATTACAATCACAATGTCTGAAAGGAGGATTTCAAGAAAAATCGATATCAAATTGTTTGTTCCTATGAACTTTTGACTATGTTTTTCACTTGGATTGAACAAATAATAAAATTGATGGAAATAAACTTTCATAATTTTTTTTATATAATCATTTAGTGGTTCAACACAAATTTTATTTTTGGGTATGGGTTTTATCATTTTTGTCTCGCCTCTGATCAATTAGTTAATGTGAGGATGTTGTAGGCTTGGAAGTTATTCACTGTTAGGGTTGATAATGTTAAATCAATTTGTAACTCTACTTTGTACAACTTAGGTTTTGTTCAGTGTTGGAAGTGACTTTTATTTAGTTTTGTAACTGATATAGCATAAGAATATTACTTGGTATGTTATTATTTTTTCTAGGAATGCATTTAATATTCTGGGAATGGTTTGAGTATTCACTCAGTAGAGTTTTTCTTTCGAATTTAGAACTGTGTTTAATACTCTTATTATGTGAATATTAAACTTGGCATGTTGAAGGTGAACTAAACAAATTGTCACCTTATATTTACTTTACATGTGAGTGGGTTCATATATTGTTCAGATGCAGAATAATTTGGATGGTGCGTTATTATTTGTTAAAGCTCTCCAATTGGTTTGTCTTATTTTAAATTAATCAAATCAATTAACTCATCAATCGTAGTTGCCTCTATTAGTAGAATAAATCCTACTTTACTTTTTGTTGTCAACACTAACATGAGAATGCACTTAGATGGTTCTACATTCTATAATGATTTTAAAAGAGGTCTTTGATTGATTAGCCCCTTCGACACTTTATTAATAGAGTACGCACTGGTAGCCTCTTTCATCTTTCCTTTATTTTGGGGAATTACCCCTCTTTTCAAGGATATGCTGTTAATGTAGAAGGGAGCTCATGTACTATTTTGATGCTCATGTTCTGTATACAAGACTTTTTTTAATTCGCGAATGGAGTTGTGATGTCCTTCAACATACTCTCTAGGTATGGTAGGGATACATGCGATGTTGTGCTCATGTATATTATTTAGAGGGACGAAGAAGATAACTATTTCCTTCTCATATCTATTATTATACTTCTTTTGGTATGGTATGGGTTACATGATCAGGTATAAATATTTCTCTTATTTTTCTCATCATCAGGGTTTGATTTGTAGACTACAATTTTATATACTATCTATATATATGCCCTATATATGTTGTTATTCTAATATATGTTGATGCTCTGAACTTAAATTTGATCTCATGGTTTGATGAAAAGTAAGGTAGGTTTACTAAAATTTCATCCCATGGTCTAATATACTATATAAATACGATTGATTGATTCATCTTATTGAGAGTGGATCTTATTGTGAGTGTATTATACTATATAAAACCATTGTCCTATGTTCAGGCACATGTTTCGAACACAACATTCTTGAAATCTAGAAAAGGAGGAAAACAAGAGTTTTTTTACAGCACTATAGTAGAGCCTGATAAAGAATTAGAGAGTGAGCTTGAGAAGGATACATGTGGAGGGTTGTGATGGTTGAGTTTTGGTTGTAGGCTTCAATCCACTTAACTGATCCATGATAAAGATATAATTAAAATTGTGTTAAAAATGTTGACTTTGTCTCTTAACTATGTAATTTAAAGTAGAAATCAGCTCAATAGTTTTCATTAAATAATAAGCTTGATACTTTTGTTATTTGTACTATAACCATTTCATATTGATTTTTTCAGGGGGTGCTAATGTACAAGTGTGGTGTACATACTAAAAATAGCCTCGACACACAAAGGAAACCTTTTAAAATCTTCATGGGAAACCTCAAGGAATAAGCCAAGGTAATGGAGCCAAAATAGATCATTCACGGAGCCAAGCCTATGTGTTAAAAGCCAAAGGTCAGCCATTTGAAAAATCAAGCAACGAGTCAAAAAATAGAGGATTCAGATAGGAAGAAATATGAAGGTTGAGAATTTTCCTCAATTCCCTTGAAAAACCTACAACTTTGTGTTTGCAGGCTTAAACAGGAATTGGTCACAGAGTGGATGATTGGATGTGAAAAGGAGCAAAATGAGCATAATCTCTTAAAGACCAAACATTGGAATAGTGGGTAGCCCCCTATTTCATAGCACCATTTCTGAATATTTGAACTAAATGTATGAAAGCATATTTTTTTCAGATATAATATATTTGTATGTTATCTCCCCTGTGTCTTTTCAGATATAATATATCTCAATGAATACCCTTATTTTTAATGTGGCTCTATTTCAGGAACAATTTGCAAGCTTTAGATGGGTTATTCTGTGGTGGGTTATTTCATTTTATTTGTTATAGTTTCACTGAATATGAATGTTTGTTCTAATTTATTCACTGATTACTCTCAAAATTTTGTGCAATAGAACCTCATTCAAGAGCTGATAGGTGATTTGAGGTAATTGCTTTCTATTTTAGGATGTTGAATTCATCTCTATTTTAATGGAGATGTGAAATGACTATTTATTATTGTTTCATTTGGCATTAAACCTCTTCTTCATTTGTTTATTGGTGTCTCTGTTTAGTTTTATATATTATCACATGAAGTTTAAACTTCTTTGATTATGTGCATTGATGTTTAACTACGTTTAGTTAAATATGAGACTGTTAAGAAATTTTGTAATCCATACTAATTCATTTTTTAGATCAAATATATCAACATCCACACATTTAAAAACAATCTTTAAATTAAAATTTTAATTAATTCTTATTTATATGCCTTTTACATGGTCAGAGAGTTAAAGTGATGGGTCACCATCTCATACAATTTTTGTATGAGATGGACCCATCCCCTTTTCTTGAAAATTCAAGCCATGGCACATTTTATCATATATGAGAAGTGTTGTGACATGAATGCTTAATTGATTTACTGTTATATTGTTACTTGAGATAATGTATTAGAAGTGTTTTGACTAACATTTGGAGTTCTAATTTCCATAAAAATGAAGGGATGGCTTGATCCACTTTGTTTTCCTCTTTAATTTGGAATTTTTCAAAAGGTAAGAATGCAAATATTATTGAAGGGAAATATGTCATAGTTAATATGATTATCAAACAGAATTGGGAAATCTCAAAGTGAATTCAATGATGCTGAGAAACATGGCAAACGTCTACAAAAAATGTTGTGGTCCAATATGAAAAACTTCAAGTTGATAAGAGTATTAATTCTAGAGGAATTAGATATAACAGTGCTAAACCAAATCAATTAGGAGAGCTCTCTTAAAGGTATGTGTTAGAACTGGTAGTTCCTCAGTATTTTGTTAGACAGATAAATTGGTAAACCGATCCACCTACTAAAGATTTTCGTTGATATTTTTCAATACTGTTTTAATATGAACTGCTGAAATGGGAGGTTGTAGTGAGAAAATATAGATTTTAAGCTGGTGGTCATCAACCTCTATTAATGTTTTGTTGGTATCCATTTTTTCATTTATGGTTATGTACTGAGTTCTACACTATATTTATGTTTGCGTTTTCCACATTTACAGGAATTTAGGATGTCCCTTTAACTTCTCCATTATAGATGGTGTGAGTATAATAGGTTTGTAGAACTCAGATCTTCTGTCCTTATGTACATATTTTAATTATTGAAAACATTTTTTTAATATTTTTTTCCTGTTACTTTTTTTTTCTTTTAAATTTTAACTAGTTTTTTGCTTATGTGCCTGTGTAAGCTCTATCTTTAGTAGGCAAGATATCTGCTTGATTGATATGTCTACTTTTGCTAAACCGGAGAATGCTTTAAAGCAAGCTGAACGTGAGTTGCACATTTTTTGTTCTTGAAATTTCTTTGTATCTTTTTGGGATCAATGGAAAAGTGTAAAGGCTTTCTTTCTTACAACATGCATTCTTTTTTTACTTTCATCATATTTTACTTCATGGTGTAGTCCTTATTGAGAACTTTAAACTTGCATTAAACTTTCTGTCTGGATCGTTAAAGCCTGAAATTTTCCGCCTTTAGGTTACCCCCACACCCTCAAGTGTCTACACTTAACAAACACTTGATCAATTTTTATCTATATGAATTGACTTATGGTTTGGCGATTGGTCGATGCAAAATTGATCAATGTTGGGCAGAAGCAAGATGCCTTGTGAGCACTTCATGATCTAATCATCTTAAAAAGGTATCGAGCATGGCAGAAGGCACAAGAAAATATTATGTTCAAGTATATTTAGCTTTGTGTTGACATGCGAAGGGGCAGATTTGCCAAGGATGGTCTGATTCAGTACCGTATAATATGCCAACAAGTTAATATTAACTCACTAGAGGAGGTCATAAAGCACTATATGGACTTTTCCACCAAGAGGGCTTAGTTTTCCCGTAGTCAGGCACATGACCGAGAAGAAGCTCTCTATGTTGATGATCCAGAAGCTGACAGAAGGCCAGAAGATCTGAGTTCTACATTATAATGGATGGTGTGAGTATACTGTGGTTTTCCATTACGTACCGAGTTCTACACTTACATTCCTTTTTATAGATGGTGTGATTATACTGTGTGTGTAGAATATAAATTTTACTACGAGCTAATGTTATTGCAATTTTATTAATGGCAGCATCCTCACACTGTTTATCCTCATAGTGCAACCTGAGCCTCTCTCAACCATATCGATCAATAGCTGCAAGTAGGTGATGTGGCATCGAAGTTGAAGTAATATTGATCAGCAAGTACTGTGATATCCAAGTAGCAGCTGCAACCATACCGCTCAGTAGCTACAAGAAAGTTTCTTAGTAAAAGATAAAAGGACGGTCTACAGGAGATCTTAAAGATACTTGTGAAATATTCTTCAACCAAGTTGTTGCTGGTAGATGAATTGCATAGCTAATGGGTGAAATATTAAGTGATCAAGCCATCGAGTAAACATTAGATAAGGTAGTTAAGATCCTTGCTTATATCAGCAATAAACATCATTTTGTTGGGTAATTGTTTTATCTATGTTTACTAATCTACTGTGACACCCCGACTAATTAAATACCGGGTAGCTACCCCTTTATTAAATTAATACAAAATGCCAAGTTGGTTCAGTTCGTAGCATCACTATAGAAAATGTTTTTAACAAATACTAGCCACCTAATATTTAAAAAGGGAGTTGCCAATTTTAATTAAATCCAATTAACATACAATAAGTAAAGTATGAAATGCTAACATAACCACCACAACATAGTCACAATATAATAACCATCAAATAATAATGAGTCTGGAGGAATACTCCTCATAACAATTCCAATACTGGAATAAAAATTACCAAGTCTACATCACTAAATTAATTACAACCCAAAGTCTGAAATAAATGATAAGTAAAATGTCTCTAAAAGAAATGGGGCGACATGCCCAACCAATGAGAAAATATGATAATGGAGTCAAGATCGAAAATGGAGGCGTCTACTGTCAAGGTTCTGTAACTTCCACAGCAGCTAAAACACGTCACCTAAATAGAACTCCTATGCATGGTGTCCTTATGGCTGGGCACCGAAAAGGTTTTTGCAAAAAAAATAGATTTGAAAGAAAACGGGCCAGATCCTGATTGTGAAAATAAATTTAAAATTTTTCAAGTGTTTAACATCATTAAACAGTGAATATAAAGTACATGATAGTGTGTGCACTCACATGAGTTCCTCACCTCTCAACTAATTGTGCACTCCTATCGTTCCCTTACCCATTCTAGTCATTACCATAACTAACTAGTCTGATACCCAAAATCTACATTACTATACGATATCCAATTCAATTCCCAAAAACTTTTGTTTAACAGAGTGTTATAACTTGTTACACAATTTCCCATGTTAGTACTACTAATTACTAGAGATCTTCCATTTCACTTTACGAACTATTGCTATTATTAATACTCACATTTATTCATGAAAATTCATTTCAATTAACCGTAAATTTATTCATAAATATACAATACTAGCACCCCAAGGCTAAGCTGCGGTGCTCACATACTCTGTTATCAAATCCCGAAACATCACGTACAAGAGGACCACGTATTCCGAATCTCTCAGGAAACGTTTCATTAACAACAATCACAAATAATGGAGGCGAACATAGTTCACATCACATGGGTCACGCACATACCTACGCTCCCATGATCACCAGACTTATTTACCTCTCAATAAGCCCTTCTCTAACCTCTGTCCTCGAGGTACCAATATAGATCCCCCCCCCCATAGGCACACAAAGATTAGATGACCCTAAACGAACACCAACCTCTCATGATAGTAAGTGCGGTAGGTATGTTCTACACAGATAACTACATATACTAAGCATTCACACATCTTAGATATTTTAAGATTTTATTAGAGGTATACTTATCGTTCTTACATCAACACTTAGTGTTATGCAAATCACAAGTCCCCGGTTTATATGTATTTATGTTATCATCTCTTCTCACATCGTAAATAGTTACTCGTTTCCCAATCCACAATTGTCACTCGATTTACTACAAGATTCTAAGTTTTACTCTTCAATGTACCCCAATCTCCCAACTATACCCACTAGTTAATAAGGGAAGGTTATCTCACCATTTAAACAAGTCTACGGGATACTAGAAATAAATTCAGGCCTAAAAGGCCATTCTGTCAACTCGTTAGAAATCTCGTTCGAACGAGGTCGTTCGAACAAGTTTTGTTCGAACGAAAGTCTTCGAACGAACTACCAACTCGTTAGAAGTTATACTGTCATCTCGTTAGAAGTTCGTTCGAACGAGGTCGTTCGAACGACCTGGGCAGGTCTTCTAAGGAGATGGCAGTTTCAGCCCAGAATTTCCCAAGTCCGATTTTCTCAATTCCTCTCTTCTCTAAATCCACCCTAAGACCATCCAAGTTATGTTCTAACATTTTTAAACCATTTCTAATCATTCTAGATCATCCTTTAACATATTTTAGAGGTCAAATCTTACAAATCATCATGAAATTATTATAAATCTCCAAATATTTCCCCAAACCCTATGAACATGAACCCATAATTTTGTTATGCCCAATTACTCATTATAAATCCGTTTTTAAATCATCATAAATAACTCTACGAATATTAAATCAGTCCATCATCATTCTACATGCAAATCCTAACCCAAATTCAAAGTTTCTCCATTAATCTCATAGGTTTTCTTCAAAGATTTAAATATAAGAAAATTCCTACACTAAACATGGAAGACATATTCAATGCACTAAAAATATCAAATCACTTGTCTTAGATTGTTCTTCAGGATTGATGTTGGTAAATGAATGTTGATTCTCTCCTTTCTCTACGGATTTTCTCCCAAGGTTGAAGATGGTGGTTGGAGGTTTCTTTTTGGAACTCTTCAAACTCTCTTATAACTCCCGTAGCCCTCTAACTCATCTAATGATGATAATGGGCTTAGTGGGTTCCTAAATAATATATAATTAACTCCTAAAATTCATAGGTTTTTGTGACACCCCGCCTAATTAATCCCGGGTGATCAGTCGTAAATCAAGTTAGAAAAGGTTTCTCATTTGGTCCATTCTTAGCATCACTGTCGTCTTTTTAAATTACTAACCACCTAAGTGAGAAAAGTAGTCTGGTGCCAATTTTTATCTTTCAATTTTATAAAAATAAAATTCATGCGGAACATATAACAATACACAATCACAGTTAATTAAAGTAACCATCCACAATTAAAACACCTAACCGAATAAACCATCGGTCCAAATATCCAATACCAGTAAATATCAGAAAACATCTCAACAAGTCTACTATAGATAAAAGAACTGTGAGCGACAAGCTCAGATAACTACTAGAGAGTCCCTACAAGAATGGAAGAAGGAGGCGTCTAGCAAAACCCCGCAACATCCACATGTGCAGCAGCAAAGGATACCTGGAATAGAGTCAAGCTTGGTGCCCTTGTGGTTGGACACCTAAAAGGTTTTTAAAATTTTTATAGCAAGGGTTAGTACCCAAAAACATTTGAAAATATTTAACAAATGATTAACTTGCAGTAATAAATAAATATGCATGCTCTTCATATTTTAGTTAGTGCCGCACTCTCTTGAGGACTTCCTCACCCCTCCTCTAATGTGCACTACTAACGCTTCCATTTAAATTACTAGGTTCTACGCTCCTGACCCAATGCTTATTTTTAAACCTTGAATGTTACCTACTCTAACCGAGTATGCCTTAATTCATGATTTTTAAGTTATTATAAACGTCAACTTAATTGAATCATTACTCCTTTTTAATTTCATATAACATTCACACCGGTTATACACCTAATACATTTTTCACTATGTATTAATTATCCCCTATATAATTATTTACCTAATTATATATTTAATCAAATTACAGTATTCACAAACATACTGAAATAACATTTAATACAAACTTTCGGCCGAGTAAGAATACTCACAAAATATAAGTTTTCCCAAGTGTTATCTCACTAGGTGTATTCATGTAACCTAGTTATCCAAGTCAGATTCGATCACTAACTTGGTTTAACATACGAATTGGAGGCGGTCATATTCCTTGCCTGAAAGTGCGATGCCCCTCACCCATATAACGGACGCTATGACCTGGGATTATACTCGCCCTACTCCTCAAGCTAGGGGATTCATCCACTACGCGCAACCTCCCCCTATAGCACTAGAGTATATAATAGTAATATTCAATCTCTGATATTAATGTACACACACACACACACTATATATATATATATATATATACTATCACACACCGTATATATATAAAATAAAACGTCCCGGCTACACCATGTACTAAATCCGTAGCAGCAGCCTATTTAATTTATTAAGAGTTTATGGTCCAACCCTAATTATTAATTAATTTGCACATTAATTAATTTATTTACCTTTGGTGTCGCTCCCACCATAAATTTGGACTTACTCTCGTAGCCCGAAATAACCTGACTCGAGTCTAAATTCCCGACTCTCGAATTTAAAATCATGACGTGTCACCAAAAAATTTCCTCAAATCCTAATTAACTTTACTCATTATTAATTAGGTTTAGACTCATGTATTAATTTCCCCATAAGGATTTATTATATAAAATTTTCTTTTATACACATAACTGGGCAAAATTGCCGAAATCTGCCGACCTTCGATCGATCGACCCCAGACCTTCGATCGATCGATCGAACAGGTCTTCGTCTTCTTCGCGAAGACAGAATCAGCCATGGACGAAAATTCTCAAACCCTAATTCCTTCTACTAGTAACCTCAAGCCCTCTTAGCATTAATACATGTTAGAAACCTTATTAGGGACCTCCAGAATGTCCACCAACATCATTAATTCGTCCATTAACTACAATTTCTGGATTTGGGGAAATATCCATCTTTAATTCCTTATACATTTACATCCCAAATTCCTACACCAAATTCGTTTCTATTTATTCAGATATCATCCTACTAGATATGTATCAATTTATAATATCAGATTTCTACCAGAATTTTCATTAAAATTCGTAAATCAGATTATCACTTTTCAAAACCTCATGTTTATGCCATGAACACCCAAAATGAATTTTTGATCAAACACATCACATGAATATGAATTTCAAAACAGATTTGATACTATTGCAAGTTATCCACCTGCCTTAGGTTTCGTAGTGTCTGATTCGGAGATGAATTCCAAGGTTGAAGATGATCATTGTTGGCTCTCTAGTGATCCCAAAATTTGCCTTTAACTACTATTAGGGTTCTTTAATCCACTTAGCATTTTTCTAAAACTCTATCAGCCGTTCTATCATTCCTCCAAATTCCTTAATTTACCTAATCCCGTTTTTTGCCTAATGGGCCAAGCCCAAGTGACCTAAATGCCCCCGTGTGGGCCCGACTACGTCTAAAAACGCACCCTGACCCGTTTACTACCCCCGGGTACACTTTTCCGACTATCTCGGGCCATCCGGACTCAACTGTACACTCAGAATTGGCATCCAAATTAATTTATAAAAATGTCTATCCCCTCACCCCTTTAGTCTATACTGACTCCCGGTTGAGATAAGTGCATACCTGTCATTAATACTCGAAATGGCTTAAATAAATAATTACTATTCACTTAGTAAATAACTTCCCGTAAATATTAACCATTTACTCCTCGATTACTATTTAAATAAGATTTCCCTAATTACTTCAATTAAATTACGACTCACAAGTAATTTTCAATTCCCGAATTAATTAAATATTTAATGCATGAAAATGCGGGGTGTTACAGTTTTAATTCCAATATTTTTAAAATTACCAAAATACCCTTATAAGTTGCCAGTATGGCCCAAAAATGCCCCGGGACCCAAACTAAATCCCCGGCTAGTATTTTCTGACTATTTCGACCCTTCCGAACACGTTGGCACACTCAAAATGACCATTCGGTTGATAAAAATAAAATTCACTTTTTAATTCAAATAATTTCATACCTGACGCGACTGACACGCGCGTCCCAACTAAATTTCCCAAATTGTCATATTTCAGTCTCGCGACAATTTTAATATTTTCAATATTCATATATTACCATATCTACACAGCATAATCAAATACCAACTCACATATCGCTTGTATTTATATCCGGATTAATTTCTAATTAATTCTCATTCAATTTAATTAATCCCATAATTAAAAATCAATAAATATACGGGGTATTACATATTTCCCCCCTAATAACAGAATTTCGTCCCGAAATTTGGAACTAAAGAGTACTTGGTAAAAACAACTCTGGATAACATTCGCACATCTCATCCTCGCGCTCCCATGTGGACTCCTAGGCATTATGATCCCGCCATTGAACACGTACTAATGGTACTATCTTCGACCTCAGTTTTCGCTCGCTGTGATCCAGAATAGCAATCGGCCCCTCCTCGTAGGAACTATCGGGCTGAAGATCGATGTCCTCCAAAGCAGTGTGAGTATGGTCCAAATCATCCCTTAGATATTTCCTTAGCGAGGAAATATGGAACACATCATGAATCCTATGCAAGTGCTGCGGTAACCCCAGTCTATACGCAACTGGCCCAATCCGCTCGATGATAGGGAATGGCCCCACGTATCTTGGTGCTAGTTTCCCCTTCTTCCCAAAATGCATAATCCCCTTCATAGGAGATACTCTGAGTAAAACTTGGTCCCCCACTTTGAATTCTTTGAAGAACCTCTTGTCATCGGCATAGCTCTTCTGCAGGTCCTGAGCTACATGAATGCGACTCCGTGTCATCTCTATCCTTACCGAAGTATCCTAAATCACTTCCGGCCCAAGGAGTTTGTTATCCCCCACTTCTAACCAACATGTCGGGGAATGACAAGTTCTACCATACAATGCCTCAAATGGAGCCATACCAATGGTTAACTGATAGGAGTTGTTATAAGCAAACTCCACCAATGGAAGGCACTGCTCCCATCCACCCCCAAAGTCTATGATGCACATACGTAACATATCCTCCAACATCTGATTTATTCTCTCGGTCTACCCTTCGGTCTGCGGGTGATAAGCCGTACTCAACAACAATTCAGTGCCCATGGCCTCCTAGAAACTCTCCCAAAACTGTGAAACAAATATCTTGTCTCGGTCAGACACGATATTTAAAGGCACACCGTGAAGTCTCACTACTTCCGAAATGAAAATCTGGGCATACTATCCCGTAGTGTAGTCTGTCCTTACGGGTAAAAAATGAGAAACTTTGGTTAACCGGTCCACAATTACCCAAATGGAGTCGTGACCCCTCTGTGACGTAGGTAACCCAGTGATAAAGTCCATGGATATGCTCTCCCATATCCACATCGGAACCTCTAATGGATGTAGAAGTCCTGCCGGTCTCTGATGATCCACCTTTACCAGCTAACAAGTGGCGCATTTAGACACAAACACGGCAATATACCTCTTCATCCCGCTCCACCAATACTGCCATCTCATGTCTTGGTACATTTTATCCCCACCAGGGTGTACCGCGAACCGTGAGCCGTGCGACTCTGCCATCACCTTGTGTCACAAGTCTTCCCCTTTCGGAATGACTAGTCTCCCATTGAAGCGTAATATCCCGTGTGAGCTAACGGTATAGGACTCGGCTCCCTCTACTAGTAATCGAACTATCTGCTCCTGAAAAAAAGAGTCATCTGTCTGGGCCTTTACCACTCTCGTAACAATCTGCGGTGTAACAGTCATCACAAACACGAATGATCGGGCTATTGCATCCTGGTGTCCCAACTCCTTCCACTTAGCTTTCCACACCTCGGCCACCTCATTTACTGGCCTACGGCTCAACGCGTCTGCTACCATGTTAGCCTTCCCCGGGTGATATTGGATATCAAACTAATAATCCTTCACAAACTCAAGCCACCGTCTTTAACGCATATTCAACTCCTTCTTGTTAAAGAGGTACTGTAGAGACTTGTGGTCCGTGAACAGCCGAAACTTCTCCCCCGAAAGATAATGTCTCCAAATACGAAGGGAAAATACAACTGTTTCTAACTCCAAGTTATGGGTGGAGTAATTCTTCTCATGAGGCTTAAGCTTACAGGAAGCGTAAGTTATAGCCTGACTCTCCTACTAAAGTACACCTCCAAGTCCTTGTAAGGACGCATCGGTGTAGACTAGATACTCAACTCTCGGTCTCGATAATGCTAACACAGGTGCTGAGGTAAACTTATCCTTCAACTCATCGAATGCCAACTGACAGGCATCACTCCAGATGAATGGAACACCCTTACGAGTCAGATGTGTCAAAGGACCCGCTATCTTTGAGAAACCCCGAATAAACCTCCTGTAGTATCCTGCTAAGCCCAAGAAACTATGGATCTCAGTCGGTGTCGTGGGCTGTCCCCACTCCCTCACCGCGGATACCTTCCCCGGATCAATAGATATCCCCCGGTCTGAAATGATATGCCCCAAAAATTGAACCTCCTTCAGCCAAAATCCACACTTCTCGAACTTTGCATAAAGCTCGTTCTGACGTAGCGTCTGCAAAACCCGTCTCAAATGCTCGGCGTGCTCCTCTTCTGTCTGGGAGTAAACCAGAATATCATCAATAAAGACAATGATGAACTGGTCTAGAAACTCTCTGAACACCCTATTCATTAAGTCCATAAACACGGCTGGAGCATTGGTCAAGCCAAAAGGCATAACCCGAAACTTGTACGAACCATATCTCGTCAAGAAAGAAATCTTCGAGACGTCATGCTCCCTAATACGCAACTGATGGTATCCCAATCGCAAATCAATCTTTGAGAAGAATGAAGCTCCTCTCAGTTGGTCGAATAAGTCATCGATTCGGGGCAATGGATACTTATTCCGTATCGTGACCTTATTCAACTCTCGGTAATCTACACACAACCTCAACGATCCATCCCTCTTCTTTACGAATAACACAGGGGAACCCCACAGCAAAGTACTCCTCTAGATAAACCCCTGACCCAATAACTGCTCAATCTGATCCCGTAACTCTCTCATCTCTGTTGGATCCATACGGTAAGGTACGCGGGCAATAGGCCGAGTGCCCGGTGTCAAATCGATCATAAAATCTATCTCTCTACTCGGAGGTAGTCCAGGTATATCCTGAAATACATCAGCGAACTCACTAACAACGGGTATCGCATTGAGTGGTATCACCACTTCTTTAGAGGTCTCCTCATCTATATAGTACAAATGAGTGGACGATCCTCCCTCGGGGCGAGGCATCGCCACTAAAAACATCTCCTGCTGGGGAATGGAAAAGATAATACTCCTGTTAAAACAGTCAATCATGGCTCGGTACGCAACTAGCCACTCCATACCAACAATCGCATCATACTCTGTCATCTCTAACACTAACATATAAGCGGGTAAAGTAAACCTCCCGATCTCTATACCCACACCTCTATAAATAAGCGAAATCATGGAACCCCTACTCAATGGTGAATCTACACAAGTAACCGTGCTCTCTGCGGGGTCTAATAACCCAATAGTGCATGCAAATCTCATGGCAATGAAGCAATGTGTGGCCCCCGTATCAAATAAAATATGCCCCATAGTCCCCTTAATAAAGAACATACCCTTAATGGCCGGTGGATCCTGTGGGGCTGCGGCATGCTGGAGCTGATACACTCTCCCATACTGATGATGTCCCTGCTAAACTGGGACCGCTGGAATGGGTGGTAATGCTGCCATCTATGGTGGTGCTGGGAGGGCGGCGGGCACCCTGTTGCTGCTGCTGTGGGGCCCTGCCCCTATCGGGACAATCCTGGCATTTGTACCCAATCTTGCCACAAGTGAAGCACTTCCCCGAGAAATTTCCCCCTCGTTGTCATTGCTCCCCATGGCCCTGATGGTCGTTACCATTTCTCCCATGGCCGTGCTGGCCTTGCTGAAAGTGCTGATGCTGACCCTGCTGGCCCTGGTGGTCGTTCTGACCCTGATGGCCATGCCTGAAACCTCCCCGTCCACTTCTGAAACCCCCAGATCTGAATCTATTATGATCCCCCTATTGGGAACCCTGGTCACCCTGCCTGTGCTATCCCTGAGCAGATTGTGCCCCGCTGGCACCATTTCCCCCGTTCCTGCCCTGATGGATGGACTCTCTTGATTTCTTTCTCTCAGACATGTGGAAGCGATGATCCTGGCAGTGTAGTAGTGCAGTGTTAACCACATCAGAATAAGTGGCCAACGAGAGATTCCCCAACAAGTGTTGACGGATCCTCCAAGTCAATCCATCCGTGAACTTCTGAATCTTCTTCTCCTCAGTCGGTATCTCATCGGGAATAATATTCAAGAGATTAGTGAATTCGGCCTCATACTCAGCCACGGTCCTCCCTTCCTGCTTGAGGTTCATCAATTTCCTTCGCATTTCAGTGTGAATAACTGACAGAAAATATATATGGTTGAACCGCACCCAGAACTCCTGAATAGAAAGGGCGTCCCTCTCCTCTGAGGTGGTAATGGACTCACACCATTGTAACGCAGATCCTACTAGCTTGAAAGTAGCCAGTATATGCTTTTGAACATCTGTGCACTCGTACATCCTTAAGTGCCTCTAAATGTCCTTCCTCCATTGACTGGATACCACAACATTGGAGCTACCTGCAAACTCCGGAGGGTGTGCTTTCTGAAAAGAATCACGGACGCGTTCCCATGCAGACGGGAATGCATAAGACTAAACTAGCGCAAGTACCGGCACCTGGGGTGGTTCCTGCTGTATAATGGCTAGGGCGTCATTTACCGATTGGGCTACAATAGATGCAACCTCGGCGGCATTCATAGTTCCCTGAACTGGTGCAGGCTGTGGCTCTGGCTGTGCATCCCTAGGAAATCGCTGCGCACGTCATGGAGGCATCTGAAATGAGAGTAAAGTCTTATAAGTTCGGAGTTATTATCTCAAAATAGCTGAAGAGTGAAGCATACACAAAAGAATACAACAGTCCTAAAATATAGGGCTCTATATCAAAGAAAGCTCAGCGGAAACATAACAAGCCGTACAGATCCTAAGGACACTAGAACCTGATGCTCTGATACCACCTGTGACACCCCGACTAATTAAATACCGGGTAGCTACTCCTTAAAAATTTAATACAAAATGCCAAGTTGGTTCAGTTCGTAGCATCACTGTTGAAAATGTTTTTAACAAATACTAGCCACCTAATATTTAAAAAGGGAGTTGCCAATTTTAATTAAATCCTATTAACATACAATAAGTAAAGTATGAAATGCTAACATAACCACCACAACATAGTCATAATTGAATAACCATCAAATAATAATGAGTCTGGACAAAAACTCCTCACAACAATTCGAATACTGAAATAAAAATTACCAAGTCTACATCACTAAATTAATTACAACCCAAAGTCTGATATAAATGATAAGTAAAATGTCTCTAAAAGAAATGGGGCGACATGCCCAACCAATGAGAAAATATGATAATGAAGTCAAGATCGAAAATGGAGGCGTCTACTGTCAAGGTCCTGTAACTTCCACAACAGCTACAGCACATCACCTGAATAGAACTCCTATGCATGGTGTCCTTGTGGCTAGGCACCTAAAACGTTTTTACAAAAAAAATAGATTTGAAAGCAAAGGGGTTAGAGCCCGATTGTGAAAATAAATTTAAAATTTTGCAAGTGTTTAATATCATTAAACAGTGAATATAAAGTACATGATAGTGTGTGCACTCACATGAGTTCCTCACCTCTCAACTAATTGTTCACTCCTATTGTTCCCGTACCCATTCTAGTCATTACCATAACTAACTAGTCCGATACCCAAAATCGACATTACTATACGATATCCAATTCAATTCCCAACAACTTTTGTTTAACAGAGTGTTATAAGTTGTTACACAATTTCCCATGTTAGTACTACTAATTACTAGAGATCTTCCATTTCACTTTACGAACTGTTGCTATTATTAATACTCACATTTATTCATGACAATTCATTTCAATTAACAGTATATTATTCTCATCATAAATATACAATACTAGCACCCCGAGGCTAAGCTGCGGTGCTCACATACTCTGCTATCAAATCCCAGAGGACCACATATTCCGAATCTCTCAGGAAACGTTTCATTAACAACAATCACAAACAATGGAGGCGAACATAGTTCACATCACATGGGTCACGCACATACATATGCTCCCATGATCACCAGACTTATTTACTTCTCAATAGGCCCTTCTCTGACCTATGTCCTCGAGGTACATATCTAGATCCTCCCCCTAGGCACACAAAGATTAGATGGCCCTAAACGAACGCCAACCTCCCATGATAGCAAGTACGGTAGGTATGTTATACACAGATAACTACATATACTAAGCATTCACACATTTTAGATATTTCAATATTTTATTAGAGGTATACTTCTCGTTCTTGCATCAACACTTAGTGTTATACAAATCACAAGTCCCCGATTTATATGTATTTATGTTATCATCTCTTCTCACGTCGTAAATAGTTACTCATTTCCCAATCCATAATTGTCACCCGATTTACTACAAGATTCTAAGTTTTACTCTTCAATGTACCCCAATCTCTCAACTATACCCACTAGTTAATAAGGGAAGGTTATCTCACCATTTAAACAAGTCTACGGGATACTAGAAATAAATTCAGGCCTAAAAGGCCATTCTGTCAACTCGTTAGAAATCTCGTTCGAACGAAAGGCTTCAAACGAACTACCAACTCGTTAGAAGTTATACTGTCATCTCGTTAGAAGTTCGTTCGAACGACCTGGGCAGGTCTTCTAACGAGATGGCAGTTTCAACCCAGAAATTTCTAAGTCCAATTTTCTCAATTCCTCTCTTCTATAAATCCACCATAAGACCATCCAAGTTATGTTCTAACGTTTTTAAACAATTTCTAATCATTCTAGATCATCCTTTAACATATTTTAAAGGTCAAATCTTACAAATCATCATGAAATTATTATAAATCTCCAAATATTTTCCCAAACCCTATGAACATGAACCCATTATTTTTTTATGCCCAATTACTCATCATAAATCCATTTTTAAATCATCATGAATAACTCTATGAATATTAAATCAGTCCATCATCATTCTACATTCAAATCCTAACCCAAATTCAAAGTTTCTCCATCAATCTCATGGGTTTTCTTCAAAGATTTAAATATAAGAAAATTCCTACACTAAACATGGAAGACATATTCAATGCACTAAAAATATCAAATCATTTGACTTAGATTGTTCTTATGGATTGATGTTGGTGAATGAATGTTGATTCTCTCCTTTCTCTACGAATTTTCTCCCAAGGTTGAAGATGGTGGTTGGAGGTTTCTTTTTGGAACTCTTCAAACTCTCCTATAACTCCCGTAGCCCTCTAACTCATCTAATGCTGATAATGGGCTTAGTGGGTTCCTAAATAATATATAATTAACTCCTAAAATTCGTAGGTTTTAATTCCCATATTTTTAAAATTACCAAAATACCCTTGTAGGTTGCCAGTATGGCCCAAAATGCCCCGGGACCCAACCTAAACCCCCGGCTAGTGCTTTCTGACTATTTTGACCCTTCCAGACACGTTGGCACACTCAAAATGACCATTCGGTTGATAAAAATAAAATTCACTTTTTAATTCAAATAATTTCATTCCTGACGCGACTGACACGCGTGTCCCAACTAAAATTTTCAAATTATCGTATTTCAGTCTCGCGATAATTTTAATATTTTTAATATTCATATATTACCATATGTACACATCATAATCAAATACCAACTCACATCTCGCTAGTATTTATATCCGGATTAATTTCCAATTAATTCTCATTTAATTTAATTAATCCCATAATTAAAAATCAATAAATATACGGGGCATTACATCTACAAGAGTGCTAATGATGATCATGAAAGACTTATCTTGACAAAGATGAAGCAACAATATTTCTAACTATTGAAATCAAAGATAAAAGGTCTGTCCGAGGATTGTGTTGACTATTTTTGTTATCACTACTGGTTGTGGACGAGTTACAAATCCTATGATCTCAGTCTCCCTATATAGATGTTGAATTGCCTAGAAGTATTCAAGGATTTCTTTCAAATAGTTTGTATTGTTGTGAAATTTCATAATAGTATAACTCTGATCGTTATGATGTTTATCTGAGGTCCAAGACGAACTATTAGTGTTGTAGACTTTTTTAATTTCTTAACAGGGTGGATAATGCTATAAACAAAGGTAACATTGTCCAAATTTTATAAATTATTTTCACATTTTTATTGTAATAAAAATCGGGTACTTAAATGTTTACACATTTCGATCATTGGAAAATTTATGTCATGCCTTCAGGCACGGGCATTCCACTAGTGTGTGTGTGTGTGTAGATATGTGTGTGTGTGTGTGTGTGTGTGTGTGTGTGTTTATTCTTTATAGCATAGTTATCTCAGATACATCCTAATTATTGTAAAGTCGACCTTGTGTTTACTATTTATCTCTTACTATATGGGAACCAGTGGGATTTAAAAGGTATTGTTGATTACATGACTAAAAAGAAATTTCACCGGTAAGGGTGTGGACATTGGTAAATTTAATAATTGTAGAATTATAATTTACATGCATTATTGATAATTTTACTTCTTGAGTGGATATTCATTATCTTATTACGGTGTGCCTGGCCTAATGTGTTGTTAAAGGTGCTCCAATGTACCTGACCTAGTTTCCCACTCGAGGGACCTACTTTTAGTATTATTTCATTTATGTTGAGAGATGTGAGGTTTACTTTATTCCTAGAATTTGTACTCAGTTTTGATATTTGGGAGATTCAGTATGTATGGGTTCTTAGCCAACCGTTAGTAATATACTTAATGGTGGTTGACTTTTATATAATAGTATTTGAAGATTTCCCATATTACTCTTTAGATTAATTTATATTCATTCATTGATTGTTGTTACATTCTAAGGATGATATATAATTGTTTTAAATAACCTATGTAATTTTATTCAATAGACTTGATCAACCTAAATATTAAAAATATACTGGGTGGAATAAAACCAATGATCTTATAAATACATGACACCAACTTATAATCATATACATTAGATTTGTCTAGAGTTTGATAAATCACGGTGAGCCTTTCTTGAGGATTGATCGGCGTGTCCAAACGCTTGTGATACAATTCAAGTAGATGTTTGATTATAGTACGAATATTTTTGTGGGTTGAAATCATCCTTGAGATTGGTGGATACCGAGACTAATGGGTTGTGCAAGTTAGTTCGAAGTTATGGTCGGTGACAAGTGCAGAGTGCTGGAGAACATTCATGAATGGATATTGAGTCTTATATAAGTCGTATGAACACTTTTGTAAAATCATGTTAAATGTTATAAGAACTAGTGGAATTGAGTTTGATGGGAGCGATATTGATTTTCCTACAAGATTTTTCTAAAGATAATATGTATGGTCATGTGACCTCAGATTTTATTTTGTCTTCATCCATTGCCAAAACCCACTTTGAGTTCTAGTCTAAGAGGTTTCTGAAAAGCTTCATATTCATGATTTCAATACCAGACTTCACCAAAGCCACTTAAAGTTCTAGTCCAATTTTGGAACTTAGATGTTAGGATATAGTTTTTCCTGAATTTTAGTTCAATACAAATATTTATTTTATATTGAAAATAATTTTAATTGGGTAGCTATCGCCAAAAGAAGAAAAACTTGGATAAAAATAAATTTTATAAATAAAATGAATTGGGTGCACACTTCAAATCTCCGAGGCCGAGAAAAGAAAAACAGGGATGTGGAGAATGATTTGGGTGCACACTTCAAATGTCAAGGTGTTGTTCACAAGTCATTCGAGTATCTCACTAAACAAAGTTGTGGGGGAAATAAGACATCGAATGCCACCCTTAGCGATTAGTGAATTGGACTCCGATAGTAATGGGTATTTAAATTAATATGACCCGTTTTCTCAATCGGTTAGTAGGCATGAAGTTTATCACTCCACTCACATGGATATTCATAGTATCAAACCTCTAATATGTAAAGAGATTTCTTCTCAAGGGTGTGTAGTTTGTGTGGCTCCATAGACTAGGTGTGCCTATATTTGACTATTTTCGTAATCTTGGTGTGTGTTTTCTTCTAGTATTAGTTTTGTTTTTATTGCATGATGCATTGTATCATTGATTAGATGTGTATCATTTTGTTTTTCATATATTTTTTTAAAAAATAAATAAATACAAAAATATATTTTGTTTTGTTCTAAGTCATTTTAGTAAAACCAAAATATTTTTGTTTTGAATTTCTTTCTGATAAAATACAAAAATATTTTAGGTTTTTGTGACTTTTATCGATAGTTAATGTTGAGATTATTGTAAATTTGTTGAAAATATCTTTTTATTTATTTCCTTATTCTTCGATTATGAACATAGGAAGTTAGTGATAATCAACTTATGTTTTTCTTAACCTTATAACTTCTCCCGAAAACAACTGATGTTGACTATGTCATAGTCCTTACCATATCATACACATATTAATATGAGTTGAACTAGATTGATCTTCGATTTATATACGAAACTATTTTTATTTCATTTATATTCACTCAATTGGGGCAATTATTTTCTTCGATAGATATTGAAGATATGCATGTAAGTACCATCGGTTGTTAGGAAAATTAAAAATAATGAGGGAATTAATGGAAAGAGATACGTAAAGGATTGATAGGTCCATTGGCAAGAAACATTAATTCATAAATGTCGATAAGAGAATACGATCATATATTGCATACTCTCATGAAAAAAATTAAAATTTTAAAATTTCAAAGACCAATGTATTTGCACATATCCGTCTATTGTGTGGCTTTATGTGGGATTCATGAATTTGAAGTTGCATGCATTTGTTAAGCACTTGCGTTTTATTTGAGTTAATTTACTTCGTTTGCAAATATGATTTTTTTTTCTTTGGAAACACTGATTATATATATGGTTGGTTCGGATTACTAGTTTTTGCTCCATTTATCTTTGTTTTTATATATGCATCTCTCTCTCTCTCTCTCTCTCTCTCTCTCTCTCTCTCTCTCTCTCTCTATATATATATATATATATATATAGGAGAAGAATCACCTACATCATGCTTTATACATCATCCATACATTACACCTAGTTGTAGGCCCTAAAAAACTTTTTTTTCTAAATTTTATATTTTTCTCTTGAAATTAACCTTCAAATAAACCCATGTTAAAAAAATTAGTTCAAAATACATTTCGTAGCTATTTTTAAAAAAGCCACAAAAACTTGCTCAAAATACCTTATTTATAAGGGTCTGTGCCAACAGTTTTTTTATGGATTTTTTAAAAATAGCTACAAAATGTATTTTTTACCTAATATTTTAAATATGTGTTTATTAGAAGGTTAATTTCAAGAGAAAAATAAAAAAAATGGAGAAAATTTTTCTTACGACCTAGAAATAGGTGCGATGTATGGTGTGATCTATACATCATGACGTAGGTGAGCCCCTCTCTCTCTCTCTCTCTCTCTCTATATATATATATATATATATATATATATATATATATATTGTTGCTAGTTTAGTTGCTTTATAGATTTTTCGTTTCCATATTGCTAGTTTCTTCTATTTTCTCATTCAGGACAAAAGGGGGGAGAGTGTTTGGTTTTTGATTAAGGGGAGTTTATAAAATGTGACAATGGATGCATTGCATATTTATATACTCTTTTTTATTATTATTATTATTCTCATAAATCTATTGTACATCACGGATTTGCTTAAGTGAGCAGGATACATGGTTTGTATTGTACCGACAAAGATGAATTGAATATAGAAGCCTCTATAGTGTCTCGTGGGGTTTGGGAGGTGGTAGAATTTGACAATACTTTGAATCATGAATTTTTTGGATCTTTTAGTTTTTATAGTTTTGACCCAAAATAAACAAAGGGGGACATATTTTAGAACCTTTTTTTAGGTTGTCTTTATTCTTATTCAAAATGTAGGTAAAGGTGTGTCTTTGTGTTGTGCAGCTTTGTGGAATGCCTACCTACATCAACTTACCTTATGGCACCATTGCATGGATGCACATATTTTGAGGTGCGGGTAAGTTTGGCAAGTTATAGTTTCATTTTATGTTGTGTCCTCACAAAATCTAGTTTGGCATGAATTATTAAAAGTGAGGGAAAAAATTATATTGTTATGGGTGATTTTATGTCACAAATACTATTCCATAAAACCTTAAGGATATTTTTTCCAAATCACTTATTCAAATTTCTTGCCTCTCAAAATATGAAAATTCTTAGAGTTACGAGTAAGATTTACAATGTGAAATACTGTGCGTCATTCCAATATTTGAGTTAAAAGTTATGAACAAAATAGTGAACCTCATATGCAGCTCGTACAAAGTTTGTTTTTTTGAGATGGCCTTATGCAAATTTGTCTTCGTGCAAGATGGACTCGTACGTATATTTTTCGTATGATATTTTTAAAACTTTATAAAAAATATTATCAAAGGTTTCTTGTTCCGATAAGCTCCATCTCGTTCATACGAGGCTTAATTTTTAAAAAACTTATTTGTAAACATACTTTTGACGAGAAATTATATAAGACTCTAGTTTCGATCTAAAATAATATTTGTTACTAATAAAAACTTTCAAAACCCTAGAGAGTTTTACTTGAGTTTTATTTGAGTTTTCTTGATATATCTTTGCAAAAGAACACAAAATCACAATCATTAACATCACATTTAGATGGAATTTAGCTTGATGTTTCTTTTTTGAGGGTTCATCGGCCTATACACGGGCTTGATTTATGATCAAAATAGGTGTTTGATCATATAACGAAGATTCATGTGGGTTTACGTCATGCTTCAGATCGGTTGATACCCAGACCCACGGGTTGTGAAAGTTTCCATGGCAAAGAGAAACAGATTGCTAATTCAGGTAAAGGTGACAAGTGTATTAAAGAAAATTTATGGCTGGATATTGAGTCTTATGTAATCCATATCTACACTTGTTTAAAATCCTATTAAACACCATTAACGTTAGAGGATTTGAGTTTGGTGTTGTGATAGTGGCTTTTCCCGCAAGGGTTTTCTCTCTAAGTTATTGTAGTTATGTGTGCTTACTTCTTATATTTCCTCCATAGTTATTTTTCATCACATCTAAATTGTGTCTAAATAATTTTATTTAGTAAAATTAATGTTTGGATTCAATTGAACTAGTATGTGTCGTAAAGAATTAATCTGCAAACAAAATTTGATTACAATTTGTCCTCAACCTTTTCATATTATATATTTGCACTAAAGTTTTGAAGTCGGGAAAATGTGTTTTAAATTATAAAGGAGTCCAGTATCTCTTAATTTTCATGCAAACTAGAGAATCAAATTGTGGCACGTAGGTACTAGGATCACCATACATAGTATTATATAAGCTCACCATACATAGTATTATATAAGCATCCCTTGATCCGGTTATAAGCAGTTATCTACAGAGGGTGTAAAATCTTTGATATTGAAGAGGTTTAGTTAAAACGTTAGCCAATTGTTTTTGGTGAAATTAATTATATAACGACGTCCTCTTTTTACACATGATCTATAAGAAAATGGTGAAGAATTTATAATGTCTTGGTTCTATTACTTTAAATCATATTCTTTACTAAACATATAAAACCTGTGTTATCTCACACAAAGTGATAAGATAAAATAATAATACAAATTATTATATTTGTTGTTTAATATAAAATAAGTTTACGTAACAACATAGGCTACGGTATTTTTTCCTTTAACTGTTAAAAATTAGCTAAATTTTTATCTTGCAAGATCAAGAAACTAGAGACTGTCCTAAAAAAGTATATGATTGACCCCACCCCTACCCCACTTGATGCTTTTCTATCAACCATCGTACTTCAAATTTGTGTATACCATAATTATAAGTCTAGAGAAGGGCAAATACCAAAAGATTCTATTAACTTCTCTAAGAGCAAGTTTTATGATTGTTTATCACTTTTAATTATTTGGGCATATTCCGCTACAACCTCATTATCATGTACTTCTCGAGAACTTCAAAGTGAAGCCAAGTGAGTGATCGAGCAACAAACAAAGATCGAATGAGTTTAAATCATCCCTACGTTGTTCGATGAGGCATATGGTATATTGTTTTGATTTAAGCTTAAACATTTTATTTAGGGATGTTTTTATAATTTGTTCGACGTAAGTTTTTAAAACAATTTTCAAAATAAAAATAATTTTCAATTTTGGTTCATTTGAAGGAGAATAGACCTTCGTTCGAACAAGAAGGGGAGTTCATTAGAACGAACTTCAAACAACCACCCAAAGGAATTTCTTTGTTTGACAAAATTCTACTTGTTAGAAGATCATCCAAATTACGTTTGAACGAAATCACAAGTTCGTTCGATTGAGTCTGGATTTCGTTTCTATGAAATAAGTTTTTCGTTTTAATGAACCTACTGTTTTCGTTTGAACAAGTCACGTCACCTTGAAATTCTTGATTTTTATAAAATGGAGTCTTCTGATCAGTTTTCATTACAGGTTTTAGCAAGAATTGATTTTCTATACCTGCCCCAAAAGTCTCATAACCCTAGTTTGTGAAAACCATTTTTGTTTCCAAATCAAGTCCCTTGAATGATTTGTTGAGTTTTGTCAAACCCTAGAAGAATACCATCCATATTAAAACCCTTGTAAAGTGTTGCTCTACAGATGAATTTGTAAAGTTAAGTCTCTATTGCTAAAATAGAAACGAATGACGATTCCTTAGGCTGATCGGTGGTTATTAAGGTAAGAGTCTCTTGGTGTGGGAAGGTGCTGGACAACATTATTTACTGTGGAAGACTGAATATTGTACTGCATAAGCTTAGTGGATCTCTAAGTTAGTTTTTAAGTCTGTATTTGTTTCTCTGGTCAAACACAGTGCTGAAATATAGGTTTTTCTCAAAAGGGATATTTCCTTATCTTCTTCTCATATTAGGTTTGGTGATTGGATGTATTTTTTGTTTTAAAATTATCTTGCATGCTCACATAAACTTAATCAAGATAAAATTTGGTTAAAAATGAATTTTGTGTTTGTGTTTGTGATCTACTCTATGAAGTATTCATATAACTTGGACCTACTAGTATTTTCAAATTGGTGTCAGAGCTTATTTCTACAAGTAGAGTAGATGAATCATGCTAGTTATATAGATAACTCGTACAATAGGGCACCCATTTTTATGGGACTAATTATGCACATTGGAAAGATCGAATGAGGTCAATACTGAAATAGATTGACGCGCAAGTATAGCTTGTATGTGAAAGAGGGTGGAAACCACCCACTGTGACTAATGCCGATGTCATAAGTCTTAAACCTGTCACTACTTGGACTGGGGATTATTTTAAATGGAGCAATTTTAACTTCTAATATTTTTGGTGCAGTCACACCCGAAGAGTTTCATCATATTATGATTTGTACCATGTCTAAGGAAGCATAGGATATCCTTTAACTCACTCACAAGGGTACCATTGCTCTAAAAGCCTCAAAGCTTCAAAATTTCATGACACTATTTGAGACCATACGCATGAATGAGTCTGACACTTTTGATGAACTATATGCACGCGTAAGGACACAAATTTCCAATTGAGTCCTTTGTAGTTTTGGCTCAATTCCAAACAAAAATGTTTGAGTCATAGATAGAGTTATTGACCATCCTTCAAGCCTATGACGTACTAAAGTTGAAGACATATCGGCTAAGAGTATAAAGCTTTATTTAATGCCAAGTTTATTGTGCTTCATTTCTATGTCAACAACATTTGTTCGTTTACTCCTAAGGTATGAATGCACTACATATTTGTATAGGAGCTTGGAACAATTAGTATTGGGTGTAAGTTTTTTTTTAATTGTTGTTTATTTTCAGAAAGTTACTTTAAAACTTTAAAATAAAGTTTCTAGGCTAAAATCGAATTTTAGGCTTTCAGGCTTTTCGTTCGATATTGTCGTCCGAACGAGTTTTTCGTTCGAACGAGAATATCGTTCGAGCGAGTTGGTTTATTCAAACGAGAATGTCATTTGAAAGAGTTTGGCAACGAGATTTTCCATTAGGCCATTGGAACTTAGTTAGAAGGGTCGTTCGAATGAGACTTCATTCAAACGAAAATCTCGTTCGAACGAGATTTTCGGCAAGAAATTAACTTGGCAGTTTAGGGAAGTTTTTGATAGTTTTCCCACTACCTTTTGACTGACTTATGTAGTGCGGGGACCAACTATTTTGAATTAACTTTTTCATACCCTTCCATCTCCAAGAGACAGTTTGAGAGAAAAATTCAAAGAAGAAAAAGTTCATGTTTGAGTGTTTATTTTTAAAGAAAAATCTTTAAAACACTTATGTTTTACACCCATAGTTTGTTTATTACAAGCTTCCATATAAATATCTTGCTTGGAGTGTTTGACACCGATTTATCTCTACATCTTGAAGAAGAGAATTTTGAGTTTACTTCTACATCCCTCAAAGAAGAAGTTCGTTATTTTGCTGCGGCATTCTCACATGGTGAAAGGCACCATGTGTGGTTGATGGTGTACCCAAAGTCTCATTGGTGAATTCCAAGATTCCGTTGGAGCTCCGGGGTTGTCGATTAGGCAGAGGTATCTACAAGAAGACGCGTAAAGGCTTGAAAGGGGTCGAGTCGAGGAAGTAAGTAATTTGTCTTGTAATTGTAAAACCATACTTAGTGGACTTAAGGCTAGGGTCATCCGAGGTTTTTTCCCGTTGTGGGTTTTTCCTCGTACATCACGGTGTAGTGGTTATTTGTGTATTTTATCTTTTGCAAAATCACCAAGAGCGCATGCTTAGGTAAAAAGATAAAATTAGGTTGAAATCACTACTCTTGTTTAATTTGGTGCTAACATAAATTTGGGTATATGTTAATTTAATTCAAGTCGTCATTTAATTTGTTATGGTAATATTGAAAATATGACATAGTCAAATTTCTAGGGCTTGAGTTAATATGTTAAAGCGAAAAGTTCATTTGTTAATTAATTTAATTTCACTTTATGTTTTGCTTAATTTTAATTTGAATTAAAATTAGTTAATTTGTTTTTAATTGAACCATCTCGCTTTCGCATCTCTTTGTAAAGAAAATTGAAATTACTTTTTGTAGTAAAGAATTTAAAAATTGGGGGCCTCGTGTTACAACAGCATGTTTGCCCAATATTATAAATTTATGTTATTATCTAGGTGAGCAAATTCCTGAGATGAGAGTGATAAAGGAAACTTTAAGGTCTCTCCCATCCCGTTTTAAGGCTAAGGTTACGATCCTTAATTCTTTAGGAATCTTAGATACTCTTAGGTTATAATAACTGGTATTTGACCTTCAAACTTAAGAACTAGATATGTTACTCGAAGATATAAAGAAAAAGTAAGGAATAGCCTTAAAACTTAGAATCAAGAAAAAAAGAAAAGGTTTTTTTCTCTGACTTCGAGATTGATTTTGCGCTAGATGATCTTTCTTATTTGCAATCAAAAAAATTCTCAAATTTAACAAAGAAAATAATTTTTTTTGAGAAAAATAAAAATATGAGCAAAAATATTTTTGAGAATGATCAACAGAGGGAGAGATGAGTACACGCCTGCACCGAGCTTTACGTCGAATCATTTAAAACTAAAAAGAAAAATAAGAATTCGGCGCTTAAGTTGTTGTCGCTAGAGAAGGATTTGAAGGTTTCAATAGAGCGTGAGGCTTCCGTAAGTTAACTCGAGAAGTTAAAAGTTTCTTTGTATGAGGAACTTATTTTGGTTGGTAGGAAAAATATCGATTTGACCAACAAAATGGCTATTCTTACGAGAGATCTTCAAGCTTTATTAGAGACTCGTATAAAACTTGAAGCTCATGTTTTCAAACTCGAGAAAGATATCGAACCCACTCAGAAGGTCAAGGTCAATTTAGAGGACATGTCTAAGAAGGGTGGAAAGATGTTCCTCGGTGATGCCTTAAGTTTTAATCAGAGGAAAATGATATGTTACGATTGTGCATCCACTTCCATTACTACACCCCAATCGGTTCTCGAGTTTGTGATAGATCCTTATGGGCCTCGACCTCAACCATTAAGGAGAGATAGTCTTAGGCTCCTTAACCAAGGTAGACCTAAAACAATCTATGTTTGTTCCCATTGAAAATAAATATCTCACCTTAAGGAGTTTTGTTTTAAGATAGGAAGCATTTCTCACACAAGCGTTCTCACACATGCTCCCGCATGAGTTCCCCCACATGCTCCCATATGTGTTTCCACACATTCTCCCACACACGGTCATAGAGATTTTTCTAGTCTTCGAGAGCAAGTATTGTTTTTAGTCGAGACTTCTCAATATTTGATGAAGGAATTTCAAAGGTTGTCTACTCCTTTTAACAACACCTCCCGGACTAATGATTGAGGTCAAGACTTGTATCTATTATAGTGTGATTATCATGTTACTTTTTTTTGTCCCTATTACTAGATTGTATTTCTATATTTATATTTCTTAAAAAATGTAAAAGATTTTCTTTTATTTTAGAAAAAGTTTGAAAATTTCGCAAAAAGATTTTATTCTTTTAATAAAAAGTTTGAAAAATTCAAAAATATTTTTGTATTTTGTTTTACACCATATATGGATATGCATTTAAGATGTTCGAATATCAACTACATTTCATCCATTCATGTGACTTATTTATGGTTTTTTGATACATGGCTTCATTTATTTGTTGTGCTTAATAATGCACGGTTGGCATTTCATTGATCGTTCATGGATACTTTCATCATTCTAGGCTCTTTATTGTCTTTATTGCACACATGCACAGACTATTTAAATATTGTACTTGCTTTGCATATGTCGAATAAGGTGTTCTTATCGCATTATTGTTTAATAACGAACCAAATATACTTAGAACAAATTCTATTTGTAAGAACCATTGCCCGGATTTCTTTTCCCTGAAAATTTTATTTCATTTAAAGCAATGTAAATGGGCCACAAGAAGGTTAATCATCTTTTCATTAAAGGCCACCATTGGCAAGAGCCTAAAAGATTATTTTGACATAAAAAAATATAAGTGTCAAGGCCAATTTTTTATTTCATTGATGCTTCTCTAACATGAGCGTTATGAATTCTTCCAAAATTTGAGAGTGTATTCTTAAAAATGTGATATTTTCAGGTTGTTATAAGTTAAAGATCAATGGGTTTGCATAATGACCTTCCTTGAAAAATATTAAATAGTTTGGCATTATTGATCTGAGAAGAATTAAAATTCGTGGCATTTTACATAAGTCGAGTTAATTTCAGTTTGTTCAACATTCTTGCACCTAAGGCTGGAATTGACTTTTTTCTTTGGAAGTATTTCATTGACTTTGTGAACTTTTGTTTCATATGCCTATGTTTATTTTCCCATGGTTTAAGTTCAAACAATTCTATTCCATTTCCATGATTTAAATATTTGTGTGCCATTCCATGGTGTGCTTGTTTGTACTTGTACTTATATGTACTTTTTATACGTGTGTACATTTTATAGATTTGTATTTTTATATACTTAAAATTTTGAAAACTTTTCGAAAATATTTGGCTGTTTTTATGCTTTCTTTAAACTCCAATGTGTTAATGTATTTATTTTGCTTCATGTGTGTGGGTCTTTCCGCCTTAGTGATATCATAGACAATATGATGAAGACTTTCGGTTGAAAACAAAGTCAGAAGTGTATTTTCTTTTTCGAGTTTAGGAGGGAACTAGTAGAACTTGTCACATGGGTTTTGTTTTAGCTATTTATTTTCTACCGAACTAGCCAAAGGAGAAATTTATAAGAGTAAGTTTTCTGATTGCTCATCACTTTCATTTGTTTTGGTGGATTCCATTACAACGTCATCATCATGTAATTCTAAATAACATCAAAGTGAAGACAAGATAGTGACTGAGCAATAATCAAATATCGAATGAGTTGAAATCCTCACTACATTATTTAAAGAGGTATATGGCATATGGTTTTGATTTAAGCTTAAATATTTTATTGAGGGATGTTTTTATAATTTGTTCGAGGCAAGTTTTAAAAATGATTTTCAAAATCAAAATACTTTTTTATTTTGGTTTGTTAAAAAAAATTAAGGCTTCATTCGAATGAGAAGATGAGTTTGTTAGAACATACTTCAAACAACTAACTAATGGGGTTTCTCCATTTGATAGAAGTCTACCCCTTAAAAGCTCATTCGAAGTACATTTGAACGAAATCACTTGCTCGGTCGAATGAGTCTGGAGTTATTTTGGAGAAAATAAAATTTTCATTCGAACGAGTTGTGCCACCTCGAAATTCATGATTTCTATAAAATGGGGTCATCGGACCAGGTTTCATTAGAAATTTTAATGAGAATTGATTTTCTATACTTGTCCCAAGAGTCTCACAACCCTAGTTTATGAAAACTAATTTTCTTTTCCAAATCAAATCCCCTGAATGAGTTGTTGAGTTTTGTAAAACCCTTGAAGAACAATAAAAGAATACATTAAACATTTTGTTTGGCCTACTTGGTATAACATAAATTATAATACCAATCAAACCACAAAACAATGTAATGTCAATTGTGTCATTACGAAATTAGGTTTTATGGAAACTAACTTATATATTATTTAACATAATATGCAATTTACTCAATTAATGTGAGAGATGGGAAAGGATGGAAAGAGAGAGAGGGGAGGGACGGGGGGAGGGAGGGAAGGGGGAGAGATAGATTAATAAAGATTGAAAACTAAGATTGTTAGTGGTTCAAATATCCTTCCCTACATACACTCCTTAATACTACTAATTGAGTTAGTAGATATTCCTTAAGGTGAAGATAAACTCTAAGTGTGTTACCTTTAACACCACACTTGATAATACTTCCAGGACAAAGGATTCGAACCCAACCAATAACAACATTTTATATGTCAATCTCGGCCCTTGCATTCTCGATGTTGCTATATAATACGGATATTCTTGATCACCCTGTAAATCCAAATTTAATTTCTTGATATTGCCCCACCCATCAACTTGTGGTGTAAAAGTTTTCTCAATGCTTCCTACACAGCACTACTCGGCTCCCCTGGCTGTGTATTTTTAATAGCTCTCAACTTAAAGTGTTTACTCTACACGTTCAATAATTAACATTTAAAATTGATGCACAAGCATCCAATAACATCTCACCACTCCCAATGTTTTCAAGGTCCATGCGTGTAACATCTCGCAATGAAGCTCAAAAGAACTTTCTCTAATGCACTATTCCCTAGCATTGCCTATCATCAAAATCTGGGGTCCAAAGCACATAACTAAGACATCATAAATCCTGTCTTCTGACACATAAATAAAATATGCCCATGTCTCTCAAGGTGTCATGTGATACAGCGCTCTCACTATCACTAAGTTCTCTACGTGTAAATAACAATGAGCTAAATCTCTCCGCTCAACGGTAAACTCGATATACCCTGAAGCACATTAGAAAAGTTCCCACACACTGGGATCAAACATAATGAGGCAACTATACTCATCAAAGTCTACGATACAATACAATATATATGCAGGATCAAGCCTCTTTCTTGTGATGCCTTTTGAAACAAAATATCTCACACTGGCATAGCGAGCACAATAGTCTTACCATACAGTCAACTACTACTCAAACCCTCGATATCCAATTGTAATACCCCATACATTTATTTATATTTAAATTACATAAGTGGGCGTCATTTGGTAATTAGAGTAATTACTGTGAATAGTAATCAGGGATTTATGAGTGTTATATAATTACCAATGTGTGTTACATTTACTTTGGGGACTAAGAAAATGAGTCAGAATATTTTTATGTCATGTCGCGATTGGGTTAAGTGACGAGTGATAGTTTACGTTGTAGAAAATGCGTGTTGAGAAGCCTTGGGTCTGACTAGTGAATTTTAGTTAAGTAACTCGGATGGATATTTTGAGTGCACAGTTGGTTTCAGAATGGTCGAGATAGTCAGAATAGAGTATTCGGGGTAGTATTTAGGTTATGGGGACTTTTGGACTAGTAGGGACATGCAATTGAGTAAACGAGTCATTTTGAGGTTTTATATGGGACAAGCCCGTATTTCTCTCTTATAAGGCATGAGAGAGAGAGAAATAGAAGAAAGAAAATAGAGAAAAGAATAAGGAAAGAAAGGAAGAAGGAAAACAGGAGAGAAGAGGGGATTCGGGCCAAAACTCTGCAGGATTTGACTCAAGGTCGTCAGATTTTATCCATGAGGCATGTCTTTACTTGCTTTATTCAATTGAGTGTGTGTATCTCATATTGTAGTTGGTAAACTAGATAATTTTGGGTTGAAACCCTTGAAATAAATTTGGGAAAATTGATTTTGAGTTTACAAATTGATGTATTATTAACTCTTGATGACTTCTAGTGTTAAACCCATGTTAATGGTATATATAAATGGTTAGAAATGGGAAGAAATGATAAAAGAGAGTTTAATTGGTTTTAGGTTTTAAATCCTTGAGAAATTGTTCTATACCATAAATTAATTGATGTGTTAGTTATAAATTAGTGTTAGGATGGTTATAGTGTTGTTGATTGAGATTAAAAACCACAAAAATGGAGGTTGGGATGATATTTGGGATTTTGGAGAAGACAAAATCACCCAAACAAAGAGATCCTCATAGGACGAATCGATTCTCGTCTAGACCGAATCGATTCGCATAAGGAGACCAATAAGGCTGTCTCAGGCCGAATCGATTCGGACTGAGACCCAATCGATTCGACCTTGAAGACCTAATTGAAGACCCTTTTTTTAACCGATTCAAATTTAGATCGAATCGATTCGCTGGTTCTAATCGATTAGCATTAGGAGTGAATTGATTCACCTTAGCTGGATTTGATAGTTTTCCTCCTTTATGTTTAGGGGGAGTTAAATTGCAAATTGGAGATTATTGTAGGGGATTCTAGAAGTAATATTAGGACTCCTAGATAATTGTAAGGACACAAATTTCCAATTGAGTCCATTGTAGTTTTATCGTATTTCCGAAAAAAACCATTTGAGTCATAGGATAGATGTTTGTTCCTATCAAGCTTATGACGTTTGAATAAGTTGAAGACGTAGCAGCTAGATTTTATAGTTCACATCATTGCCAGGTTTCTAGTGCCACGTTTCACGTCATCAACATTTATTTTTCCAAAGTCTCCAAAGGTATGAATGCACTAATATATATATAGGAGCTTGGAAAATTATTTTGGGTGTTAGTATTTTTTTGTTAATTTTTTCGAATTCATAGTTCTAAAGATTTTGTTCTAGGACACCTTTCCGTAGAAAAATCATATCAAATCCAAAAAACAATCAAAAAATACAAAACTGGCGGCCATGTGTTCGTATCTAAATTCTCTAGAACATGGCCTGAAATCTCGTTAGAAAGGTTATTCGAACGACCTCGTTCGAACGAGATTTCAAATGAAATTTCAGTTTCATCAGTTTTTTGCCAGTTTTCATTTTTAACCCCCCACTACTTTGTACCAGTTTTAATATGTTCAGGAAGACACTTTTTGCTAAGACTTTTCATACTTTTTTAAGGGATCTTGAGAGAAAAAAATTCTCTAAGAAAGATCTCTTTGGTTTTTGTTAAAAATGTGTAATCCTTAGAACAAAACCAAGTGTTTCTCACCCATAGTTTTAGTTTGTTTATTCCAAGTTTTTCATATATATTTGCTTGGAGTGTTTGGCACCGGATTCTACTATACCCTTTGAAGAGTTTGCTTGGGTTTGCTTCTACATCCCATGAAGAAGAATACTTTGTTTACTGCGGCGTTCCCACTCGGAGAAAGGCTTCTGGTGCTGGTTGATGGTTGACCAAAAGCTTCATTGGCGGATTTCAAGGTTCCGATGGAGCCCGAGATTATCGACTAGGCAGAGGTAGTTACAAGAAGATGCGTCAAGGTTTGGATGGAGTTAAGTCGTGTATAGTAAGTCATCTGTCTTATAAACATAAAATCGTACTTAGTGGACTTAAGGCTAGGAGTTGTCCGAGGTTTTTTCCATTTGGGTTTTCCTCGTACATTCTGATGTATTGGTTTTTGATTTATTTTATCTTTCTATTTCACTTAGATGCATCCTTAGGACTAAAAGATAAAATGTGGTTTAAATCACTACTCATGCTTAATTTGGTGCTAAAATAATTTGGGTAATATTTAATTAATTTAGTTCAAGTCATTAATCTTAATTTGATAAAATTTGGTTTGGCCTATGTAGAAAAATGAATTAATCTTATTATGCAAATTTTAGGACTTGGATTGAATTAAGTTTTTTAAGTGAAAATTAATTTCTTGATTAATTTAATGTCACTTTTAGTTTAGTTTATTTTAATTTGAAAGAAATTAAAATTTGAAATTAGAATTTGTAGTTTGTAGTTTGTATTGTGTTGAACCATCCTATTCCGCATTAAGGGAAAGTTAATTTAAAAGAATTTTTAAAATTTAGGGGCTTCCGCGTTAACAAGTGTTTCAAAGCAAGGATTGCTAAATTATTACGTTTAAGATCTTTTTGAGTTTTTAAAATGGAATATATGTCTTTTTTTGAAATTTCCAATTTTTGATGGTTCTCGCGTGCTTGCACAGGACTCTTCACTTGCTATATCTTATGAATACTTGCTTGCATGTTTTACATGCACTAGTTTTTATGCTACATGCTATATATTCATGCTAGTTGTATGCTTGTTTGTCATTTTCTAGTCCTTTCCCCATTATATATGATTTTCTAGATTTATGACCTATTTATCTTTTGTATTTTATTCTTTTCATTTTTGTTTGCATCGATTGAAAAATAAAAAAAGATTTTGTTTATCATTGGCATTTTACTTTTATGAGTTATTTGATCTTTGTGAAAAATACAAATGATTTTTGTTTATCTTTTGAGTAATTATTTTTTGTTGTTTAAAATTTTTGAAAAGCTCAAAATATTTTTTTTTGTATATTAGTTTGACATACCTTTTGTGGCATATGTTTGTGTTGAATCATATCATTTCTCTTCCATTTGGCTAGAACTTTTGGTTAAAATTTTCAATCCGTAAAATGTTCTTTATCATGGTTACATGGAGTAGTTAAGTTTGAGTTGCTTAATGGATTCTCTTTTTATATGCCTTCATACACATGCATGAGCTCTTTTGAAAATTTAACTTCACATGTATATTTGAGCTTTGTGAGGTGTTTTCCTACCAATCTAGTCAACTACATTTTTTGTGACCTAGGAGGATTTATGCATGTTAATTCCGTTACACGTGAGATTTGTGTGACAACAAATGATATATGAATGTGCACGGGGAAGGGCGCCGAAAGGAAATATTATCCTTTGCGAGTAAGCCACCGTATGGAATGGACCTAAAAGAAATACGTGGTCCAAAGGCCTAAAAGAAAAATATGGCATTAAAAGAAAATTATTTGCCAAGGCCTATTTTATTTATTTTAGTATATTCATTCAAAAGTATTATATGCATATTTTGAGGGAGTTTGGATGGTATATCAACGATTTTGCACAATATTCTTTTATTGTAGTTTCACTTTCATTATCATGACTCTATTGGTTTGTAGAATCATTAATATGTTAGGATTGCATGGATTATGCATGTTTGTTCATTAAGTTCAATTTACATTGTCACATAAGGCTAAATGTTAAGTTGATAATGTTTTTCAATCAAATGAGAACTCCGTGAACATTATTAAGTAATTGGGTATTAATTCATTGGTATATTGTCCACACCCCTTCATTTCCGTTTCCATATGACACATTTATAATATAAAAGTGTGAAAAACCCATTTTAATTTATTTTGTGTCATTTGCGTGTTTATATATATATATGTGTGCTTATGCTTATTTTGTATCTATTGTGTGTTCACATATATGATATGTTGCTTGTTTTGAGTCTTTGCCATGTTAGCTAATCCATTTATGCTTTTAATTCATAATTGGTATCTATCGTGTTGCGAAATTTGGTTGATATCCCATGCTTATGTTAAATACATTTTAGTTGGTATCATTTTTTTTCGCATCATAAGTTGGTATTTATTTATCCTTGTTGTGGATTAGTAACTTTCTATTGTTGCCCATATGCTTAAATGTTCTTATCAATTTATGCACCATCATGTCTTTACTTGTTTTTTCATTTTTTTGTATCCCTTGTTTCGATTAAAGGGGGAAATTTGGTATTACTTTAATTAGAGGGAGAAATAAGTAATTTTTTAATTCTTTATCCTTTGTCTATTCCTGAACAAAAAGGGGGAGAAATGGTATCTAAACCTTTAGTTTATAGGATCTAACTTAGGTGGAGATGTCACCATTTAAGTAGGTCATTATTTGATAAAGAGGAAGAATTAATTTAGGGGGAGTATGTATCTAAATTGCATTTAATATTTTGATAATCCCTATGCGTTTAATCATTTGTTAAGTGTGAAGAAATTATCTTTTTAGCGACATTTTTCTTAAAGCAGCAAAGCATCCTTGGGTCATGTCAATAGCGTATATATTTTTTTTATCTTTTTTGGGTGAAATGTTGTGTCTAGACGAGCTTGACGGTCCCTTTAGGATTTTTGGTTAGGTTATGTTCCGGAATAGTCAAAGGGGGAGATTTGTAAGGACACAAATTTCCAAATAAGTCCATTGTAGTTTTGATGTATTTCTAGACAAAACCATTTGAGTCATAGGATATATGTTTATTCCTATCAAGCCTATGATGTTTGAAGAAGTTGAATACATAGTAGCGAGAATTTATAGTTCAAATCATTGCCAGATTTCTTGTGCCACGTTTTACGCCATCAACATTTGTTTTTTTCAAAATATTCACAGGCATGAATGCACTAATATATCTATAGGAGCTTGGGAATTTATATTGGGTCTTAGTATTTTTTTGTTAATATTTTTTGAATTCATAGTTCTAAAGATTTTATTCTTGGACACCTTTCCGTAGAAAAATCATATCAAATCCAAGAAAAATCAGAAAAATACGAAACTAGTGGTCACGCGTTCGTATCGAAATTATATAAAACCATGGCCTGAAATCTCATTAGAAAGATCGTTTGAATGACCTCGTTCGAATGATATTTCAAACGAAATTTTATTTTCGTCAATCTTCGCCAGTTTTCATTTTTAACACCCCACTACCCCACTATATTGTACCAGTTTTAATATGTGAGGGAAAAAAAATTTGCTAAGACTTTTCATACTTTTCTAAGCGCTCTTGAGAGCAAAAAGTTCTCTAAGAAAGGTCTCCTTAGTTTTTGTTAAAAATGTTCAATCCTTAGAACAAAATCAAGTGTTTCACACCCATAGTTTTAGTTTGTTTATTCCAAGTTTTGCATATATATATATTTTCTTAGAGTGTTTGGCCCTGGGTTCTACTCTACCCTTTGAAGAGTTTTTTTAGGTTTGCTTCTATGACAACCCGCTCCAAATAATAACAGGTTGCCAGCCCTATACTATAATAAATCAGGTATCTCAGATGGCACAGTCTCAACATCAACTACTAAGCACAATAATATAAGGCTAACTACCCGAAATCATTAAGTGCGAATTTTCAAAAATTTAAAACTTTTATAATAACAACAACAAAACCAATAGTGCACATTACCAACAATATACATCTAACTATGATGAGTGAAAAGTGCATCCTCCAATAATATGAAAGAGTACAATACATTGTACAACAAAATCTCAACAAAGAAATACCCGAATATGCTGTCGGGTAACAGACAATACAATAATTTGAGAAACGAAATATGGAAGTGTTAATCTACAACACTTGAATACTAAGTCAATATACAAACTGAATCCTAATCTAGATGTACAAAGATAGGAATCAACTAAAGCAAAGTGCCGCAACAGTCTGCTACTGTCACAGCTCCACAAATACCCTGGATGAATAACATCAAAGGCGTCCTTGCGGAGGAACACCTGAAGTAATACAATATATACAAGGAGAAGGAAAATATAAACGGGTCAGAGCCCGAGTTTGAAAAACGTTTTATAGCAAGTGTATTAAAATTCATAATAATTATAAATGCATTATTACATGATTTAGTTGGAATCGAACTCTCCATAATAATTCAACTCACCTCTCATATAAAGCGCGCACTAAACGTATGCACGTGATCTCCGAATGGATGTCCGATTCTATATAGGTAAGAGGGTCCTAACTTAAACCCAAAAGAAGTATTTAAGCAAAATCATCTAACCTATCTCCCAATACATTTGTTTCCATAATTTATAAGTTATATACTTTAACTTTAACGTAATAGTTATAATTATCTTTATAATGTTCATTTGTTGAACATATAAAGTTACATGATCCAATCATGTCCACATCATCGCAATATATCAACAATCTCATTTACTAGAATTCTATATTCTAGTGATGCCCTTATAAGGCATGAAACCATATATATAATTATTATATGAGTTATTAGCATCAAGAGTTAAGGACTAAACTCCTCCCGATTCTCAATACGGCACTGGGTTTCATGTGTGGGACGTCTCTCCGAAGCGAAATCCAAACAAGGAACCCCCCCGTTACACTACTCCTGGCACTGTCGATTGTCAGGATAGGTGATATATATATATATATATATATATATATATATATATATATATATATATATAGAGAGAGAGAGAGAGAGATAATTATGAGCATTAAGGACTAAACTTATCCCCAAGATCCAACATTACACTGCGGTTCGTGCATGGGACGTCTCGCCGAGGCGAAATCCAAACAAGGAACCCCCCCGATACACTAATCCTGGCAATGTAGGTCGTTGAGGTCCATTATGCCCTTGACACCCAAATACAAACACAAGCAATAATAACCATCCAACCGAGCTATAACTCGAAGGACGCAGGCTCACATGCTATCATCTTCCAGCTGCCCATATACATAGCAAATTGGGGCCACCTGGTGGGGTTCAACGACACCCACCTCGTGATCAACTCACGCACACAACGTCCGGGAAGTGGTCATAGCTCCTAACCGGCAAGTGAGAGAGACACATACCCATGACCTCTCACCCCCAAAATTAATAATGTATATATATATATATAAGTCATTTGCTGACCACCATGGATGACTATGACCTGAGGAATATCCACATCCTGCTTTTCTAGTCAGAATGGTCACCCTTTACGCACGAAACTTCCCAATGATAGCAAGGAGGGGGTATGCTTAACATGTATATACACCATCATATAAGGTATACATACATCCCACATAATAAAGATATACCATTATATAAGGTATACCTGCACATCATTTCACATTCATTATACGCCCTTAGGCGCAAAAGATTAATATCATTATTTAGTATATCTCTCTCTTTTGATACACTAACTGTCAATTCTCGCACATTAACCCCACTTAGTATATGCTATACTAATACTCACTTGAAGCTCGTATGACGCTTCTAATAATGAATTGTCTCAAAATTCAATTCAAGTTAAGGATATTCTTGATCCTAATAAACCTCAATTTGCATATGCGGTTCTCCATCCATAATATGGTTCAATTTATTTTATGAACCTTTAAAGTTATCCCATTTGGGATTGGATCCTAAGATCCAGTATCTCTAAGTTATTCTCATTCACAGATCGTGAAATTGTTATTATCACTAAATAAAATCCCAAATAAAAGTGGGCTTCCCCACTTAGTAAAATGCCAAAATCTCCAATCGGTATTCCTCAAATACTAACCTCGATACTTAGAGGATTTTACATTAAATTGAGATACTCTTTTAGATTCTCACTTCTCAAAATCAATCACTAAAACTCCCCGACATTTTCATTTAGTCTTTTATTTATCAATTAGCCTCATATATCGTCTTATGATTCTAAGGTCTATAATCCCCTTATATAATCACTTAATCCTTTATGATACTCTGAGTATGGAAGTCCATTTATACAAACCCAAAGAAGAAGGGGATAACTTAAATTCTCAAACTTGAACCCAAAATAGGGGACCGGTCGACCGGTGCCCACACCGCGGTCAACCACATTTCTTTATTTTTGCCTATAATCGAAGACAGTGTGCGCAATTCTGGAGGCGCGGTCGACCGACCCTACCAGGTACCACGGCCAAACTCCATTTTTACACAACTCCAACTTCTCAAAAACCCCAATATAATTCCATTCAACCACAAATCTTCAACCCAACCATATTCATAACATTAATATTCATTCTAGAATACTTATAAACTAATTTCTAACCTTAAATCCATTTTATACACTACAAATCTAAGGTTTTTTCCCAAAAGTTAGGTTTTAACAAATTAAACCTAAAACCCAAAATTCAATCCACATATCATGCAATAATTGGTACACAATAATTATTTAGCAAGTTTAATCACTTGCCTCGGGTTCGTAGGGTCTGAATCTGCCTTGAGATCGCGCGAAAATCGGAAATCTCCACTTTCTCTTCCTTTTCTCCTTATTTCTCTTATTCTTTCTTCTTATCTCTTTATTTCTAGGGTTTTCCTCTTTCTCTTAAGTGAGAATGACTTCTCACGTGGATTTTAAGCCTTATCCCACAAAATACACATCTTTAAATGATAATACACACTTTAAATGACCCGGTAACTTTAATTCGAGTCAAACGGTCCTAAATTATTTCGGAACCTAAATAGACCCCAAGTACAGTCATTTCGACTTTCTTGACCCTTCCGGAAACAATGGTACCCTTAGAATCGACATTCGACAGTCTTTCTAACGACTCCAAATTTTGACCTTAATTGCCAATTTAATTATTCTCAAAAAAATAATATTTACTTTTCCCAAAATAAATAAATATTTGTCTCCAAGACCTCAGGTTGTTATAGCTTCTATATCCCACAAAGAAGAAGACTTTTTTTGCTGCGGCGTTCCTACTCGTTGAAAGGCTTCGGGTGAGGGTTGACGTTTGACCAAAAGCTTCATTGGAGGATTCCAAGGTTTCGATGGAGTTCAGAATTGTTGGATAGGAAGACGTAATTATAAGAAGACGCATCAAGGCTTGGACAGAGTCAAGTCGTGTGTAGTAAGTCATATGTCTTGTAAACATAAAATCGTACTTAATGGACTTCAGACTAGGGGTTTTCTGAGATTTTTCCCATTTGGGATTTCCTTGTACATCGCCGCATAGTGGTTTGTGATTTATTTTGTCTTTCTATATCACTCAGGTTCATGTTTAGGATTAAATGATAAAATATGGATTAAATCACTACTCATGCTTCATTTGGTGCTCAAATTAATTTGGATAATTTTTAATTTTAATTTGATAAAACTTGGTTTTGACTATCTAGAAAAATGAATTAATCTTGTTAGGAAAATTTTAGGACTTGGATTGAATTAAGTTGTTTAAGTGGAATTAATTTGTTGATTAATTTGATATCACTTTTAGTTTAGTTTATTTTATTTTGAAAGAAATTAAAATTTGAAATTAGAATTTGTAGTTTGTATTGTGTTGAACCATCATATTCCTCATTAAAGGAAAGTTAATTTAAAAGAATTTAAAATTTTAGGGGCTTCCACGTTAACAATAATGGAATTGAGGGTGAGTAAACCTTGGGATGAAAGAGGGAATCTTGGAATAAGGGTCCAATCCGGGGTATGGACCTAATGAATGGTTAGGACGCGTAACATTCACGAGAGGTCTTCGGCAAGTGTGTATATATATATTTATACGGTTATAATAAATATGGGCCGATTGCATTTGAGTAAATCCTAGGATGCTATTAGGATGGAATTTGGGATATGTTCTAAAGAGGATTGAGAGGCTATCCAGTACGTCTATTGAAAACTATTATTTTATAGGCGATGCGATACCTATGGAATTAAGATAAGTAGCTTGTATACTTATTTAAGTATTACGAATTGGTATATTCGTGATTATATATAAATCCTTAAAATTGATTAAGGTAAGTAAATATTAAGTAAAATAATGCTTATAGGTTTAGTATTTTAAGTGTGTAAATACTTATATACTATTACGAATGGGAACATTCAGGATATTTTGGCATCGCTATAAGAGTTCGGCAATTATAGCCAGGGCATATTGAGAAGGGATGTATATTATATATATGGATGTTGTTACAATATATATATATATATATATATATATATATTGATTCACCCACATCGCGCAACCTCCCTGGATAGCACTATATATATATTAATAGCCCAACTGTATTAATTTATTCTTTTAACGCATTTTAGTTTGCGGAAATTCGATTTGGTTGTATTATGTTGTACTAAGAGTTCGATAACCTTATTTCATTTCAGTTGTGGTATATAAATAGTGTAATTTTTTACTTGGTTGGTCTAATTAAAAATATTAGCTATATAAAGTTTTGATGCCAGCCTAATAAATTATTTGTAATTAAATTGGTTTTCGACACTGATGCTAAGAATGAACCATATGAGATTCATGTTTTAATCTTGTATAGGATTGATCACCCGGTGTTTTATTAGGTGGGGTGTCACAGACGGTATCAGAGCATCAGTTTCTAGTGTCCTTAGAAATCTGTGCGTACATACTACGCTTTCAGCGTTGCTTTCTATTTCATATAGATCCTTATCATTAGGATTTTTTATTCCTATTGTGAGATTTTCTTCTCATGCTATTACGTAAAATTATATTAAATCTTTTGCACGCTCTTATGAGATTCGTGTGCTGAACGATGAAGGGCGATAGGGAAGGCCCTTATGAGGTCAGCAGGAGGCGGGGCTTAGTTGGAGTTGTTAGTTGAAGTTGGGAATGAGGTCCGCAATTGTGGTCACTCCCTTTATGGAATTTTTATGTATTGCTGCACTGATTACTAGAGTATAGTAGTTGTATTTATCCATGTAACGCTATTGCAGAGAGTGGTGCTAAACGTGAATTACCCAGTGAAGTGAAATTGGGAAAAAGTCTGAAAGGTCTTTGATAAGGACCATACGTTGATGTTTAAGTTATGCAAAGTAAGTGTAGCTTTATCGCACGGAAGTAGAAGGCTCAGAATCTTTGGCTTAGAGCAGGGTATAGAAATGCCCAGAAGTGAAAATTTGGGTAAATGTTTTTTCACTCGTTAGAGCAATGTTGGAATGGTGGGAATGGTGGTCACCATATTTGGGAATGTTTTTCTCATAAAGGAATCATACGGATGGCTTAAATTGCGAATTCCTTTAATTTATCAAAAATAAAAAGAATGCAGTTTCTGAATTATTCACATAAGGATCGGTTAAGGGCCGACAGCAAACACAGAGTTATATGGATAAGTGAACTTTGTACATGATAAGTTAGGTACAATGAAGAGAGAGTCCTTCAGTCGAATGATAGGCTCACTAGTAAGTGTTGCTAACACTTATGGATAATTTGGTAGTTGAGGTCGGTAGTGTATTTCCTTTTGGCTGGAGGAGCTAAGGGAACTATGAGGGTGATTATCAGAATCGAGGCTATAGAGTCCAAGATACTGATAACCTTAACAAGGAAAAAAGTTGGGTGCCTAGATGGGGCATTGATTATAAAAGTTTTTGGTTCGGTTAAAACAAGTGTACTACGTCTAGGATCTGGGTGATTGGCGAAATTCTTATTATGAGTTTTACCTCGTATAAAGGAGGTATATTTTGTGTGATAAGATTAAGTCACAATATTTTCTTAGCCATAGATTCGTGTGTGTGATTAGAGTTTTTTGGTAGTATGGATAATATTATAGAGGGTATATCTATATGTTTTTTTGTGATAGCAGGGTTCCATTTTTCTTCATTCGCTGTGGAAGCGGGTGTTGGTATTTTGAGCTTGTATTTGGTTTGTACTGCTCGTTTTGTGTGTGTTATATGAGTATAGTACTACTATGAGTATAATACGTTCTTGTATTATCATAGAGATAGTAGGCTAATGATTCCAAGGCTATCGTATTCGCGGTTCTAGGGTGGAACTGGTTCTTTTGCGATATCTCACATGGATACGGGTGAAGCTCGCATTTATTATATGTTAAGATGAAACTTCGATGAGTATACGTTTCACTAGCATGATTTTAGTGCATGGGGACCTTATAAATGTGATTTAAGGTATGCAGGATTTAGTGTTAAGCTATGAGTTTAAGGTCGTTGTTCGCGCAAATGACTAGTGTTAGTACCAGCGCTTTATTGTTTGGCTCCTTAAGAGAAGTAAGAGTTCTGACTATAATTTGTTGGTAGATGGGATAGGAATATCCGAGTTGTATGTTTTACACTTACATATCTCCATGATCGACAAAGTTAAGTAGTAGTGTATCGGAGGGGTTCCTTGTTTGGATTTCTCTTGTGAGACACTACATGCATGAACCTTAACGACGTTAGAAGTGGAGACATGTTATTGAGATGCTTGGATGTTGGTTTTGATGATAAATTACCTAAGAGCTATTTGATTATTAGGCGCTAATGGAGATGGAAATTTTGTGGAAATGCACTAAAATGTTTCTCTCACCGTAAGTAATTGGGTGAGGTAAGGTTAAGGGAATTGATTTGAGGCTTATAGCCATGCCGGGGCTAGAAGGAAAATTCTGAGGTAACATGTTTTTGTATAATGATTGTAACACTTGTGTAGAGTATAGGCGCCCCAATTAGTTAGACTTTCCATTTTTCCAAAATGGAAGGACATAGAGGTAGAAGCGCATTAGTATGGTTGTGTGATAAGATTTTGGAAGTCCCGATTGTGTGCATTAGGCCGTTATATCTTGATGATTGATGATGCGAGGTAGTAGTGTAAAGGGAGTGTTCAATATTTAAATTTCGCTTTACCAGACCTACCACGCGTGAAATTGAGCTAATGTCGGGAGTTACTAAAGGTCTTGGCCGCTAGGGATATAGTTAGTATAGTACTCATTTTACGTGTGCATGAAAACACATCGATCTTAGGACTACCATGAAATAAGTCCAGTGGGGTAGGTGGCACTAATATATGGAGATTGTAGTGAGTTAACCACGAGAAGATTAGTGGGTTAACCTTGATAAGGATTAAATTTCCAGGTATAGGAAGAATTAAATCTCAAGTAATTCGAATTGAGAGTACCCAAGTGTTAGCACCAGGCCTAGAAGAAAGTGAGGCCCACTTTTAGAAAGAGAGTTACGTGTGTGATGTTTGTAATAGTGGTGCAGATAGGCACGAATTATAGGGTGTGTGTGCACCTTGGTAAGTTGATTTTATATATATCGTCAGAAATAGAGGGGGGGCGTAGTATATAAAGCTGAAGATTAAGCTTTGGGTAGTTATAAATGGAATTGGAATGTGTTGGATGGAATGTCGTAGGAGATATGAAATAATCCAATTATATAGGTTCAACAAGAGTTGGCACCTAAGATAAGCGATAAGACTGACGAGAGTAGTCAAGCGCTAGTGTAGTTTCATTTTTTAGGGAAACTCGATGTCATGATGTAGACGAACGGACGCTTAGAGTAGAGGTTTTCAGATGTGATCAATACGTTAGAGCAGTGGTTATAGGCTCATTTTCTTTATATGCGGCTATAGAAGCACTAACTGCGATTTGTCGTTATTAGAGTTAAACTTATGACCACGGTAGTGTGTTAGTATGTAGAGATTTAGTCGAGCTTGTTGTTAAGCTAGTGCGTTAGACTATAAGCCTTCAGATAGGTGGGTACCGTGAACGAGTATATGGTATGGTACCATTGTGTTAATACCTTTCAAGTTCTGGGTATAGTTCGTATCCGGATTTCGAGGAAAAAATTCCCTTGTAAGGGAGGAAGTATGTAATACCCCATACTTTTATAGATATTTAAATTACATTAGTGGGCGTAATTTAGTAATTAGAGGAATTACTGTGAATAGTAATTAGGGATTTATGGGTGTTAGATAATAATTAATGTGTGTTACATTTACTTTGGGGACTAAGTAAATGAGTTGGAATATTTTTATGTCATGTCGCAGTTAGGTTAAGTGACGAGTGATAGTTTACGTTATAGAAAGTGCGTGTTGAGAAGCGTTGGGTCCAACTACTGAATTTTAGTTAAGTAACTCGGATGGAAATTTCGAGTGAACGCTTGGTTTTGGAATGGCAAAGATAGTGAGAATATAGTTTTTGGGGGTAGTGTTTAGGTTCTGGGGACTTTTGGACTAGTAGGGACTCGTAATTGAGTAAACGAGTCATTTTTGGGTTTTATAAGGGACAATACCTTATTTCTCTCTTATAAGTCATGAGAGAGAGAAAGAGAAGAAATAAAAGAGAGAAAAGAAGAAGGAAAGAAAGGGAGAAGGAAAAGAGGAGAGGAAAGCAGATTCCAGTCCAAAATTTGCGGGATTCAACTCTAGGTCATCAAATTTTATCCACGAGGCAAGTGTTTACTTGCATTATTCAATTGAGTGTTGTAAGGACATAAATTTCCAATTGAGTCCCTGTATTGTTTTGACTTAATTCCGTGAACAAAACTATGTTTGTAATATGTCATAGGGAGAATTTTATTTTGTCACAATCTCACTCGGTCTATGACATATTAAAGAAATTGAAAACGTTACGGCAAAGCTTCAAAGAATTAATCATGCTGATGTTTAATTGGTGCAAGTTTAATCGTCTTCAAAGATAATTTCATTACGATATGACTCAAGTATGAATGCGTATAATTAATGGTGCTCAGAATTATTTTATAAAAGATAAGGATGTAATTTTTATAAAGAAAAATGTTTTTAAATGTTTTAAAAGTGTTTTAAAGGTTTACTCTACGTTTTATGATGATAAGATCATAAAAGAATTTGACATTTTTGGATCTCTCATTGGAAGAGATGCTTTAAACAAAAAGTCAAAAAGTCAAACTTTCGCGCTATCGTTCAAACAACATCCAATATCATTCAAACGAGATGGGATGTCACTCGAACGAGTTCCTCAAGTAGTTCGAACGACACATTTTTTGAGGCAGTATTTAAATCCTATTTAAACAGTGTTTTCATCATAGTTTCGTAAGTGTGCTTTCTGGAAAGTAGTTTTACGAACCAGAACCTTGTTTGCACATATTTTCTAAGGTTTAAAAGTCTTAAATACATCCTTAGAGTTTGCAAAGATCCGAGTTATCATTCTTATATGTTTACGTGATCTGGCTGCACCAAAGTTGTTTGTTCTACACATTAAACACAAAGGTTTTTACGGTGAAGAAAAGAGAAGGAATTCTTGTTCGACATCGTAGACGAATCAAAGCCATATCGGAGGACACCAAGACATACATGTACGCGTGTGTTGTGGACAGGTATCGTGGAAGATAGAATTTATACGTGGGAACAATTGAAGAACGGTTGAAAATCCGAAGGAGTGTCAAGACCCATGGGGATCGAATCTTAGTGTAAGGCTAATCTGTCTTTGTAAAACCATTGTTCATAGTGATTGTCTGGCTTGGGTCGTCCGAGGTTATTTTCCCGTTTTGGGTTTTTTCCTCGTACATCCGGCGTTGTGAGTATTCTTTAATTTACTTTATTTTCTTTAATCACTAGATGCATGTTTAGGATTAATCAAGATAAAAGTCGTTTAAAGTAAGAATTGAGTTTTTCACAACTTGGTTTGGCGAATAATTAAAAGTTGGATCTTTTTCGGAGAAAAATTGGTTTTGTTTGAAACACACATATGTCGGGCCACTCACACTCTTCAAGTGTGTATCTAATATTGTAGTTGGTAAAGTAGATAATTTTGGGTTGAAACCCTTGAAATAAATTTGGGAAAATTGATTTTGATTTTATAAATTGATGTATTGTTAACTCTTGACAACTTCTAGTGTTAAACCCATGTTAATGGTGTGTATAAATGGTTAAAAATGATAAAAGAGAGTTTAATTTGTTATAGGGTTTAAATCCAAGAGAAATTGTTCTTTCCCATAAATTAATTGATGTGTTAGTTATAAATTAGTGTTAGATGATTATAGTGTTGTTGGTTGAGATTAGAAACCACAAAATGGAGGTCGGGATGATATTTGGGATTTTGGAGATGACGAAATCTCCCAAATAGTGAGCTCCGAACGGGGAGAATCGATTCGGGTCTATACCCGCCCTGCACACACTCGCTCCGCCAATACATTCTAATACCAGTTTTATCATCTTAGGTAATAATTCTCCATTTATCATGTTTTTCTCATTTATCCCAAATTAGACCTGCCCTTATAATCGACATGAAATATTCAAAACACCCTTAGTCCCATACCTAATGGTATGCAACACACAAGTATTTTTTAGTCTATCATATAGAAAGAAAACAAACTCACCAACACCACTTAGCCGCACCCCTAGGTTTGTTAATCTAAGGAACAATGTAAAAATCAGCCCCACCCAGGAATAACTATCTGTAAACCGTCACCACTATCAAGTCCCACACATAGTATATATAAATATACTAACTAGCCTCATACCTAGAAAGCAACCCAAAGGTATGCTAACACCTACCAAGTGATCTTAGGTTCGATGATATATAAGAGGGAGGCTTATGGATTTGATATTCATGAAGGTATATTCAAATATATTCATGGTATAAAAGACAATACCAATGACCCTGGATATTAGTATATTTCTCCTCGAAAATCCCATCAAAATATAGTGAGGGTGTCCCAAACAAGTAACCACTTTTGGAAGCACAAGTTACTGTATTTGAAGGGGAATTGGGAGTTCATCCCACATAAAAAAGTAAACCTTCCAGGGTTCCTCAGGAGTGGAGTAGGTTGAATAGAATTTTTATATATACTAAGTGTAAACCCGGGTGATGCGCGGGCGAGACTATCACTGAAAGTTGATCTACATTTGAGTTAAAAAAATGTTCAACTTGCTACGTGGGTATACCTTATTTACATACATAAATAAGACCTTATAAATTATAAATAGCAAATTACAAATAGGAACATCAAAATTTTATAGATTTCATAAAATTATTATTCTCAAATGTAAGATCAAATATAAGAACATTATTCAAATAAATAATATTTGTAAGAAAATAAAACAACAACGAAAAAAAATATATTTGTGAAAAAAAAACTCACAATCAAATAACTAAAAATCCAATCATCGTCAACACACCAAAAAATAAAATAACTAATTTTTCTTTTTGGTATTTGAGATTTCAAAATGTCTATGAAATATATCGAAGGATAGCAACAAATAATCAATGTATAACATAAATAGAAAACACAAACCCATAACCCTTTTTATTCGTCCACCCTCTCCAAACCCTTAAATCCCCCAATTCCAAACCCAAACTCATTTCTCTAAAATTTAAATCTAAATGAACAATCATAATAAAGCCTCCGAATAGGTCTGTGACAAAAGAACATGACACGAACAACATAAAATAAGGCTGCTTTTGCAGGCTTTAGCCCGAACCCTCATCACTACTGAAACCCACTAGATCCTAGCTTATGCTTCTCCGTGGCCATTTCCTCCTTGAACTCATTTACTTATGCATCGGACACAGCCACATCCTCGTCATCATCGCAGATGTACTAAGATATCTGGAGCATCAAAGAAAATTCCCAGAATATTGACTGAGATTTATGAGTAACTCGACATAAACTTCATCTCTGGTATAGTCATACTCTTATGAAAAAAAAGGATATAAATATTTAAAAGAAATATACCATTTACAAATTTAATTATCACAAGTTTTGACGTTTGACAAAATCTCAAATCAAAGAGAAAATTCCTTTGGTGCAGAGTTTAACATTGAGTGGACTACGACGCCCAATTAGCATATTTGATGTCGATTAACACGAAAACATTGAGTGGACTACGACGCCCAATTAGCATATTTGATGTCGATTAACACGAAAATAATATTCTTTAACAAATAAATTTATGTTGATTCTTCAATGAATAAAAATGAATAAAATTTTCTTGTTCTTTTATAAACATGATGGTGTGAAATATAAAGATAGAGATAAGAAAAACTTAGCTTTAAAGATGAAAGAACACCAAAAATATGTCAACATAGATGTCCATGGTGCCATCCACTAAATATCGATTCAATCTTCAAAACAAACATATATATGAAACATCACAATAGTACTTTTCAGAAATAAGAGAAAACCCCTAGATTTCCTGTTCGCAAACCCTATCCGAGAACATTAAATTGCTCCTCCATGGCGAAACAATAGACATTTGGAGAGCGAAAATGAGGGAGAAGCATTGGTTTAAAAGAAATAAAGGAAAGTGTGTCTGTTTTAGAAATCTGATAAAGTGGGTTATTAAATGGGGGGAGGTGAAATGAATAAACTGATAGAGGGAAAACGAAAAGAAGAAAATGATAGGGATGGACTCTTAAAGTAGATAACGTCAAATTATTTGAATTGAGTGATGTGGATAGGGTCATTGGCGAGGAGACTTAAATACTCGTATAGAATTTTATAATAATATAGAGATTTTACATTTATTTTGTTTTTATTTTTTATGTGACTCATCTTTTAACTTATCTTGGTCTTGTTGGAGTGAAGTATCCGCTAAGATCATAACCACCAAGAAGAGACTCGTAGATAAAATTTACAAAGTCGATCCTCTAGTCCTTGAGGAAGTTTTTTAGTTTAAGAAGTTTATCGAGTTTTTATATTACAATAACAAAGATCAAAATGAAGTCGGTGCACATGGTGAGGCTAAGAGAGAAGTTCAAAAAGGTATGTGAAATTTTCATAAGTGTGTGTTAGTTATTTTTTTTAACTTATACTTGTGCCAATACTTGTGTTGTTTCTATACAACCTCTACTCCTTCTACTTTAGGTTTCCAAACCCAATACATTTAAGAGATGGCCCCCAAACCAACTGCTCACACAGCTATTGAAAAACTTCACAAGAAGCATGGTGAATATTATAAAATGAAGAATAAGGTTTAGGTTGAGTGAAAGAAAATAGTGGAGGTCTTGGACTACCCAAAGAACAATGTGGATCCCCTAACTGCTTTAAAGAAAAGGACTTATAATCCTTCGACCTCATAACTTGATCCTAATAAAGAGAGGTCGGAGAAGCTAAAGAATGCTAAAATTGGTAAGATATGTGTTGTGATTGAAGGTCACAAGTCTTGTCGTCGATAAATAAGGTTCATACTCCTTTCAGATACCCTGAAGTGTAGGAGTACAAGAGGTACCTCAATAACCATGTCACCTATGATATGTTAGAAAAGGATGATAAGTCCATCATCTTCCACAACAAGAACTCATTGGATCTACTCGGCTATCATAGTCATAGTCTTGATTTTGAACACCTTGGGACTATGAACAATGATAGTCTATGGACCTATGCTCAGTAAAAGTCTGTTTTTATAATCTTTGATGCCTTCACTTATTTTTTTAAAATTCTTATCATCAACTGATCCTATATTCTTGTTCATTTTTAGTACGCTATGGCATCCACGATCTTGAGAGAAATAGTTGTTATGTTTGAGGGTCATGCTTTAACCTTTGATCGTAAGAAGAAGATGAACCAAGAGATTTATACTCGGGTTAACAATTAGAGCGGGAGGTTGATCATTTCTGAAAATGAGGTTACTAAAGACCATAATGAACTGAAGTTAAAGGCTAACGATCCCACTAAGTCCAATAAATAGCTAGCCCAAGAAGATCAAGGCGCTCACCAAGGCAAAGTAGAAGCTCAATAAGGCTAAAGAGCATTCACAATTGTTTCTGGTCACAATTTAAAGTTTAAAGGATGAAAACAAAAAGTCATGTGAGTCTATTATGGTCCAGTACAAGGCCTCCTCATATGTTGAGTTAGTGACAATGTCCTTCTTTATTAACAGGTATGCTAAAATCAAGAAAAGAGTTATGGGGAATTTCCCTAAAATAGTAGGGATTATCAGTACTTGGGAGGGGGTGATGAGGAGGCAGTGGCCTTGACTAATGGTAATTCCATGGATGTGGAAATTCTAATCTATGAGGTGGACTTAAGATTACCCTCCATTAGCCCATGAGGTGGACTTAAGAAAACCCGTAGAAACTTCAGGTGGTCGATTTTGCTAATTTTGGCTCATTTATTCCTCCAACGACTTGATTTTATGGAATTATGAATTTTATCATCATTTTTAAACAATTATTATATAATTTAACTTATTATGATTTGATGCCTCTTATGTTGTTGGTTGTATGAATATATTGCTTTTTATTGGAAGGAAAGTATTTTCCATCTTCATTTTTAGTTTACATATTTGTTTCTGGTTTTCTACTTAACTTATTTTGCTTAGTTAACCTGTTAGTCGCCATACATGACTTATGTTTTTTTGGTCTTATTTTAGGATGCAAAAAACTTTTCATATAATTGATTTAACAACCGTTTTAGGAATGGTGCTTTGAGTTTGAGCTTATGTCTGCCGATATTTGAGTCTTTTTTTCATCTTTTGGTCAGCTCTTGGCTGACCTGACTACGGCTACCGATGGACGAACACGTGTTGGCCAAATAGGGTTTTCTAAGTAGAAAATTAACTTATCACTCCCCTGTTATCTTTATTTGCCTAGTCTTTGGTCGTGGATAATGACATACTCATTTATACTGGGACTCACCTATGCTTTAGTCAACTTACTGATATGTGAGGTTGACTTCATAGGCAACCTGCTTGGTGACAATACTAGTTATCCTTAGGTAAACTAATTTCTTGATTATAACTTGTCCAATTGACAAGGACTCTCATGAAATATAGGTTGGTCGTAGTTTTTTATATTGTTCTCATCTTTCTTAAGATGTATTCGGCCTAGGCTTTTGTTTATCTCTTGAAACTGAAAACCTTTGCAGTACATAATGGAAGAACTTGAAAAAATAATAATTTATAGATAAGACTTAACTTTCATTGATAATAGCATAAATTTTACATAGATTAATTTCGTTACATTTTCATTTTTTCTTTCACCTTTGGAGACACTTCTTACCTTAATGATAGTACTTACATTCGTGCTCGGTGTTTCAGGGGTTCTTAAGGGGATCCCCATCTAATGTTTTAATTATTTATGTTGCTTATCATACTACTTCACTCACTATATAGACATGTTAGTTTTCTTCCTGCTTATTTCTCTTATGAATTACTTTTTTCAAAACCATATCACATTCCTTCAACATGCTTGACTCGATTCTCTTATTATAGAATTTGGTCATCCTCTGCTAGTACATTGTGACTTTTAGTGCTGCTTGTTCTCTTACTTCTTCTTCTAAGTCCAATTGATGCATAAGGTCATTCATTAATGAGTAGAAGTTCAGGACCTTGTGGCTCGATAGACTCACCTGTGTTAGCACCACAGCCTCAGACCCGAAAACTAACATGAATGGTGTCTCCTATGTGGCAGTCCTGGGGTCATCATATATTCCCATAGGATGTTGTGTAACTCATTTATCCAATTATCTTTTTAGTCTTCAAGGCGCTTCTTTATGCTATCCAGTAAGGTTTTGTCTATGATCTCAGTTTGGCCATTGCCTTGAGGATAACTCAATACAAAGTGCATTTTCCTAATTTTGGACCTCTTGCTTTAGGCATCGAACCAGTCATTATTTAACTGAGTCCCTTATCATTTATGAAGGCAAATGGCATCCCGTATCTACATATGATATTCTTCCACACAAAATGAAGACCTTCGGCTAAGTAATTTCTATTATAAACTCAGTTTCCACTCACTTAGTGAAATAATAGACCGCTACTACTCGATATTTAAATCTTCCCTTCATCCTCAGTAGTGGACCTACCAGGTTTACCCCCCCCCCCCACGTCGTAAAGGGACATGGGTAGGTGATTGGCGTGAGAGATGCTACAGGTCGCCGGTGAATTACGGTGAATCGTTGACACTTATTGCAATTTTTGGAATAGATCTAACAATTCTCTTTCATAGTCGTCCAGTAGTAGCCTTGCATTAGTACCTGGTTGACTAGTGATCATCCGTATGCATGAGAACTGCAAGATCCCTCATGCACTTTCTTCATCAGGTCTTTTACTTTCTTAGGATGAACACATCACATAAAGGGTAAGATAAATCCCATTTTGAATAATACTTAATTTTCCAGCATATATTTGGTTTTCTTATAGCATAGCCTGAAAGATTTTTGGGGATTGGTTGAAACTTCACTGATTGTCAGATATGACCTGATTAGGTCCGTCTAGTATGGTCCCATGTATATCTATATCACCTACACACTTTCTTTTTTCATACTATAATGCAATAATATTTTTACTGGAATTTTCCTCCTCGGTTCGTCCCTAATCGCAAAAGCCAGACGAGCCTGGGCAATAACTCTAGAGTTAACTATTCTGGGGAACCTCACTATTTGCACCGCAGTGAATTTCGACAATATTATTCTTACATTTACTAGATATTTGGACATCATTTCTTCTCTTTCTTCATATATGTCCAATACATAATTAATGACTAACTGTGAGTCATTGTGGGATGACAGATGCTGGGCTCCAAGTGACGAGGCTAATCCCAAGCCTACCAGTAAAGCTTCGTACTTGACCTCATTTTTGGAGTCTCGTCGAATTTTAATATTAATGCATACTCCACATCATCTCTCACCAGTATAGTCATAATCTGATCTGCACCAGTACCATTGGTGCTTGAGGATCCATCGATAAATAGTTCCTAGATGGGGGCTCCCTTATCGAATATTGCATCGATTAAAGAACCATTCTTAAATTCCTTCTTCCTTTCATCCAAATCAAAAATTCTTTCTTGTTTTCTAGATGATTTTAGTTGTTCAGTGACTTATATCGGAGTAGCCTCAGCTTTCAACTGCTTTATAATTGTCTCTTCGTCATAAGTGAACTCTGCTATGAATTTTTCTACCACCTACCCTCTTATCGATATCCTCGAATCGTACATGATATTATACTTCCCCAATTCGACCGCCCAAGACACTAGCCTTACATAATTTTTAGGTTTATGGATGGCTTGTCTTAGGGGTTGATCAGTATACACCATGATTATGTCAGCCGGAAAGTAGGGCTTCATTCTTCAAGACACCTCAATTAATGTTCATGATAGCTTCTCAAACCTTGGGTGCCTAATATTTGTTCTGCTGAATGCCTTGATGGTATAATAAGTTGGCCTATGCACTCCATATTTGACTCTAATCAGGGTCGATCTCATTGCTAATTCAAAAACTACAAAGTTTAAATACAACTTATCCTCGAAGATCGGCTTGGAGAGAAGAGTAGGAGATCCCAGATATCTTTTCATCTCCTAGAATACTTTTTTTCATTCTTTGTATCATTCAAATGTTTTCCTCAAAGCCTTAAAGAATAGATAACATCGATATGTGGCTCGTGATATGAACATCTTCATAGTTATAACTCGGTCAACATGTCTTAGAGTATTTTTATTGCAAATTGGTGGTTGCATATTGATGAGTGATTGAATATTATTAGGATTAGCTTCAATACCCATCCTCTTGACAATGAACCAAAGGAACTTCCCTACTCGTACACCAAATATACGCTTGGATGTGATCGTCCTCTTTCTTACTGTTGGCCAATATGTCATCTAGGTAGACCTCCATGATGTTTCCAATATACTTATTGAATTTTTTTTGACCAACCATTGGTACATTGATTTAGAATTTTTAGCCTAAAAGTCATAACACTATTGCAATATGCACATCGGCTGGTGATAAAGGATGTATTTTTTCTATCTTTTGGCTTTATCGAGATCTACTTATACACTAATATGCATCCATAAAACTGAGTAATTCATGTGAAGAGGTAAAATAAACTAATTAATCAATTAAGGTAAAGGATAATGATACTTGGGACAGACCTTGTTCAGATCGGTGAAGTTAATTCACATGCGTCACTTTTAATTTTCTTCCTCACCATGACGACATTTGAGAGGCATGACGAATATTTAATGTCCTCGATGAATTTTTCCTTCTTGAGTTTATCCATGTCCTCCTCAATGGACACGTTCCTCTCCTCAGCAAACACTATTTGCCTTTGCTTTATCGTGTCTTTAATTATGTGAGCTCATGACATAACACTTTTGGGTCAATACCGAGCATGTCTTCATGGCTCCATGCGAATACACTTTGCCTCTACCTATGAAAATTTTCAAGACTCTTATTCAGCCAAGGATGAGTTAATTTTGAAAACTCCCTCTGGATGTTCGGCATCTAGGATCAAAAATCTAATATGCTCCCCTGTCTCGCCTTTCACAAGTTTTTATTTGTCTCTAGGATCGAGAGTTTCAATCTGATAGGTTGATGTTAGCTTCTCGTTCTCCTCGGCTCAAATGAAATATCATTTTCTTGCCACCACTTGATTACCTTTTACCTGACCTACCTCAAAGTTATTGGGTAACTTTATTACCTAATGCACTATAGTTTCAAGTGCTTTTAACTTTATTACCTCAAGGATGAAATGATGTTGTGAGTACATGCCACATTCTTGTCCATGACAAATAACTTCATCATTTTTGTACTGTAGTTCGTCCACGTCCCTACTATAAGTTCTAATTTGATGGTTCCAAGGGGATACACCTTCTCCCCTAAAACCCTTATAAGTGGGTGGTAATAATCAAGCAATTTCCTTTCAGACAGTTTTAACCTCTTAAAGAAGTGATAAAAAAAGGACATCACTCGAGCTTCTATTACCCACTAGAATCCTCTAAACACTACACTTGTACACTGTGACAATGACCACCAATTGATCATCATGAGGATATAGTAGACCACTCAGGTCATTATTGGAAAATCCCACTATTAGGGGGTCTATGTTGACTTTGTGAGTTTAGTTGTTTATCGCCTCAGCTAGGTTGACTTCATCTCTATGATTTCGCTCACATGCTTTATCTTCTTCCAGATAGGCTTCCCTTTCTTCAGGTCTATATCCGCTACCTATTTCTCCCCGAGCGACGAAATTCATCCCAAACTAGATCATGGTGATAGTTTCCTTCGACTCCTTAGGCTTCGTGGGAAGATCGTTTGCACTGCCTTTGTCAGAATCACCATTATCATATCCTCGCTTTTTCATTATCTCTCTCCTTGCAAGGAGATTATTATTATATCCTTTTTCTATGGACTTTCCTTGGCTCAGATGGTGAGATAAACTTATCAACCTACTTTTTCAGTTTGCCTCTTTTGATCAAGGCTTTAAGTTCATCATTCAAAGACAAGAATTTATCATTAGCGCAACCTTAATTTTTATCGAACTCACACCACTTGCTCTTATCCTGCCTGTCGGTAGGAGTTTTAATCTCTTTCGTCCACTTCATCTTTTTACTTCCTCGAATCTCGTCGAGAATGCAATGTAACCCTATAATAAGTGGGTGTACTTGTCAAATGTCTTTGGTCGATCTTTCTTATTCTTCTTGGGTTTATCTCACTTATTCAAGCTTCCTCTAGAATCAAACTTCATATGAACAGATTCCTTGGCTACCATTGCCTCATTAGCATTCATGATATTCCCAGCCTTAGCTAAGAGTTATGACATAGTGTTGTGAGGTTCTTTCACCAATGACCAATATAGCTTCCCATGTAACAGCCGACTCATGATAGCAGTGATTGTTATTTTTTCGTTATAATCCATAACCTCCAATTTTTCATTATTGAACCTAGTGATGTAGTACATTGTCATCTCATCTTATTTATAGTGGATATTAAGGAGATGTGCCACCCTCTTTCTTGGTTTGGTACCGAAGAAAAAACTGCTCATGAATTGATCAGCCAACTTTTTAAAAATTGTTAATTGTCCCCTTGGGAGCCCCATGTACCACACATGGGCAGATTCAATCAGAGTATTAGAGAAGTCCCTAAACTTCATTTTTGTTTGACACTAAGTATGCATTCAAAAACGACTGATAGTGATTGATATGTTGCATTTAGTTGGTCTTTCCATTATACCTCGGTGTTATCATTAGAGGCTTTAACTTTATTGGGGTTGAATAGCTTAGGATGGATGCTACAAAAGGAGACCCTTAAATATAACCCATTTACAAAGTGTTTTTATCTTAATCAAGTCCCCCAATTAATCCTTTAACCGCTAAACGGACACCTTCCAACCCGGTTCTTCTTTGTGTCCTCGTCCTTTACTAACTTCTCAGTTCGTGTTTGACTCTTAGTTGAACTCTCCTCCTTCTTGGAAGTATTCTTGAACTTGATCGATCCTCTTTACTTTTCATGGATCTAGTCGAACAGGTGGATCCATTGGTTTCTAATATCTAAGATTCGTCCCTGCGCTCTCTGCATGGACATCCTATATCCACCCTAGGGTTTGGTCATAAATGATCAAAGTCACTCCCCCTAATTAGCCTCTCCAGGATGGTAGGTCATTCGATAGTGTAAAATTGATCATTATTTATCGATTAATTTATTGAGGTTATCCATAGTCTACAAGACTAATCACCTCAATTGTAATTTTTCCTTCTTCCTAAACTAGTTATCTCACATATCAAACCTATATCTCGTATTCTAGATATAGATCTTTCATTATGTACTTGCCTCTTGTACTTTTATGGGACTGGAGGTGACATATCTCTCCTTTGATCATAGTTTTTCATAATAACTATAGCTACGAGACTCAATTCTAACCCGCTCTACCCAGAAATGAGGCCCTGGCTCAACATTTACATATTCTCCTACATAGCTTCTTGGCTCGTAGCCAAGCTCTAAAAAACTCTTTATAAATCTCCTATTATGATTAGGGTAGAGGGAACATTTTCCTCTATTGTGCGACTACTTTTAGGATTATCCATCATTAGGCAAAATAACGACAAGAAAATAGATTATGCAACACATAATAGATTAAAGTGAATTAAACGCGGTGAAAACAAAGATTTGAGCTAAGGTCTAAATAATTTCTAAGAATAAAAAGGAAATTTCTTTTGATACAACTCTAACCCTTTGAAACTATAGTGAATCAATTAGCAATTCACTGGTTTACTGAGATCTGGTACCCTCGATCCCTAACGATTGAAATTTGAGGAAAACAACATGGTTAGTTGTTTCCATAAACAACACCAATATGTTAATGCTATAAAATAAGTATATGGTTTATCTTAGCTAAATATACTAATAACTATCAGATAAAGATATACGAGACTGAATTACTGAGAGACAAATACGAGAATAAACTAAAGAGTAAAGAGATAAATGAGAAGAACCATATTTGCATGGTTCAGCCCAATTTGCTTCCTACGTCCATCAGTGCGAGTGATTATTTTGATTACAAGCTAAACGCCATTGAATGACACATAATACAAGATCTCAAGTTCTCTTTATAATTAGTAAGCATAAGAGTAAAGTAAAGTCTAAAAAGATATCCACATGAGGCTAATGTGTTCTATTTATAGGCTGTTAGAGGAGAGAGGAAAAAGAAAGGCATGTGTCTCGCCTTTATATGTGAGGTGAGTGCATGTTTTATAATCATACTGAGAGAATAATATCATAAGTGATTTATTATCACATGGGGGAGATTATTTTCATATTTTCTCCATGTGCACATGTGTTTCGTTGCTCGTGTCATCAAGTTATGAGGTATATGATCATTTTAATGGTGTCAACTAACGGAGTCTAGTTGTTCTGTTAACCCTGGCCGAGACAATCACCTTGTGAGCCCACTATCTAGCCGACCACATTGCTAGCTCTAAAAACTTCTCGGCTATCTCAATATGATGACGTATATGGGTGGATCATTGTAAATCCTAGTTTCATCTTTTGGTTGGTCCATAGGTTATAATATATTTATGATATACCAATATGTTTTCTTTTTAAGGGACCGATGTGATCTTTGAACATTTTACCTTTGTATTAATATCTTCTTAAATCTATCCCCATTATTAATCATTTATTATTATCTAAAGTTACAATATGAAGTAGGAAACGAAGCAGATATATGTTGATCCTAGTCTAAGGTAAGGCTGAGATTAGCCATATATGTAAACTTGAGGCTTGACAATGCTAGGTGCCTACACCAACTATGTTCAAGTATTGATGAAAACCTTAAGATATTATTTTTATTTGCGAATGATAGTGAGCCATTAATCATAGAATGTAAAAATATATAGTTAAAACCAATAGAGATTGCACACATTCAAAATATCCTCATTAATTTGAGGCAACCTCTTTTCTGATAAATGATTCTGAAATAATTGTGGAAATCTCTAGACCATCTTATTTTTATCTCCAAAAATTATAATTTATTTATGAAATTGTTAACCAAAGCATGAGCATATTAATTTGGATCTCCCACCTTCTGCCACTTAATATGGGGGTTTTACCTCCTATATAATTCTTCTCTGTCAAGATCTTGTTTAGGTGGACTTTATTTTAAGCATCCTCTCTATTGAGACGGTTTAGCCTCTATAACCTATTGAACAACTAGCACAAGATCTTCTTCTTCCTTAAGTGATTGGAAATATATCTTTAAAATTGTTCGTATTCCACACTCGCAGTGCAAGTTTGAACCTTTTTTCATTTCTAAGCCATAACATGTAGAGGATTTTTTAAAGGCAAAGACCACCGATCTTTAGTGCAACACTGAAAATCATAGTGCGACCCACACAAAATTTGGTGTCTAAATGGTCTAGATAAAATATCACTCGAAAGAGTTAAAGAGCATAAAAGTTAGAATGATTAGAGTTGGGACGGTTAAGGTGAGAGAACATATATTTAAAAAAATATTATTACTGAGCAACATTACAAAAAATTTGGTCTAGCCTAGCCTAAGTTGCTAATCTGTGCCACGTGAAATTTACTCATAATAAATTCCATATATATCCCACCAAACTAATAACTTCTCTAATATCTTAGATAGAAAAGTGGTCAATATTATGTTAATCAACTTTCTCATCGACATATATGAGATCATTAAAATCACCTCCAAAAACGATAAGCAATTACACGATTGTGATAAATCAAAAGCACAAACCACATATCTCTAGGAACCACTCTCTCACATCCTGCATAAGCATTATCTATTAAATATTATTAACACGTAAAGAATCATCAAATTAAATATTGAGAACTTTCTTTGTACCAACCATGAGATAAAATGTCATGTTAAACTTCCATTTAATCCAAATCTTTCACACAATCATTTTAATTTCGGAGGCATCCACCATCGGCTCTAACAAAATCACAAAACATCATTTATGTAATTTAATGAATTTCTTAATCCTGAGACGAGAGGCATTGTTCCTTGCTCCATGAATATTCCAATATGTAAAATTAATCGTGTTGATATACATGTTGAGGAGTTCTTTGATGTGAAATTTGGTTAAAAAAGATCCCAACTCATATTCTGGTCAAATGTGATACTAGCGAAGGGCTTTGCTACAATGATGGTTTCCCTCACAAGTTGCAAATGGGACTAGTATTCTAAGGGAGTTTCATGTGGAAACTCGTGACCAGTGAAAATGCATCAGATTTGTGCAAAAATGGGTTTCTTAAGTGGGGTATTTTAGGAGTTTCACATGTAACCTTTGGGGAGTATAAATAGAAAGATATAAGGCATTTCTCATTATGGTTTATTTGACATTGAGAGATATATTCATTAAAGAGAGACCTAGAAATTGAGTAAGGTTTAGTGTTTTTAACTTGATGATTATGGTGTATTTAGGGTTTGGGTTGAGAGTGTTCATAGATCTTGTAAGATCCTACCATTGTAACCCATTTTTCTTAAATAGTGGAATTATTCTCTCTCTCTCTCTCTCTCTCTCTCTCTCTCTCTCTCTCTCTCTCTCTCTCTCTCTCATGGATGTAAGCAAGGTAATATTTCCAAACCACATTAAATATCTTGTGTTCATCTTGTTATTTTTCTGCTTGTTTATATTTCCATCAATCTTGCATATAGATTTCCTTGTTTGGGTTGAGTGTGGTGTTATTAGTACATAATTAGTTTTAGAGCTTTGGTACACACAATGTTTTTGAAAAAAGTCCTAAGTGAGGTTTTGGTGTTAAAATAATCGTGTATGGAAGTTTAGGGTTTGTTGTTTGATTCAATAATGTTAAAAAATTTAGTTTCGCATTGGCATGTGGATCATTCTGATGGAAGTGGTAGCTGCACTTTATGGAAATATAGAGTGAAGAACCTCTTTATTCAACAAGGATTAATGAGATCGTTGAAAGATAAGAGTGGTAAGCTAGAGAAGGTGATGGAAGATTATTAGTAAGATATACAGTCAATGTGTTTGAGTACTATCCTACTCTTTATTAGTGATAATATTATCAACAATGTCAATGCTGAGAATACGGTGCCAAAGTTGTGGGAGAAGTTAAAGATGCTCTATTTAGCGAAGAGTCTCACAACAAAGCTCAATCCAAAATTAGAGATTTATGACTTGAAGATGTAGGATGGAGTGAACCTAATAGATTATATGAGTTTATTTCATTATATTATTAATTAACTAAAGAAGGTTGATGTGAAAATGGAGGAAGAAGATCAGACCCGGTATCTTTTTAGCTCTCTTTCGAATTCGTATAAGAACATTTTCACCACATATTTATGGTAAAGATATGGTTAAATGAATGAGGTGGAGTCGACTTTATTGTCCTATGAGAAAAGTAAGTCCTTGGGGGAGGAGGGTTCGGGCTCGAGTTTGTATGCCCCTTGTAGGAATTTGGGAAGGAATATCAATCGGGGATTTAGTGAAGGTAATAGTAGGTCTATGTCAAGGGGTGGTGAAAAAGGTTGGCAATGAATCGGTGACATATACGTAGGATGAATATTTTGGAAATTCTCTCACACTTTCCAAAGGTAAATCTTTCTCAAAGTGTATGGATATTGGATTTCGAATCTTTGAGTCATGTTTGCTCAAGAGAGTGTATTTTGACACATTCTAAGAAAAGAATAAAAAATTTTGGTCTTTGCCTAATGGGAACAAATATGCGATTTAGGGGGTGGGAACAATGAAAATAAAAATGTTCCATGGGGTGGAACGCATTATAGGGGGTCTGTTTTATGCCCCAAAGTTACGAAAAAACTTGATATCACCTAGAAAATTTGATTCCAAGGGTTGTTAAGTATCGTTAGCAGGTGGAGTCTTGATAGTCACTATGGTTGTGTTTTTCCTAGAAAAGGGAGAATAGAGAGGTGGGTTGTATTCTCTAAACAGACATCGAGGGTAATGGGAAAGTTGCATGAAAAGTTAGCAAGAATTTGAGGTATGTCTCATTTGTGGAAAGAACAGAGAAAATGGGTACAAGTTTCCCAACAACAGACGATGTTGGGAAGAAAACTCCTATTAGAGGATGGGATGGCTTGGAGTCCCCCTTAATGGTCAATGGAATATTTTGATTCAGAGTAGTTTCACACATGTATTAACCATTGATGAATGAGGGAGCATTACTACCGTGTTTAATTTAAGGTCTAGGTAACTAGTACAATGAAGGCCAATGGGTGATCATTTGTGTTTTCTCAAACGGAGAGTCTTAAGTTGGTGGAGTGACGGGGGTCTTAATTTTGTGGAGTGATGGTATTTTCTCGCAAAGTTGGAGATTTATTAAATTTGTCTTAGAAAACAACTCATATTCTGCCCAAATGTGCTACTAGCGAAGCCTTGGCTCCACTTCAATGATGGTTTTCTTTATGGGTAGTAGATGAGACTAGCATTTTGAGAAAAAAAAAATTCATAGGGGAACATATAACCAGTGGAGGGCCATGTTTGTTGCTATGAATGGGCATCATATTTGTGAAGTGGGGTATTTTGGGAGTTTCCTATGTAACCTTTGGAGGTTTAAATAGAATGATATAAGGGGTTTCTCATTAGGGATTATTTGACATTGAGAAATACATTCATAAAAAAGATTCAACTAAAGTGAGTGAGGTTTAGTGTTCTAAACTTGATTCTAATGTGAGATTGGGGGTATTTGGGGTTTGGGGTGAGTCTGTGCATAGCACTTGTAAGATCCTACAATTGAAACCCATTTTTCTTAAATAGTGGAATTGTTCTGTCTCTCTTGTGGATGTAGGCATGGTAATACTTCCAAACCACATCAAATATTATGTGTGCATCTTATCCTTTTTGCTCTTGTTTATAGTTCCATCATTATTGCATATACATATTTCCTTATTTTGATTGGGTGTGGTGTCAATGGTTCATAATGGTTGAGGATTTATCAATAGAACTTGTAGTGATTATTTGAGAATCATCTAAAATTTGATGCTTCTTTGTAATATACTTCCTTCTAACAATTTAAAAACATCATAATCAACATTCGATTGAGCATTTGATTTCTTAAACTTCTCATTTATTAATCTACTAGACAACTTTAGCTCTTCAGCCAAGGGGGTGTTTTGAATAATTAAGTTCATCATGAGAAGCATGAAAGGGATGATATAGGTGTTCTTTCCAATCTCACAAACTATGAAGTCTAGAGGCTTTAGTTGATAATTGTTGTTTCATAATAAATTTAGGATTAATATCCTCCAAGTTCATGGTTTTTAATTCTAAGGGTTTGATATTCCCTCTTATGCTACTACTAGAGAAATAATTAACTTTGGATTCAGAGTTATCCATTGCATGCTTTATAGGGATTATATTATCCTTAAGGATAATGCTTTCAATTAAATAGTTAGACACTGAGCCTTAAGATTCATCGCAATATCCAAACTTGATGGGTCATTAGAGAAGAGTATAGTGCCCTAGATGTTGGTACTAGTAATTTTATAAATTACAAAGTACATAATTAAATCAAAATTATAGAATTATAAACAATTGTAATTACATAAATAAGAATAACTTACTTATTAGTGAGGTGTAATACCCCATATTTTTATGCGATATTAATTTGGAGATTTATTAAATTTAATCTGAATTAATTATTTAATATAAATCCAGGAATTAATTATGTTATAATTATTAACGTGATGAGAGTTAGTAATTATGGAAAATTTGTTGAATATTACTAATGAGCAAATTAATATATAATATTGGTTATATTAAATGTCACGAGTGAATAAAATGACAATTGTGGAAATTTAAGTCGGGACGCTCCCGTGTCGCGTTGGGACTAAATATTTATGAATAAAAGTGAAAATATTATAAGTTGCTCGTATGGTCGTTTTGAGTGCGCCAAACCCGGGGGTTTAGTTTGGGTCTCGGGGCGTTTTTAGGCTTAATTAGTACCCCGGCAGGACATTTTGGACATTTCGCATTTTTGGGTAATTAAACCCATGAAATTTCAAGGGGTATATCAGATGTCTAAGGTTGTCTTCTAGGGTTAAAACAACCAAAGACAAGTGACGGCCATAGGAGAGGGAAGGAGAGAGCTCTCAAAGAAATCCAAGGCCCAAAATCCATCCGTTTGTACCGCCACCACCACCAACACATAGATCGCGCGACGGAGAACGCAACCACACCAAATTTGTCATCAAACCAGAATTCTAAAAATACCAGGCAAGTGTTTATCTTTCTTATTTTCTTTAATGCATCACTCATGTTAGTCTAGGGATGATTAGGATGCGATTTATGGAAGAAAACACAATTTTGAGATAGGAAATCGCATGTAGTAATGATTTGAATGTAAATCTGGAAACCCCTTCACATGTAGAAGACTAAACCACGAAATAATGATGTTTTAGAAGAAGAAAATTATGGAAAAGATTGATTAGAACCCTGTTAAAGAGATTCTAGGGTTCTTGAGATTTTTATGAAGTTTTTGCCTATAAATCCATGATTAGTGAAGGAAATTTACATGCTTTACGTAGAAGATACATAAAATGAGATTATAATGTTAGTAGTACAAATGTCTGGGCGATTGGGGATAAAAAATTTGGATTTGGAGGAGGTTATCTGATAGAACCTGTAACTGATTAACTGCAGAATTCGCCATACATGTTTGGTCGATCGATCGAGCCAAGAGCTTCGATCCATCGAAGGTTCGATCGATCGAGCCCCAGACCTCCATCGATCGACCCCCTTCTGGCAGAATCATATTTCCCTTTTTAAATTAGTTGAATTAAATTTAATGAGAAATAATCCTCGGACACCCTTATTAAAATGTTTTGGGAGATAAAGAAGACTAGTAGGACTTTTAAATAATTATGGGACCTTTAATGTAAGACGAGAGTTGCATTTTTGGGACATTTACATATAAGGGATGATGAAATTATGTATTAAAGGGAGAGACGCGTAAGATAGTTACGTTGGAACATAAATGAATACCTACTGAATTTTTACACTTGGGAGGATAGAGTCCATGAGTGTTACGTAGTGAGTTGGAATAATCCCTCAAATTAAAGTTATAGACGAACCGTTATACGTGATAACAAATAATGGAAAAATAAGGATAAATGTCATGATTATGGGTTATGGGATGAACATAAAATTGATATGATAAAAGTGGTATATTTATATGACTGTGTGTGTGTGCATATATTATATACATGTGAAAATCGTGCCCGCGCTACTTGTTATCCCTGAGGTCACCGTGCTGGGACAGTCTTATCTCGATGGGACCTTTATGGGGGATATTGACTCGTACCCTAGAAGATAGATATCCTTGGTACAGGCTATCTGATCGATAGTCAGACGGTCCTAAGAGACGTGTGGGTATGTGCTGACCTCTTAGAGACTTGGAATCTATGTTTTGCCTCAATAATGTTTGTGTATGTGTTAATACAGTTCGAGAGTGATTCCGAACTTGTATTTCCCTTAGTACGAGTGATATAGGGATTGGATAGTAGTGTATGCCCGCGCTATAATTTTTATATGGGGTGTTGTTTGAATATATATATTATGCGTGTATTTAATATATATGAAATGCTGAAATTTGGAACTTCCTACTGTGTTATAGTAAGTAAGAAATGAATCTTGACTTCAATTTGAAAATACTTGTTTTGAAAAGTATAACATGACACTAGGAAACTTTATTAATAAATAAAGTTAAAATTAGAGCTTGTTACTAAATGAAATTTTCCTTTTAAACAATTATATTGTTCAGGTTTAAATCTTACGAGTAACCTAAGATAAGTTAAACCATTGGGAAGTTTAGTGCCATGTAAGATAAGATAATTAGTTGGGAAGGTTAGTACGATAGGCCACATTAGAAGAGAGGTGAGAATTTCTCAAGAGAGTGACGCACTAATATGTTGTTGCATTGGCCTGTAAACATTTTAAATACTTGCTAAACGAATTTTAAATCATTTACACTATCGGGCTCTGACCCATTTCTATTTCTCTTTCTCTCTTTTATTTATATGTATATATTACAGGTTCCCAGCCACAGGGGCGTCTTGCGTAGGATTCCTTGGAAGGAACGCGCTGCAGCTTAGGTGGGAGTTGCAGGCCTCTTGCCTAGAAGACTTCATTTATTTAACTCCACTCCTAGCATATTCATTTAGTGGGGCATGTATCGCCCTTTCCATTATTCAGTTGTTTATTTAGACTTTGTGATTCAGTTATTTCTAGTATTGTCACCTTAGGATTTATTACTGTCTGGATGTTTACTTTAAGTTTTAATGTTGGGATTTAGTTATTGATTGTTTAAATTATTTGGATGATATGTTCTAGGATTATTGTGGTGTGATTCTTTCATATTGAATTGTTGTAAACATTTAAATCTTGGCCTATAAAATAAAATTTGGAAGGTAACGTCTAAAAAAATGGTTTTGACACTTAGCTTAATTAATTACGGTGTTTAAATTGGAAAAGTTATTTTTACGACAATGATGCTAAGAATGAACCAACTGTTCACCTTGATTTTAATTTAATAAAGGAGTGATCACCAGGTATTTAATTAGGCGGGGTGTCACAGGTGGTATCAGAGCATCAGGTTCTAGTGTCCTTAGGATCTTGTGACACCCCGACTAATTAAATACCGGGTAGCTACTCCTTTATAAAATTAATTCAAAATGCCAAGTTGGCTCAGTTAATAGCATCACTGTCGAAAACATTTTATTATTACTAACCACCTAGTATTTAAAAATCAAGTTGCCAAATTTTAATTTAAGTCTAATTAACATGCAACAAGTGTAATGAAGAAATAAATAACATCATTCACCATGCTGAAGTAAAACGAATAACCATCACAATAAAGTAAATAAAGTCTGGAGGAAACTCCTCACTACAATCCCATAACTGAAATGGATAACCGAAACTGAAATAAAACGTGCTAAAGTCTGAAAGCTGAAATGTAAAAGATGCTCTAAATAGAAATGGGCAACATGCCCTACAACTGATAGATGGTGATTCTGGAATCCAAAATATAGGAGCGTCTACATGCAAATCCCTGTAGCTTCCACAAGCAGCTACAGCTCGTCACTTGAATGAGTATCCTATGCTTGGTGTCCTTGTGGCTGGGCACCTAAAATGGTTTTACAAAGAAAAAGAGATTTGAAACGCAAACGGGTCAGAGCCCGAATGTGGAGTTATATTTTAAAAACCTGCAAGTGCTTTAAAAACATTTAAAACATTAAATGAAAAGTACATGTTAGGACGTACACTCGCATGATATCCTCACCTCTCGTCTACCTGTGCACTCCTAACGTAAGTACCCATCTATAACGACCCATACTACTAGCTAACTGACAACATAACTAGCTAGACTACCAAAGGTTCTACCCATTTTACTCGGTTCATTTAACATAACAACGCTCGTAATTTAATAGAGGTTTAACGTAAACTCAGTTACTAAATATGCCATTGATATAACTATCAGCTAATTCATTATATATCTCGAAACAATACCGTAATATTTTTACAACATTAACATGAGGATTTCCATTAATTTAATGTATATTATTCACATCATAAATATACGATACAAGCACCCCGCAATCTAAGCTATGGTGCACACATACTCTGCTATCCATCCCGGTACATCACGTACATAAGGATCACATATTCCGAATCTCTCAGGAATAGTTCAGATAACACAAATCACAAATAGTGGAGGCGAACACAGTCACCATCACATGGGTCACGCACATACCTACGCTCCCATGGTCAGCGGACTTATTAATATCACAATAAGTCTTTCTATGACCTATGTTCATCAAGGTACCAGTCTATATCCCCCCCGTAGGCACACAAGGATTAGAGGGTCCTAAGCGAACGCAACCTCCCGTGATAGCAAGTATGGTAGGTATGTCATACACACAATCCATATACTAATACTAAGTAAACACACATCTTAGTAATACCATATTTTTAATTGTAGTACATATCGCATTCTCGTACTAACTATAATTATCACAATTCGTACTATACCGGTTTGTAATTATACGCGCCATAATTCATCCTCACATCGTAGTAGACACTCACATCCCAACCCAAATGGTTCATTGAATATAGTTCTAGTGTATAATACTCCTCTCAAAAACCCAAAAGTCCCAAATCTAACCTCACATCAATAAAGGAAGGTCTTCTATATCCTCTAACAAGTTTACGGGACTCTAAAAATCAAAACAGTCCAAAAAGGATCAAACTGTCAACTCGTTAGAAGTCTCGTTCGAACGAGACTTCGAACGAGTTTGGACTGTCAGGTCGTTAGAAGTCTCGTTCGAACGAGGCTGTTCGAACGAGATCCCAGTTCGTTCGAACGAACTGACCCTTCTAACGATATCTCGTTCGAACGAGATATCGAACGAAAATCCCTACTCGTTAATAACGACTGGTCAACTCGTTAGAAGCTCGTTCGAACGAGTTCGTTCGAACGACCTGGGGGCTGCTTCTAACGAGATACCAGTTTCGGCCCAGATTTTTTCCAAATCGTTTTTCATCCATTTTTATCACTTCAATCCTTCTCCAAAGTTCGTCCTAACAATGATTTAAGTCCTCTAATCATACTAAAACATGCTTAGGTTATAAACTAACGTCTTACAAGGCAATAAGGCATCCTAAACATCGTTAAATCCCAAAATTTTATACTTTTCCCCAATATCATCAAGAACATGAACCCTAGATATATATCAACATCAAATCCAGAATTTAATTCGTTTTTCTTTCACCCAAACATGTATTAACATCACATTAATTGTCTCCAAACTATTCTACATGCAATCCTTCTCAAATTCCTCAAGTTTTATGATCTAGACTACATGGGTTTTCATATTTTATCAAGAACAACCATAAATCCGAATTTTCTAACATGGAAAAGACATTCTCAGAATTTAAATGGAATAAAGTCACTTGCCTTGTTTGTCTCTGAATTTGGTGTGGATTTGGTGTAGAATTTCTGCAGAATTCCTCTCTCTCTCTCCTTCTCCAAGCTTTCTTCTCCAAAAAGCTATGGTGGCTAGGGTTTGCTTTGGGGGCGCTTATGAAAACCTAATTTAATAAACCTCCGTAGCTTGTTGGGTTAATAAGGGTTGGTTGGGTCAATTCCTTATCAGATTACAACTCTCAATTTTCGTCACTTTTAATTACCCAAAAATACCAAATTACTAAAATACCCTTTATGGTGCCGGAATGGCCTAAAAATACCCCGGGACCCAAACTATACCCCCGGCTAGTGTTTTCTGACTATCTCGACCCTTCCGGACGCGCTGGCGCACTCAAAATGACCATACGGATTATTGATTTTAAATTCACTTTTATTATCAAAATATTATACCGTGACGCGGCGGTCCACGCGTCTCAACAAAATTTCTAAAATGCCGTATATAAATCTCACGACAAATTTCATAATACCAAATACATATATAATCATATATGCACATAATCAAATACCAATCCGCATCACATTAGTATTTATAACCCGGATTAATTTCCAATTAATACGCAATTTAATTAATTAATCCCAAAAATAAATATAGCCAAAAAGTACGGGGTATTACATACTTCCCCCCTAATAACTGAATTTCGTCCCGAAATTCGAAACTAGAAAGTACCTGCTAAAAATAGCTCTGGATAACGTTCGCGCATCTCATCCTCGCGCTCCCATGTGGACTCTTCGACATTGTGATGTCGCCACTGAACACGCACTAACGGAACTATCTTTGACCGCAGTTTCCTCTCGATTCGGTCCAAAATAGCAATCGGCCCCTCCTCATAAGAGCTATCCGGCTGGAGATCGATGTCCTCCACAACAATGTGAGAATGAGCCAAATTATCTCTAAGGTATTTCCTCAGCGAGGAAATATGGAACACGTCGTGAATCCGATGCAAGTGCTCCGGTAGTCCAAGTCTGTACGCAACGGGTCCGATCCGCTCAATAATAGGAAACGGCCCCACATACCTCGGTGCCAACTTCCCCTTCTTCCCGAATCGCATAATCCCCTTCATCGGAGAAACCCTGAGCAGAACCTGGTCCCCCACTTGGAACTCCCTGAAAAACCGCTTCACATCAGCATAACTCTTCTGCCTGTCTTGAGCTACCCGAATGCGACTCCGAATCAACTCAATCCTTGCCGAAGTATCCTGAATCACTTCCGGCCCAAGTAGTTTGTTGTCCCCCACCTCCAACCAACATGCTGGGGAATGACAAGGCCTACCGTACAATGCCTCAAACGGAGCCATGCCAATAGTAAACTGATAGGAGTTGTTGTAAGCAAACTCCACCAGTGGAAGGTACTGCTCCCATCCACCCCCGAAGTCAATAATGCACATGCGTAGCATGTCCTCCAACATCTGATTGGTGCGCTCTGTCTGTCCATCGGTCTGCGGATGATAAGCCGTACTCAACCGCAATTTTGTGCCCATGGCCTCCTGGAAACTCTCCCAAAACCTCGAAACAAATATCTTGTCTCTGTCAGACACGATATTTAGGGGCACACCGTGAAGTCTCACAATCTCTGAAATGAAGAGCTGGGCATATTGTCCCGAAGTGTAATCAGTCCTTACGGGTAAGAAGTGAGCGACCTTGGACAACCTGTCCACAATTACCCAAACGGAGTCGTGACCCCTCTGCGACGTAGGCAACCCCGTGACAAAATCCATGGATATGCTCTCCCACATCCACACCGGAACCTCCAACGGCTGTAGCAATCCTGCTGGTCTCTGATGATCCACTTTTACCAGATGACAAGTGGCGCATTTCGAGACAAACTCAGCGATATCTCTCTTCATACCGCTCCACCAATATTGCCGTCTCATGTCTTGGTACATTTTGTCCCCTCCGGGATGTACCGCGAACCGTGAGCCGTGCGACTCTGCCATCACATCCTGCCACAATTCTTCCCCTTCCGGAACTACCAATCTCCCATTGAAGCGCAATCCCCCGTCTGAGCTAACGGTATAGGACTCGGCTCCCTCTGCAAGTAATCGAACTATCTGCTCCTGACATAACGAGTCATTAGCCTGTGCCCGTACTACTTTCGTGACAATCTGTGGTGTAACGGTCATCACAGACATGAAAGATCGGGCCACTGCATCCTGGTGTCCCAATTCCTTCCACTTTGCCTTCCACACCTCTGCCACCTCATCTGCTGGCCTACGGCTCAACGCGTCTGCTACCACGTTAGCCTTACCTGGGTGGTACTGGATGTCGAACTGGTAGTCTTTCACAAATTCAAGCCACCTACGCTGCCGCATATTCAGCTCCTTCTGCGTGAATAGATACTGTAGTGACTTGTGGTCCGTGAACAGCTGAAACTTCTCCCCCAAAAGATAGTGCCTCCAAATCCGTAAGGCAAATACCACTGCCGCCAACTCCAAATCATGTGTGGGGTAATTCTTCTCATGAGGCTTAAGCTTACGGGAAGCATAAGTTATGGCCTGTCTCTCCTGCTGCAATACACCTCCCAGTCCTTGAAAAGACGCATCAGTGTAAACCAAATACTCAACTCCCGGTCTCGGCAATGCTAACACAGGTGCTGAGGTCAATTTGTCCTTCAGTTCATCGAATGCCAACTGACAGGCATCACTCCAGATGTAGGGCACACCCTTACGAGTAAGATGTGTCAAAGGACCTGCTATCTCTGAGAAACCCCGAATGAACCTCCTGTAGTATCCTGCTAAACCCAAGAAACTACGAATCTCTGTTGGTGTCGTGGGCTGTCCCCACTCCCTCACAGCTGACACCTTCCCCGGATCAACCGATATTCCCCGGTCAGAAATAATGTGACCCAAGAACTGTACTTCCTTAAGCCAAAACCCGCACTTCTCGTATTTTTCATACAACTCGTTCTGACGAAGTGTCTGCAAAACCTGCCTCAAATGCTCGGCCTGCTCCTCCTCTGTCTGGGAGTAAACCAAAATTTCATCAATGAAGACAATGACAAACTGATCTAAGAAATCCCTGAACACTCTGTTCATCAAGTCCATAAACACTGCTGGAGCGTTGGTCAAGCCGAAAGGCATAACCCGAAACTCATAAGAACCATATCTCGACAAGAACGCAGTCTTCGAGACATCCTCCTCCCTGATATGCAACTGATGGTATCCCGACCTCAAGTCAATCTTCGAGAAGAAAGAAGCTCCTCTCAGCTGGTCGAATAAGTCATCGATTCGAGGCAACAGATACTTATTCCGTATCGTGACCTTATTCAACTCTCGGTAGTCCACGCACAATCTCAGTGAACCATCCCTCTTCTTCACAAACAAAACTGGAGCGCCCCAAGGTGAGGTACTCCTGCGAATAAAGCCCTGCCCTAACAGCTGCTCTATCTGATCCCGTAACTCTCGCATCTCAGTTGGAGCCATACGGTACGGTGCACGTGCTATAGGTCTCGTACCCGGTAGCAAATCAATAACGAAATCTATCTCTCGACTGGGTGGTAAGCCTGGTATCTCCTGAAATACGTCTGAATACTCCCTGACAACCGGGATCGAATCTAAAAGAATAACAACCTCCTTAGAGGTATCCTCCTCTATGTAATACAGATGAGCAGTCGATCCTCCCTCTGGGCGAGGCATCGCCACTATAAACATCTCTTGCCCCGGAATGGCAAAAACAATGCTCCCGCTGAAGCAATCAATCATGGCCCTATATGCTACGAGCCAATCCATACCGATGATCACATCGTGAACATGCATGTCTAACACTAACATGTCCGCAGGTAATACCAAACCACCAACCTCTACCCCCACTCCCCGGCATATAAAGAAAATAAGTGACCCACTCCCTAATGGTGAGTCGACACACGTCACTGTGCTCTCTGCCGTAGCTAACAATTCTAAAGCTTTCGCGAAGTGTGTAGCAATAAAATAGTGTGTAGCACCCGTATCAAATAACACCCGACCCATAGTGCCATGGATAGGAAACGTACCCTCGATCGCGGGCGATGCCTGTGGAACTGCAGCCTGGTGAACGTTGTAGACACGTCCATACTGTAGCTGCCCCTGCTGAGCTGGGACTGCTGGAATGGGTGGCAATGCTGCCATCTACGGCGGTGCGGGAAGAGCGGCGGGAAACATAGGTCTCTGCGGCTCCTGGCGAGCACCCTGCTGCTGCTGCTGTGGGGCCCTGCCCCTATCAGGACAATCCTGCTTCTTATGGACAGAGGGAGGATCGACCGCTCATCTGTATTACATAGAGGAGGATACCTATAAGGAGGTTGTTATTCTTTTAGATTCGATCCCGGTTGTCAGGGAGTATTCAGACATATTTCAGGAGATACCAGGCTTACCACCCAGTCAAGAGATAGATTTCGTTATTGATTTGCTACCGGGTACGAGACCTATAGCACGTGCACCGTACCGTATGGCTCCAGCTGAGATGCGAGAGTTACGGGATCAGATAGAGCAGCTGTTAGAGCAGGGCTTTATTCGCAGGAGTACCTCACCTTGGGGCGCTCCAGTTTTGTTTGTGAAGAAGAGGGATGGTTCACTGAGATTGTACGTGGACTACCGAGAGTTGAATAAGGTCACGATACGGAATAAGTATCCGTTGCCTCGAATCGATGACTTATTCGACCAGCTGAGAGGAGCTTCTTTCTTCTCAAAGATTGACTTGAGGTCGGGATACCATCAGTTGCGTATCAGGGAGGAGGATGTCTCGAAGACTGCGTTCTTGTCGAGATATGGTTCTTATGAGTTTCGGGTTATGCCTTTCGGCTTGACCAACGCTCCAGCAGTGTTTATGGACTTGATGAACAGAGTGTTCAGGGATTTCTTAGATCAGTTTGTCATTGTCTTCATTGATGATATTCTGGTTTACTCCCAGACAGAGGAGGAGCACGCCGAGCATTTGAGGCAGGTTTTGCAGACACTTCGTCAGAACGAGTTGTATGCAAAATACGAGAAGTGCGGGTTTTGGCTGAAGGAAGTCCAGTTCTTGGGTCACATTATTTCCGACCGGGGAATATCGGTTGATCTGGGGAAGGTGTCAGCTGTGAGGGAGTGGGGACAGCCCACGACACCAACAGAGATTCGTAGTTTCTTGGGTTTAGCAGGATACTACAGGAGGTTTATTCGGGGTTTCTCAGAGATAGCAGGTCCTTTGACACATCTTACTCGTAAGGGTGTGCCCTACATCTGGAGTGATGCCTGTCAGTTGGCATTCGATGAACTGAAGGACAAATTGACCTCAGCACCTGTGTTAGCATTGCCGAGACCGGGAGTTGAGTATTTGGTTTACACTGATGCGTCTTTGCAAGGACTGGGAGGTGTATTGCAGCAGGAGAGACAGGCCATAGCTTATGCTTCCCGTAAGCTTAAGCCTCATGAGAAGAATTACCCCACACATGATTTGGAGTTGGCGGCAGTGGTATTTGCCTTACGGATTTGGAGGCACTATCTTTTGGGGTAGAAGTTTCAGCTGTTCATGGACCACAAGTCACTACAGTATCTGTTCACGCAGAAGGAGCTGAATATGCGGCAGCGTAGGTGGCTTGAATTTGTGAAAGACTACCAGTTCGACATCCAGTACCACCCGGGTAAGGCTAACGTGGTAGCAGACGCGTTGAGCCGTAGGCCAGCAGATGAGGTGGCAGAGGTGTGGAAGGCAAAGTGGAAGGAATTGGGACACCAGGATGCAGTGGCCCGATCTTTCATGTCTGTGATGACCGTTACACCACAGATTGTCACGAAAGTAGTACGGGCACAGGCTAATGACTCGTTCTGTCAGGAGCAGATAGTTCGATTACTTGCAGAGGGAGCCGAGTCCTATACCGTTAGCTCAGACGGGGGATTGCGCTTCAATGGGAGATTGGTAGTTCCGGAAGGGGAAGAATTGCAGCACGATGTGATGGCAGAGTCGCACGGCTCACGGTTCGCGGTACATCCCGGAGGGGACAAAATGTACCAAGACATGAGACGACAATATTGGTGGAGCGGTATGAAGAGAGATATCGCTGAGTTTGTCTCTAAATGCGCCACTTGTCAGCTGGTAAAAGTGGATCATCAGAGACCAGCAGGATTGCTACAGCCGTTGGAGGTTCCGGTGTGGATGTGGGAGAGCATATCCATGGATTTTGTCACGGGGTTGCCTACGTCGCAGAGGGGTCACGACTCCGTTTGGGTAATTGTGGACAGGTTGTCCAAGGTCGCTCACTTCTTACCCGTAAGGACTGATTACACTTCGGGACAGTATGCCCAGCTCTTCATTTCAGAGATTGTGAGACTTCACGGTGTGCCCCTAAATATCGTGTCTGACAGAGACAAGATATTTGTTTCGAGGTTTTGGGAGAGTTTCCAGGAGGCCATGGGCACGGAATTGCGGTTGAGTACGGATTATCATCCCCAGACCGATGGACAGACAGAGCGCACCAATCAGATGTTGGAGGACATGCTACGCATGTGCATTATTGACTTCGGGGGTGGATGGGAGCAGTACCTTCCACTGGTGGAGTTTGCTTACAACAACTCCTATCAGTTCACGATTGGCATGGCTCCGTTTGAGGCATTGTACGGTAGGCCTTGTCGTTCCCCAGCATGTTGGTTGGAAGTGGGAGACAACAAACTACTTGGGCCGGAAGTTATTCAGGATACTTCGGCAAGGATTGAGTTGATTCGGATTCGCATTCGGGTAGCTCAAGACAGGCAGAAGAGTTATGCTGATGCGAAGAGGTTTTTCAGGGAGTTCCAAGTGGGGGACCAGGTTCTGCTCAGGGTTTCTCCGATGAAGGGGATTATGCGATTCGGGAAAAAGGGGAAGTTGGCACCGAGGTATGTGGGGCCGTTTCCTATTATTGAGCGGATCGGACCCGTTGCGTATAGACTTGGACTACCGGAGCACTTGCATCGGATTCACGACGTGTTCCATATTTCCTCGCTGAGGAAATACCTTAGAGATAATTTGGCTCATTCTCACATTGCTGTGGAGGACATCGATCTCCAGCCGGATAGCTCCTACGAGGAGGGGCCAATTGCTATTTTGGACCGAAGCGAGAGGAAACTGCGGTCAAAGATAGTTCCGTTAGTGCGTGTTCAGTGGCGACATCACAATGTCGAAGAGTCCACATGGGAGCGCGAGGATGAGATGCGCGAACGTTATCCAGAGCTATTTTTAGCAGGTACTTTCTAGTTTCGAATTTCGGGACGAAATTCAGTTATTAGGGGGGAAGTATGTAATACCCCGTACTTTTTGGCTATATTTATTTTTGGGATTAATTAATTAAATTGCGTATTAATTGGAAATTAATCCGGGTTATAAATACTAATGTGATGCGGATTGGTATTTGATTATGTGCATATATGATTATATATGTATTTGGTATTATGAAATTTGTCGTGAGATTTATATACGGCATTTTAGAAATTTTGTTGAGACGCGTGGACCGCCGCGTCACGGTATAATATTTTGATAATAAAAGTGAATTTAAAATCTATAATCCGTATGGTCGTTTTGAGTGCACCAACGCGTCCGGAAGGGTCGAGATAGTCAGAAAACACTAGCCGGGGGTATAGTTTGGGTCCCGGGGTATTTTTAGGCCATTTTGGCACCATAAAGGGTATTTTAGTAATTTGGTATTTTTGGGTAATTAAAAGTGACGAAAATTGAGAGTTGTAATCTGATAAGGAATTGACCCAACCAACCCTTATTAACCCAACAAGCTACGGAGGTTTATTAAATTAGGTTTTCATAAGTGCCCCCAAAGCAAACCCTAGCCACCATAGCTTTTTGGAGAAGAAAGCTTGGAGAAGGAGAGAGAGAGAGGAATTCTGCAGAAATTCTACACCAAATCCACACCAAATTCAGAGACAAACAAGGCAAGTGACTTTATTCCATTTAAATTTTGAGAATGTCTTTTCCATGTTAGAAAATTTGGATTTATGGTTGTTCTTGATAAAATATGAAAACCCATGTAGTCTAGATCATAAAACTTGAGGAATTTGAGAAGGATTGCATGTAGAATAGTTTGGAGACAATTAATCTGATGTTAATACATGTTTGGGTGAAAGAAAAACGAATTAAATTCTGGATTTGATGTTGATATATATCTAGGGTTCATGTTCTTGATGATATTGGGGAAAAGTATAAAATCTTGGGATTTAACGATGTTTAGGATGCCTTATTGCCTTATAAGACGTTAGTTTATAACCTAAGCATGTTTTAGTATGATTAGAGGACTTAAATCATTGTTAGGACGAACTTTGGAGAAGGATTGAAGTGATAAAAATGGATGAAAAACGATTTGGGAAAAATCTGGGCCGAAACTGGTAGCTCGTTAGAAGCAGCCCCCAGGTCGTTCGAACGAACTCGTTCGAACGAGCTTCTAACGAGTTGACCAGTCGTTATTAATGAGTAGGGATTTTCGTTCGATATCTCGTTCGAACGAGATATCGTTAGAAGGGTCAGTTCGTTCGAACGAACTGGGATCTCGTTCGAACAGCCTCGTTCGAACGAGACTTCTAACGACCTGACAGTCCAAACTCGTTCGAAGTCTCGTTCGAACGAGACTTCTAACGAGTTGACAGTTTGATCCTTTTTGGACTGTTTTGATTTTTAGAGTCCCGTAAACTTGTTAGAGGATATAGAAGACCTTCCTTTATTGATGTGAGGTTAGATTTGGGACTTTTGGGTTTTTGAGAGGAGTATTATACACTAGAACTATATTCAATGAACCATTTGGGTTGGGATGTGAGTGTCTACTACGATGTGAGGATGAATTATGGCGCGTATAATTACAAACCGGTATAGTACGAATTGTGATAATTATAGTTAGTAGGAGAATGCGATATGTACTACGATTAAAAATATGGTATTACTAAGATGTGTGTTTACTTAGTATTAGTATATGGATTGTGTGTATGACATACCTACCATACTTGCTATCACGGGAGGTTGCATTCGCTTAGGACCCTCTAATCCTTGTGTGCCTACGGGGGGAATATAGACTGGTACCTTGATGAACATAGGTCATAGAAAGACTTATTGTGATATTAATAAGTCCGCTGACCATGGGAGCGTAGGTATGTGCGTGACCCATGTGATGGTGACTGTGTTCGCCTCCACTATTTGTGATTTGTGTTATCTGAACTATTCCTGAGAGATTCGGAATATGTGATCCTTATGTACGTGATGTACCGGGATGGATAGCAGAGTATGTGTGCACCATAGCTTAGATTGCGGGGTGCTTGTATCGTATATTTATGATGTGAATAATATACATTAAATTAATGGAAATCCTCATGTTAATGTTGTAAAAATATTACGGTATTGTTTCGAGATATATAATGAATTAGCTGATAGTTATATCAATGGCATATTTAGTAACTGAGTTTACGTTAAACCTCTATTAAATTACGAGCGTTGTTATGTTAAATGAACCGAGTAAAATGGGTAGAACCTTTGGTAGTCTAGCTAGTTATGTTGTCAGTTAGCTAGTAGTATGGGTCGTTATAGATGGGTACTTATGTTAGGAGTGCACAGGTAGACGAGAGGTGAGGATATCATGCGAGTGTACGTCCTAACATGTACTTTGCATTTAATGTTTTAAATGTTTTTAAAGCACTTGCAGGTTTTTAAAATATAACTCCACATTCGGGCTCTGACCCGTTTGCTTTTCAAATATCTTTTTCTTTGTAAAACCATTTTAGGTGCCCAGCCACAGGGACACCAAGCATATGATTCTCATTCAGGTGACGAGCTGTAGCTGTTTGTGGAAGCTACAGGGATTTGCTTATAGACGCTTCTATCTTTTGGATTCCAGAGTCACTATCTATCAATTGTAGGGCATGTTGCCCATTTCTATTTAGAGCATCTTTTACATTTCAGTTTTCAGACTTTAGCATGTATTGTTTCAGTTTCTTTATTTCAGTTATGGGATTGTAGTGAGGAGTTTTCCTCCAGACTTTATTTATTTCTTTTGTGATGGTTATTCGTTTTACTTCAGCATGGTGAATGGTGTTATTTATTTCTTCATTACTTTTGTTGCATGTTAATCAGACTTAAATTAAAATTTGGCAACTTGCTTTTTAAATACTAGGTGGTTAGTAATAATAAAATGTTTCGACAGTGATGCTATTAACTGAGCCAACTTGGCATTTTGAATTAATTTTATAAAGGAGTAGCTACCCGGTATTTAATTAGTCGGGGTGTCACAGGTGGTATCAGAGCATCAGGTTCTAGTGTCCTTTAGGATCTGTACGACTATTATGTTTCCGCTACGTTTCTTTGATATAGAGCCCTATATTTTAGGACTGTTGTACTCTTTTTGTGTATGCTTCGTTCTTCAGCTATATTAAGTTTATAAACCGTGAACTTATAAACTTTGTTCTTATTTCAGATGCCTCCACGACGTGCACGACGAGTTCCCAGGGATACTACGCCCGAACCCCAGCCCGCTCCAGTTCAGGGTATGTTGAACGCCGCTGAGGTTGCTGCTATAGTAGCCCAAGCGGTAAATGCCGCGATTGCCGTGATTCAGCAGGCACTGCCTCAGGCGCCGGTTGCCGCGCCAGTACAGGTTAATGCATTCCCGTCTGCTTGGGAGCGTGTACGTGACGCTTTTCAGAAAGCGCATCCGCCAGAGTTTGCAGGAAGCTCGGATGTAGTAGTCTCGAGCCAGTGGAGGAAAGACATGCAGAGGCACTTGAGGATGCATGAGTGCACTGATGTTCAGAAACAAGTACTAGCTACTTTCAAGCTAGTTGGATCTGCGCTGCAGTGGTGGGAGTCCATTACCACCGCGGAGGAGAGGGATACCCTCACGATTCAGGAGTTTTGGGTGCGGTTCAACCGCAAGTACTTTCCGTCGGCTGTTCATATGGAAATGAGGAGGAAGCTTATGAGTCTGAAGCAGGAAGGCAAGACAGTGGCCGAGTATGAGGCCGAGTTTACTAATCTGTTGAACATCATTCCAGACGAGATACCAACAGAGAAGAAGAAGATAGAGAAGTTCACCGACGGGTTGAATTGGAGGATCCGTCAGCATCTGCTAGGGAACCTATCGTTGGCCACGTATTCTGATGTGGTTAACGCTGCATTATTACACTGCCAGGACCACCGTTTTCATATGGCCGAGGGCAAGCGGTCAGGGGAGTCTAGCCATCAGGGCAGGACTGGAGGACATGGTGCCAGCGGGGCACAAACCGGTCAAGGGCAGAGACAGACTGAGCAGGGCTCCCAGCAGGGGGATAATAAGAGGTTCCGGTCAGGGAGCTACAGGCAGGGACAGGGAGGTTTCCGTCAGGGCCAGCAGGGCCCAAACGGCCATCAGGGCCAGCAGGGGCAGAATGGGCAGCAGTTCCATCAGGGCCAGCAGGGCCAAGGGAGGAATGGTAACGGCCACCAGGGCCGGGGACAGCAGGGGCAGAGGGGAAGGAACTTCCCAGGGAAGTGTTTCACTTGTGGCAAGACTGGCCACAAGAAACAGGATTGTCCTGATAGGGGCAGGGCCCCACAGCAGCAGCAGCAGCAGGGTGCTCGCCAGGAGCCACAAAGACCTATATTTCCCGCCGCTCTTCCCGCACCACCACAAATGGCAGCTTTGCCACCCATTCCAGTAGTCCCAGCTCAGCAGGGGCAGCTACAGTATGGACATGTTTACAACGTTCACTAGGCTGCAGTTCCACAGGCACCGCCCGCGATCGAGGGTACATTTCCTATCCATGGCACTATGGGTCGGGTGTTATTTGATACGGGTGCTACACATTGTTTCATAGCTACACACTTCGCGAAAGCTTTAGGATTGTTAGCTACGGTAGAGAGCACAGTGACGTGTGTCGACTCACCATTAGGGAGTGGGTCACTTATTTTCTTTATATGCCGGGGAGTGGGGGTAGAGATCGGTGGTTTGGTATTGCCTGCAGACATGTTAGTGTTAGATATGCATGTTCACGATGTGATCATCGGTATGGATTGGCTCGTAGCATATAGGGCCATGATTGATTGCTTCAGCGGGAGCATTGTTTTTGCCATTCCGGGGCAAGAGATGTTTATAGTGGCGATGCCTCGCCCAGAGGGAGGATCGATCGCTCATCTGTATTACATAGAGGAGGATACCTCTAAGGAGGTTGTGATTCCTTTGGATTCGATCCCGGTTGTCAGGGAGTATTCAGATGTGTTTCAGGAGATACCAGGCTTACCGCCCAGTCGGGAGATAGACTTCGTTATAGATTTGCTACCAGGTACGAGACCTATAGCACGTGCACCGTACCGTATGGCTCCAGCTGAGATGCGAGAGCTACGGGATCAGATAGAGCAGCTGTTAGGGCAGGGCTTTATTCGCAGGAGTACCTCAACTTGGGGCGCTCCAGTTTTGTTTGTGAAGAAGAGGGATGGTTCACTGAGATTGTGTGTGGACTACCGAGAGTTGAATAAGGTCACGATACGGAATAAGTATCCGTTGCCTCGAATCGATGACTTATTCGACTAGTTGAGGGGAGCTTCTTTCTTCTCGAAGATTGACTTGAGGTCGGGATACCATCAGTTGCGTATCAGGGAGGAGGATGTCTCGAAGACTGCGTTCTTGTCGAGATATGGTTCTTATGAGTTTCGGGTTATGCCTTTCGGCTTGACCAACACTCCAGCAGTGTTTATGGACTTGATGAACAGGGTGTTCAGATATTTCCTAGATCAGTTTGTCATTGTATTCATTGATGACATTCTGGTTTACTCTCAGACAGAGGAGGAGCACGCCGAGCATTTGAGGCAGGTTTTGCAGACACTTCGTCAGAACGAGCTGTATGCAAAATATGAGAAGTGCGGGTTTTGGTTGAAGGAAGTCCAGTTCTTGGGTCACATTATTTCCGACCAGGGAATATCAGTTGATCCGGGGAAGGTATCGGCGGTGAGGGAGTGGGGACAGCCCACGACGCCAACGGAGATTCGTAGTTTCTTGGGTCTAACAGGATACTACAGGAGGTTTATTCGGGGTTTCTCAGAGATAGCAGGTCCTTTGACACATCTTACTCGTAAAGGTGTGCCGTTCATTTGGAGTGATGCCTGTCAGTTGGCATTCGATGAATTGAAGGACAAGTTGACCTCAGCACCTGTGTTAGCATTGCCGAGACCGGGAGTTGAGTATTTGGTTTACACCGACGCGTCTTTGCAAGGACTTGGAGGTGTATTGCAGCAGGAGAGACAGGCCATAGCTTATGCTTCCCGTAAGCTTAAGCCTCATGAGAAGAATTACTCCACGCATGATTTGGAGTTGGCAGCGGTAGTATTTGCCTTACGGATTTGGAGGCACTATCTTTTGGGGGAGAAGTTTCAGCTGTTCACGGACCACAAGTCACTACAGTATCTGTTCACGCAGAAGGAGTTGAATATGCGGCAGCGTAGGTGGATTGAATTTGTGAAGGACTACCAGTTCGACATCCAGTACCACCTGGGTAAGGCTAACGTGGTAGCAGACGCGTTGAGCCGCAGGCCAGCAGATGAGGTGGCAGAGGTGTGGAAAGCTAAGTGGAAGGAATTGGGACACCAGGATGCAGTGGCCCGATCTTTCATCTCTGTAATGACCGTTACACCGTAGATTATCACGAGGATAGTACGGGCACAGGCTAATGACCCGTTCTGTCAGGAGCAGATAGTTCGATTGCTAGCAGAGGGAGCCGAGTCCTATACCGTTAGCTCAGACGGGGGATTGCGCTTCAATGGGAGATTGGTAGTTCCGGAAGGGGAAGAATTGCGGCACGATGTGATGGCAGAGTCGCACGGCTCACGGTTCGCGGTACATCCCGGAGGGGACAAAATGTACCAAGACATGAGACGGCAATATTGGTGGAGCGATATGAAGAGAGATATCGCTGAGTTTGTCTCGAAATGCGCCACTTGTCAGCTCGTAAAAGTGGATCATCAGAGACCAGCAGGATTGCTACAGCCGTTGGAAGTTCCAGTGTGGATGTGGGAGAGCATATCCATGGATTTTGTCACGGGGTTGCCTACGTCGCAGAGGGGTCACGACTCCGTTTGGGTAATTGTGGACAGGTTGTCCAAGGTCGCTCACTTTTTACCCGTTACGACTGATTACACTGCAGGACAGTATGCCCAGCTCTTCATTTCAGAGATTGTGAGACTTCACGGTGTGCCCCTAAATATCGTGTCTGACAGAGACAAGATATTTGTTTCGAGGTTTTGGTATTTTTGGGTAATTAAAAGTGACGAAAATTGAGAGTTGTAATCTGATAAGGAATTGACCCAACCAACCCTTATTAACCCAACAAGCTACGGAGGTTTATTAAATTAGGTTTTCATAAGTGCCCCCAAAGCAAACCCTAGCCACCATAGCTTTTTGGAGAAGAAAGCTTGGAGAAGGAGAGAGAGAGAGGAATTCTGCAGAAATTCTACACCAAATCCACACCAAATTCAGAGACAAACAAGGAAAGTGACTTTATTCCATTTAAATTCTGAGAATGTCTTTTCCATGTTAGAAAATTTGGATTTATGGTTGTTCTTGATAAAATATGAAAACCCATGTAGTTTAGATCATAAAACTTGAGGAATTTGAGAAGGATTGCATGTAGAATAGTTTGGAGACAATTAATCTGATGTTAATACATGTTTGGGTGAAAGAAAAACGAATTAAATTCTGGATTTGATGTTGATATATATCTAGGGTTCATGTTCTTGATGATATTGGGGAAAAGTATAAAATCTTGGGATTTAACGATGTTTAGGATGCCTTATTGCCTTATAAGACGTTAGTTTATAACCTAAGCATGTTTTAGTATGATTAGAGGACTTAAATCATTGTTAGGACGAACTTTGGAGAAGGATTGAAGTGATAAAAATGGATGAAAAACGATTTGGGAAAAATCTGGGCCGAAACTGGTAGCTCGTTAGAAGCAGCCCCCAGGTCGTTCGAACGAACTCGTTCGAACGAGCTTCTAACGAGTTGACCAGTCGTTATTAACGAGTAGGGATTTTCGTTCGATATCTCGTTCGAACGAGATATCGTTAGAAGGGTCAGTTCGTTCGAACGAACTGGGATCTCGTTCGAACAGCCTCGTTCGAACGAGACTTCTAACGACCTGACAGTCCAAACTCGTTCGAAGTCTCGTTCGAACGAGACTTCTAACGAGTTGACAGTTTGATCCTTTTTGGACTGTTTTGATTTTTAGAGTCCCGTAAACTTGTTAGAGGATATAGAAGACCTTCCTTTATTGATGTGAGGTTAGATTTGGGACTTTTGGGTTTTTGAGAGGAGTATTATACACTAGAACTATATTCAATGAACCATTTGGGTTGGGATGTGAGTGTCTACTACGATGTGAGGATGAATTATGGCGCGTATAATTACAAACCGGTATAGTACGAATTGTGATAATTATAGTTAGTAGGAGAATGCGATATGTACTACGATTAAAAATATGGTATTACTAAGATGTGTGTTTACTTAGTATTAGTATATGGATTGTGTGTATGACATACCTACCATACTTGCTATCACGGGAGGTTGCGTTCGCTTAGGACCCTCTAATCCTTGTGTGCCTACGGGGGGGATATAGACTGGTACCTTGATGAACATAGGTCATAGAAAGACTTATTGTGATATTAATAAGTCCGCTGACCATGGGAGCGTAGGTATGTGCGTGACCCATGTGATGGTGACTGTGTTCGCCTCCACTATTTGTGATTTGTGTTATCTGAACTATTCCTGAGAGATTCGGAATATGTGATCCTTATGTACGTGATGTACCGGGATGGATAGCAGAGTATGTGTGCACCATAGCTTAGATTGCGGGGTGCTTGTATCGTATATTTATGATGTGAATAATATACATTAAATTAATGGAAATCCTCATGTTAATGTTGTAAAAATATTACGGTATTGTTTCGAGATATATAATGAATTAGCTGATAGTTATATCAATGGCATATTTAGTAACTGAGTTTACGTTAAACCTCTATTAAATTACGAGCGTTGTTATGTTAAATGAACCGAGTAAAATGGGTAGAACCTTTGGTAGTCTAGCTAGTTATGTTGTCAGTTAGCTAGTAGTATGGGTCGTTATAGATGGGTACTTACGTTAGGAGTGCACAGGTAGACGAGAGGTGAGGATATCATGCGAGTGTACGTCCTAACATGTACTTTGCATTTAATGTTTTAAATGTTTTTAAAGCACTTGCAGGTTTTTAAAATATAACTCCACATTCGGGCTCTGACCCGTTTGCTTTTCAAATCTCTTTTTCTTTGTAAAACCATTTTAGGTGCCCAGCCACAAGGACACCAAGCATAGGATACTCATTCAAGTGACGAGCTGTAGCTGCTTGTGGAAGCTACAGGGATTTGCATGTAGACGCTCCTATATTTTGGATTCCAGAATCACCATCTATCAGTTGTAGGGCATGTTGCCCATTTCTATTTAGAGCATCTTTTACATTTCAGCTTTCAGACTTTAGCACGTTTTATTTCAGTTTCGGTTATCCATTTCAGTTATGGGATTGTAGTGAGGAGTTTCCTCCAGACTTTATTTACTTTATTGTGATGGTTATTCGTTTTACTTCAGCATGGTGAATGGTGTTATTTATTTCTTCATTACACTTGTTGCATGTTAATCAGACTTAAATTAAAATTTGGCAACTTGATTTTTAAATACTAGGTGGTTAGTAATAATAAAATGTTTTCGACAGTGATGCTATTAACTGAGCCAACTTGGCATTTTGAATTAATTTTATAAAGGAGTAGCTACCCGGTATTTAATTAGTCGGGGTGTCACAGATCTGTACGGATTATTTCGCTTTACGCTTAACATTTTTTCTATAGATCCCTATTTTAGGATTGTTGTATTCGTATTTTTACGTTTACATCTTCAGCTATTGGAGGTTTGATAATAACTGTAGACTAATGAATTTCTTCATGTTTCAATTGCCTCCGAGACGTGCACCAAAGGATAGGCGTGCCCAAGCCGAGCAGGCAGCAGCTCCGGCACTATGAATGCTAATGAGGTAGCCGTTATTGTTGCTCCGGCGGTGAATGCCACGCTAACGGTGGTTCAGTAGGCTCCACCCCAGATTTTGGCAGTGGTGCCAGTGCCTGCACAGCTTCCATCTACATGGGAGCGGGTTAGGGATGCCTTTCAGAAGGACCATCCCCCTGAGTTCTCTGGTAGTTCAGATATCATCATCATCAGCCAATAGAAGAAAGATATCCAGCGGCATCTTCGTATGTATGAGTGTACAGACGTGCAGAAACAGTTGTTGGCTTCCTTTAAGCTTGTGGGGGCCGCTCTACAGTGGTGGGAATCTACCACCACATTGGAGGAGAGGGATACGATTCCGATTCAGTCGTTCTGGGAGCGGTTTGACCGCAAGTACTTTCCACCCGCCGTGCAGACTGAGATGAGGTGAAAACTACTGAACTTGAAGCAGGAGAATTCTACCGTTGCCGAGTATGAGGAAGATTTCATGAGACTTCTCACTATAATGCCAGATGAGGCACCCACCGAGGGCAAGAAGATAATGTTGTTTGTGGACGGGTTAGCTTCGAGGATCCGTCAGCACCTTATAGGGAATCTATCTCTGAGTACTTTCACTGATGTACTCAATGATGCTTTACTACATTGCCAGGATCATCGCTTCCATCTGCAGGGAAGCAAGAGAGCAGGAGAGTCCGGCCAGCAGGGAAGGACCGGGGGTAATAGTGCTAGTGGAGCACCGACATCTCAAGGACATACTCGTCAGCACGAGCAGAGTTCCCATCAGGGGGACCCTGCTAAGTGATTTCGTTCAGGTGATTCCAGACAGGGATTTGGGGGTTATAGGCAGGGTCAGCAGGGCCACCCTAATCAGCAAGGCCAGAAAGGCCAACACCGACAGCAGCACGGCCACCCTAATCAGCAGGGCCAGCAGGGCCAACCGGGCCAACAACGTTCTCATTAGGGCTAGTGGCGGGGTGGTAACGGCCAGTAGGGACGTGGTCAGCAGGGCCAGAGAGGAGGTAACTTCAGAGGCCGATGTTTCAGGTGCGGCAAGAATGGACATAAGCGCCAGGATTTCCCAGAGGGTGATAGGACCCCACACCAGTAGGGTGCCTATAATGAGACACAGAGGCCACTTTTCCCATCTGCCCTCCTAACACCAGCTCAAGTGCTAGCCCTACCAGCCGTTCCATCAGCTCCAGTGCAGCAGGGGTAGTTACAGTATGGACGTGTCTATAACGTCCACCAGGCAGCAGCTCCACAGGCACCACCCGCGATTGAGGGTATGTTTCATATCGATGGTACTATGGGTCGAGTTTTGTTTGATACTGGGGCGACGCATTGTTTTATAGCTACGCATTTTGCGAAGGCCTTAGGGTTATTAGCCACAGCAGAGAGAACTGTAACGTGTGTAAACTCACCACTGGGGAATGGTTCGCTTATTTTCTTTATATGTCGGGGAGTGGGGGTAGAGATTGGTATCTTGGTATTACCTGCAGATACGTTAGTCTTAGATATGCATGAGCATGCCATTATTATCGGTATGGATTGGATCGCTGCTTGCAGGTCCATGATAGATTGTTATGGTGGGAGTATTGTCTTTGCCATTCCAGGGCAAGAGATGTTTGTAGTGGCGATGCCTCGCCCAGAGGGAGGCTCGACCGCTCATTTGTATTACATAGAGGAGGATACCTCTAAGGAGGTTGTGATTCCCTTAGACTAGATCCTAGTTGTCCGTGAGTATTCCGATGTATTCCAGGAGATACCAGTCCTACCCCCAGTCAAGAGATAGACTTTGTCATAGACTTATTACCAGATACTAGACCTATAGCACACGCTCCATACTGTATGGATCCGGCGGAGATGCGAGAGTTACGAGATCAGATAGAGCAGCTGCTAGGTCAGGGATTCATTCGCAGGAGTACCTCACCTTGGGGCGCCCCAGTCTTGTTTGTGAAGAAGAGAGATGGTTCACTGAGGCTATGTGTGGACTACCGAGAGTTGAACAAGGTCATGATACGGAATAAGTATCCATTGCCTCGAATCGATGATCTGTTCGACCAGTTGAGGGGAGAAACTTTCTTTTCGAAGATAGATCTGAGGTCGGGGTACCATCAGCTACGTATTAGGGAGCGGGATGTTTCAAAGACTTCCTTCTTGACGAGATATGAGTCCTATGAGTTCAGGGTGATGTCATCTGGCCTCACAAATGCTCCAGCCGTGTTCATGGACTTAATAAATCGTGTGTTCAGAGAGTTCTTATATCAGTTTGTCATCATCTTTATAGATGACATTTTAATATATTCACACTCCGAGGAGGAGCATGTCGAGCACTTGAGACAGGTTCTTCAAACTCTACGAGAGCATCAGTTGTATGCTAAGTACGAGAAGTGCGGGTTCTGGTTACGAGAAGTACAGTTTTGGGGCATGTTATTTCTGAGCAGGGGGTAGCAGTTGACCCGAGTAAAGTGTCAGCGGTGAGGGAGTGGGGACAGCTCATGACACCGATGGAAGCGCGTAGTTTCTTGCGGTTAGACGGATACTACAGGAGATTCATTCGGGGATTCTCCAAAATAGCGGGTCCATTGACGAACCTGACTCGCAAAGGGGTACCATATGTTTGGGATGATTCTTGTCAATTGGCTTTCGACGAGCTGAAAGACAAGCTTACTTCAGCACTAGTCCTTGCTTTACCGAAGCCGGGTGTGGAGTACCTGGTTTACACCGATGCTTCTTTATAGGGACTTGGAGGAGTACTTCAGTAGGAAGAGAAGGCTATAGATTTTGCCTCCCGCAAGCTTAAGCTGCATGAAAAGAATTACCCCACCCACGACCTGGATTTAGCAGCGGTCGTTTTTGCATTGAGGATATGGAGGCACTATTTATTGGGGGAGAAATTCCATTTGTTCACAGACCACAAGTCACTGCAGTATCTGTTCACTGAGCGAGAACTGAATATGAATCAGCACAGATTGTTAGAGTTTGTGAAGGACTACCAGTTCGACATACAATACCATCCGGGGAAGGCCAACGTAGTTGCTGATGCGTTGAGCCATAGACCGGTGGATGAGGTAGCGGACGTCTGGAAAGCAAAGTGGAAGGAGTTAGGCCACCAGGATGCAGTAGCCTGTTCCTTCATATCTGTTATGATAGTGACACCCGAGATTGTTACAAGGATGATACAGGCACAGATCGCAGACCAGTTTTGCCAGGAGAAGATTGTACGAATTTTAGCCGAGGGTGCTGAGTCCTATTCTGTTAGTTATGATGGGGGTTTGAGGTTAAATAGGAGATTGGTGGTTCTAGAAGGAGCAGAATTACGTCATGCAGTGATGACTCAGTCTTACGGGTTCCGATTTACGATACATCCTCGAGGAGATAAGATGTATCAGGATATCAGGCGATAATACTGGTGGAGTGAGATAAAGAAGGACATCGCTGAGTTCGTGTCCAAATGTTCTACCTGCCAGATGGTAAAAGTGGACCATCAGAAACCGTCAGGGTTGCTTCAGCCATTAGATGTACCCGTGTGGAAGTGGGAAAGTATTTCCATGGATTTTATTACAAGGTTGCCTACATCATAGCGGGGCCACGACTCTATCTAGGTGATTGTAGATCGTTTGACCAAGGTGACTCATTTTCTATCGGTGCGGACAGACTATACCACGGGTCCGTGTGCTCAGTTGTTCATTACTGAGATTATCAGATTACATGGGGTGCCCCCGAATATTGTGTCACATAGAGACAAGATTTTCGTGTCACATTTTTGGAAAAGCTTTCATGAGGCTATGGGTACTGAGTTGAGGTTGAGTTCAGCTTATTACCCACAGACAGATGGACAGACAGAGCGTACTAATCAGATGTTGGAGGATATGCTATGCATGTGTGTTCTTGATTTTGGAGGAGGTTGGAAGCCACATCTTCCATTGGTAGAGTTTTCTTATAATAACTCTTATCAGTTCACTATTGGCATGGCTCCATTCGATGATTTGTACGGCAGGCCTTGTCGTTCCCCAACTTGTTGGCTCGAGGTGGGGGATAACAACTTGCTAGGACCAGAGGTGATTCAGGAAACCTCCGCAAGGATTGAGATGATCTGGATTCGCATTCGAGTAGCCTAGGACAGGCAGAAAAGCTACACCGATGAGAAATGGTTCTTCTGAGAGTTTAATGTGGGGGACCAAGTGTTACTACGTGTATCTCCTATGAAAGGAGTGATGAGGTTCGGGAAGAAAGGGAAATTATCCCCGAGGTACGTGGGACCATTTCCCATCATCGAGAGGATTGGGCCGGTAGTATACAGATTGGGACTGCCAGAGCATTTACATCGCATTCACGATGTATTCCACATCTCATCATTGAGACGATATCTTCAGGATGATATGGCCCATACCCACATTGCGATAGATGAGATAGACTTACAGCCTAACAACTCTTATGAGGAGAGATCGGTGGCTATCCTAGACCATAGCGAGAGGAGATTGAGGTCGAATATAGTTCCACTTGTACGGGTCCAGTGGGAGCATCATAATGTGGAGGAATCCACTTGGGAGCGCGAGGCAGATATGCGCGAGAGATACCCAAATTTATTCTTACTAGGTACGCCTTATTTTTTGAATTTCGGGATGAAATTCCGTTATTAGGGGGGAAGTATGTAATGCCCCGTATTTTTATGCTATATTAATTTGGGGATTTATTAAATTTAATGTGAATTAATTATTTAATATAAATTCAGGAATTAATTATGTTATAATTATTAACATGATGAGAGCTAGTAATTATGGAAAATTTGTTGAATATTACTAATGAGCAAAGTAATATATAATATTGGTTATATTAAATGTCACGAGTGAATAAAATGACAATTTTAGAAATTTAAGTCGGGACGCGCCCGTGTCGCGTCGGGACTAAATATTTATGAATAAAAGTGAAAATATTATAAGTTGCTCGTATGGTCGTTTTGAGTGCGCCAAAGTGTCCGGAAGGGTCGAGATAGTCAGAAAAGTGTACCCGAGGATTTTGTTTGGGTCTCGGGGCATTTTTAGGCTTAATTAGTACCCCGGGAGGGCATTTTGGACATTTTGCATTTTTGGATAATTAAACCCACGAAATTTCAAGGGGTATATTAGATGTCTAAGGTTGTGTTTTAGGGTTAAAACAACCAAAGACAAGTGACGGACATAGGAGAGGGAAGGAGAGAGCTCTCAAAGTAATCCAAGGCCCAAAATCCATCCGTTTGCACCGCCACCACCACCAACGCGTAGATCGCGTGACGGGGAATGCAACCACACCAAATTCATCATCAAACCAGAATTCTGAAAATCCCAGGAAAGTGTTTATCTTGCTTATTTTCGTTAATGCATCACTCATGTTAGTTTACGGATGATTAGGATGAGATTTATGGAAGAAAACCCAATTTTGAGATAGGAAATCGCATGTAGTAATGATTTGAATGTAAATCTGGAAACCTCTTCACATGTAGAGGACTAAACCACAAAATTATGATGTTTTAGAAGAAGAAAATTCTAGAAAAGACTGATTAGAACCCTGTTAAAGAGATTCTAGGGTTCTTGAGATTTTTATGAAGTTTTTGCCTATAAATCCATGATTAGTGACGGAAATTTACATGCTTTACGTAGAAGATACATAAAATGAGATTATAATATTAGTAGTACAAATTTCTGGGCGATTGGGGATAAAAATTTTGGATTTGGAGGAGGTTATGTGATAGAACCCGTAACTGATTAACTGCATAATTCGCCATACATGTTTGATCGATCGATCGAACCAAGAGCTTCGATCGATCGAGCCCTAGACCTCGATCGATCGAGCCCTAGACCTCAATCGATTGACCCCCTTCTGGCAGAATCATATTTCCCTTTTTAAATTAGTTGAATTAAATTTAATGAGAAATAATCCTTGGACACCCTTATTAAAATGTTTTGGGAGATAAAGAAGACCAGTAGGACTTTTAAATAATTATGAGACCTTTAATGTAAGACGAGAGTTGAATTTTTGGGACATTTACATATAAGGGACGATGAAATTATGTATTAAAGGGAGAGACGCGTAAGATAGTTACGTTGGAACATAAATGAATACCTACTGAATTTTTAAACTTGGGAGGATAGAGTCCATGAGTGTTACGTAGTGAGTTGGAATAATCACTCAAATTAAAGTTAGAGATGAACCGTTATACGTGATAACAAATAATGGAAAAATAAGGATAAATGTCATGATTATGGGTTATGGGATGAACATAAAATTGATATGATAAAAGTGGTATATTTATATGACTGTGTGTGTGTGCATATATTATATACATGTGAAAATCGTGCCCGCGCTACTTGCTATCCCTGAGATTACCGCGCTGGGACAGTCTTATCTCGATGGGACCTTTATGGGGGATATTGACTCGTACCCTAGAAGATAGATATTCTTTGTACAGGTTATCTTATCGATAGTCAGACGGTCCTAAGAGACGTGTGGGTATGTGATGACCCCTTAGAGACTTGGAATCTATGCTTCGCCTCAATATTGTTTTTGTATGTGTTAATACAGTTCGAGAGTGATTCTGAACTTGTATTTCCCTTAGTACGAGTGATTCAGGGATTGGATAGTAGAGTATGCCCGCACCATAATTTTTATGTGGGGTGCTGTTAGAATATATATATATATATACATATATATATATATATATATATATATATATATATATATATATATATATATATATATATATATATATATATATATTATGCGTGTATTTAATATATATATATGAAATGCTGAAATTTGGAACTGTCTACTATGTTATGGTAAGTAAGAAATGAATCCTTACTTCAATTTGGAAATACTTGTCTTGAAAAAGTATAACATGACACTGGGAAACTTTATTAATAAATAAAGTTAAAATGAGAGCTTGTTACTAAATGAAATTTTCCTTTTACACAATTATATTGTTCAGTTTTAAATCTTATGAGTAACCTAAGATAAGTTAAACCATTAAAAAGTTTAGTGCCATGTAAGATAAGATAATTAGTTGGGAAGGTTAGTACGATAGGCGTGCACATTAGAATAGAGGTGAGAATTTCTCAAGAGAGTGTCTCACTAATAAGTTGTTGCATTGGCCTGTAAACATTTTAAATACTTGCTAAACGAATTTTAAATCATTTACACTATCGGGCTCTGACCCGTTTCTATTTCTCTTTCTCTCTTGTATGTATATGTATATATTACAGGTGCCCAGCCACAGGGGCGTCTTGCGTAGGATCCCTTGGAAGGAACGCGCTGCAGCTTAGGTGGGAGTTGCAGGCCTCTTGCCTAGACGACTTCATTTATTTAACTCCACTCCTAGCGTATTCATTTAGTGGGGCATGTGTCGCCCTTTCCATTATTCAGTTGTTTATTTGGACTTTGTTATTCAGTTATTTTTAGTATTGTCACCTTGGGATTTATTTCTGTCTGGATGTTTACTTTAAGTTTTAATTCCAGGATTATTGTGGTGTGATTCTTTAATATTGAATTGTTGTAAACATTTAAATCTTGGTCTATAAAATAAAATTTGGAAGGTAATGTCTAAAAAAATGGTTTAGACACTTTGCTTAATTAATTAGGGTGTTTAAATTGGAAAAGTTATTTTTACAACAGTGATGCTAAGAATGAACCAATTGTTCACCTTGATTTTAATTTAATAAAGGAGTGATCGCCTGGTATTTAATTAGGCGGGGTGTCACATGAGGAAGAGTTAAATAGTGTATTTATATAAAAAATTTGAGCCATGTGAAATCATAATCTTCTTAAGATGAATTAAGTCCCTCCGTAGTGCTTAATGTTGTGAATTATCGTCTCCTAAGATAAAACGGATTACGAATCAATAAGCAAAACTGAAATATTTATATCACAACGATCTTAATTATGTGTTTATTACTCAAACAATTAACAAGAATTTACATGAACTAAGAAGGAATAAAAGGAATTTTCATGTCTTGAAACTGGAGGGGAAAGACATATATATATATATATATATATATATATATATATATATATATATATATATATATATATATATATATATATATATAAGAATTGTATGTGACTGTTCAGGCAGGACAGTTACAAACAGTTGTAACTATTGGATCCAACCACCAAGCCAAACAAGCTTAATGATGGGTTAAAACCCAGCCTAAAACTCAATCAGCATGGCCCAAAAGGAAATAAATTTGTATAGGCCCAAACATAGGACCTAACTGGACTAGATTGAGCTAAGCAAGTTGAGCTAGCCAGACAGACAAAAAGCGCGCATATGCGTGAGGGCCTTGGCCTACACCCAACACACACATAGTGTAAGTCATCTCCCCTTCAAAGAGTTGAGATACCCCAAAGGCATCCAATCCTTAGTGAACATTTTTTGTTTTATTAACTCTATTAAAATTTCTAATATATTCTATATGGGACAATTGTTACATGCTTACTACAATGCACTAAGTAGCTTTCAAATGGGTCACTTTAAGTTCAAATATTTTATTTATTACTTAATGGTTTTTGAACAAATAAATATACTACGTCATACATATCACGGAGGAGAAAGTATTTATGTGTGGTCATTATAAAATCGAATTGTGGGTCCCACAATAAAATGAGCCTAAAGATGCTCGTTTGGGCAATTTTTCAAACCGATTTCCAACAATCCCCTGCATGAATGAAATTTGGAAATATATAACATGCTAATGAAAATGTAGACACTAGTTGAGTAAAACTAAAAATTTATTTCATCAGGAGAAATAGCCTAGTGGCCTTGAACTTTCCTGAGTTATATACTATCGAATTTAATTGGTTAATCAGTAGACTATGCATTCTTAAACCATCAATCATTTTTCTAAAACTAGATAATACCAGTCATACAATAATTCTTCAACACAGTTGGTTCTCACGTTTATGTTCGTTTTGGCCATGGACACCACTTGATTTCGTGAGTATTTTAGAGAATTTTTCATTCATTATTCTCGTAGAAGTGGACCCACTTAGACGGACTAAGATATGGATATCATATCTTCACTTCACGACAGATGTGCAGTGTCTCGTATTTGGAATGGATAGGATTAAATATTTTAGAGTGGTAATGAATACAATGTAATTTGATTGGACTATTGAACCTAGATATTGGGATCTCCATTCAACTAGTTTGGTTTGACACTATATTGATTCTTGTTTATTTTTAGAATTTAGACCCATGCCTCCTGATGATATTTCAACTTGCTCTCGATTTGAATCTTTGGTAAGTGGATCCACTATATTATCTTTTGACTTTACATAGTTAATTGAGATAATTCTGTTTAAGAGAAGTTGTCTCGCGATATTATCTGTACGATGAATATGTCATGATTTTTTGTCATACATATAACTCTATGCCCTTCCAATCGTTGATTGACTAACACAATGTACAAATATCATGGGTACAGGTTTTGAACAATTTGGAACATCCTCTAAGAAGTTTCAAAGCCATTCATCTTCTTCTATATTGCGATGAATTCAGATTCCATTGTTGATCTATCAAAACACGTATGTTTTGAGGATTTCCAAGAGACGGATGCAACTCTAAGGTAAACACATACCCACTTGTTGACTTAAGAGTCTATTATATTGAATATCTAGTTTTCATCACAATGACCTTCGTGGATGGATGGATATTTTGAATAATGCATTCCATATAATTGAGTATATTTTAACTATCTTAAAACTCTCAAAATTTCCTTCCAGTGGTCTCTTCCTAGATTACTTGTATATGGACATAGCTTAATTATCATGTATGTCATGTCCGATCAAGTACAGTTCATGACGTGCATCAAACTTCCAATAACACAATAGTACTCTAGTTGGGATATGCTATCACCATTATTTCTTACTAGATGTTTATTTACATCTATGGTGTCTTAGTAAGACTGATATTTTATATCTTGAATTTTTCAAGTATTTTCTCTATGTAATGAGACTGTGACAATATAAGTCCATCAAATGTTCTAAAAGTTTTAATTCCTATTATAACACCGGTGACACCAAGGTCTTTCATGTCGAAATGATTATTCAACATACGTTTAGTAGTTTTGACAATGTCAATTGTCGCAGTCCACTTAATTCTGGAGTCGGTCGCCACCAAAACTATGTTGGGCGTGAACTAAATAAAATATCATTCTTATCATGAGAAAGATATGAGACATAAATAAATCAATCTACAAGATAAATAATTGAATCAATCACAAATGATAATGACCAACTATGTGATAAAATATCCATCACCATGCTAAACTCCAAATAATAAAATAATCTATAGTAGTATAAAACAGAATAAATTTCAACTGAATCCATAATGAAATATCTGGATAAAACGCATATAACTTTGTAACCGAATGGCCCAACAAAATCATAAACTGAGTCTCAATGTAAATATGAAGGAAATGAAAATAAACTAGACTAATACGCATAAAGTAAATAACTCCAGCTGCACCTCCAAGAAAGTCTCCAAATATTCCTTTGCAACTTCTCCAAACTTATTCCTGAAAAGGTTAGTCAACGTACGAGGTCAGAGCCTCAAGCATGAATACACACTAATCCCCTCACCGTGAACCTAGACAGTAGCATTGTACGCAACAAATATCACAATAGAGTATTTTAATTAAACGAATATAATTAAATGCAAGAAGGGTAAATTACTAACCATCCCCAAAGATTCGTTATAAATATCACACCAAAAATATTTTAAATATTCCACCGTCCTAAATATTTAATTTAATTAAATTAATCCAAATTATCATTCTTCTCACTTTTTATTATGACGGTCCTCCCACCCCGAGTGGTAACTTCCACCAAAGTTTTACACTTCTCCTTGTCAAAACGCCAGCCGAATCCGTTTAAACTGTCGATCCCCCTCAATTTGACAAGGTACCACACATGACACGACATAAATCGTCAGCCGACCCATTTAAACTGTCAGTCCCCGCACATTATGTTGCCACAAATTTTAATACCCATTTTTTATCTTAGGCATTAATTCTCATTTCTTCAATTTCTCAATTAACAAGTTACCCCGCTCTTTTTTATCGATGTGAGATCCTCAAAATATCCCTTAGTCCCATACCTAAGGGTCCCAAGTACACGTGTGTCATATCCTACATATAGGATGAATTACCAATATAGAACACGTCTTAGTCTCATGCCTAAGCTAACGAGAAGATGATATAACATAAAAATATTCCCCACCCCGAAATATAAAATCACCGTGAATTTACACTAACTAGTCTCATACCTAGAAAGCATAAATTATAACTAAGGCCTGCCCACTAGTCCCATATCTAGTAAGCATCATATAATAGAGTTGAGCAAAAATACTACCCAAAATACCCTCGTCCCCACGATGGAAAAAGTGAATAATAATAATCCACACAATATCATAAATCATAAACACAACATGCCAATATAATCATAAAGGGCCCAATTTAATTTAAATCATTTCATCACGTCGTCTTTGATTTCAAAAGTCTTAAATTAATTAACAAGCAATAATTTCAATATGACACAAGCATTTTCTCATATAATATTGCAACTTATTATAGGTGTGAGCGCGTCCCAAAACCATATAAATAAACCCACATAAAATTCTACATGAGAGCCTACACTATAACACCCCAAACTTTTGAGTGATTATTTTATATTAAATTTACCCGATGGGTTAAATAGATAAAATGGAGAAAGTTAGAGTAAATATTATTTTAAGTGAGTTAAGAGATAATATTTACCAAGTTTTGCGTATTTACTAATTTGTGGATGTAAATAACAATTTGTTGTGTTTTATTGCGTCGTTGTGCTTTAAGCGACGGTTATGACTTATATTCAAATTTGAGCATTATTAATGAAAGAAAATGACGTTGGAATATAAAATATTATACGATACTCCGAATGCCAATTTAGAGGGTACAGTTAATTTTGGAATAGTCGAGATAGTCAAAATAAGTGTCATATGGTATTTTTGAGTTTCGTGCATTTTTGACAGGTTATTACTCAATTATGTAGTTACGAGTCATTTTAATGGTGTATCAACATTTGAAATATGGGAATTAATCTTTAGTGCCCATTTAAGTCTTCTAAATCCTTTTATTTCTCATTTTTATGTTTTAAAGCTTGGAGAGAGTAGAGAGAAGAGAGAACTTGGGAGAAAAGGGAGAAAAGAGAGAGAAAATGAAGATTGGAGCTGGAAATCGTTGCTACGGGAAGAGGATCCGAGACTAAAAATTTGAGGTAAGTTTCTTACTTTCTAGAGTATGATTTAATGTGGATAAATTTCATTTATAGTTGTGTTTTTGGAATTTTTTCCATTTATTGGTTTTGGAGATTTTTGGTGTTTAATCCCTTAATGTTTGATTTAAATTTGATTTGAGGAGAATATATTAGTTAGTAGATGTGTAGAAATGATTTGATGATATTATTGTTTGTAATGTTGGGATTTATTATAAGAAATATGAATTGGTGATTTAGGGTTTATGTTAAACCGTAGCCCTTACTGGGCAAACTGAACGAGGCGAATCGATTCGCCCCTAGCGAATCGATTCGCTAAAGGGGTAGGCTACATGTCTTGGTTAGGAGAATCGATTCGGATGACCCGAATCGATTCGGGGATATGAAGAATGTTGGATCCTCTTGATCGAATCGATTCGGACTATCCGAATTGATTCTCTTTCAAGACCGAATCAATTCGGCCAGGGCGAATCGATTCGGAATTTCTGCAGTTTTTGGATATTTTTCCAACTTTGTTTTTATTCCTTTTCTTTCATGTTTAAGTATTAGGAACCTTCCCTTGGTAATTAATAAAGAGGACTAGGGGTTTATATTAGGAGAATTAACATTCTAGGATAGTATGGGGCAATTATGTTTAATTCGAAGGTTATTCAATAAAGGTTAGTGTCATTTCCTCTAGGGAGCTAGCCTCGGACTAAGGGAGAGTTAAGTGATAGGGTCTAGGATCCTTGGAAGACTAGTATTGAGGGAAATTACTTTCGATGAATTATGGTATTACTTTGGACTCTTGGAGACTAGAGTGAGGATAATTGCACCTCGGGTCCTAGGTCATTAATAAAAATATGACTTCGAGAATAAGAAATGCATTTTAAAACTAGTACTTAATTGTTAAGTATAAATTGTTTTGAGAATGTAAAAAAAAGTGAATATTTTCAAATGGAAAATAATTTGTAAATGATAATTTCCATATACACACCTCTCTACATCGCTATCATAAGGGAAGTTAGGCGCATGAGGTGAAGTCCCCTGGCTAGTGAATGCAGGGCGAATATAGTCCTCGGCCATAGGACTGGTTATTATATATTATGTGATTATTTTGTGAAGTGAGGTAATTTCGAGTGTGGTTATGACTCGCTGTCGCATGTATATGGCCGCTTCCCGACGTCTCGCGATGTTGGATGCCCAGGTTTCCTTGTTTGATAAGCCTTGGAAGATGATAGCCATTTAGGGGCGCGTCTAGTGGGGAAACTTGGAAGGACGGTCTTAGAATCGTTATATGATATGAAATGTAACTATTCATAATAATGTGGGACATTATTGATGTTAAAACAATTTAAGAAATAAATTTTCTTTAAATATATTTCCTGGAGAGAAAAAGGGAAATGGGAAGTTATGAGATATAATTGGATTGGTAAAATATTTTGTGAAATAAATATATATATTTTTCCTAAAGAGAAAAAGGAAATGTGCATTCAAGTTGTGTAAAACGGAAATGAAATATGAATAAAGTGAAACTTAGATATCTCTCTCATGCATATATAAACATTTTATAGTGTCATTGATATTTTGCTTGGTTGTTTTTAGATTGAGAGGTGAGGATTTCTATCATATTTGTGAGAGCGAGTTAAGTTTATAATGGATGATAAAATATTCATAACTGTCATGCATTTTATTCACATGGTGATCATATCAAACAGGTACCTGACCCATCTATATCTCTTTATTTTGAATGAATTCCTTGCTCGTCTAGGTGATCCTCCGCAAGGACGCCTGTACTGACCTCTCCATTCCAGTTGTCCTGGAGCTATAGCATTTTGTGGATGTTGTAGGATATTCGTTATAGACGCTTCTATCTTTTGTGCTCTAGCTATGTTCAGTTTATTTATTCGGGCGTGTTGCCTATGCTTTGTATTCATTTATTATAATGTGATATTTAATTTTAATACTCGGTGTAACCTATTTATATTAGTCTGTTAACCAACATCTTATTCAATTATTACTTTATGCATTTTTGTTATACTATTACCCGTTGATTTTTGATATCCACCTTCTTTGCAAATTGGATTGTCTAACTTACAAAATTTAATTTGGCAGTCCGTTTTCTAAAATAATTGGTGGTTAGCTCATATTATTATTATTTTACAACAGTGATGTTAAGAATGGACCATCTATATTATTGGGGTAACGGGCTGGCCACCTCTTATTTTAATAGGCGGGTTATCGCAGATGGTATCAGAGCATCAGGTTCTAGTGTTCTTAGGAATCTGTTCGGACGTACTACGCTTTCAGCGTTACTTTTGATTTGATATAGAGCCTTAGCATTAGGATTGTTGATTCCTCTTGTGTGGTTTCGTCCTCCTACTATAATGTAAGAATTTAGAAAATCTTTTGCCCGTTCATTTAAGATTCGTAGGTTGAATGTTGAAGGCCATCAGGGAAGGTCGTTATGAAGGCATCATGAGACGGGATTACTAAGAACTGTAAGTTGTTATCGGGGATGAGGGCCGCTTTGGAGGTCGCTCCTTCCGTACATTCTCTTATATTGATACCGCGACTACTAAGTACAGTATGTATAGTTTTCCAAGCGCCCCTACAAGTAGAGAGTGGTACTAAGCTTGGTAAGAGAGTAGCTACAGCGGAAATATTGCAACTTCTCAAATAAAAACAAATTTTAATTAATCCCAAATTTTAGTTAAACCCTAAGACATGCATCTAGATGATTTATCAAATAAAATATAGCATGCAGGATAAAAACAAACAATTTCAGGAAAAATTCCCCTCAGGGGCAAAACCTTTTATTTTCACTATAATTTGTAAGAAAACGGCTTACAATCGGATTACAATGAAAATACAGTGACTAAGAATTACCCTCAGGTATTGGATTCTGTAGTCGGCGGATGGAAATATCCCTTTCCAGGAGGGAAGCAATGAATCCACACGCAGCGAACCCACATGAATCTCAGTCCAATCAACAAAGGAAGAACCGCAGCACTCCTCAATGACACGCAACCATGAAACTTTGTAGAGACTCCCTCAGCAAAGACACGCAGCCCTCGGTTGCAAAGATCTCTCCACAAAGGTTTGAAAAAACGCAAGGTTGTGTTCTTGGGTTACCAAAAAGATTCACAAAGGTTTGGCAATTGTGTGAATCAAAACATGAGTCTTGGGACTCAAAAATATGAAGAGTAGATGTATTTGGACTCTCAAAAACGTCTTCTAAAGTCTTGCAAAATAACTCTCCCGAAGTTGGTATTTATAGGAAAAAATATGAAGTTTTCCGCTTTTTTAAAACTCTAAAAATCTTATCAGCGTACAGGTACACCGAACCCATTCTGGGGTACACCGAACCGGTTTGGTTGTACCATTCTGGTATGGGGTTAAAAAACAGCATTCTTCAAGGAATTTTCTCCAACTTCAAAAGGTCATAACTTCTTCATCGTAGCTCGGATTGGGGTGCCGTTTCTTCCAGTATCTTCGTTGCGGCGAGCTCTTCAACTTTCCTGTTGACCAGACCTCCGAACTATGGATGTAAAATTACGAAAATGCCCTTGAACTTCCCTATCAAGCCTTATTTCACTGTTTTGACTTCCCTTGCGTACCACTTGCATTAAGTCCCTAAAATCTTGGAACGTGAAGTCGTTGAGGCAGATGTGGGACACATTAATGGAGATGTTGAATGCTTGATTCTTAAAATTCAGATAGAGGCCATCATGTGAGATCGTGAGGTGACGTGCCAAATGTAGCGGCGTACGACATACACAAATGTAACATGTTGGACATGAGAAAAATGTCCTTACAAATCTCCCCCTATGTCTATGCCGGTACATACATAAAAAATCCGAATTATCAAATATGAAATTTCCTATACAAATCTACCCTCCCATGAACCCAAAACTGGAAAAGGTACAAATGAATAGTCTTCATCGTTTGTTATTCAAATCTTCAGGAATCTAAAATCTTTTCTCATCAGGGTGTGCAACATATAGATCTTCAATCTTCATACCTACACACATGAGACAAAGCAAATACCGCGTGACATATCGAGTTTGAAATGAGATAACATGGATATCAATATATGATAAAAACATAAGCAACATCTCAAAAACTCCCCCAAAATTCAAACTCCCCCATAATATGATAATTCTTTCTCCCCCTTTTTATGATGTCCCCAAATAGACAAATGAGAAGAATGAATCAAATAAGCAAAATCGGGGTGTCACGGTATACAAAAAAAATACAAACTATTTTTGATTTTTCAAATTTTTCGTACAAAAATAAGATACCAATATGAACAAATATGAAACAAAAATCACACCATGGATTTAGACTCAAACAACCAAGTCATGGAAATGGAATGAATGGGTGTGAACACATTCAATAGGTAAATCAACTCAATCAATCATATGTGCACGATGCATACGTGTACTCCTAACGAATGAACATCAAAGGTATCCTTAAGTGTAAACGTTTGTTGAATTTAGAATACATCGTTTTATGCAAATCAACAAATCAAAGTCAAATGATTTCCACACCAATAACGTCCAAAACTATATAGCGCATTTTCAAAAATTTCAAGGACGTGCAAACCCGTTTTAATTCTCCAACCAAACTCCCTCATATATATATTCTTTTAGAGGTAATCTAAACTCTCAAACATTGGAGAATTGGTGCAAAAACATAATGGCCCCTTTTTGGCATGAATATCTTTTTATTGCCTTTCAATTTTTTCGGGCTCTTTTAACCTCTTTGGACCTCGGATAATAAAATTCCTGAATTTTTTAGGTCCTTTTTAATGGTGGCTTTTGCGCAAAGGATAGATAATTACCTTTCGCAGTCCCTCCCCGTTATTCAAACAAAGCACACAAACACACAACACGGTTTTTATATGCACACTTTCCTTATAAAAATTATCGCGCTTGGTTCGTTTTAAAGACAGGATTGAAGTGAAAACACCCAACCAACATGTGATAAGACAAGCACAATAATCAATCAAATCCGTGCATGTGTGCAATAAAGGAAATTATGAGTCAAACATGTAGGAAGTAACACTTAAATGCATCTTAATGACTCCAAACATTATAAAGCACATGGATGAATTGACCTATTGTCTCAAAACACTATCAAATAGTCACATGAAAATAATGGAATGATGTTGTGACTCGGTCATCCTAAGTGTTCATCCATAAACGGTGCAACACAAAAATCTTTTTGGATTTTCTCAAAATTTTATCAAAATAAAATCTTTTTGTATTTTTTCAAAAAAAAATTCAAAAACAAGAATTTATACAAAAAGTACAAGTCATCACACTAGTAAAAATATATCATGAAACCACAACTAGTGTATGACAAACATGCAACCACAATCAACCAAAAGATTTCACATGGGGTGAATCACGTGCAAGCAAACGGGAATCGTGGACAAATAAACCATAAGCCTTTAAATCCGATTTTCTAACCCAAATAGATGTGTAACGGAGTGTGGGGGTTTTGGGAATCGAATTTATTCTTCTATTAACCTTCCTAGGTTCATTTAACAGCTTGTAACAGAATCGCCTAATATGACCTTGCCTACCGCAATGTGTGCAAGTGTAAATCGGGCGGTGTGTGTTACCTAAAGGTGGCCCTCTCCTCAAATTTCTCGGTTGCTCTCTCCGAATTTGCCTAGGTGGGTCTCTCCTAATGATCCTAGGAAGCACTCTCACGATGTTCCTAGGGGGCTCTTTCCTAACAACCTTAGGTGTCTCTTTCTTAACAATCCTAGGGGGCTCTCTCACACGTGTGGGAATGGATGCAACATATTTTTCAAGACCAATCCCACCCCTGCCCGTTTTGATCTCGACTGTGCCTAAAATCTTATCAAGTTTTTCAGACCTAGACTCCAAATCAAATTTCACCTTACTTGAATCTTTCAATTTCATCTCAAGTTCACCTATCCTAGATTCAAGTACTCGTCTAGAATCCTCACACTCTAAAAGCTGCTTTTTCATAGTCTCCATCAACCCTCTAAGACTATCTCTCTCACCCTCGACGTACTCAAGCTTCTCTTTCAAAATTTTCACATGAGCCCTAAGTTCTTCAACTAAAAAATCATTATTTTTTATGGCACACTCTTTCAACTGAGCTTTCAATTTCAAATTTTCTTTCTTTGTTTTCAAAGTTTCAGCATAAAGTTCATTGAAAGCAGTTTGCAAGTCATGCTCATCTACATTTTCCTCCTCACTTTCATCCACACTCCCATCACCTTCACTATCATCACTAATCACACGGATGGGAAACTCTCGCCTAGAAGCATAAAAAACTTCTTCTTTTGAATCACAATCACTAAGGGTAGAAACATGAGAAATCGATTTATTCAATTTCTTTTTTAAATTTGTGGTACACTCATGTAACGTGTGACCAACACCCTCACAACAAGGGCACCTCTCAGATTCGTTTTCAACAGAAGATTTAAAACAAGAGTTCGTGTGAATTTTCCAATTAATTTTTTCAAAAATTTGACATCGAAGATCATCAAAACCATCAAAAGCCATTTTTGTGCAAAATCAGGATCAAAACACAATAACTTAGTGCAACAGGCTCTGATACCAATTTAAGAGAGTAGCTACAGCGGAAATATTGCAACTTCTCAAATAAAAACAAATTTTAATTAATCCCAAATTTTAGTTAAACCCTAAGACATGCATCTAGATGATTTATCAAATAAAATATAGCATGCAGGATAAAAACAAACGATTTCAGGAAAAATCCCCCTCAGGGGCAAAACCTTTTATTTTCACTATAATTTGTAAGAAAACGGCTTACAATCGGATTACAATGAAAATACAGTGACTAAGAATTACCCTCAGGTATCGGATGATGTAGTCGGCGGCTGGAAATATCCCTTTCCAGGAGGGCAGCAATGAATCCACACGCAGCGAACCCACATGAACCTCAGTCCAATCAACAAAGGAAGAACCGCAGCACTCCTCAATGACACGCAGCCATGAAACTTTGTAGAGACTCCCTCAGCAAAGACACGCAGCCCTCGGTTGCAAAGATCTCTCCCCAAAAGTTTGAAAAAACACAAGGTTGTGTTCTTGGGTTACCAAAAAGATTCACAAAGGTTTGGCAATTGTGTGAATCAAAACATGAGTCTTGGGACTCAAAAATATGAAGACTAGATGTATTTGGACTCTCAAAAACGTCTTCTAAAGTCTTGCAAAACAACTCTCTCGAAGTTGGTATTTATAGGAAAAAATATGAAGATTTCCGCTTTTTTAAAACTCTAAAAATCTTATCAGCGTACAGGTACACCGAACCCATTCTGGGGTACACCGAACCGGTTTGCTTGTACCATTCTGGTATGGGGTTAAAAAACAGCATTCTTCAAGGAATTTTCTCCAACTTCAAAAGGTCATAACTTCTTCATCGTAGTTCGGATTGAGGTGCCGTTTCTTCCAGTATCTTCGTTGCGGCGAGCTCTTCAACTTTCCTGTTGACCAGACCTCCGAACTATGGATGTGAAATTACGAAAATGCCCTTGAACTTCCCTATCAAGCCTTATTTCACTGTTTTGACTTCCCTTGCGTACCACTTGCATTAAGTCCCTAAAATCTTGGAACGTGAAGTCGTTGAGGCAGATGTGGGACACATTAATGGAGATGTTGAATGCTTGATTCCCAAAATTCGGATAGAGGCCGTCATGTGAGATCGTGAGGTGACGTGCCAAATGTAGCGGCGTACGACATACACAAATGTAACATGTTGGACATGAGAAAAATGTCCTTACAAATCTCCCCCTATGTCTATGCCGGTACATACATAAAAAATCCGAATTATCAAATATGAAATTTCCTATACAAATCTACCCTCCCATGAACCCAAAACTGGAAAAGGTACAAATGAATAGTCTTCATCGTTTTTTATTCAAATCTTCAGGAATCTAAAATCTTTTCTCAGCAGGGTGTGCAACATATAGATCTTCAATCTTCATACCTACACACATGAGACAAAGCAAATACCACGTGACATATCGAGTTTGAAATGAGATAACATGGATATCAATATATGATAAAAACATAAGCAACATCTCAAAAACTCCCCCATAATATGATAATTCTTTCTCCCCCTTTTTATGATGTCCCCAAATAGACAAATGAGAAGAATGAATCAAATAAGCAAAACCGGGGTGTCACGGTATACAAAAAAAATACAAACTATTTTTGATTTTTCAAATTTTTCGTACAAAAATAAGATACCAATATGAACAAATATGAAACAAAAATCACACCATGGATTTAGACTCAAACAACCAAGTCATGGAAATGGAATGAATGGGTGTGAACACATTCAATAGGTAAATCAACTCAATCAATCATATGTGCACGATGCATACGTGTACTCCTAACGAATGAACATCAAAGGTATCCTTAAGTGTAAACGTTTGTTGAATTTAGATGACATCGTTTTATGCAAATCAACAAATCAAAGTCAAATGATTTCCACACCAATAACGTCCAAAACTATATAGCGCATTCTCAAAAATTTCAAGGACGTGCAAACCCGTTTTAATTCTCCAACCAAACTCCCTCATATATATATTCTTTTAGAGGTAATCTAAATTCTCAAACATTGGAGAATTGGTGCAAAAACCTAAATGGCCCCTTTTTGGCGTAAATATCTTTTTATTGCCTTTCAATTTTTTCGGGCTCTTTTAACCTCTTTGGACCTCGGATAATAAAATTCCTCAATTTTTTAGGTCCTTTTTAATGGTGGCTTTTGCGCAAAGGATAGATAATTACCTTTCGCAGCCCCTCCCCGTTATTCAAACAAAGCACACAAACACACAACACGGTTTTTATATGCACACTTTCCTTATAAAAATTATCGCGCTTGGTTCGTTTTAAAGACAGGATTGAAGTGAAAACACCCAACCAACATGTGATAAGACAAGCACAATAATCAATCAAATCCGTGCATGTGTGCAATAAAGGAAATTATGAGTCAAACATGTAGGAAGTAACACTTAAATGCATCTTAATGACTCCAAACATTATAAAGCACATGGATGAATTGACCTATTGTCTCAAAACACTATCAAATAGTCACATGAAAATAATGGAATGATGTTGTGACTCGGTCATCCTAAGTGTTCATCCATAAACGGTGAAACACAAAAATCTTTTTGGATTTTCTCAAAATTTTATCAAAATAAAATCTTTTTGTATTTTTTCAAAAAGAAATTCAAAAACAAGAATTTATACAAAAAGTACAAGTCATCACACTAGTAAAAATATATCATGAAACCACAACTAGTGTATGACAAACATGCAACCACAATCAACCAAAAGATTTCACATGGGGTGAATCACGTGCAAGCAAACGGGAATCGTGGACAAATAAACCATAAGCCTTTAAATCCGATTTTCTAACCCAAATAGATGTGTAACGGAGTGTGGGGGTTTTGGGAATCGAATTTATTCTTCTATTAACCTTCCTAGGTTCATTTAACAGCTTGTAACAGAATCGCCTAATATGACCTTGCCTACCGCAATGTGTGCAAGTGTAAATCGGGCGGTGTGTGTTACCTAAAGGTGGCCCTCTCCTCAAATTTCTCGGTTGCTCTCTCCGAATTTGCCTAGGTGGGTCTCTCCTAATGATCCTAGGAAGCACTCTCACGATGTTCCTAGGGGGCTCTTTCCTAACAACCTTAGGTGTCTCTTTCTTAACAATCCTAGGGGGCTCTCTCACACGTGTGGGAATGGATGCAACATATTTTTCAAGACCAATCCCACCCCTGCCCGTTTTGATCTCGACTGTGCCTAAAATCTTATCAAGTTTTTCAGACCTAGACTCCAAATCAAATTTCACCTTACTTGAATCTTTCAATTTCATCTCAAGTTCACCTATCCTAGATTCAAGTACTCGTCTAGAATCCTCACACTCTAAAAGCTGCTTTTTCATAGTCTCCATCAACCCTCTAAGACTATCTCTCTCACCCTCGACGTACTCAAGCTTCTCTTTCAAAATTTTCACATGAGCCCTAAGTTCTTCAACTAAAAAATCATTATTTTTTATGGCACACTCTTTCAACTGAGCTTTCAATTTCAAATTTTCTTTCTTTGTTTTCAAAGTTTCAGCATAAAGTTCATTGAAAGCAGTTTGCAAGTCATGCTCATCTACATTTTCCTCCTCACTTTCATCCACACTCCCATCACCTTCACTATCATCACTAATCACACGGATGGGAAACTCTCGCCTAGAAGCATAAAAAACTTCTTCTTTTGAATCACAATCACTAAGGGTAGAAACATGAGAAATCGATTTATTCAATTTCTTCTTTAAATTTGTGGTACACTCATGTAACGTGTGACCAACACCCTCACAACAAGGGCACCTCTCAGATTCGTTTTCAACAGAAGATTTAAAACAAGAGTTCGTGTGAATTTTCCAATTAATTTTTTCGAAAATTTGACATCGAAGATCATCAAAACCATCAAAAGCCATTTTTGTGCAAAATCAGGATCAAAACACAATAACTTAGTGCAACAGGCTCTGATACCAATTTAAGAGAGTAGCTACAGCGGAAATATTGCAACTTCTCAAATAAAATTTTTTTTTAATTAATCCCAAATTTTAGTTAAACCCTAAGACATGCATCTAGATGATTTATCAAATAAAATATAGCATGCAGGATAAAAACAAACGATTTCAGGAAAAATCCCCCTCAGGGGCAAAACCTTTTATTTTCACTATAATTTGTAAGAAAACGGCTTACAATCGGATTACAATGAAAATACAGTGACTAAGAATTACCATCAGGTATCGGATGATGTAGTCGGCGGCTGGAAATATCCCTTTCCAGGAGGGCAGCAATGAATCCACACGCAGCGAACCCACATGAACCTCAGTCCAATCAACAAAGGAAGAACCGCAGCACTCCTCAATGACACGCAGCCATGAAACTTTGTAGAGACTCCCTCAGCAAAGACACGCAGCCCTCGGTTGCAAAGATCTCTCCCCAAAAGTTTGAAAAAACACAAGGTTGTGTTCTTGGGTTACCAAAAAGATTCACAAAGGTTTGGCAATTGTGTGAATCAAAACATGAGTCTTGGGACTCAAAAATATGAAGACTAGATGTATTTGGACTCTCAAAAACGTCTTCTAAAGTCTTGCAAAACAACTCTCTCGAAGTTGGTATTTATAGGAAAAAATATGAAGATTTCTGCTTTTTTAAAACTCTAAAAATCTTATCAGCGTACAGGTACACCGAACCCATTCTGGGGTACACCGAACCGGTTTGGTTGTACCATTCTGGTATGGGGTTAAAAAACAGCATTCTTCAAGGAATTTTCTCCAACTTCAAAAGGTCATAACTTCTTCATCGTAGTTCGGATTGAGGTGCCGTTTCTTCCAGTATCTTCGTTGCGGCGAGCTCTTCAACTTTCCTGTTGACCAGACCTCCGAACTATGGATGTGAAATTACGAAAATGCCCTTGAACTTCCCTATCAAGCCTTATTTCACTGTTTTGACTTCCCTTGCGTACCACTTGCATTAAGTCCCTAAAATCTTGGAACGTGAAGTCGTTGAGGCAGATGTGGGACACATTAATGGAGATGTTGAATGCTTGATTCCCAAAATTCGGATAGAGGCCGTCATGTGAGATCGTGAGGTGACGTGCCAAATGTAGCGGCGTACGACATACACAAATGTAACATGTTGGACATGAGAAAAATGTCCTTACAAATCTCCCCCTATGTCTATGCCGGTACATACATAAAAAATCCGAATTATCAAATATGAAATTTCCTATACAAATCTACCCTCCCATGAACCCAAAACTGGAAAAGGTACAAATGAATAGTCTTCATCGTTTTTTATTCAAATCTTCAGGAATCTAAAATCTTTTCTCAGCAGGGTGTGCAACATATAGATCTTCAATCTTCATACCTACACACATGAGACAAAGCAAATACCACGTGACATATCGAGTTTGAAATGAGATAACATGGATATCAATATATGATAAAAACATAAGCAACATCTCAAAAACTCCCCCATAATATGATAATTCTTTCTCCCCCTTTTTATGATGTCCCCAAATAGACAAATGAGAAGAATGAATCAAATAAGCAAAACCGGGGTGTCACGGTATACAAAAAAAATACAATCTATTTTTGATTTTTCAAATTTTTCGTACAAAAATAAGATACCAATATGAACAAATATGAAACAAAAATCACACCATGGATTTAGACTCAAACAACCAAGTCATGGAAATGGAATGAATGGGTGTGAACACATTCAATAGGTAAATCAACTCAATCAATCATATGTGCACGATGCATACGTGTACTCCTAACGAATGAACATCAAAGGTATCCTTAAGTGTAAACGTTTGTTGAATTTAGATGACATCGTTTTATGCAAATCAACAAATCAAAGTCAAATGATTTCCACACCAATAACGTCCAAAACTATATAGCGCATTCTCAAAAATTTCAAGGACGTGCAAACCCGTTTTAATTCTCCAACCAAACTCCCTCATATATATATTCTTTTAGAGGTAATCTAAATTCTCAAACATTGGAGAATTGGTGCAAAAACCTAAATGGCCCCTTTTTGGCGTAAATATCTTTTTATTGCCTTTCAATTTTTTCGGGCTCTTTTAACCTCTTTGGACCTCGGATAATAAAATTCCTCAATTTTTTAGGTCCTTTTTAATGGTGGCTTTTGCGCAAAGGATAGATAATTACCTTTCGCAGCCCCTCCCCGTTATTCAAACAAAGCACACAAACACACAACACGGTTTTTATATGCACACTTTCCTTATAAAAATTATCGCGCTTGGTTCGTTTTAAAGACAGGATTGAAGTGAAAACACCCAACCAACATGTGATAAGACAAGCACAATAATCAATCAAATCCGTGCATGTGTGCAATAAAGGAAATTATGAGTCAAACATGTAGGAAGTAACACTTAAATGCATCTTAATGACTCCAAACATTATAAAGCACATGGATGAATTGACCTATTGTCTCAAAACACTATCAAATAGTCACATGAAAATAATGGAATGATGTTGTGACTCGGTCATCCTAAGTGTTCATCCATAAACGGTGAAACACAAAAATCTTTTTGGATTTTCTCAAAATTTTATCAAAATAAAATCTTTTTGTATTTTTTCAAAAAGAAATTCAAAAACAAGAATTTATACAAAAAGTACAAGTCATCACACTAGTAAAAATATATCATGAAACCACAACTAGTGTATGACAAACATGCAACCACAATCAACCAAAAGATTTCACATGGGGTGAATCACGTGCAAGCAAACGGGAATCGTGGACAAATAAACCATAAGCCTTTAAATCCGATTTTCTAACCCAAATAGATGTGTAACGGAGTGTGGGGGTTTTGGGAATCGAATTTATTCTTCTATTAACCTTCCTAGGTTCATTTAACAGCTTGTAACAGAATCGCCTAATATGACCTTGCCTACCGCAATGTGTGCAAGTGTAAATCGGGCGGTGTGTGTTACCTAAAGGTGGCCCTCTCCTCAAATTTCTCGGTTGCTCTCTCCGAATTTGCCTAGGTGGGTCTCTCCTAATGATCCTAGGAAGCACTCTCACGATGTTCCTAGGGGGCTCTTTCCTAACAACCTTAGGTGTCTCTTTCTTAACAATCCTAGGGGGCTCTCTCACACGTGTGGGAATGGATGCAACATATTTTTCAAGACCAATCCCACCCCTGCCCGTTTTGATCTCGACTGTGCCTAAAATCTTATCAAGTTTTTCAGACCTAGACTCCAAATCAAATTTCACCTTACTTGAATCTTTCAATTTCATCTCAAGTTCACCTATCCTAGATTCAAGTACTCGTCTAGAATCCTCACACTCTAAAAGCTGCTTTTTTATAGTCTCCATCAACCCTCTAAGACTATCTCTCTCACCCTCGACGTACTCAAGCTTCTCTTTCAAAATTTTCACATGAGCCCTAAGTTCTTCAACTAAAAAATCATTATTTTTTATGGCACACTCTTTCAACTGAGCTTTCAATTTCAAATTTTCTTTCTTTGTTTTCAAAGTTTCAGCATAAAGTTCATTGAAAGCAGTTTGCAAGTCATGCTCATCTACATTTTCCTCCTCACTTTCATCCACACTCCCATCACCTTCACTATCATCACTAATCACACGGATGGGAAACTCTCGCCTAGAAGCATAAAAAACTTCTTCTTTTGAATCACAATCACTAAGGGTAGAAACATGAGAAATCGATTTATTCAATTTCTTCTTTAAATTTGTGGTACACTCATGTAACGTGTGACCAACACCCTCACAACAAGGGCACCTCTCAGATTCGTTTTCAACAGAAGATTTAAAACAAGAGTTCGTGTGAATTTTCCAATTAATTTTTTCAAAAATTTGACATCGAAGATCATCAAAACCATCAAAAGCCATTTTTGTGCAAAATCAGGATCAAAACACAATAACTTAGTGCAACAGGCTCTGATACCAATTTAAGAGAGTAGCTACAGCGGAAATATTGCAACTTCTCAAATAAAAACAAATTTTAATTAATCCCAAATTTTAGTTAAACCCTAAGACATGCATCTAGATGATTTATCAAATAAAATATAGCATGCAGGATAAAAACAAACGATTTCAGGAAAAATCCCCCTCAGGGGCAAAACCTTTTATTTTCACTATAATTTGTAAGAAAACGGCTTACAATCGGATTACAATGAAAATACAGTGACTAAGAATTACCCTCAGGTATCGGATTCTGTAGTCGGCGGCTGGAAATATCCCATTCCAGGAGGGCGGCAATGAATACACACGCAGCGAACCCACATGAACCTCAGTCCAATCAACAAAGGAAGAACCGCAACACTCCTCAATGACACGCAGCCATGAAACTTTGTAGAGACTCCCTCGGCAAAGACACGCAGCCCTCGGTTGCAAAGATCTCTCCACAAAGGTTTGAAAAAACACAAGGTTGTGTTCTTGGGTTACCAAAAAGATTCACAAAGGTTTGGCAATTGTGTGAATCAAAACATGAGTCTTGGGACTCAAAAATATGAAAACTAGATGTATTTGGACTCTCAAAAACGTCTTCTAAAGTCTTGCAAAACAACTCTCCCGAAGTTGGTATTTATAGGAAAAAATATGAAGATTTCCGCTTTTTTAAAACTCTAAAAATCTTATCAGCGTACAGGTACACCGAACCCATTCTGGGGTACACCGAACCGGTTTGGTTGTACCATTCTGGTATGGGGTTAAAAAACAGCATTCTTCAAGGAATTTTCTCCAACTTCAAAAGGTCATAACTTCTTCATCGTAGCTCGAATTGAGGTGCCGTTTCTTCCAGTATCTTCGTTGCGGCGAGCTCTTCAACTTTCCTGTTGACCAGACCTCCGAACTATGGATGTGAAATTACGAAAATGCCCTTGAACTTCCCTATCAAGCCTTATTTCACTGTTTTGACTTCCCTTGCGTACCACTTGCATTAAGTCCCTAAAATCTTGGAACGTGAAGTCGTTGAGGCAGATGTGGGACACATTAATGGAGATGTTGAATGCTTGATTCCCAAAATTCGGATAGAGGCCGTCATGTGAGATCGTGAGGTGACGTGCCAAATGTAGCGGCGTACGACATACACAAATGTAACATGTTGGACATGAGAAAAATGTCCTTACAAATCTCCCCCTATGTCTATGCCGGTACATACATAAAAAATCCGAATTATCAAATATGAAATTGCCTATACAAATCCAAAACTGGAAAAGGTACAAATGAATAGTCTTCATCGTTTGTTATTCAAATCTTCAGGAATCTAAAATCTTTTCGCATCAGGGTGTGCAACATATAGATCTTCAATCTTCTTACCTACACACATGAGACAAAGCAAATACAACGTGACATATCGAGTTTGAAATGAGATAACATGGATATCAATATATGATAAAAACATAAGCAACATCTCAAAAACTCCCCCAAAATTCAAACTCCCCCATAATATGATAATTCTTTCTCCCCCTTTTTATGATGTCCCCAAATAGACAAATGAGAAGAATGAATCAAATAAGCAAAATCGGGGTGTCACGGTATACAAAAAAAATACAAACTATTTTTGATTTTTCAAATTTTTCGTACAAAAATAAGATACCAATATGAACAAATATGAAACAAAAATCACACCATGGATTTAGACTCAAACAACCAAGTCATGGAAATGGAATGAATGGGTGTGAACACATTCAATAGGTAAATCAACTCAATCAATCATATGTGCACAATGCATACGTGTACTCCTAACGAATGAACATCAAAGGTATCCTTAAGTGTAAACGTTTGTTGAATTTAGATGACATCGTTTTATGCAAATCAACAAATCAAAGTCAAATGATTTCCACACCAATAACGTCCAAAACTATATAGTGCATTCTCAAAAATTTCAAGGACGTGCAAACCCGTTTTAATTCTCCAACCAAACTCCCTCATATATATATTCTTTTAGAGGTAATCTAAATTCTCAAACATTGGAGAATTGGTGCAAAAACCTAAATGGCCCCTTTTTGGCATGAATATCTTTTTATTGCCTTTCAATTTTTTCGGGCTCTTTTAACCTCTTTGGACCTCGGATAATAAAATTCCTCAATTTTTTAGGTCCTTTTTAACGGTGGCTTTTGCGCAAAGGATAGATAATTACCTTTCGCAGCCCCTCCCCGTTATTCAAACAAAGCACACAAACACACAACACGGTTTTTATATGCACACTTTCCTTATAAAAATTATCGCGCTTGGTTCGTTTTAAAGACAGGATTGAAGTGAAAACACCCAACCAACATGTGATAAGACAAGCACAATAATCAATCAAATCCGTGCATGTGTGCGATAAAGGAAATTATGAGTCAAACATGTAGGAAGTAACACTTAAATGCATCTTAATGACTCCAAACATTATAAAGCACATGGATGAATTGACCTATTGTCTCAAAACACTATCAAATAGTCACATGAAAATAATGGAATGATGTTGTGACTCGGTCATCCTAAGTGTTCATCCATAAACGGTGCAACACAAAAATCTTTTTGGATTTTCTCAAAATTTTATCAAAATAAAATCTTTTTGTATTTTTTCAAAAAAAAATTCAAAAACAAGAATTTATACAAAAAGTACAAGTCATCACACTAGTAAAAATATATCATGAAACCACAACTAGTGTATGACAAACATGCAACCACAATCAACCAAAAGATTTCACATGGGGTGAATCACGTGCAAGCAAACGGGAATCGTGGACAAATAAACCATAAGCCTTTAAATCCGATTTTCTAACCCAAATAGATGTGTAACGGAGTGTGGGGGTTTTGGGAATCGAATTTATTCTTCTATTAACCTTCCTAGGTTCATTTAACAGCTTGTAACAGAATCGCCTAATATGACCTTGCCTACCGCAATATGTGCAAGTGTAAATCGGGCGGTGTGTGTTACCTAAAGGTGGCCCTCTCCTCAAATTTCTCGGTTGCTCTCTCCGAATTTGCCTAGGTGGGTCTCTCCTAATGATCCTAGGAAGCACTCTCACGATGTTCCTAGGGGGCTCTTTCCTAACAACCTTAGGTGTCTCTTTCTTAACAATCCTAGGGGGCTCTCTCACACGTGTGGGAATGGATGCAACATATTTTTCAAGACCAATCCCACCCCTGCCCGTTTTGATCTCGACTGTGCCTAAAATCTTATCAAGTTTTTCAGACCTAGACTCCAAATCAAATTTCACCTTACTTGAATCTTTCAATTTCATCTCAAGTTCACCTATCCTAGATTCAAGTACTCGTCTAGATTCCTCACACTCTAAAAGCTGCTTTTTCATAGTCTCCATCAACCCTCTAAGACTATCTCTCTCACCCTCGACGTACTCAAGCTTCTCTTTCAAAATTTTCACATGAGCCCTAAGTTCTTCAACTAAAAAATCATTATTTTTTATGGCACACTCTTTCAACTGAGCTTTCAATTTCAAATTTTCTTTCTTTGTTTTCAAAGTTTCAGCATAAAGTTCATTGAAAGCAGTTTGCAAGTCATGCTCATCTACATTTTCCTCCTCACTTTCATCCACACTCCCATCACCTTCACTATCATCACTAATCACACGGATGGGAAACTCTCACCTAGAAGCATAAAAAACTTCTTCTTTTGAATCACAATCACTAAGGGTAGAAACATGAGAAATCGATTTATTCAATTTCTTCTTTAAATTTGTGGTACACTCATGTAACGTGTGACCAACACCCTCACAACAAGGGCACCTCTCAGATTCGTTTTCAACAGAAGATTTAAAACAAGAGTTCGTGTGAATTTTCCAATTAATTTTTTCAAAAATTTGACATCGAAGATCATCAAAACCATCAAAAGCCATTTTTGTGCAAAATTAGGATCAAAACACAATAACTTAGTGCAACAGGCTCTGATACCAATTTAAGAGAGTAGCTACATCGGAAATATTGCAACTTCTCAAATAAAAACAAATTTTAATTAATCCCAAATTTTAGTTAAACCCTAAGACATGCATCTAGATGATTTATCAAATAAAATATAGCATGCAGGATAAAAACAAACGATTTCAGGAAAAATCCCCCTCAGGGGCAAAACCTTTTATTTTCACTATAATTTGTAAGAAAACGGCTTACAATCGGATTACAATGAAAATACAGTGACTAAGAATTACCCTCAGGTATCGGATGATGTAGTCGGCGGCTGGAAATATCCCTTTCCAGGAGGGCATCAATGAATCCACACGCAGCGAATCCACATGAACCTCAGTCCAATCAACAAAGGAAGAACCGCAGCACTCCTCAATGACACGCAGCCATGAAACTTTGTAGAGACTCCCTCAGCAAAGACACGCAGCCCTCGGTTGCAAAGATCTCTCCACAAAGGTTTGAAAAAACACAAGGTTGTGTTCTTGGGTTACCAAAAAGATTCACAAAGGTTTGGCAATTGTGTGAATCAAAACATGAGTCTTGGGTATGAAAACTAGATGTATTTGGACTCTCAAAAACGTCTTCTAAAGTCTTGCAAAACAACTCTCCCGAAGTTGGTATTTATAGGAAAAAATATGAAGATTTCCGCTTTTTTAAAACTCTAAAAATCTTATCAGCGTACAGGTACACCGAACCCATTCTGGGGTACACCAAACCGGTTTGGTTGTACCATTCTGGTATGGGGTAAAAAAATAGCATTCTTCAAGGAATTTTCTCCAACTTCAAAAGGTCATAACTTCTTCATCGTAGCTCGGATTGAGGTGCCGTTTCTTCCAGTATCTTCGTTACGGCGAGCTCTTTAACTTTCCTGTTGACCAGACCTCCGAACTATGGATGTGAAATTACGAAAATGCCCTTGAACTTCCCTATCAAGCCTTATTTCACTGTTTTGACTTCCCTTGCGTACCACTTGCATTAATTCCCTAAAATCTTGGAACGTGAAGTCGTTGAGGCAGATGTGGGACACATTAATGGAGATGTTGAACGCTGGATTCCCGAAATTCGGATAGAGGCCGTCATGTGAGATCGTGAGGTGACGTGCCAAATGTAGCGGCGTACGACAAACACAAATGTAACATGTTGGACATGAGAAAAATGTCCTTACAAATCTCCCCCTATGTCTATGCCGGTACATACATAAAAAATCCGAATTATCAAATATGAAATTGCCTATACAAATCTACCCTCCCATGAATCCAAAACTGGAAAAGGTACAAATGAATAGTCTTCATCGTTTGTTATTCAAATCTTCAGGAATCTAAAATCTTTTCTCATCAAGGTGTGCAACATATAGATCTTCAATCTTGAAACCTACACACATGAGACAAAGCAAATACCACGTGACATATCGATTTTGAAATGAGATAACATGGATATCAATATATGATAAAAACATAAGCAACATCTCAAAAACTCCCCCAAAATTCAAACTCCCCCATAATATGATAATTCTTTCTCCCCCTTTTTATGATGTCCCCAAATAGACAAATGAGAAGAATGAATCAAATAAGCAAAATCGGGGTGTCACGGTATACAAAAAAAATACAAACTATTTTTGATTTCTCAAATTTTTCGTACAAAAATAAGATACCAATATGAACAAATATGAAACAAAAATCACACCATGGATTTAGACTCAAACAACCAAGTCATGGAAATGGAATGAATGGGTGTGAACACATTCAATAGGTAAATCAACTCAATCAATCATATGTTCACGATGCATACGTGTACTCCTAACGAATGAACATCAAAGGTATCCTTAAGTGTAAACGTTTGTTGAATTTAGATGACATCGTTTTATGCAAATCAACAAATCAAAGTCAAATGATTTCCACACCAATAACGTCCAAAACTATATAGCGCATTCTCAAAAATTTCAAGGACGTGCAAACCCGTTTTAATTCTCCAACCAAACTCCCTCATATATATATTCTTTTAGAGGTAATCTAAATTCTCAAACGTTGGAGAATTGGTGCAAAAACCTAAATGGCCCCTTTTTGGCATGAATATCTTTTTATTGCCTTTCAATTTTTTCGGGCTCTTTTAACCTCTTTGGACCTCGGATAATAAAATTCCTCAATTTTTTAGGTCCTTTTTAATGGTGGCTTTTGCGCAAAGGATAGATAATTACCTTTCGCAGCCCCTCCCCGTTATTCAAACAAAGCACACAAACACACAACACGGTTTTTATATTCACACTTTCCTTATAAAAATTATCGCGCTTGGTTCGTTTTAAAGACAGGATTGAAGTGAAAACACCCAACCAACATGTGATAAGACAAGCACAATAATCAATCAAATCCGTGCATGTGTGCGATAAAGGAAATTATGAGTCAAACATGTAGGAAGTAACACTTAAATGCATCTTAATGACTCCAAACATTATAAAGCACATGGATGAATTGACCTATTGTCTCAAAACACTATCAAATAGTCACATAAAAATAATGGAATGATGTTGTGACTCGGTCATCCTAAGTGTTCATCCATAAACGGTGCAACACAAAAATCTTTTTGGATTTTCTCAAAATAAAATCTTTTTGTATTTTTTCAAAAAAAAATTCAAAAACAAGAATTTATACAAAAAGTACAAGTCATCACACTAGTAAAAATATATCATGAAACCACAACTAGTGTATGACAAACATGCAACCACAATCAACCAAAAGATTTCACATGGGGTGAATCACGTGCAAGCAAACGGGAATCGTGGACAAATAAACCATAAGCCTTTAAATCCGATTTTCTAACCCAAATAGATGTGTAACGGAGTGTGGGGGTTTTGGGAATCGAATTTATTCTTCTATTAACCTTCCTAGGTTCATTTAACAGCTTGTAACAGAATCGCCTAATATGACCTTGCCTACCGCAATATGTGCAAGTGTAAATCGGGCGGTGTGTGTTACCTAAAGGTGGCCCTCTCCTCAAATTTCTCGGTTGCTCTCTCCGAATTTGCCTAGGTGGGTCTCTCCTAATGATCCTAGGAAGCACTCTCACGATGTTCCTAGGGGGCTCTTTCCTAACAACCTTAGGTGTCTCTTTCTTAACAATCCTAGGGGGCTCTCTCACACGTGTGGGAATGGATGCAACATATTTTTCAAGACCAATCCCACCCCTGCCCGTTTTGATCTCGACTGTGCCTAAAATCTTATCAAGTTTTTCAGAACTAGACTCCAAATCAAATTTCACCTTACTTGAATCTTTCAATTTCATCTCAAGTTCACCTATCCTAGATTCAAGTACTCGTCTAGAATCCTCACACTCTCAAAGCTGCTTTTTCATAGTCTCCATCAACCCTCTAAGACTATCTCTCTCACCCTCGACGTACTCAAGCTTCTCTTTCAAAATTTTCACATGAGCCCTAAGTTCTTCAACTAAAAAATCATTATTTTTTATGGAACACTCTTTCAACTGAGCTTTCAATTTCAAATTTTCTTTCTTTGTTTTCAAAGTTTCAGCATAATGTTCATTGAAAGCAGTTTGCAAGTCATGCTCATCTACATTTTCCTCCTCACTTTCATCCACACTCCCATCACCTTCACTATCATCACTAATCACACGGATGGGAAACTCTCGCCTAAAAGCATAAAAAACTTCTTCTTTTGAATCACAATCACTAAGGGTAGAAACATGAGAAATCGATTTATTCAATTTCTTCTTTAAATTTGTGGTACACTCATGTAACGTGTGACCAACACCCTCACAACAAGGGCACCTCTCAGATTCGTTTTCAACAGAAGATTTAAAACAAGAGTTCGTGTGAATTTTCCAATTAATTTTTTCAAAAATTTGACATCGAAGATCATCAAAACCATTAAAAGCCATTTTTGTGCAAAATCAGGATCAAAACACAATAACTTAGTGCAACAGGCTCTGATACCAATTTAAGAGAGTAGCTACAGCGGAAATATTGCAACTTCTCAAATAAATTTTTTTTTTAATTAATCCCAAATTTTAGTTAAACCCTAAGACATGCATCTAGATGATTTATCAAATAAAATATAGCATGCAGGATAAAAACAAACGATTTCAGGAAAAATCCCCCTCAGGGGCAAAACCTTTTATTTTCACTATAATTTGTAAGAAAACGGCTTACAATCGGATTACAATGAAAATACAGTGACTAAGAATTACCCTCAGGTATCGGATGATGTAGTCGGCGGCTGGAAATATCCCTTTCCAGGAGGGCAGCAATGAATCCACACGCAGCGAATCCACATGAACCTCATTCCAATCAACAAAGGAAGAACCGCAGCACTCCTCAATGACACGCAACCATGAAACTTTGTAGAGACTCCCTCAGCAAAGACACGCAGCCCTCGGTTGCAAAGATCTCTCCACAAAGGTTTGAAAAAACACAAGGTTGTGTTCTTGGGTTACTAAAAAGATTCAAAAAGGTTTGGCAATTGTGTGAATCAAAACATGAGTCTTGGGACTCAAAAATATGAAGACTAGATGTATTTGGACTCTCAAAAACGTCTTCTAAAGTCTTGCAAAACAACTCTCCCGAAGTTGGTATTTATAGGAAAAAATATGAAGATTTTCGCTTTTTTAAAACTCTAAAAATCTTATCAGCGTACAGGTACACCGAACCCATTCTGGGGTACACCGAACCGGTTTGGTTGTACCATTCTGGTATGGGGTTAAAAAACAGCATTCTTCAAGGAATTTTCTCCAACTTCAAAAGGTCATAACTTCTTCATCGTAGCTCGGATTGAGGTTCCGTTTCTTCCAGTATCTTCGCTACGGCGAGCTCTTCAACTTTCCTGTTGACCAGACCTCCGAACTATGGATGTGAAATTACGAAAATGCCCTTGAACTTCCCTATCAAGCCTTATTTCACTGTTTTGACTTCCCTTGCGTACCACTTGCATTAAGTCCCTAAAATCTTGGAACGTGAAGTCGTTGAGGCAGATGTGGGACACATTAATGGAGATGTTGAACGCTGGATTCCCGAAATTCAGATAGAGGCCGTCATGTGAGATCGTGAGGTGACGTGCCAAATGTAGCAGCGTACGACATACACAAATGTAACATGTTGGACATGAGAAAAATGTCCTTACAAATCTCCCCCTATGTCTATGCCGGTACATACATAAAAAATCCGAATTATCAAATATGAAATTGCATATACAAATCTACCCTCCCATGAACCCACAACTGGAAAACGTACAAATGAATAGTCTTCATCGTTTGTTATTCAAATCTTCAGGAATCTAAAATCTTTTCTCATCAGGGTGTGCAACATATAGATCTTCAATCTTCAAACCTACACACATGAGACAAAGCAAATACCACGTGACATATCGATTTTGAAATGAGATAACATGGATATCAATATATGATAAAAACATAAGCAACATCTCAAAAACTCCCCCAAAATTCAAACTCCCCCATAATATGATAATTCTTTCTCCACCTTTTTATGATGTCCCCAAATAGACAAATGAGAAGAATGAATCAAATAAGCAAAATCGGGGTGTCACGGTATACAAAAAAAATACAAACTATTTTTGATTTTTCAAATTTTTCGTACAAAAATAAGATACCAATATGAACAAATATGAAACAAAAACCACACCATGGATTTAGACTCAAACAACCAAGTCATGGAAATGGAATGAATGGGTGTGAACACATTCAATAGGTAAATCAACTCAATCAATCATATGTGCACGATGCATACGTGTACTCCTAACGAATGAACATCAAAGGTATCCTTAAGTGTAAACGTTTGTTGAATTTAGATGACATCGTTTTATGCAAATCAACAAATCAAAGTCAAATGATTTCCACACCAATAACGTCCAAAACTATATAGCGCATTCTCAAAAATTTCAAGGACGTGCAAACCCGTTTTAATTCTCCAACCAAACTCCCTCATATATATATTCTTTTAGAGGTAATCTAAATTCTCAAACGTTGGAGAATTGGTGCAAAAACCTAAATTGCCCCTTTTTGGCATGAATATCTTTTTATTGCCTTTCAATTTTTTGGGGCTCTTTTAACCTCTTTGGACCTCGGATAATAAAATTCCTCAATTTTTTAGGTCCTTTTTAACGGTGGCTTTTGCGCAAAGGATAGATAATTACCTTTCGCAGCCCCTCCCCGTTATTCAAACAAAGCACACAAACACACAACACGGTTTTTATATGCACACTTTCCTTATAAAAATTATCGCGCTTGGTTCGTTTTAAAGACAGAATTGAAGTGAAAACACCCAACCAACATGTGATAAGACAAGCACAATAATCAATCAAATCCGTGCATGTGTGCGATAAAGGAAATTATGAGTCAAACATGTAGGAAGTAACACTTAAATGCATCTTAATGACTCCAAACATTATAAAGCACATGGATGAATTGACCTATTGTCTCAAAACACTATCAAATAGTCACATTAAAATAATGGAATGATGTTGTGACTCGGTCATCCGAAGTGTTCATCCATAAACGGTGCAACACAAAAATCTTTTTGGATTTTCTCAAAATTTTATGAAAATAAAATCTTTTTGTATTTTTTCAAAAAAAAATTCAAAAACAAGAATTTATACAAAAAGTACGAGTCATCACACTAGTAAAAATATATCATGAAACCACAACTAGTGTATGACAAACATGCAACCACAATCAACCAAAAGATTTCACATGGGGTGAATCACGTGCAAGCAAACGGGAATCGTGGACAAATAAACCATAAGCCTTTAAATCCGATTTTCTAACCCAAATAGATGTGTAACAAAGTGTGGGGGTTTTGGGAATCGAATTTATTCTTCTATTAACCTTCCTAGGTTCATTTAACAGCTTGTAACAGAATCGCCTAATATGACCTTGCCTACCGCAATATGTGCAAGTGTAAATCGGGCGGTGTGTGTTACCTAAAGGTGGCCCTCTCCTCAAATTTCTCGGTTGCTCTCTCCGAATTTGCCTAGGTGGGTCTCTCCTAATGATCCTAGGAAGCACTCTCACGATGTTCCTAGGGGGCTCTTTCCTAACAACCTTAGGTGTCTCTTTCTTAACAATCCTAGGGGGCTCTCTCACACGTGTGGGAATGGATGCAACATATTTTTCAAGACCAATCCCACCCCTGCCCGTTTTGATCTCGACTGTGCCTAAAATCTTATCAAGTTTTTCAGACCTAGACTCCAAATCAAATTTCACCTTACTTGAATCTTTCAATTTCATCTCAAGTTCACCTATCCTAGATTCAAGTACTCGTCTAGAATCCTCACACTCTAAAAGCTGCTTTTTCATAGTCTCCATTAACCCTCTAAGACTATCTCTCTCACCCTCGACGTACTCAAGCTTCTCTTTCAAAATTTTCACATGAGCCCTAAGTTCTTCAACTAAAAAATCATTATTTTTTATGGCACACTCTTTCAACTGAGCTTTCAATTTCAAATTTTCTTTCTTTGTTTTCAAAGTTTCAGCATAAATTTCATTGAAAGCAGTTTGCAAGTCATGCTCATCTACATTTTCCTCCTCACTTTCATCCACACTCCCATCACCTTCACTATCATCACTAATCACACGGATGGGAAACTCTCGCCTAGAAGCATAAAAAACTTCTTCTTTTGAATCACAATCACTAAGGGTAGAAACATGAGAAATCGATTTATTCAATTTCTTCTTTAAATTTGTGGTACACTCATGTAACGTGTGACCAACACCCTCACAACAAGGGCACCTCTCAGATTCGTTTTCAACAGAAGATTTAAAACAAGAGTTCGTGTGAATTTTCCAATTAATTTTTTCAAAAATTTGACATCGAAGATCATCAAAACCATCAAAAGCCATTTTTGTGCAAAATCAGGATCAAAACACAATAACTTAGTGCAACAGGCTTTGATACCAATTTAAGAGAGTAGCTACAGTGGAAATATTGCAACTTCTCAAATAAAAACAAATTTTAATTAATCCCAAATTTTAGTTAAACCCTAAGACATGCACCTAGATGATTTATCAAATAAAATATAGCATGCAGGATAAAAACAAACAATTGCAGGAAAAATCCCCCTCAGGGGCAAAACCTTTTATTTTCACTATAATTTGTAAGAAAACGGCTTACAATTGGACTAGAATGAAAATACGGTGACTAAGAATTACCCTCAGGTATCGGATTCTGTAGTCGGCGGCTGGAAATATCCCTTTCCAGGAGGGCAGCAATGAATCCACACGCAGCGAACCCACATGAACCTCAGTCCAATCAACAAAGGAAGAACCGCAGCACTCCTCAATGACACGCAGCCATGAAACTTTGTAGAGACTCCCTCAGCAAAGACACGCAGCCCTCGGTTGCAAAGATCTCTCCCCAAAGGTTTGAAAAAACACAAGGTTGTGTTCTTGGGTTACCAAAAAGATTCACAAAGGTTTGGAAATTGTGTGAATCAAAACATGAGTCTTGGGACTCAAAAATATGAAGACTAGATGTATTTGGACTCTCAAAAACGTCTTCTAAAGTCTTGCAAAACAACTCTCTCGAAGTTGGTATTTATAGGAAAAAATATGAAGATTTCCGCTTTTTTAAAACTCTAAAAATCTTATCAGCGTACAGGTACACCGAACCCATTCTGGGGTACACCGAACCGGTTTGGTTGTACCATTCTGGTATGGGGTTAAAAAACAGCATTCTTCAAGGAATTTTCTCCAACTTCAAAAGGTCATAACTTCTTCATCGTAGCTCGGATTGAGGTGCCGTTTCTTCCAGTATCTTCGTTGCGGCGAGCTCTTCAACTTTCCTGTTGACCAGACCTCCGAACTATGGATGTGAAATTACGAAAATGCCCTTGAACTTCCCTATCAAGCCTTATATTACTGTTTTGACTTCCCTTGCGTACTACTTGCATTAAGTCCCTAAAATCTTGGAACATGAAGTCGTTGAGGCAGATGTGGGACACATTAATGGAGATGTTGAATGCTTGATTCCCAAAATTCGGATAGAGGCCGTCATGTGAGATCGTGAGGTGACGTGCCAAATGTAGTGGCGTACGACATACACAAATGTAACATGTTGGACATGAGAAAAATGTCCTTACACTTGGGATTCCAAGCGATGTTAATTTGAAGTTAAAAAGTCCTTGATAAGTGCCACATATTGAAGTTAAGTCAAATGGAGGAAGTGTAACCTCATTCGCTGGAAGTATAAGGACCAGGAGCTTTGGCCTAGAGGGGGGTATAGAAATTCCCAGATGTGAAGAATTGAGGGAAATTTTCACCTGTTGGAGTTATGTCGAAATGTTGGGAACGTAGTCGCCATATTTGGTGGAGCAGGAAGTTTTGCTGATAGAGAAACCTGGTAGATGTTTTCAACGACGATTTTTTCTAGAATATCAGGAATGATGAGAAGTATGACTCTCAAGTATTCACATAAGGATCGGTCAGAGGACGGCAGTGAATAAAGAGTTACAGGGTGAAGGAAACCTTGCATCGAAGTAGGTAGGTATAAGGAAGAAAGAGCCCCTCAGTGGAATGATAGGCTCACTAGTAAGTGTTGTTAACACTTATGGAGAAGTAGTGTTAATGAAACCCCATTGGTGGACATCCGTCCGGGGAAGACTCATTAAAATAGGGCAGGGAAGGCCGATATCATGTTCTCTTTTGTTGAGGAAGTTAAGGGAACTACACGGGTAATCGTCAAGGTGGCTAGAGATGGAAAAATGATTATGATGGGGAATGTAGAACCACACATTTTGATACCGTCGATTAGAGTTAAAAGGCAAGAATAGGATGCCTAGTCAGGTCATTGATGGAAGTAGTTTTGGTTCAGATAAGACTAGAGTGCTGTAACTATAAACTATTGGAAGTGGTCGGGGTGATTGGCAAGTAGGTTGTTGTAAATTTCACCTTGGTTGAGGGTGGTATATTCAGTGTGGTGAGATGGAGTAGCATTGTATTAAACCTAGATTCGGGTGTGTAATTTGAGTTTGTGGTAGTATCGATGTTATAATAGAGAGTGTATTTATATAATTTTAGCCGTAGGGAGGTTTTATTTTCCTTCATTCGCTAAAGCGAGTGATGATATTTTCAAAGTATATGTTGTTTGTGTTACTCGTATTATATGTGTTATACGAGTGGAACTATTTTTGATTTGTCGGAGAGATAGCAGGAAATAAATTGTGAGGCTATCGTAATTGTAGTTCCAAAGTGGAACTAGTTTCTCTATAATATCTCACCTGGATACGGGATGGAGACTTTATAGATATGGTTTAAGGTATGCAAGAAATTTTCATTATATTTTTTGTTTTGTTTGTTTGTTTTGTTTGTGTTTGTTGTTGCCTTATATCCACGACCAATAAAGTTAAGTAGTAGTGTATCGAAGGGCTTCCTTGTTTGGATTTCGCTTGCGATACGCTCCACACATGAACCTTAACGACATTGGAAGTGGAGAGATGCTATTTTATGTTAAGACGTTGGTTTTGAGGGTTTTAGCCGAAAGTCACATGATTGAGTGATTAAAGGGCTAATAAAAAGTTAATGTACGGTGCGAAAGCACTAGAAATAGTTCTCTCCTCTGATATATGTGAGGGAGACCAAGATAAGAAAATCAGATCGAGACTTATAGTTATGCCTTGATGAGAAGGCCATTTAAGAGGATGTATGTATATATATTGGGATAAAGCATTATGTAACACCTTATAGAAAGTAAGCGCCCTATTAGTTAAATTTTCATTTCGTCGAAATGGTAGGACATAGAAGTAGAAGCTATTTAGTAGGGTTACTAGTTAGAATTTTAGCGGTCCCGAACATGTGTCTTAGGCTGTTATATCTTGATGACCGACGATGCGAGGTAGTAGTGTAACGGGAGGGTTCCTTGTTTGGATTTTTCTTGCGAGACGTCTGACGCATGAAACCGAGCGAATGTCAAAAATTGAGAAAAACTTTAGGCAATAGGGATATAGTTAGTATCATACTTATTCTATGTGAATAGGAAACATATCGACCTTAGAGTTGTTAGGAAGTAAGGCCCTTGGGGCACGTGACGCTATTTTAGGAAGGCAGTAAGGAGTTGACCACGAGTAGGTTTGTGGGTTAACTCTAAGAAGGATTAGGTCCCCAGAAATAAGAAGTATGGGATCTTGAGTAATTCGGGATGCTAGGCCAAAGAAGATGAGGCCCCTCTTAGAAAGAGCGTTACGTCGGTAACCTAGCTTTCGGGGAGTTAAAGCATGATCTGACTTTTACTCATGTACTCGCGTTGTCAAGATCAAGAGTGGATTTCTCGGTAATTAATGAACGAGTCTCTACCAGGAATGGGAAGTATTAATACTGGAGCATGGAACCATTATTTATGAATCTCACAAACTTAAACCCCGTGATAAGTATTATCCCACGCTTGATTTAAAGTTCATAGCGGTAGTATTCTCCTTAAAGAAATAGAGGCACTGCCTCCTGGGCAGGAGATTTAGTCTTTTCACGAACCATAAGTTGTTGCAATATGTTGTTGGGGTGACAGAGTTAGTGTTTGGAGTTCGTAAAAGAATATCAATTAGATATTCATTATCACCAAGGAAACTCAAATAGGGTAGCAGATGCACCGAGCAGAAAACTCGTGGGGGATACTAGAGAAGGCATGGAAAGCCAAGTAGAATGAGCTAACTAGGAGGACATTTTAGCAAGAGCATTTATGTCAGTGTTAAAATGCGAGGAAGGGGTATTTCTGAGTTTTCTCCCTAATCCGCCACTTGTCAATTGGTGAAGGTAGATCAGAAAAATCAATGGGATCATTGTATGCGTTGTAGTACCGGTATAGATATGGTAGGGTATATCCATGGAGATTCTCATTGAATCACCAGCATTGCAACACTCATGACCCTATTTGAGTAATGGTGGATCATTTGACCAAATCGCTGCTTCTCCGATCAGTATGGGCGGACTATTTGCAGAGGAGTACGCCCAGCTCTTTATGATGGAGGTATGGAGTTGTATGAGGTGACTATCAATATAATGTTGGATCGAGACTAGACTTTTATGTCAAAGTTTTTTTTTGGTAAAATTTCCAGGAAATAATGGGAACCGAATTGAAGTGGGTATATCCTACCACCCGTAAATGGATGAACAACTGAAGAGAGTTAACCAAATGTTGGAAGGCATACCTCAAATGTGCGTGTTTGACTTAAAGTAAGAATAGGGGCAGTAGCTTTTATGAATTGAATTTTCATACGAAAATTCGTACCGTTTCACTATAGGTATGGCACCATATGTGACCAACCCACGGACAACAAGTTCTTTGGACTTAGAATGGTCCACGAATATTTCTTTGATGATCAAGTTCATTGAGCTCCAAACTTTGAAGGGCTATGCCAACGCGAATAGAGGTCATGTTGTAGTGGAGGAAGGAGATCAAGTTTTGGTGCCCATATTCTCGAGGAAGAGTGTAGTGTAGGCTCGATCTAGTAATTTTCTTCCTTTGTTGAAAAGGTAGGATCAATAATTCGTGAGGAACAACCGGATGCGAGTTTAGCTTTATGAAGAGAGGTGGGGATACCACACTGTCGAGGAATTCACTAGGGATAAAATATCGATATTTTAGAGAAGCACACCCTTGATCTTGTTATATGGTACGCCTGAATTTTGAGGGAAAAATTCCCATGTAAGGGGGGAGTATGTAACAACCCGACTTTTGAGTGATTATTTTATATTAAATTTACCCGATGGGTTAAATAGATAAAATAGATAAAGTTAGAGTAAATATTATTTTAAGTGAGTTAAGAGATAATATTTACCAAGTTTTGCGTATTTACTGATTTGTGGATGTAAATAGCAGTCTGTTGTGTTTTATTGCATAGTTGTGCTTTAAGCGACGGTTATGACTTATATTCAAATTTGAGCATTATTAATGAAATAAAATGACGTTGGAATAGAAAATATTATACGATACTCCGAATGCCAATTTAGAGGGTGCGGTTAATTTTGGAATAGTCGAGATAGACAAAATAAGTGTCATATTGTATTTTTGAGTTTCGGGCACTTTTGACAGGTTATGACTCAATTATGTAGTTACGACTCATTTTAATGGTGTATCAACAATTAAAATATGAGAATTAATGTTTATTGACAGTTTAAGACTTCCAAACCCTTTTATTTCTCATTTTTATGTTTTAAAGCTTGGAAAGAGTAGAGAGAAGAGAGAACTTGGGAGAAAAGGGAGAAAAGAGAGAGAAAATGAAGATTTTAGCGGGAAATCATTGCTACGGGAAGAGAATCCGAGAATACAAATTTGAGGCAAGTTTCTTACTTGCTAGAGTACGATTTAATGTGGATAAATTGCATTTATAGTTGTGTTTTTCGAATTTTTTCTATTTATTGGTTTTGGAGATTTTTGGTGTTTAATCCCTTAACCTTTGATTTAAATTTGATTTGAGGAGAATATATTAGTTGGTAGATGTGTAGAAATGATTTGATGAAAATATTGGTTGTAATGTTGGGATTTATTAGAAGAAATATGAATTGGGGATTTAGGGTTTATGTTAAACCGTAGCCCTAACTGGGCAAACTGAACCAGGCGAATCGATTCACCCCTAGAGAATCGATTCGCTAAAAGGGTAGGCTACATGTTTTGGTTGGGAGAATAGATTCAGATGACCCGAATCGATTCGGGGATATGCAGAGAGTTGGGTCCTCTTGACCGAATCGATTCGCTTTCAAGACCGAATCGATTCATCCAGGGAGAATCGATTCGGAATTTCTGCAGTTTTAGGATATTTTTCCAATTTTGTTTTTATTCCTTTTCTTTTAGGTTTAAGGATTAGGAACCTTCCCTTGGGAAGTAATAAAGAGGACTAGGGGTTTATATTAGGAGAATTAACATTCTAGGATAGTATGGGGGAAATTATGTTTAATTCGAAGGTTATTCAATAAAGGTTAGTGTCATTTCCTCTAGGGAGCTTGCCTCGGACTAAGGGAGAGTTAAGTGATAGGGTCTAGGATCCTTGGAAGACTAGTATTGAGGGAAATTACTTTCGATGAATTATGGTATTACTTTGTACTCTTGGATACTAGAGTGAGGATAATTTCACTTCGGGTCCTAGGTCATTAATAAAAATATGACTTCGAGAATAAGAAATGCATTTTAAAATTGGTACTTAATTGTTAAGTATAAATGGTTTTGAGACGGTAAAAAAAGTGAATATTTTCAAATGGAAAATAATTTGTAAATGATAATTTTCATATACACACCTCTATAAATCGCTATCATAAGGTAAGTTACGCGCATGAGGTGAAGTCCCCTGGCTAGTGAATGCAGGGCGAATATAGTCATCGGCCATAGGACCGATTATTATATATTATGTGATTATTTTGCGAAGTGAGGTAATTCTGGGTGTGGTTATGACTCACTGTCACAGGTATATGGCCGCTTCCCGACGTCTCGCGTTGTAGGATGCCTAGGTTGCCTTATTTGATAGGCCTTGGAAGATGATAGCCATTTAGGGGCGCGTCTAGTGGGAAAACTTGGAAGGACGGTCTTAGACTCGTTATACGATATGAAATGTAACTATTCATAATAATGTGGGACATTATTGATGTTAAAGAAATTTAAGAAATAAATTTCCTTTAAATCCATTTCCTGGAGAGAAAAAGGGAAATGGGAAGTTATGAGTTATAATTGGATTGGTAAAATATTTTGTGAAATAAATATATATATTTTTCCTAAAGAGAAAAAGGAAATGTGCATTCAGGTTGTGTAAAACGGAAATGAAATCTCAATAAAGTGAAACTTAGATATCTCTCTCATGCATATATAAACATTTTATAGTGTCATTGATATTTCGCTTGGTTGTTTTTAGATTGAGAGTTGAGGATTTCTATCATATTTTTGAGAGCGAGTTAAGTTTATGATGGATGATAAAATATTCATAATTGTCATGCATTTTATTCACATGGTGATCATATCAAACCGGGCCCTGACCCGTCTATATCTCTTTATTTTGCATTAATTCCTTGTTCGTCCAGGTGCTCCTCCTTAAGGACGCCCGTATTGAGCTTTCCATTCCAGTTGTCCTAGAGCTATAGTATTTTGTGGATGTTGTAGGATATTCGTTATAGACGCTTCTATCTTTTGTACTCTAGCTATGTTCAGTTTACTTATTCGGGCGTGTTGCCCATGCTTTGTATTCATTTATTATAATGTGATATTTAATTGTAATACTCGGTGTAACCTGTTTATATTAGTCTGTTAACCGATAGCTTATTCGGTTATTACTTTATGCATTTTTGTTATACTATTACTTGTTGATTTTTGGTATCCACCTTCTTTGCAAATTGGATTGTCTAAATGCTTTTCTTTTAACTTACAAAATTTAATTTGACAATCCATTTTCTAAAATAATTGGTGGTTATCTCGTATTATTATTTTAAGACAGTGATGTTAGGAATGGACCATCTATGATTCCTCTGATTATTGGAGTAACGGGCTGGCCACCTCTTATTTTAATAGGCGGGTTGTCACATACACCCAAAACCATAAACACCTAAAAATCTAACCTACGCACCCAAGGGTTTCAAGGATAAATCATATTGAAAATTTTCATAAAAACAGTCCCAATTTTAATTATCCTGTCACATCCCGGTGTTTTTCGAGGGTGACGGTTTACCTGATAATTACTAAATCATAAATAAATTTCAATAGTGAAATAACTGAGGTATTTAATGATTCATAAATGTATTACAACTAATCTATGAAAAATACAAAAGTATTTCTCGTGCTAACTATGCTCCTTTTCTTCTAACATGACCTTTCTTTGTCTCTATGTATCAGCTGATCTCTGAACTATTCATCATGGCCTATTGGTACCTGTGTAAAATATCTGGAAAAGAAGGAATAGGAAAAACTTTTCCAGTAGATAATTCTAGTTCTATAATAATGTAAATATAGGAATCTGTTTATAAAGCATATCCGGGTTTGAAATGCTCATAAAACAGTGTATGGAAATCTGCAGCAATAGAAAATATCAACAAAACTAAATAGGGGTATACTAAAGTCTGCGATATATGAAAGAACGATATGGTGATAATAACTGGATATGGTGTTTATCGAGTCATAAATAAGGTCCCGACTATAATAAGATAACCCATAAATTATCGTTTATATGGGTTGCAAATGCGTTGACATACCATGATAATATCGTTCAAGACATAAAATACACTTGAACAGATAATCCCAAATAATTGTGGTATAACTAAATAACTCGGCACACTTAGCTAGAGTGGCACTCATACGCAGAGTAAATATAACAATAAGGCACTCAAAATTTGAGTCCTTTAGGCCAATTAGATTTACTGGGGGCTTACCGGGTCTAATCCCTAGATTATACAGTATGCAACTAAAGGTTTCATTGATAATAGTTATAAAATGGCAAGCTATTCTGCAAATCAGATGATTGAAACCAAAGTTTAATTATATGCAGGGTATACTACAATGGGGTAAAACAATTTTTAATAATTGTTCAACAGGATTCAGTGGTGTAATGCAATCCGGATAATCAAATAGGTTGTTAGGATTGGGGTTTGGCTTGAGTTTAATCAGATTACAAATTGAATCAATAATTACAGTACAGTTGAACTATTAAAAGAGTTCATAAATGATAATATGAGTTCAAATCTATCACATAGTGATATACAAGCAGTAATGTCAAAGACATAAGTTCAAGGTATAATAGTGAAATAGAACCACCTACTAGCGTTTACAAGCTTTTTGATATTATTCACGGATCTTTCATGGTTGCATTCCAGTTTCCATAGTTATTGGTTCACGAGGGTTTGAATGAGAGTGGTTGTATCAGTGGTTTGAGAGAGAAGGGTTTGGTTTATGATATCATATGTCATCGGTAAATACGAATATACCTTATTCTATATGAATCTCGTACATAATTCGAATTATGATTTCTCATTTATGGGCAGTATAAATATATTACGTTGGCCGATAACTTGTACAAATTCAAGTTACATAGACGGGTTTTTACATAATATGTTCGAAATGGTCGGATAGATAGGTTATAATTTCTTTATATGTAATATCGAACTTACACAATTTTAGTAATTAAGTTACTAATATAATAATCCTCTTCTATTAATGAAAAATAATTAATAAGTATCTCGGTAGTAAAATAATAAGAGGCTTCAAAAATAATTTTTAAAAAGAATCAAAATGATTCGATTTATATACTTTCAATTTGAATAAATAATAATTTTTATTCAAAATAAATTATTATTCCGATAAAATATTACTTTTGATTCGTCAAAAGTTGATATTTATGGTTTTCATTTACATTACTCGAATATATTTTTACGATAATATATTAGTCGTGACACAATTAATTTTTAGAAAAAATATGAAAACTTCCCCTTTATTTGGACAATAATCCGGTGGTCGTGCCACTTCCAAAATTAACCAACGCAACAAAAAAAAATCCCGACACCTGCATAATCAAAATTTGACTCATAATATAATCTCGGGCTATAATGATGACATAACCTCGAGTTTTTTAGTATCCTAACTCGTTAGAATACATTTTTAACATAAATATGACACTTGAGTCAAATACATATTATTAGAAAAAATAATATTACTCATATGTATTCGGGGTCATGTTTATGAAAAATTATACGTAACTGAGTATAACTAGGGACTCAAAATAGTATAAAACTATCCCGATTAATTTTTTCATAATCCAAATACCAAATTGGCAATAACCCAAAATTTAAACCGAGTCGTGATGAGTTTTGGCAAAAACAACGAATCGACTTGGAGTTGTGTTTGATTTTTAGGCATTCGAACATATATATATATAAGAAATAATAAAAATAAATAAATAAATGAAATGGGTATACAAAATGCACCCCCTGTGGGTTTTGGCCATCGGCCATGGCCATCACCACGGCAGGTCGGGGCTTAGCTTCACAAGCACACATGCCGGTCTACACACACACATAGAATCTTAGAGCTTCTCTAATGGTGGTAGGAGAGAGAAAAAAAATGAAAATTAAAAAAAGGTCAAAGGGTAAACCCGAGTTTTGGTCGGGGGTGGTAGAGAAGGGTGGCGGTTTTGGGTCGGTGAAGGTTTGATCTTGGGGAATTCGAACAGGGTTTCGAGATGTTCTTCATTGTTGTGGTTTTTTTAATAGGGGTTTGAGGTTTTATCTCATGGGTTTGAGGTAGAAGAACAATGGCTAGAGGTGTTCTTCGTGGGTTTAGGGAAAATGGAGTGGGAATTTATAGGCAGAGCTTTGGCTCTTAAATTCAAATGAGAATGAGGTGCAATTTTTTCTTTAGGTACTAGGGCCTATTTATAGTCTTATAAACTTCACAGTCAGTACATAGTCACTTGGATAAGTACACAATTAGTTGGATAATCACTTAACTGAGTGTCGTTGGTACTCAATTATAATTATTTTTTGGGTATAATTTTTATAATTTTTGAAATTTCATCCAACTATAAATTAGTATTGGAACGTGTAAGTCACGTTTTTGTATTTTATTCACGTTGACATTACTTTTGGATTACGCTAATTTATTCACACTATAATTAAAAATAATATGTTATAAATTCGTTCTAATATCCGTTTTATATGAAAAATGTTCTGTTTCGAACGAGATAATAGACGTTTTCATGTTACAAAGCATATGTACAGGTCATAAATGTCGCGAAAATTATAAATATCTCGTAAAAGGTTGTTTTGACACAAAAATAATTCAATTTAATTAAAATTATAAATTATGATGTTACATATCCACTTTCTTTAATTAAGTTACTAATTGATTTTAATTAAAAACATAGTATTAAGGGTTTAGGCGACACTTAAAACGCATAATACTAAAGGAATGGAATAAAGTATCCATGCCTGAGATTAGTCGGATAAAAATCTGAGTAGACGGTTGGATTCATCTTAAAATATTCGCAAAGAAGTGTTCTTGGATCCTCTTCAGAAAACACCAATTGAATCCTCAATTATAGAGTTTAAACTTGTTAAAAGTTGGGTCTAGGGGTTGAAGATTAGAGGAAATATGTTTGAAGAACCTTACAGGAGAAAAGTTTGAGAGAAAAGTGTTTTAAAAAGTCTCAGCCTCATATCAGTTTTGGTATTTAAAGGGTTTAAGAGTTAGAAAACAATTAGGACTCTAATTAACCCACTGCCTCACCTGTCGTTTGAACGAATGGCATCTATCATTTAAAGGAGATGCTACGTCGTTCGAACGACACACGTTGTCGTTTGAACGACCCAAACGTCAAAATAATAGCTTTAAAACACCGCCTTTACACTTAGAAGAATTTTCATTAACTAAACAAAAATGCGCCTACTTGTTAAAACACAATAAAATCATTTTAACATTCTATTATAACTCCAATTTAATTCTGGTTGAGAATTTACTACTCAAATATAAAACCCACATTTTTAATCATTAAAAATCATTAAATTCCAAAATTTTATTTCACTACATTTTTCTTCAAATTAATTAAAATCATTAATTAATAAAACACGGGGTGTTACATCAATGTTACTACCCATGTTAGCATATCATCTACATAGAGGCATACAATGACATTTCCATTTTGAGTACTTTTATAATAAACACATTTATCACACTCATTAATTTTGAAACCATTTGATAACATAGAATTATCAAATTTTTCATGCCATTGCTTTGATGCTTATTTTAATCCATAAAGTGATTTTATAATCTTACATACTTTTTTTCGTGTACAGGAGTTATGAACCCTTCAGGTTGCTCCATATCCTAATCCAATTCACCATTCAAGAAAGTCATTTTCACACCCATTTGATGTATTTCAAGTACGTTTATTATAGCTATTGCTACTAATATTTGAATGGACATGATTATCATCATTGGTGAGTATGTATAGAAGTAATCCAACCCTTCGTTTTGTCTGTATCCTTTAGAAACAAGCCTTGATTTAGGCTTATTAATTGATCCATCATCTTTTTATCTTCTTTTTTAAGATCCTATTATAACATAAAGGTTTTAAACCTGGTGGTAGATCCACGTGTTCCCTTGAATGATTTTTCATTGTAAATTTAATCTCACTATTGATTGTTTCTTTCCATTTTGAAGAATCGGGTAAAGATATTTCTTCTTTGTACATTTGAGGATCGTTTTCCAACAAGTATATTAAAAAATCAATATCTAAGGAAGTAGACATTTTTGTCCTTTTGCTACATCTAGGTTCATTCATTAAAGATTCTTGATCTCATGTATCCTTTTAATAGTACTAGATTCTCGGGTCATGTTATACAGAAATTCATTTTTAAAAAATTAAGCATCCCTTAACTCAATAACTTTATTAGCATGAATATTCGGAATCTCAGATTTGAAAACTAAAAATAAAAATGCATTGTTGTTAATTATATAGCCAATGAAAACACAATCAATGATTTTTTGTCCTATTTTCATGCTTATAGGTTTAGGAACCATCACTTTAGCCTACCCCCCCCCCCCCCCCCCCACACACACACACATGAAAATATTTATGACAAGGCCTTTGACTTTTCCATAAGTCATAAGGTGTTTGTTGAGTTTTCTTGTAAGGTACTTTGTTGAGAATATAATTAGCAAAAAGTAAGGCTTCCCCCCACAAGTTCTATTGTGCTCCAAACTTATTAACGTATAGTTCATCATTTCTTTCAATGTACAATTTTTGCATTCTGATGTGACGTTAGATTGAGGTGAGTAACGAGAAGTATTTTGGTGAATGATTCCATGTTCTAAACAAAACTCTTCAAAAGGAGATTTATATTCACCACCTTTATCTCTCCTTATAACCTTTATCTTTTTGCTAACTTGATTCGCAACATCATTTTTGTATTGTTTAAATACATTTATAACCTCATCTTTGCTTTGTAGAAAATAAAAATAGCAATATTTTATGCAATAATCAATACAAGTAACGAAATACTTTTTTCCTCCTCTAGTTTGTAAAAACTGTAGATCACATAAACCAACATGAATAAGGTCTAAAGGTTCAGTAGTTCTTTCAACCGAATGAAATGGTAATTTTGCCAATTTTGATTCTACACATACTTCACATTTATGATTTTTATCAATTTCAAATTTTAGCAGAAATTCTAATTTAATTAATCAACGTCAAGTATCAAAATTAACATGCCCCAATCTAGCAAGACGCATATTTTAAGGCTCATGAAAGTAAGAGGAATTAATATTATTATTGATTACCTTAGGCAACACAGTCATTACATTCATCTTAAAGAGCCTTTCAGTCATGTTTCCCTTTCCCACATACACATCATTCTTAAACATAACAAATTTATTAGATACAATTGCAAATTTAAAACCACTATTTCTAAGTAAAGAACGAAAACTATATTCTTTCCAATATTTGTAACGTGAAACACATCATTGAGAGTGAGTTTTTTTCTTTCGGATGTCATTTTCAGCTTTATTTTTCCATACCCTTCAACTTTGAAACTTGATGAATTACCCATAAATAGGTTCTCCTCAGTTTTCATCGGCTTGCACGTAGAGTACATCCATTTTTTTGAACAAATGTGGGACGTAGCCCCGATGTCCACCCACCATTATATTGTATTTCATACCAAATTACATTCGGATGCCACAACAAAAAGATTGATGTCGATCATGCCTTTTGAAATCATATCATATTTGGTTACATTAGCTTGTGCGTTTTTCTTCTTGAAATTCTTCAACTTTTGACATTCATTTAAATTATGCCTAGGTTTGCCACACTTATAGCATTTGCCTTTGAACTTCTTTTTCAGTTTTGAAGAGCCTTTGCCTCCATATTTCCTTTTGTTGGGTTTTGGACCTTGTTCCACCACATTAGCCTTGGATTCCATAGAATTCTTCTCCCTTTTCTTTTCTCAACATCGATTTTCTTCTTCAATGCATAACCTCACAATTAATTCTTCCATGTTCATCTCTTTGCATTTATACTTGAGATAGTTCTTGAAGTCTTTCCATGATGACAGTAATTTCACAATTATTGGAACCACTTGAAAAGAATCACTAACAGACATTGCTTCTACATGAATGTCATGAAGAATAATTTGAAGTTGATGGACTTGCACTATCACTAGCTTAGAATCTACCATGCTGAAGTCAAGAAATCTGCCAACAATGAATTTCTCCTTGCCAGCATCTTTGGTCTTGTACTTTTTATCTAAGGATTCCTAAAGTTACTTTGATTTTTTTATGGAACAATACACGTTATAGAGTGAATTGTCCAAATAAGTGAGAAAAAAGTTTCGGCATAGATATTCAGATTATTTTCACGCTTCCATTGCTTGGACTTTCTCTTTTTCATCTCCCTCCATAAGCGGGGACATTCCGTATGTAGAAACCTTGTCAAATCAAAAGTAGTGAGGTAGAAATACATCTATTGTTTCCAATGCTTGAAGTCCTTTCCATTTTGAATATTTTTGTCTTCTCCACATGAGCCGCAATCACGGGTGAGACAATAGTCATTCCATGAGACTCACTCACGGTTGGTGGAATAGTAGTTGCACTTGTATCATCCATTTTTATTACGAAAACATAATTTTTAACAATAATATTATCAATATGTAATTTAATTATTAAAATAGAATACAAAATTATGTTTAACAATTCTGACAGAAAAATTTATTTATAACTGAATATATTTGTGAATCAAAAATTTTAATTCTAAATGAAATTTTGAAATGTATCTCAAAATAGTCCAATTAATCTAATAACGGAAAAATGTTTTATTAAAAGTATTTGTAATAAAACAATTTTCAAATTTTCTATAATAAAAGAGAATTTTATCACAATAGTTAAAAATTTGTGCAATAGTTAAATTTTTTTGTAATTGTACAATTAAAATATATGTAGCAGCACAGTTAACATTATAAATGTCTGTATCTATTCATAAAATAGTAGCAAAGAAAAAATAATTCGTCTTAATATTGTTGCAACTGGTAATTTCATAAATTAAATAGTAAAAAAATTAATCAAAAATACAGAATTATAAACAATTGTAATTACATAACTAAGAATAACTTACTTGTTAATGAGGAAGATTTGAATAGTGTATTTATATAAAAAAAAAATCCGAGCCCTATGAAATCACAACGTGCGTAAGATTAATTAATTCCCTCCATAGTGCTCAAGGTTGTGAATTATCGTCTCCCAAGATAAAATGGATTACGAATCAAAATAAGAAGCACTGTAATATTTAGATTCCAGTTAACTCAATTTTGTGTTTATTACTCAAACCATGAATAGGAATATACATGAATGAACAAGGAACATAAGGAATTTTCGTGTGTTTAAAGTGGAGGGGAAACAGATATATATAGGAATAATATGTGACTGTTCAGACAGGATAGTTACAAACGGTTGTAAAGGGTCTAATGATAGGTTAAAACATAACCCCAAAACTCAATTAAATTGGCCCAAAAGGAAAGAGTGCACGTGTGGGCCTTTAGCCCACGCCCAACACATGCATAGTGTAGGCCATATCCGCTTCAAAGAGTTGGGATACCCCAAAGGCATCTAAGCCTTAATGCACATATTTGGTTTGATTAAATCTACAAAAAATTTTATTTTTTCCTATATGGGACAAATGTTCCACACTTACTACAATGCATTAAGTAGCTTTCAAACGGGTCACTTTGAGTTCAAATTTTTCATTCATTACTTAATAATTTTAGACAAACAAATATATTATGTTATACTCCTCATGGAGGAGAACGTATTTGTGCATGGTCCAGACCAAATCGGAATATGGGTCATAGAATAAAATTATCCAAAATATTTTGTTTGGGCTTGTTTATGTAACAACCTGCCTAATGGGATACCGGGCTATCACTCCGATATCAAATTATAACAGGAGTTACATATGGATCATTCTTAGCATCACTGTCGAAAATCCATTTTTTATCACTAATATCCTATTAGGTGAGCGTTAAAAACTTTTACCTAACTACTCTTTTTAACGATCAAAATAAAACATCCACAATTAAATGCGTAATTCAACTGAAATGAAAATAAAATAAATTAAAATAACCAAACACTCGGTTCAAATTATACAACCATATCGAATAACGTGCGAAGAATAAATAAAATTAGTTGGACTAGTGGACCGAATGCTTGTACAATATCTCCTATCTAGAGTGAAAGGAAAGAAGCGTCTACCGATAACCCGCAAGCATCCACAGCTGCTGCAGCAGACGTCTGACTCGAAAGAAATGACATCCAGGCGTCCCAGTGTCTGGACACCTATATATATATAATATATACAATAAGAGAGGAAAAGTAGATATACGGGTCAGAGCCCGAATTTTGAAAATATTTTGCAAGTGCATAAATGCTTTATTTTTAGAAAAATAGTTTTATCTCATATTTAAATTGGTATCGCACTCCCATGAGACACCCCTCATCTCTCCTCTAATAGTTCACACCTAACGCACCCTAACAACATACCCTAGTCAAGCTATCCCTGCCTAACTAGTCTAATTTACCCATGTACTATCTACCCTAGATAGTCCAAGTGCTAAGGGCTAAACTTCCCTCCATTCTCAACACTGCACTAAGTTCATGAGTGGGGTGTCTCGCAAAGCGAAATCCAAACAAGGAACCCCCCCGATACACTACTACTTGGCAGGGTTAATGGTAGAGATCCATTAGGCCCGTAGCACACACAAATGTATAAATATATATATGTGCACATTTACAATATACCTCCGGATAATATCTCCCGGACTGAGGTTTACCAATCATCATCTTAATAATACTCATCCGGATCTACCTCCCGGACTGAGGTGTATTCTATACACAAAGTATTTATCATTTTTCTTTCAAAACTTTCCATTTCCCTTCTCATACCCAGGAAATGTATTTAAAAGCCAATTCATTAGCATGAATTTCTTTATCATAACATATACTTTTCAAAAGCCAGTTTTATTATCATAAAAATGCTTTTCCTTTTTCAATTATCTCATTTCCCTTTTTATACTTAGTAAATGTAATTAAAAGCCATTTTTTTTATCATAAAAATGCTTTTACCATATCATATGCTTCCACATCCCTTCTTCCATCCGGGAGTGTTACCGAAGCTAAACATATAACCCATTTTCCTTCCTATATCCAGAAAATGTAATTAAAGCCAATCCATTATCATGAATTGCTTTAATATAACGCGTTCTAAGACCGCCCGTTCGGATTTCTGCACTGTGCGCGCCCCTAAATGGCTATCATCTTCCAGGGCCTATCATCAAGACAACCTGGGATCCTACATCGCAAGACGTCGAGAAGCGACCATGTGCCTGCGGGATAGTCAAGACCACACCTGGAATCTCCTAACCAGCGCAGAAAAATATATATCAACAAATGCTCACATGGCCTATAGGGCTATATCCACCCTGCATTCATTAGCCAGGGGGCTTCACCATTCGTACGCAACTTCCCTTATGATAGCGATTTAGAGAGGTGTGTAATCTATATTTTATTAATTATGAAAAACATTTCTCTTTCCATTTTGAAAATATTCATTTTTATATTTTCAAAATCATTTCCATTATAACACACACACACACACACACACACATATATATATATATATATATATAATAACGGCCATAGTGGCCTATAGCATCTATAGATAATTTATAATACCAAGGATTCCCTCCAGGAATCATAATCATGCATTCATATAAGCATGATACTAAACCCAAAGTATTTCTTACTTTAATAATCACTATATATCTCAATCCTATCTAAGGATTTATTGGATATCTCCAATTATACCATTTCTCATTTAGCGAATATATAACTATGCTCCCCAAATTTATTCTAATCCACTCATAGGATTCACTCAACCAAGATCAATATGATTATGTTATCTCTTTAGATCATAATCCTCTTTAATACTCAAATTTTAGAAACCCGCTTTAAACTCCAAGAGGAGAAGTAATAACAATCTCCAAAATCTTGGGCTGAAATACCGGTCGACCGGTCCTAGACCCTCGGTCGATCGCGGGTTGTAAATAAACCTACGAAACAAAGCAGTAGGCCCTATTTCCTTGACACGGTCGACCGGCCATAGGGGCGCGGTCGACTGGTCACACCAGGTCCATAACACTAATCTCCTCAAATCCTCCATCCAACAACCCGATTTCATTTTCGGGGTTTATAAACTACCCTAAAAATCATCCAAAACATCTACACGACTAATCCTAGCCTGTATTTTTCCAATTCCCGATTTGATTTCCGAGTTGATGATTTCAACCCGGAGCTGCCATCTTGTAAAAATCATATCAAATCGTAGAAAAATCAGAAAAATACGCGATTGGTGCCCACGCGACCGTATCGAAAATATCTACAACTTCCGTGTTTTGGCCAAGAGCTAAATCATTTATCTTCTTGGCTGAAAATGATCCCAAAGGCTACGGGTTACTATTCATTATCTCCCCAAAATCCCAAACTCCATTTTTGTTGTTTCTAACCTCATCCAACAACTCACTAAACATCTAATCTATGTTTTACAACTAACACATCAATTATTTTGGGGTATTAAACCATTTCTCTTAGTTTTAAACCCTAAAACCATAAAAATCCCAACTTAACATTTAAACCCATTTTTATACTCCATTAACATGGTTTTAACACTAAAAATCATTAAGAGTTTACACTACATCAATATGTAAACTCATAATCAACTTTTATCCAATTTTATTTTAAGGGTTCTAACCCCAAAATCATATTTTTACCAACAATGATATGAGATTAATGCACAAAAGTAAATAAAGCAAGTAAACACTTGCCTGGAGAATGAAATCCGACGACCTCGAGTCGAATCCGGCGGAGTTTGGCCCGAATCTCCCTTTTCTCCCCTCTTTTCTCCTTCCTCTCTCTCTCTCTTCTCTCTTTTCTTTCTTCTTTTTCTTCTCTTTTCTCCCCATCTCCCTCTTTTTATAAGGAGAAAAGGGTTAAATCCCTTAATACCCCCAAAACGACTCGTTTACTCAATTACGAGCATATTTAACTCCAAAATTACCCGAAAATCAATTTCGACAATCGGACACTCTTTTCCGACTATCTCGGACATTTCGAGACTCATGGCGCAGTCAAAATTTCCATCCGAGGTACTTGACCGCAAATCACTATTCTAACCCATAAAAGTAATTGCGGGTTTTCTAATTTAAAATCTGACCTTTTCGTCAATTTTCTCCACGACGACATATAATTAAATTACTTCGACCTATATAGTCCCAAAATAATTTATATCACCCTTCGAAAATTTTTAAATCCTCGAAAATCCCAAAAATTACTATTTTGAGAAATTCTCCAAATTCCAAATTATACTTAATCATGGAATTTAATTGTCTCAAAAAGGGCAGGTTATTACATTTTCCAAACCCATTTCCAACACTTGATTCGTAGTTTTGAATCTCGAGGTTATCCATTATAACCTGATCATATGTCTTGTATTGAGCGATGGATTTAACCTAAATTTGGAATCATCATGCATGATGTTTGGTTTATTCTCAAATCTATATGCCCGTAAAAATATAGTGAATGTGGATTGACTCTCAAGCAACTATGCATACCTTGTTACCTCGTCACACACGAACTAAAAATGTAGGAATGTTATAGAACATGATTTGTTTCCAAAAACTTTTAGTGCCACTTCTAATCCATACCCTCTAGGTATACTTCTTTAGCAGATCTGCCGTAACAAAAACCTTAGTCATTCTAGGGTAAACTAAATATGTAATTGAAATATCTTATTTTAAAGGGATTCCAATGAGTCGGGATATGTAGAATGTGGAGGCCTTTTTTTCAAATAAGTGAACTGGAAGTTGTGGCAATGATATTAACACTAGAACTATAGAAGAGTCCTAAAACATATGATATCATCCAATGATCTTATACCCATACCACTTTATGATTTCAAAAGACAAATGGAATCCCAGATAATATAATATCACTTAGAAATAGCATCATTTGAACCCCAAAAATTTGGAAAACCATCAGTTAATGTCAAACATGACTTTTCTTAGAGGATTTTAATCTACTTAATGACGTGAAGTCATAAATGCTATAAATGACATGAAGTCATATATTCCAGGACATAATTGATTAATGTTAAATATCCACTTTGAGAAACAAGCCTCCCATTCTAACCTTGAATCATATTCATAATTTTTTTTTTGATAAACAAATGTTTCATTAAAACCAACGTCTAAGGAGCGGAACCCATATACAGAGAGTATACACTACAACTGAAATGAAACAAAGGAATTACCCAGAATCGGATCATAAATAAAAAATAAAAGGCTTACTTTCCATGATGAAACTCCTCCACAAACTCTAAATGGTTAGTATGAGTTGTCACATTTTTTTCCTTATACCAGATTAATAAACTGCTCAAAAAGTTGTACCAAATTCTAACCAACTTTGATTACACACCTTCCAAACATATTTCATTAATTTCCTTCCTGATAGTCCAAAATATGCAGTGTGTAACCAAGCACAACACTTTGCAATCCCCCTCCCACCCCTTAGGAGGGTGCCAAACCTCAAGTAATACCCTCACCAACTCCAGCATTACCCCCGATATTTGACAAAGAGATAGGAAAACCTCCCAAATGCGTCTCTTCACACTACAATGCAAGAGTAAATGATTTTTCTTCTCCCCTGCCTCCTTACATAACTAGCATCTACTTGCGACTTCGCTTTTGCAAGCCCTCAATATTCATAATGGCATGTTTCACCACGATCCAACCAAAAAAAACACATTTAGAGGATCCTTGACCTTCCATATTTTCTTCCACGAGAAGAAGGGTCTAAGGTTGCCACTGCCTCTCAACATGGAGTAGTACCCACCCATTGAGAAGACCCATTTTCCTCTTATTTGGAAAATCGACTCATCATCCCCCCATCACCCTCGTTAGGTGTGGGTCCACCCCCAACTAGTAAAAAAAAAGCCTCAACCTCCAAATATTCTTAATTTTAGATAGTGTCCCGAAAAATTAGACTCTCAATTTCCTCCTCTCATAAAAAGGAGGTCCTAAATAAGATGGAGGAAGATATTTAAAGTAAAAACAAGTAGAAGAAACGATGGTATTACAATGGGCCATAGATGCATCTTTTGAAATGTAGAAGCCATCGAATAGAATATGTCTTACATCAAGAAAATATAATAATGCCATCCACAAAAGATAACAAGGAGATCGGCATTCATCTAAGAGGATGAGAAAATGACAACCCCTCTTATTAATCATTAACTCATAAATGCCCCTTGTGAAAATTCTAGCTAGAACAACAAAAAGGGCTAGAGAGGGTCTTTATAGCTCACACCATGGGTGGAATTAGGAAAACCTTAAGGTTTACCATTAATCAAAATAGAAAGTGACAATTAGATATCGCACACCAAACTAGGCCAATCCAAGCCTTTAAGAAGACAAGCCCTTATAACTTTAAAAATAAATTACACATGCCCCTTTGAAATGTTTACCATTTCTAGAAGGAATGCATGAACATGAGATCATATCAATTTTGAGATTTATTTTTTCATAATTCACCAAATATTTAAACCCTTCAATGTACACATGCCCCACTCTAATAATTTCATCCATCCACTCTTTGTATTGTGAATACCCCATCAATACTACAATACAAACAAATTATAACTCATTAGATTATAAATTTCTAAAGTATTCAACTAACTAATAGAAATAATTTCATCCATTATTGTTTATAATGGGGTGATGGGCAAGGTTAATTTTTTCCCATTAATTGTTGTATATTCAACTAACTAATAGAAATAATTAAATATTACTCGTCAACGATAGAATAGTTTTTATCATATATATATCACAATTGATGGTAATACCCATATAGCATATTTAATGAATATATGGGGATTTTTTTGTCTAACTAAACTGGTGGTCCAGATTAAGTTTCTACAATTATGTCTAACGGTTCAACATTCTTTACAAGTGATTCATCACATATTATTTGTTTGGTAATATTCCAAACCAGGACGTGACTCATATAGAAATTTTAACCAAAATTTTTAACAAATGCCTTTAGACATATAATAATCTGTTAACCAACAAACATATCCTAATATAGAAATTTTAACCTATTTTTTACTATGTTCAAGCATATGAACCATCACCAAATCACACTAATAAAACTCTAATACAACCAGGATTAGACCAGGCTCAACATAAACCAATAAAAATACCATAGTGTAACAAGACATGCTTGAGGAACAATAGAGATTGAACCTAATAGAAACACAGTTCCCGGGGGTTCAACTCTTAATAATGAGCATGAAAAAACTTTTACAGAGAAAAAAGACCCAAGGAAGTGGAGCATTAAAAGAAAATTCAAACTAAGATGAATCGTTAAACAAGTACTGTTAACATCTTCCATAAAGATAGTCCGACAAGATGGTGCAGAAAAAAGGCTCCAATATTGTATTCATATTGGCAAAGGTAATAGATTAATGAACATTGGAATATTTTCTCTCCTTTAGCTTCAACCCAAACTGAAATTTTTCCAAAATAGTTGATCACAAAACATAAAATTCTCACAATTGAAAATTTTGGTTTAGTCCCATTTTCATTTTTGAACTCATACTCCTTTTAACCTATTATAAATCTATTATAAGTAATTATAAAATGCATTATTTCCTTTATTCATCATAATCTATTGTTGAGGTCGAAAATGCTTTGCAATAGAATATTTCTCTTACATTCTCTCTATTACCCACCTTACATATATGTAACTAAAAAAAAATCTAGGGTTTTAAAACTTCACAAAGTTATTGGGACAATAGTTCACATATATTTTCATATTTGTGTATTTTTTATTTCTATTTCAAATTGATGATAGTTGTGGGGGATAAAAAAATATGCATTCAATAATAGTGAGACGCGTGGAATGGGGGTGGAATGGGGGCTCCAGAACCGTTCTTCATGGAGGTTGATTGTAAAGGTAAAGATCTTGAGCTAAAAGCTATGATACCAATTTTCAAAAGAAAAATAATTGCAAGGATGGAAACGAACAAAAATAGCAATACCAATTTTAAATGTGGAAGCTAATTTTAAATAGATTTTATCTCGTTATCCTATGCATGCATCTATGTGTGATAATATAGATAAATCAAATAAGAAAATATGACAAGAACAAGTTTTAGGAAAAATCCAAAGGAAAAAACCTTTTATTCACTTAGAAATTTACAAGAAGTCAACTTACAGACTGTTTGATATCCCCCACAAGTATAACGTGCTATTCTTCAAAAATCTCTAATGAACACTATGATCCTCACAAGAATCACATGACCGCAGTCCTCCGTCAGCCTCAAACTTAGTCTTCAGCAGTAAATCCCCGCTGGTATCACAAGTCAGCAATGGAGATCCTTGATTCGTCCCGAATCATAGCATTTATTACCCTCGAACTTAGGCATTTTAGCCCGCTTGGGCACTTTAATGTCTATATTTATGCTCGTTAATTAGGAAACCTCCGTTTTATATGCTAACATGTTATTTGAGGTATAATTGAGTTTTTATGGGTATTAAAGTGCTTAGTAAGAAGTTTGACCGCGTTTCGATAAAGTTCCGTTGTGATTCGCACATTCAAGGGCTTTTTTGTCATTTCATACTTCAGAACTTCTACCCAACGTATTCATGGAAGCTGTAGATCTCGGGTCAAGCTTCGCGTGGCCATGAATAATGCTTGAATCGGACTCCAAACGAACATTCCACGGACCTTTAATTGGAGAAGAAATATAAGAATACTTTTTTAGTATTATTTTATTTAATATAATGTTTTATTAATATTTTAAAAATATATTTAATTCCCTCCCTATCCTTTTCTCTTTCACTTTTGCAAGAGGCTCCAAAATGAAATGGCGATTTTGGTTCCATGCTCAGGTTTTGGTTTCATTCGAAATTCGGAGCTCGGGTCTGAAATCGAGCATGGATTTCGATGTAAATATGCATATGGGTCTCTCTGGCTATTTTTGGAGCTTGGTTTTATTTCTTTGGACATTAATGGAGGTTGTGGATCTTAGAAATGGGTATGTCCCATATCCATGGAGGTGGTTTACTTTTTTTTCTTGGCTTAACAGCCATAGTGGGTCTCAGTTTATGGAGTTTGCAGTGGGTCCCCATGTGGAGCTTCAGTTTGGTGTTTTTACCCATGGAAGCTTCATTTTTCCTATTTGGATTTTTGCCCTTGACCTGCTATCACCGATCGGTGGCGCCCATGCCGTCGGTCGATCGGGTTTTTGGATTTGTACCTTGTGTGTTGACAGTGTGCTCCCTTACTGTTCACGCGAATGACCGATCCTGTTTTCTCCGAGATATTTTGCTACAACCATTCTTTTCCTTTTTTATCTTCTTTTTCTTTTTCTTTCTTTAGTTAATTAGGGACTTATCCCCATTTCATTTCTTATTTATTTTCTTTTTTTTCTTTTCTTTTAGTTCTTTTCTTCTAACATAGTATAAATAGGCCACTTGGTTTATTTTTATAGATATCTTCTAATAATAGATTATTTAGCTTAGGGTTTGTTTGGGGATCTAGGGTCTGGAGATATTTTGGGTCGAGTTTCTCGAGTTTCTTTCCATTAAGGCATTTTGCCTCCTTGTTCGCCCCTCCCATTCCAATTTAAAAATACTTGGGAGAAAATTCAGTTTTTTTGGACCTCTCGTGTTTTTGTCACCCGTTTTATCCAAATCTCCCATCCCCCCTCCCAAAATGTTAATTGGGGATGGTTCCTTTCTTACTCCTTACACATGCCTTTCGTTATTCAAATGAAATTCCTATTTTTCTAAAGGTGTGCATGAAAGGGAGGGTCCATCGTGGATCTTTCAAAACCAAATCGTTTTTTTGGGTAGAACCTAAAAAATTTCAACTTCTAGTGTATAGTTAGTTAGAAATTAAAATAATAGGTTGTATATAGTAGCTTATTTTTTTCTTACTCATAGTCTAGTGTAATTAGTTAACTTTTTATTTCTTGTTCTTGTTATGCTCGGTACTAATATATTTTGTAGAATCATTGGACTTATACTTTCACGAGATCGCCCATTTTTGGGTAATATCGCTATTTTCCTCTCTTGAACTTGGTTCTTAATTTACATTGAGGACAATGTCAGGTTTTAAGTTAGGGGGTGTGGGATATTCTATCCATTCCTTGGTAGTGTCCATGATTTTGAATATATGTTATTTCCAAGCATGCTTTTCTTGTAAAAAATTAAAATTTTCAAAAAGATTTTCTTTCTTTTTTCTCCTTTGTTGGGCATTTTGCCTTTGTTTTCGATGATAAATTTCAATAATTACCCGATCTAATAGACAACTCAATAATGCATGTTATCAATTTTAGAAGTTATTAGAATTTAATCCTCAATTATTGATATTGTGAATAACTTCATGAATTAAACTTTAATCTCAAGAGCACATGTGATTTTCATGTTTTATTGATTTGGGTTAAGATTTTTATAACTCGGTAATCTTTTGTTGCATTGTATGTACTTACACCGAGTAAGATTTGTACCTTTTCTTCGTTTGTGAGTGCTATACACTATTCTTTACTCTTTGAAAATGTTACAGTCGTTGGTAATCCCACTATTCTTTCATTTGATCGTTCATTAATTGAGTTTATATCTTGAAATGTGTTTCTTGAGCATGATTTTTAAAGTTTGTTTTGACTCAAGAATTGCGTAAAATTTAGGAAATGATCATAGTCCATCTTTGTTATATCACCCATATTGACCTTGACCTCACCTTAAAGTTTCCCGTCATCAACCCCTTTGAGTTTAAACATAGCCTTTCGTTTCATAACCCAAAATCCCATACCCAACTCCAAATTTGAGTTTTATACCATACATATATACCCTTCCATACCATTGTTTGGAATGTTACTTGGGATTTAATGATGTTATTGTTTTTTGGTTGCAATTTAGGCATACGAGAGTGTGAAGAGTAGAGAAAAAAAAGTAAAAAAGATAAAGCAGAAAACAAAAGAAAACAAAAGAAAACAAAAGAAAAAGTGAGAAAAAGAAGAAAATAATGAGAAAGAGAAATTTGTATATGTTGTGTATAGTGTTCAATAATATTTGTTTACCCTCCCCATTATTATATTCAATGCCTTTTATGGATTCTATTTTCCATTTTTTTAAATTGCCCGCATTTTCCATTATCTCGAGTTTTCATCTCTGAACACTTAGAATCTGTGCATAGTCCTTTCACTTCATAACCATAGCCTAACCTACACTACATCCCTATTAAGTCCTATGTGATCTTAGGGTGAGTTCAATTTAAATGTTGAAATAGTTTGATGATCTGTGAAAATATATTCCGCCTCTTTTAATGAGCAGTATCTTTCATTGAGATTATATTTTTCACTTTCTATATAGCGTTCATCATTTGTGACATGTGTGCGGCCTAGTTTCCATTTACATTTATTCTTTATGCCCGCATGTTCCATGTGTTACCTCCCTGTTTCGAGTAAATTCATTTGCTGAGTGTAATGCCCGTGAGGATTGAATTCATGCTTGCTTTTATGTTTATTCATATTATTTATTTTTTTGCCAAATCATGCTTTGCATGTGCTCTCCCCCCTCCCACTTTTAAAGTTTCAATTCTATGATGTGCATTCAACCTGATAATAACAACGGACTTTAGCTTGAATTCATTCAATATGCTAATAACATGTTTGAAATATTTTTCATTGTTGTTGACTTTATCGCATGTTGGGTTGGGAATATTTTGAGGAAACCATATAATGTTTATGGGTTTCATCCCTGAAAACTCTCACGAGACGACACTCGTCCACCAGGGTAACCTAGGGAATTAACGGCTTATTACATATGCTAAATGCAATCGCTCACCCGCGAAAGTGGATTTTATCTCTTTTATCACTTTTGTATTTATCTCCTGTTTTGTGATTTTCTTATAGTTCTTCCTGCGTTAAATTTCGTTACTAGGGACTAGTAATGTGTAAGTTAGGGGGTGTGATTCGTCCCGAATCATATCGCTCATTACCCTCAAACTTAGGCATTTTAGCTCCCTCAGGAACTTTAATGTCTATATTTATGCTCGTTAATCAGACAACCTTTGTTTTATTTGCTAACATATTATTTGAGGTATAATTGAGTTGTTATAGGTATTAAAGTGCTTAGTATGAAGTGTGAGCGCGTTTTAGTAAAGTTCCGTTGCGATTCGCACATTCAAGGGTATTTTTGTCATTTCATACTTTAGGATTTTTGCCTAAAGTATTCACGAAAGTTGTAGTTCTCAGGTTAATCTTCGCGTGGCCATAAACGGTGCCCGAATCGGAATCCAAACGAATATTCCATGAACCTTTAATCGGAGAAGAAATATAAGAATAATTTTTATTATTATTTTATTTAATCTAATATTTTATTCATATTTTAACAATCTATTTAATTCCCGCCATGTCCTTTTCTCTTTCACTTTTGCAGGAGGCTCCAAATTGAAATGGCAATTTTGGTTCCATGCTCGGGTTTTGGTTTTGTTCGAAATTTGGGGCTTGGGTCTGAAATTGAGAATGGATTGCCATGTAAATATGCATATGGGTCTCTCTGGCTATTTTAGAAGCTTGGGTTTTATTCTTTTTGCCATTAGAGGAGGTTATGGATCTTGGAAATGGGTGTGTGCCATAGCCATGGAGGTTCTTTGCATTTTTTCTTGGCTTAACAACCATGGTGGGTCTTGGTATATGGAGTTTGCAGCCGATCCCCATGTGGATCTTGGGTTTGGTGTTTTGACCCATGGAAGCTTCATTTTTGTTGTTTGGATTTGTTCCCTTGACCTGCTGTCACCGGCCGACCGCGCCCATGCCAGCGATCAATCGGTTTTTTGGATTTGTGCCTTGCGTGTTGACAGTGTGCTCCCTTACTATTCATGCGGGCGACCGACTTTGCCTCGGTCGATCGGGCCTGTTTTGTCCGAGATATTTTGCTGCTACCTATCTTTTCCATTTTTATTTTCTATTTCTTTTTCTTTCTTTAGTTCATTAGGGACTTATCCCAATTTTTTTTTCTTATTTCTTTTCTTGTAACTTAGTGTAAATAGACCACTTAGTTTATTTTTGTATATATCTTCTAATAACAAATTATTTAGCTTAGGGTTTGTTTTGGGATCTAGGGTTTGGAGATATTTTGGGTCTGCTATTTTTTCCCTCCTAGGGTTTGCTCGTATAGAGGGGTTTTCTCGTTGCGGTTGTGTAAGAACACTATCCATCATCTTCTTCATCAATCCAAGTTCCATTATTTGTATTTCTTGCTTTATTTATACGCTTTATTTACGTGATTTGTAGTGTAGATTTACCGATTTCTTTAAATACGCCTAAGGGTTGATTGGTTTCTTTGCTTTGGTTATAGAGTTTTATGTATTTATTTTGAGTGGGTTGTCCTAGTTATTACGCCTTGGAGATGTAATGGGGTATATCATGTATGCTCCGTATTTACGACCTTGCGTGCGTAATTTTCGGGGGATTTGTTGACGCCAAAATCTGATTAGACTTTTATGCGAATTTAGGGGTGTGACAACTCTGGGTTTAATTAACAGTCGAAACGAGATGCAATCTTAATAACTCGTGAGCTCCTGTAACAATTTATAACAATTAACTCGGGGTGAGGGATATCCGACGCAACCTATAGTTTTTATTCCCTTTGTTTATCTTAGTTTCATTTTCCCTCGCCTAGTATAATATTTTCTCTTTATTATCTTTTCCTTTTTGGTAAGTAGTTACCTTTTACACTTTTATTTAGAAGTATTAAATCGATTAAATTCTAGCAACTCGCATCTGTGGATTTTCGATACCCGAACTTGGCCGCTATACTCCCTTAAAAGAGTGTAGTCATAAGTTTAGCTTTTTGTATGGAGATTGTGAGCCGAAAACAAAACGACCGATGTCGGTGATGCGGCACCGCGGCGGAACACAGTCTATCAAATGGTGTCATTGACGGGGATGAGTTTGTTTTAGAATTTATTTGATTTAGTATTTCGTAGTATTTTTTTTTTCTATTTGTATTTTTGCTAACCTTTTTGCAGGACTTTCACATTTAAGCACTAAGAAATGCTTGGTTTTTGGATCTGCATCACTTTGTGGAATTCTCCACTTTTATCCATCTTTGGGGTAAGCATGTCTTATTCCAATCCTTTTGGTAATCATTATGATAATTCTCCAAATCCCCGTAACCCAATGACTTTTGGTCAATACTTAGAGTCCCAAAAAATTGCAAATTCAAAAATGTCTTTCGGTGAGTATAACAAAAACAAAGCTTTGGAGTGCGTGTATTTTAAGGATGATGATAACAATTTTGGGCCTCCAATACCTTATAATAGGAAATTTGTAACGAATTGCAATTATTTTCTAAATTCTTATAATAATGACTTTCAGTATGCATCCGATAATAATTTTCAAACTTCTCATTTCCAAGAATCCGCACCCCGACCTATGAATTTTGGTGAGGGTTTGTTCATTCTTGAGAATGAGAGGTATGAAGACCGTTGTCAGGAAGAAAATTGTTTGTGGGAACATGAATTGGATTTATTATTTGAATCCGATGATGATTTTTCTTCTGAAACTTTTGAAGTCGAGGAATGTTAACCAAAGGAGGATTTTATGCCTACTTTGGAACAAACGATTCTTGACTTGGTCCATAGTTTAATTAAAAATGAAAGTGAGGATGAAATGGATCTAGTATCTATAGACACCACATTATTTTACCCCTTAACACTCCTTAGGTCCCTAGTACCTCCCTTTATCACCGTAAACCCAGGTCATGTCCCGAGTACGTACCTGGAGGCCATCAGGCATTCCCCGGCTCAATTTGAACCAAAAGTCAAACTCTTCATCTCGACCGAGACTGAATGAATCTTCGAATGGCACTGAATACCCTTTCCAACGGTCCACCCCATGCGCGATTCGGACTTACCATGCGGACAAACGATCCGTTTGCGTCCGAAACCTGACCCAGAAGCCATCGGGCGCTCCCGGGATCTATTTGACCTAAGCCAACTCTTCATCTCAATAGAGTCTTAATGAATCTTCAAAGGGAAATAAAGACCCTTTCCAACGGTCCATCCCGTGCGTGATTCCTACTTTCCATGCAGACGAACGACTGGTTTAACTCCGGGAGGTCACCGATTACTTCCCGAGCTTGGTTAACCAAAGTCAACTCCCCAAATCAGGTCAAACTCTTTGGAATGTCAGAGTACATCTCCTAAACTTTCCAACGGTCCACCCCATGCACGATTCGAACTTACCATGTGGACGAACGATCCGTTTGAGTCCGAGCGATTCCCCGTCCAATGGGCTGACAAATTCTTCCGAGCCATATTTCACCCAAAGTCGACTCCCGAACCTGGGAGCGGTCCAAAGGACTTTCAAAGGTCCCTGAATTACCTTTCCAACGGTATGCCCCGTGAATGATTCTGACCAATGATTTTCCCTTGGCGGCTAATTTTCTGAAAAAGCCTGAAGCGCACTACCAAATGGTAGGTTCCAGACCAAGCCTATCGGCACCTGCCGATAGGCAGGAACAGGTCTATGACGATCGGCACTCACCTGGGCCTAAAAAAGGAGGACTTCACCTCATTTTGAAAGGGATCCCTAATCTAATAGAGATCTCTCTCAAAAAATCCCATAAACCTCTCTCGAAGGCAGCGTGATTTCAACATCCAAATCCCCTTTTTACTTCCACTTTTCATCATTCTTTTCATCAAACTTGGTGAATTAGCCACTCTCCATCATCATCCAAGCATAAAGGCTGCTCTCCAACATCCAAGATCAAGCTCAAGATCTTCAGGAAGGTCCAAATTTCTCTACCTTCTCTTAAATTCTATTAAACTCTCAATAACGTGTTTTCTTACTTAGCGTTTTTATCATCTCGTCTCACACATCCTAATATACTTTTTTATTTATTATTATTATTTCACATCTCCTATTTTCATATAAATAAAACCCAAAAAACAAGAAAAATAAGGTTTGCTCATAAATTCCAAGTAGGGATTCTCACACTTTTTCCACACTTTTCTCATAACTAAAACACTTTTTCTACACACACACACACACTTAGAAATAAGAGATCCCCTATTTGGATTTATGGGATAAACCCCACCCCTCATTTTGTATGCGAACTACGTGGACTTTGATGCATTTATAGGCTACGTGGGGGTCTCGGGGTAAAACCCGAGACTTGAGTCCTTTTTCCCACTTTTTCTCTCATCTTTCTATCTACTCTAATCTTCTTATATTCTATATACTTTCCCTTAGTCACGTATTACCCCACATGCGTTATCGTTCCATTATAACGATCAACGTAGGGGTAATCGCGTAAATCTTATTTTTTTAATATTATTCTTATATGTTCCTACGGATGACTCGCTTTATCTTTTCCATGATACAAGTCGAGGATTCCTACCTCCATTCTATATATACACATGCACACATATCACGGGGGGGAAATAAAAGGAAAATAGAAAATATTCATGAGAGACTGAATGGGCAGAATGGGTGCCTAACACCTTCCCATTTAGTAACTAAGCCTCTGAACCCTTCTTGAATCATCTTGGTTTCGCACGCACCGGTATATCTTTGGATGCCATCCTTCGGGGTGGCTTCCCTTTTTTCTTTTGTCTGTTTTGAGTAAAATAGATTGGAAACCGAGTCTCTCTACATTTTTACACCACAAACGACATCGGCCGAAGCACTCCCGAGAGGGACGCGCGGGACCCGAAGGATCCTTTCCTCTATACTACCCGCCCGTGCGTCAAGGGTCGGGGATGGCCACAGTGGCGACTCCGCTGGGGATATGTGTTTGTGGGCTTGACTCTATTTACATGAATGCTATATTTGTTTATGTCCCCCCCCCCCCCCCATATCTATGTGTATCCCATGCTTATGCTTACGTTCACACACTTTTAGAAATTTCTCCATGTACACTTAACACCACGTGCACTTAGGATCACATGTATATCCCCATGTTGCACGCATCACCCATCCATACTTGGTGTACCTTTTGGGGTACTCATACTTTGCTCCCTGTTTGGCATAATCAAGAAAGGCATTCTTATCATAAGATACTAATAACATAATCATGCATGATTCGCACAACATTAGCAAAGAGCATTTCTGTTGACCAAATTTTACCCAATAACTGGAGGGTCACTTCGTGATGGGCGCTGGTCCGGTAGGTCACAGTTAGCCTAAGCGTTATGACTCTCACCTTCCATTGGCCAAGTACCTTCTACGTATATCGAACGGTTCTCCCGCATCATACCGCTTGACCGAAGTCATGACGGTAGGTATATCGTAGGGAATTCGTTCACGTACGTCGAGTATATCGAATTCGCTCTCACACGTACCGTCCCCATGAGGTATATGGTGAGGCAATTCACGTACACTCAGGTATATCAAATGGATTGTCCACACATACCGATTTCCCGCAAGACCAAGACGTATATCGTGGAAGTCAGGCCAAAGGGGGAACCCCTGCCGATTCACCCAACCAACTGCATACCCGTATATAGGTGTCAAACCTAGGACATGCACTTTAGATTGTCGGTTTCAACCCAAAACTCTGTCGAAATTTAGGGTCGGCCTTCCGCCCAATTTTCGCGCATTTTTAAAATTAGACCCTATTCGTTAGCCTGGTTACACGTCCAAATAGTAGCTTTGCATATATTAAGACCCCCACTTCTCCAGGCTCGGGTCCTATCCGGCATTGCATTTAGGAGAATTAAATACAAGTGAAAACATAATAATCATGTTGTGTTCCGTCTCCAAAAAAATTTCTCCCTTCTTTATCTAAAATCCAAAAACATTTCTCCCTTCTTTATCAAAAATCCAAAAACATTCCTCCCTTCTTTATCGAAAATCCAAAAAATAGTTCTTCCTTTTTTCTCAAAATTCTACGCCTTCTCAGGTCGATCACAAGCTCTTGGCCTGGTTGCCTATTGGCTTCGATCTTCAGTCAAATCACCTCGGAGTTTCATCCGTTCTTCTACTACTTATTTTGAGTTCAGAATCCATCCATCTTCTATGGAGAATATAGATTAAGCACCAGTCATACAGTCGGATCTGATGAGGGTCCTAGCTCAGCTCGTGTCCAAAATTGATAACCTCCAAATAGAGGTCCGAAAGATGAAAAAAAACCATCCTATTCCTCAAGATCCTGAAGCCTTATTCCCTTATGATATGGGTCCACCCGAGCCTATCTGGGTTTTGGAAGAATATTAGCACGCTCCACGTGCCCCTCCTGCCAATGGGCCGCCGCCTGCCCAGCTTCCCATGACAAACATTCCCCAGCCTATGGCTAACCTGCCTGTGGTCGTTTATCTAAAGGAGAAGAAGTTGAATAAAGTCAAAGAGGATCTTAAGATGCTCACTAAGAAGTTTGACCAGGTCAGGATCTGTGGGAATTACATGGACTACACCCACATGTCTCCTTATCCTAAAGCAAGGTTACCCTAGAAGTTCAAGATGCCAAATATCGAGAAGTTCGGAGGGATTGGACCCCCAATTGTTCATCTTCGCAGTTATAATCGTTCCGTGACTCTATTAGGGGCTTCTGAAGAGGTGATAGCCCAATTGTTTCAGCAAACTTTAAAGAATAGTGCCCACCGATGGTTTTTATCTCTTGAGGAATCAAGAATCTGTAGCTAGGAGGATGTAGCCCAAGAATTCATGTCACAGTACAAATACAACGAAGAGATTGAGGTCATCCGTCGTGATTTAGAGCTTCTCAAACAGAATCCATGGGATCAGTCAGAAACTTCATAACTTGGTGGAGAGATCGAGCAGCTACCATAACCAATCGGACATCTGAAGAAGAACAGGTCAACATAGTGAAGAAACGCTTCTTGCCCCAGGTCCGAGCAACGATGGGAGGAGAATACTATCCACACTTTCTAGCTCTCAGAGAGGCAGTAGTGTAAATCTAGGAAAGCCTTGTTAAAACAGAGGTTGAACCAAAGAAGGTGTCCGGACAATTCACCCCTAGAAAGTATGACAAGCCTGCCAGTGCTACCATTTCGACCATCAACAACATCTCTTAACCAACCACATCATGGGCACCAGAAAGCTTCCCTGCCCCCATTCGAAGGGAATACACTGAGCTCCATACCCCCCTCTCCAAAGTTTACCAAGCCATATTAAGCCGAAACCTCATCAAACCCTTGGATCCCCGTCCATTTCCAAATCCTCCCCCAAGAAACTTCAAGGCCGATGCTCATTGCACCTTTCACCAAACTGTCGGCCAGACCACCAACCAATGCTTTCACCTTCGAAACGTAATCCAAGATCTCATTGACCGGGTTACCATCGCCCCACCAGCCAATCCTAAGCCAAACACTACTCACAATCCCCTTCCGAATCATGCCAATGCCATCTTCTTGGAAGAAAACCCAGATTTCAATCCCTCAACTCAAATCACACCCATATACTCTCCTAAAACTTTTCAAACTTTCCCATATTTCCTACTACACCCTACTAGCCTCGCTGATCAGGCAGTGTCACTCCTTACCAGATCATGCATCGTTGTCCGTACCCGTTCTGAAAATGGAAGTATGGAATTGTCAGAGGTGTTAAACCAACTCCTGGAGTTCGGGCTGAAATTGCCCTCACAAATGGTCATCGATTGCTAGAAGTTTAGCAAACTATTCTTGGAGGCATGAAAATGGGCTCGAGATTCAGACAAGTGGGTGGTACCAACCGATGAAGTCAGCCTAGATGATGTTGTCCAGACTATGGTAGAATTATTCGAGAAAACCAACAGTATTTGCAGTATCACCGGGTTACTTGACACTTTGAAGCTACAAGGGTGCCTGGTCCCTTCAATCACACATATCCCCACAGAATGGGAGAACTTGTATGAAGAAGCCGTTGAAGTTGTGGAATGCATCGACTTTACATGGAAAGACAGAGTTTCCACCACCGGATGGGGGGAAGAATTCGAAAACTCGAGTAAAGAACAAACTGCAGGAAGAGCTGGCCTAGTAGCCGACATATGTGGGATGATATCATTTGAAGAACTCCTCGGAGAAATAAATAGGGTGGCAAAACCACCTGAGATTGACGAGGAAACGGGATTCATGTTCTTCCCTTCTTCAGTAAATCACATGGCCAGATCAGGGAGACATTACCAGGATCCAAGCTCGCTACCAGTAAATGACAAAGGGAAGGGCATTGAAAACCTTCCTATGCCAGAGATGACCATCGAGGAGAGCAAGATCATCGATCAACTGAACAAAAGTCAATCTAATATCACTCTATGGGGGCTTTTCATGTCTTCCCAGCTGCATAGAAATGCTTTAATCAAGCTGCTCAATGAACCCATAGTTCCTCCATCTACCACACCAGAATAAGCGATAAATCTGGTCGCATCCTTGACCTCTACCCAAATGCTATCACTTTCTGAAGAGGAAATCCCTAGAATTGGGTCGAATCACAATCATGCACTCAATATCTCCGTCGAAGTTATGGGAAAGGCTATGCCACTCTCCCTTGTCGATAAAGGATCCGCCTTGAATGTTTGCCCATTGAGAACCTTTAAGTGTTTAGGCCTGAAAGAAAGCGACCTCGCTCCAACCTCCGCCGCTGTGCGTGCTTACAATAATACCCGCCGTGAGGTGATGGGGTCCATAAAACTTGCAATAGGGGTTGGCCCTATAAACCCTGTCGTTGAATTCCAAGTCATAAACATCCCAGCCTCTTTCAACTTGTTGCTCGGATGCCCCTATCTCCACAGTATCAAAGGTGTGTCTTCCTCACTCCATCAGAAATTAAAGTTTTTCATCGACGGGTGATTCGTCACCATTTTAGGCGACAACAAAAATGCTGAGGGGACAAGCACTAGCAATCCAATTCTTGAGATACAGCACGGGTCAAATGATATGCTCCTATCAGGATTCCGAGTCGAGCCACTCTTACTCCCAGCATGGGACTGTTTCGAAGAAAGGGTTTGTCCAGAATATGACCCTCATGGCAATGTCAATGTGATTCAAATGTTCAGAAACATGCACTTCATGACCGGATTGGGTTTAGGGCAAAGGTAGCAAGGGATAATCGAGCCCATCGAACTGAAGAAAGCTTTCCCTCCTTGTGGCTTGGGGTATCAACCATCAGAACAAGATCTCAAAATGATCCTCCATTCTCGACCAAAAAGAAGATCAGACTTCATCCAAACTATCTTAGGAGACTCCTTGAATGGACGATTCATCAAAGAAGGTGAGGACTTCCCCTTTTGCGGTTCTCCAGAACCATGGTATGACCACACAGACAAGAAGATGAAGCCTGGAATGGAGATCTTTTTCTAATACAGCTACCCATGGGCCGAAAGTTTCCCACACCGCGTACAACCCCTCATCAAAGATACCAAAGAGACTGAGGAAAGTGATTCCAAAGATTCCTTCAACTTACCGACACTAGGGTTGGCACTCTGCATGGTTCATTCAGGCACTACATCAATGGACCCATCCCATTTGATTAAAGTTGCTGATACACCTCTCCTCAACTGGCACACTACGCGAGTTCTACCTCGTGAAATCTCCCCTGACCCCAATGTTCACCCTATTTCTTCTCATGTTGTCTATCCTTGCTCAAATGTAATCGAGACCTCTTTTGATGAGGTTCTCAATGTTGTTTTTCCTATCAATGAAATAAATGAAGATTTTGAGTATATTATTGTGCCTTACATTAACTGCTTGAATTCTAGTCAAACTTTTGATGATGATGATTTTGTAAATGAACAATTCTTAACTAATCTAAATAAGGTTAATAATAAACAACATAACTGCGTTCAAGTGTTAATGAAGAAGAGACTGTTGTTATTAATCTCGGTTCTAGTAGCCAACTACGTGAGATTAGGATAGGGGCCACCCTTGACGAGCATGAGCGTGCACAACTCGAAGAATAAATGAAGGAGTTCATAGATGTCTTCGCATGGACCTATGATGGTATGCCCGACATTGATCCTGAAATAGCTCAACACGAGATCCCCAATCTCCTAGATTACAAGACGGTTAAACAAAAATTGAGAAAACTCCGCACCGAATGGTCGCTCAAGGTCAAAGAAGAGGTGATCAAATAGTTAAACATGGGTTTCATTCGGGTGATCGAATATCCCACATGGCTAGGCAACATTGTACATGTGCCTAAATCCGAAGGGAAGGTTCGAATGTGTGTAGATTTCCGAGATTTAAACAAAGATTCTCAAAAGGATGATTATCCTCTACCCAATATCGACATGATCGTGGAAAACACATCCAGTCATGCTCTCAAGTCTTTTGCCGACGGGTTTGCTGGATACAACCAAATCAAGATGCACCCCGACCACTAAGAAAAAATCGCATTCATCACCCCATGGGGAACCTTTTGCTACATCGTTATTCTATTTGGTCTCAAGAATGCTGGGGCTACCTACCAAAGGGATGCCACAACCATCCTGCACGATCTGATCCATAAGGAGGTCAAGGTTTATGTGGATGATATGATTATCAAGTCCAAAACTAGAGAAGGTCATGTTCCCGCTCTCCAGAATTTCTTCGAACGACTGCGACGGTATCAGATGCGACTTAATCCACAGAAGTGTGTCTTCGACATTATAAAGGGAAAACTCTTGGGATTCATGGTCAGCGAAAAGGGGATAGAAGCAGATCCTATAAAGATGAAGGCCATACTTGAGATGCCATCGCCCCGAATAGAGAAAGAAGTTCAAGGTTTTCTTGGGAAATTACAATATATCAGCCGGTTCATCATCCAGCTAACCTCCATCTGGGAACCGATCTTCAAGCTCCTCTGAAAGGATTCAACCAAGGTTTGGAATGAGGTCTGCCAAGAAGCTTTTGACAGAATCAAACAATACCTAACCCAACCTTCAGTGCTCATGCCACTACAGTCTTATCTCCTTTTGCTCCTATACCTAACCATAATCGACACTGCAGCCGGGGCTTTGCTAGCCCAATACCTCGAAGACTCCCATAAAGAAAGAGCCATCTATTATGCTAGTCACAAATTGGTCGGGTATGAGGTCAACTACACTGCTTTAGAAAAGGCATGTGTCGCACTTATTTGGGTCACCCAAAAGTTGCGACACTACATGCTCGCCTTCCCCATCAAACTTATATCCTGAATGGATCCCATCAAATACCTGCTTGAGAAACCCGCCTTATCCAGTCGAATGGCCCGATAGTTGATGCTCCTAACCGAGTTTGATATCGTGTATGTCACACAGAAAGCTATTAAAGGAAGAGCCATCTCTGACTACTTCACTAATTATCCCATACACAAAGCAGATGTTCGGATTTTCGAATTCCCTGATGAAAATACCCTCTGCACCACTCAAGACCGCCTTCGATGGAAAATGTTCTTTGACGGCGCTGCCAACAAAAAGGGATATGGCATTGGGATACTCCTAATCGTCCCAGATGACTCCCACACTCCCATCGCCATTAAATTGGATTTCCATTGCACCAACAACATGACGGAATATGAGGCACGCACAGTGGGCCTCAAGGTTGCTCTAAAGAACGGTTTGCAATACCTTGATGTCTACGGATATTCTGCCCTCATCATCGATCAGGTGCTCAGAAAGTGGAAAGTCAAGGACAAAAAGATCCAACCCTTTCATGCCCAATTAGAAGAGTTAGCCTCCGAATTCCGAGATATCACCATCCATTACCTACCCCGAGAAAAGAATAACCTAGTCGATGCTCTCGCCACCTTGGCCTCCATGGTCGACATGCCCGAAGGAATAATAATGACCCCCTTCCTAGTTCAAAATCAAGACAAATCGACCCATTGCTACCATATTGATCTTGTCTCCAATGAAGATCCCGAACTAGCTGATTGTTGGTACCATGATATCTGGTGCCTCCTCAAATATGGTAGGTATCTCGAGGGTTCCAACAAGAAAGAGCGAATAACCCTTCGAAGACTGGCCGCTCAGTACATCATCTATCATAAAGCTCTACTCAAGAAGAACTTTAATGGAACTCATCTACACTGCATTGTAGGGGCTGAGATTGAGAAAATAATGCAGAAAATCCACAGCGGTGAATGCGGACCCCAAATGAATGGCCACATGCTTGCCAAGAATATCGTCCGACATGGCTACTACTGGACCACCATGATCTAGGATTGCATCGCCTATGTCCAGAGGTGCATTAAATGCCAATAATTCTCCAATCTTCAACACTTGCCTATGTGATAATTATATAACATGACCTCTCCCTGGCCGTTCTCCACCTGGGGTATCGACATCATAGGGAAGGTTACACCAAAGGCTTCAAACGGACATGAGTTCATCCTAGTTGCCATCGATTATTTCACCAAATGGGTCGAGGCTGAGTCATACGCAGTATTGAATGCCAAGAAAGTGGCCAAATTCCTCAAGAAAAATATCATCTGCCGATATGGGTTCCCGCACGAGCTGGTATCAGATAACGGGTTGCATTTCAAAGAAGAAGTTACAGAAGTAGTCAACGAGTATGGGATTCAGAGACACAAATACTCTCCCTACCAACCTCAGACCAATGGTGTAGTTGAAGTTGCCAACAAAAACCTCAAAGCCATCATTAGCAAGAGGACCAAAAGTTGTAGGGATTGGGCCAACCGGATCCCGTATGCACTCTAAGGCTATCGAACCTCAATCCGAACCTCTACCGGGGCTACCCCTTACTCCATGGTCTACGGCATGGAAGCAGTCCTACATATGGAGCTGGAAATACCCTCGCTATGCGTCATGCTCTAAGGCAAGGTTAGTGAAGAAAACTGGTGCCATAGTCGTCTTGATTAGCTATCCCTCCTAAATGAAAGAAGATTAAAAGCTCTTTACCACATACAGGGGTAACATCGTCGAATAGTGCGATCATTTAACAAAAAAGTCAAGGACCGCGGTGTTCGAGAGGGGGATTTAGCCCTCAAGGAGATAATAGAACCCATCTAAGACCCCAGAGGGAAATTCAAGCCCAATTGGAGCCTCCACTACATTGTGAAGAAAATTTTATCCGACGGTGCCACCATGCTCACTGACCTAGATGGGGAGGACATGGCTCGTCCAATCAACCTGGACCGTCTCAAGAAATTCTATCCCTAGTCCGAAATCTTGGCACGCTACGACTCTTCTAATCCCCCTTATATTCTAAAAAAAAAGTCTTCATTTCCCCCTACCCAAAACTACGTGGGCCTGATCCTCTACAAAAACTATTTCAAAACATTTTCAAAAAAAAATAACCATAGGTACGTAGGCAACTCATGCACCTCACATGAGTACAGCCCCTTTCTTTTTCACAAAATACTATTTTTTTCTTACCTCCGAGAACGGAGGTTCATTCTAAAATTATTTGAACAAAAGGATTATGTATGCCTTAGCGATCAGTATAGATAATTCAAAATACAAAATTCATCGAAAGGCATAGCTGGATGATCAGAAACTTATTTATTTCATTAATAAGAAACTACAGTACGGATTACATAAGAAAAAGGAATGGATAACTCCCTTCCCCACTACCATAAAAAGCCAAATAAAATCCCCACACCTATCACACAATTAAACTCCCCAGAAGTCCTACCCACGGCTACCAGAGGAGCCTGTACCCTCATCATCTACGTCCTGAGGACCCCAAGTTTCCCCTGCCTGAATAGTGTGCCGTAAACATTCCATGGATCGATGAGCCTTAACCATCTTCGACAAAATTAACAACGCCCCCTTCCATGGAGTCAGATAAAACAAACCATCTTTGTCCAGGCTCCACTGCCAACATCTTGCTGACTACTTTCCTCCATAACCACTTCATATAATCTTTGGGGACATGGAAAACCTTCCCGACAGACTGAGAGGGACGGGTCGACGGACGCCGATTTTCCCACAGAGACCCAAGCAACAGACGCAAGCGCTTAGTCAAATCTTCTATTGGAAAGAAGTTTGAGGTCCGAGGGGGAACGACCTGCGCCCAGCCGAATTGGCGCAAAAGTCACCAAGGGAAATAAAAAGAGGTATGTATGAGATCAACCAGCCGCACATATGAATACTCTCCTAGCTCCAGAAAATGATGTAACTTTCCCCACCAAGGCACTGACCAATACAGCCCACAAGCCCCATGCTCCACAAGCCAATTCTCCCAGTTCTCAATATATAGGCCAACGCAAATAAAGTAGCGCGAAAAGAAGTTGGGTACGGCGGATAAGGGATATTCTGGAGGAGTCAATAAGTGGAATCTTTCAGACAACCACATGAACAACATCACAGGGCTACACCTAAAAAAGTCAGAACGACCTTCTCTCTAGTCATCTAGGCCATTCAGAGTCTCCGCCAATATCATCGCCGCAGGATTGCGATGGTATGACATCCATGAAGTAATGGCTGCAAGTTGTGGGTCCACTTGCACCTCCCCAATCACCAACAATAATTTTGAAACTAGGCCCAGAACAATGGCTCTAGAATAGCCAGCATCACCTACTTCCCGCAAATTCACGAACTGCAGCACCGCCTGGAGGGAGATCATTCCTACAGCAACCAATGATCTAGCCACCGAAGGCAAAATATGAAGAAGCCCGACCAATAAATCCCTAGAAGAATGGGAAAATTCGGACAAAGCCGCAGCAACACTGGGATTTACACCTAGTATGGCAGAAAATTCCTCGTAGGTAGGACAAACTTCTTCCAACCCAAAGCGGAATACATGGTCTTTGGGGTACCATAATTGTACCGTCGCCATCAGCATATTCCACTCAATAGGCCGATTGCACCACAAGGAGACTCGAAGCATGTTGAAAGCATCGTATTCAACATTATAAGAGCAGATAGCTTCCAAGGCTTCGAGGTAGTTAGCAAACTCAATGCTAATAGGGAGAGCCCTCTTGTAAGGCTAAGAGATGGTGGGCAAGTAGGTAAGAATGCAAAGGTGTGATGAAAACACTCCACCCTTACCCCTTTTTATACTTGAAAATCCTCACAAGCGACAATCCCTGCAGAAATCGGAGGGAACCCTACCCCACAAGGTACCAAAGGCTGAAAAGGGTACCATTCAAAGCTTTGACTGGACTGAACTGCCGCTATGCAGGTCAGGCCCATTTTTATAAACTTCCTTTTTTTCCTCTTTTGTCAATCAGAAAACTCAATAAAAATAAATTGATATTCTCAAAAGAATTTCAAAATCCCTTTAATTCTCCCTTTTTAATCAAAAACTTTACTTCAAAAAATTCCAAAAATATTTCCTTTTTACGGTCTCAGCAGTAAAGTAAAAAGCGCATATGCATACATTCATCATTAAATAAAAGATAAATCAGAAAACTGCATTGCATTGCATTGCATTGCATTGCATATACCTATTTTCTATGTTATATCATCTTTGCAGGAAATAAAAAGAAAAACAAAAAACAATGGGACTCAGCCCGAACCCACATTCTTTCTCTCTCTCTCTCTCTCTCTCTCTCTCTCTCTCTCTCTCTCTCTCTCTCAAGAGCTTCCACCCCTGCGACCTGCTCTCTTCCCCCTACGGCGAGATGACGCACCACCACTACCCGAACCCGAGTCCTCTCTAGACGAGGAAGACGGCACCAAGAAAGAAGGAATGGGAACCGCATCCCGAATATGGGCATTTTTCAAAGATATCCACTCTCTGATGTCCCTTAGCCAAGTGGTCGACACCCGAACTTGCTGAAAGGAAAGGCCAAATCAGTATCAAAGTGGAAATGACCAAAACAGAAAAGAAAGAAAGAGAGGAATAGAAAGGTATACCGCAGGTCGAAGGACCTCCTCTGTCAAACCCAACTCCTCCAGATCCATCGCATGAGGATGGTGCAGCATAGGCACCATCCCTCCATCAGCCCGCCGAATGTTATATGAAGGGGTATGCAGTCGTACAAAAGGGACCTACGAGGTCACCGCCATCGCAGATGCCGACGGACCACCACCGTTGTGGGAAGATCCCACTTCCCGACTCGAACTCGCTGGAGGTAAGGGTAGAGCATCATATATGTTGGATGCCATCAACCAGCTGGTCACAAAATCCATATAGTCATATGACGCATCCGTATCGGTGTATAGAAAACAGGACTCGCCAATCATCGTCGCAATCCTCTCATCCTCCGACAACAGTCTCTCACACCTCATAGACTTAGAAGGCTACGCGGGTGGCACTATTACCTCCTCCTCAGAAATCCGATGAACCACCCTCTCCCCGAGGTACCAGGAATGGCCGAACTCATGCACCAGCAAATGCCTCATCCGCGCGTTCACCCCGATCGCCCCCACGTCCTAAATGGCTGTCCCCCACGGGTAAAAGGTCACCTAAAAATCTTCGAGCAAGCATAAATCAATACAAGATCAGAAGGAAAAAAACCCAAGACTGAAATGGAAAGAGTCTTAACCTACCACTGGTCAGGTCATTCAAGACCTGATGCACCGCCTCCAGGGAAAGAGATCCCTTCGACTGCCGATTGGCCTTACGCCATCGATACAATCGACAGAAGCCCTCAACAGTGTCGTCCAATAAAGCAATCAACGGGGTATTGCACCTAATCACCTCATAGAACCACGTCTGAATTCACAAGCAAAAAGAGACGCATAAGGAAAATGAGAATACATGGAAGGAAAATGCGAGTGCATGAAAGGAAAATGTGAATGCATGAAAAGAAATACAAAAATTGAAGAATACCTCAAGAAGGTACGTGGCCCCAGTAAAAGTCTACCGGCAGAACCGGCTAAATGCATCCAGAGAAAAGTAAAGGGTCGCCAAGGTCAGACTCCCCCAATCATAGAAAGGGATGTTCGAAAACATCCTCAGGTACGGCAGAAACCAAAAATGAATGACATCGCCTCTCGACACCACCATGAAACCTCCCAATACCAGCAGAATGAATAATCGAGCCATCTACCTCACTTGCAGCCCGTCCTCCACATCGACCTCCCTACCCAGTAGAACATCCTTCAGCAGGGGCAGCCGGATAGAATTCCCAGAGACTATCCTCCCTACATCACCCAGTGCCACACGTACTGCCTTTGGTCTCACCCGTAAAGAGCGGTCCACCTCTACCTGCTCTCCATCACAATCCATCCCCAGTAGCTGCTGCACGTCTATGGGAGTCACATTCATCTCCCCGAAGCCGAAATGAAAGGTGTGGGTAGTGTCCCACCACCTCTGTCCCAAAGCGCACAAGACCGCTGTCGAACGAGGCGTCTCATCCAGTGCCGATGCCAACTGCAAAAAACCTGCTGATGATACCACCCAGCGCACCACAGGTGGGAGATGCTCCCAAACATCCTTGAGCCCCGTTGTCCCGTGGGCACGCATGTTCTTCAAAGAAATATCAGACTGGAAAAAAGAAAAGTCTCATCAAAAGTCAAGAAAGAAAATCACCAGAAAGGGAAGAATGCCAAAAGGTCAGGTTACTTACATAACCGCTGGGGATCACTCTCGAAGAGTGATGATGCGATTGCTCCCACATCAAGGTCCGCTCATCCGTAACAGGCTCAAACGCATCAAAGGAGTTCTCACTCCCAAAGGCAAGAGGCGCCCTAGCCCTCCACATTCGCCCAGTCATCAACGGTCAACCACTCCCGGTGGACTGCAGTGCTCACGAAAGCGGCCATTTATTGAAGATCGAAATGATAGAACGATTTGTAAAAGAATCGCAGAGAGAGAGAAAGCAAAAGAAGTTGTGAAAAAAAATTAGGGGATTCTCCCCCTACTATACGGATCGGCACTGTCCCCTTGCCTTCCCAAGGTAGCCCAAAAGTCCGTGCCACTACCGAATGTAACACCCCGCCCGCCCGGGGAGAGCGAACGGAGCGCTAATGTGATAAAATAAATCCAAATCCACAAGTGACAAGGTATAGAGCATCTAAATAAACCCACAATAATATAAATCCACTAATCTCAATATCTTCAATTACAACAAGTCTCTCGAATTAAAATTACAACTATTTAACTCGAATAAAAATACAAATCTCCAAAGCTCTATACATCAAAATAATACAAATATTTCCCAAACAATCCTCCCTAAAATCATTCTCCATAGCGCCCCAAAATCCGCGCTAACTTGCAACTGAAAGAAAATATGGGGAAGTACACAATACGACAAGAAAGATGCTCAACAAATATGGATTAGCAACGAATAAAACGTAACAACACGAGTACGAATATTCAAATTAAAATGCAAATCTCAATAGCATTTCATCATTATAATTTTTCAACAACACATCAATGGGCAACCAGGCCTCACCCCATTCTCATATGCTTTATCAAGCCATAGACCGGGAATAGGTATTTTGGCAGGTTCACAACATCCGTGCCATATTAAAATCTCATGACAACGTTCTCAACAACAATATAATGATACCACATGAATCAAAATAATTTCAACAATTATTTTCCAGATTTCAATGAATTTATCAATTCAAATATGAGTTCAATTAAACAAGAATTCAAAGAGAATGACACTCGCGAGATTTAAGGAGCATATTGTGTAAAACCCCATACCTCAAACCATGATGAGAAACCAACGATGAATTAGCCCAAAAATCACAATCACATCCTCAAGATCAACACAAAAGATCTACAAAAGCTCCTCCAAGAACCTCCAACAAAATATCCTCAAGAACACCCCCAATCTAAGGTTGGAACTCACAAATCTCAAGGGCCAATGTGTATATAAAAAGAAGAGGAATATAAAATATATATTTTCTGCCAAAATTTATGCCAAAAGTAGGTTAAAAAGGTTGCCCACGACTCCCTTTTGTAATGCAAAGAAATGAAGAGTTGGAATCCAAAATACTCCTTAAAATAAGGCAAAGAAATGAAGAGTTGGAAGTCAAAACAACTCTTAAAAATTACTTGTTGTTCACGAAATCAGGGGAGGTCGATCGATCGACTCCCAGGCTTCGATCGATCGATCGTGCCCAAAAATTGACAGTTCACCGACTTAAAATTTCAAGAGTTAAAAATATTAAAAATCATTTTAAAATCCGTTTTAACTCCGATTTCGAAACCGTTTGAAATTCTCACCTTTAAAAATAATAACCAACATATTTGAGCAATAAAAATAATTTTATCAAAAACTTTATTTTCCTCCATTTTCCAAAAATTAATTAAAATAGCCCAAAATACGCGGGTTGTTACGCCGAATGGCACCCTTCATACTATGCCGACTGGCACCCCCTTAAATTTCATCAAAAATTCCCAAAAAAATACTAGAAAACCTCGAAAAATCCCCGAAAAAATTCCAGGAAGGATTTAAAGCCTTTTTACCAAGAAAATTTCGCATTTCCTCGAGCGAAACCCCTCTTCCCCAGTGGAATCGTCAAAAAACCAAGTGAAAACTCCTCCCGACAAAGATCCAGAGGATGCCTAAGGATCACCTGATCACTTCCCGAACGGATTTCTCCTACAGCACCCAAAATAGGTTATCCCCCCTGCGAGGTCTCCTAAAAGCTTCCCCAGCTATCAGCTCCCTAGCTCAGATCAAAATCACAAAGCTCTTTCTCCAGCAGAATCAAAATCCAATCTTTATCCACTCTTGGGTAAGAATTGGCCCCAATCTTGGATCGTCACCTGAGTTATGTCAGAATTGACCTCGATCCTTGGTCGTCACCACTCTTGGGTCAGAATTGGCCCCGGTCTTGGATCGTCACCTGAGTTAGATCAGAATTAACCTCGATCCTCGGTCGTCACCACTCTTGGGTCAGAATTGGCCCCGGTCTTGGATCGGCACTTGAGTTAGGTCAAAATTGACCTTGATCCTCGGTCGTCACCACTCTTGGGTCAGAATTGGCCCCAGTCTTGGATCGTCACCTGAGTTAGGTCAGAATTGACCTCGGTCCTCGGTCATCACCACTCTTGGGTTAGAATTGAACCCGATCTTGGATCGTCACCGAAGTTAGGTCAGAATTGACCTCGGTCGTCACCACTCTTGGATCAGAATTGACCCTGGTCTTGGATCGCCACTCTCTAGGTCAGAATTGACCTCGGTCCTCGGTCGTCACCACTCTTGGGTCAGAATTGGCCCCGATCTTGGATCGTCACTTGAGTTAGGTCAGAATTGACCTCGGTCCTCGATCGTCACCACTCTTGGGTCAGAATTGGCCCCGGTCTTGGATCGTCACCTGAGTTAAGTCAGAATTGACCTCGGTCCTCGATTGTCATCACTCTTGGGTCAGAATTGGCCCCGGTCTTGGATCATCACCTAAGTTTGGTCATAATTGACCTCAGTCCTCGGTCTTTACCACTCTTGGGTCAGAATTGACCCCGGTCTTGGATCGTCACCTAGGTTAGGTCAGAATTAACCTTGGTCCTCAGTCGTCACCACTCTTGGGTCAGAATTGACCCTAGTCTTGGATCGTCAGTCTTTAGGTTAGAATTGACCTCGGTCCTCGGTCGTCACCACTCTTGGGTCAGAATTGGCCCTGGTCTTGGATCATCACCTGAGTTAGGTCAGAATTGACCTCGGTCCTCGGTCGTCTCCACTCTTGGGTCAGAATTGGCCCTGACCTTGGATCGTCACCTGAGTTAGGTCAGAATTGACTTCGGTCCTCACTTGTCACCACTCTTGGGTCATAATTGACCCCGGTCTTGGATCGTGACCTAAGTTAGGTCACAATTGACCTCGATCCTCGGTTGTCACCACTTTTGGGTCAGAATTGACCCCGATCTTAGATCGTCACCTGAGTTAGGTCAGAATTGATCTCGGTCCTCTTTCATCACCACTCTTGGGTCAGAATTTGCCTCGATCTTGGATCGTCACCTGAGTTAGGTTAGAATTAACCTCGGTCCTCGATCGTCACCACTCTTAGGTCAGAATTAACCTCGGTTATTAAATCTTCACCTTAAGCCCGCAGAATTGGCTTTGACCCAGAGAATTGGTCACCCTCCCCAACACTACTCCAGGTCCTCATAATCGACCTAAATTCATCCCCAACATACTCCTTAGGTCCTCAAAATCGGCCCTGAATCGATCATACTCCCTCAAAAGCATCATGTGGTATCTATTCGACGGTCATCATTTTTTCCAAACTCGCCCATAGAGGGGCTCCGTAGACACCCCATTTTGTTACCCCCTAACTCTCCTTAGGTCCCTAGTACCTCCCTTCATCCCTAGTACCTCCCCAGCTCAGTTTGACCCAAAAGTCAAACTCTTCATCTCGACTGAGACTGAATGAATCTTTGAAGGGCACTGAATACCTTTACCAATGGTTTGCCACGTGCACGATTCCGATTTACAATGCGGACGAACGATCCGTTTGCGTCCGAAACCTGACCTAGAGGCCACCGGGCGCTCCCAGGCTCTATTTGACCTAAGTCAACTCTTCAGCTCAATCGAGGCTAAATGAATCTTCAAAGGGAATTGAATACCCTTTCCAACGGTCCGTCCCATGTGTGATTCTGACTTTCATGCGGACGAGCGATCCGTTTGACTCCGGGAGGTCACCAAATGCTTCCCGGGACCGATTAACCAAAGTCAACTCCCCAAATTGGGTTAAACTCTTTGGAATGTCAAAGTACATCTCCCAACCTTTCCAACGGTTTGCCCCATGTGCGATTCGGACTTACCAAGCTAACGAACGATCCGTTTGCGTCTGAACGATTCCCCGTCCAATGGATCGATAAATGCTTCGGATCCATATTTGACCAAAAATCAGCTCCCAAACCCGAGAGAGGTTCAAACTACTTTCAAAGGTCTCTGAATTACCTTTCCAACGGTATGCCCCATGTGTGATTCTGACCAACGGTTTTGCCCTCGGCGGCCGATTTTTTGAAAAATCCTGAGGCACGCTGCCAAATGGTAGGTTCCAGACCCAGCCTAACGGCACCTGCCGATAGGCAGGAACAGGTCTATGCCAATCGGCACTCACCTGGGCCTATAAAAGGAGTCCTTCACCTCATTTGAAAAGGGAGCCCATATCTTATAGAAATCTCTCTCAACGAATCCCAGAAACCTCTCTCGAAGGAAGCGTGATTTTAACATCCAAATTCCCTTTTTACTTCCACTTTTCATCATCCTTTTCATCAAACTTGGTTAATTATCCACTCTGCATCATCATCCAAGAACAAGGGTTGCTCTCCAACATTCAAGATCAAGCTCAAGATCTTCAAGAAGGTCCAACTTTCTCTACCTTCTCTTAAATTCTCTTAAACTCTCAATAACTTGTTTTCTTACTTAGAGCTTTTATCATCTCATCTTACACGTCCTAATATACGTTTTTATTTATTATTATTTCACATCTTCTATTTTCATATAAATAAAACCCAAAAAAATAAGAAAAAGAGGGTTTGCTCATAAATTCCAAGTAGGGATTCTCACACTTTTTCCACACTTTTCTCACAACTAAAACACTTTTTCTACACACACACACACACTTACAAATAAGAGATCCCCTTTTTGGATTTATGGGATAAACCCCGCCCCTCGTTTTGTATGCAAACTACGTGGACTTTGATGCCTTTATAGGCTACGTAGGCGTCTCGGGGTAAAACCCGAGACTCGAGTCCTTTTTCCCATTTTTTCTCTCATCTTTATATTTACTCTAATCTTCTTATATTTTCTATATACTTGCCCTTAGTGACGTATTATCCCACATGCGTTATCGTTCCATTATAACGATCAACGTAGGGGTAATCGCGTAAATCTTATTTTTCTAATATTATTCTTATATCTTCCTACGGATGACTCGCTTTATCTTTTTCATGATAAAAGTCGAGGATTCCTACCTCCATTCTATATATACACATGCACACATATCACGGGGGGGGGGGGGGGGGGGGGGGATAAAAGGAAAATAGGAAATATTCATGAGAGACCGAAAGGGTGGAATGGGTGCCTAACACCTTCCCATTTCGTAACTAAGCCTCCGAACCCTTCTTGAATCATCTTGGTTTCGCACGCACCGGTATATCTTTGGATGCCATCCTTCAGGGTGGCTTCCCTTTTTTCTTTTGTCTGTTTTGGGTAAAATAGACTGGCGACTCTGAATCTCTCTACATTTTTACACCACAAACGACGCCGGCCGAAGCTCTCCCGAGAGAGACGCGCAAGACCTGAAGGATCCTTTCCTCCACGCTACTCGCCCACGCAGCGAGGATCGGGGATGGCCACATTATCCATTTGCAATGAAATGGTTTCATCTTTGGATCCCAAAGAAGAAAGTTTCATTAAAAATTATCCTCTCTCCTTTGAAATTCCAACTTTAAGCGATGATAACTCATCTCTTGAGTTTGAATTTCTTTCCTCCCCCTTTTCATTCTCCGTTATCACACCATCATAAGTACCCGATGAATCGGTGCCAAACTTTAAAACTTTTAACCCTTTCACCGATGAGGAGTACTCGCTTGAGTTGCTATCCATAAAGGAATCTTTGCCTCCATGTGCTCCCCCTCCCATTCCAATTTCAAAATACTTGGGAGAAAATTCAATTTTTTTTACCTCTCGTGTTTTTGTCACCCATCTTATCCAAATCCCCCATCCTCCCTCCAAAAATGTTAATTTGGCATGCTTTCTTTCTTACTCCTTACACATGCCTTCTGTTTTTCATAAGGAATACCTATTTTTCGGAAGGAATGCATGAAAGTCAGGGTCCATCGTGGATCTTTCAAATCCAAAGCGTTTTTCTAGGTGGACCCTCAAAAATTTCAACTTCTAGTGTATAGTTAGTTAGAAGTTAAAATTGTAGGTTGTTCATACTATATTATTTTTCCTCTTACTTATAGTCTAGTGTAATTAGTTAACTTCTTATTATTTGTTCTTGTTATGATCGGTACTAATATGTTTTGTAGAATCATTGGACTTATACTTTTACGAGATCGCCCATTTTTGGGTAATATTGCTATTTTCCTCTCTTGAACTTGGTTCTTAATTTACATTGAGGACAATGTCAGGTTTTAAGTTAGGGTGTGTGGGATATTATATCCATTCAATTGTTAGTGTTCAAGATTTTGATTATAAGTTATTTCCAAGCCTGCTTTTATCGTAAAAAATTAAAAATTTCAAAAAGATTTTCTTTCTTTTTTCTTCTTTGTTGGTCATTTTGCCTTTGTTTTCGATGATAAATTTTAATAATTTCCCGATCCAATAGATAACTCAATGATGCATGTTCTCAATTTTAGAAGTTATTAGACTTTAGTCCTCAATTATTAATATTGTGAATAACTTCATGAATTAAACATTAATTTTATGACCACGTTTGCTTTTCTTGTTTTATTGATTTGGTTTAATATTTTTATAACTCGGTAATCTTTTGTTGCATTGTATATACTTACACCGAGTAAGTTGTGTACCTTTTCTTTGTTTATGAGTCTCATGCACTATTCCTTCCTCTTTGAAAACGTTACAGTCATTGGTAATCTCACTATTCTTTCATTTGATCGTTCATTAATTGAGTTTATATCTTGAAATGTGCTACTTGAGAACGATTTTCAAAGTTTGTTTTGACTCAAGAATTGCATAAATTTTAGGAAATGATCATAGGTCATCTTTATTGTATCAACCATATTGACCTTGACCTCACCTTAAAGCTTCCTCTCGCCAACCCCTTGGAGCCTAAACATAGACTTTCATTTCATTACCCAAAATCCCATACCCAACTGCAAATTGTAGTTTTATACCATACATATATACCCTTCCATACCTTTGTTTGGAATGTTACTTAGGATGGAATGATGTTATTGTTTTATGGTTGCAATTTAGGCATGCGAGACTGTGAAAAGTAGAGAAAAGAAAGAAGTGAAAAAGAGATGAAAAAGAGAAAGTAGAAAACAAAATAAAACAAAGGAAAAAGTGAGAAAAAGAAGAAAAGAAAAGAAAGAGAAAGTTTTATATGTTGTGTATAGTGTTCAATAATCTTTGTTTACTCTCCCCATTGTTATATTCAATGCCTTTTATGGATTGTATGTTGCATTTTGTTTTTTGCAATTGCTCTCATTTTTCATTATCCCGAATTTTCATATAAAAACACTTTGAATCTCTACATAGTCCTTTCATTTCATAACCCTAGCCTAACCTACACTACATCGTTATGAAGTCCTATGTGTTATTAGTGGGAGATCAATTTAAATGTTGAAATAGTTTGATAATTTGTGAAAATGCATTTCGCCTTTTTTAATGAGCGGTATCTTTCACTGAGATTACAGTTTTTCATTTTTTATATAGCTTTCTTCATTTGTGACATGTGTGTGGCCTAGTTTCCATTTACATTTACTTTTTATCCCCGCATGTTTCGTGTGTTACCTCCCTATTTTGAGTAAATTCATTTGATAAGTTTAATGCCCGTGAGGATTGAATTCATGCTTGCTTTTATGTTTATTCGGATTATTTAAGTTTTTTCCAAATAATGCTTTGCATGTGCTATCCCCTCCCCCCTCCACTTTTAAAGTTTCAATTCTATGAGGTGCATTCAACCTGTTAATACCAACAGACTGAATTCGTTCAATATGCTAATAACATGTTTGAAATATTTTTCATTGTTGTTAACTTTATGGCATGTTGGGTTGGGCATATTTTGAGGAAACCATGTGATATTTGTGGGTTTCATTCCTGAAAACCATCACGAGGCAACACTCGTCCATTGGGGTAACCTAGGGGTTTAATGGCTTATTGCATATGCTAAATGCAATCGCTCGCCCGCGAAAGTGGCTTTTATCTCGTTTATCACTTTCGTATTTATCTCCTATTTTTTTATTTATCGTTTTATATGATAATATGTTATTTAAGATATAATTGAGTTCTTATAGGTATTAAAGTGATTAGTATGAAGTTTGGGCATGTTCCGATAAAGTTTCGTCGCGGTTCGCACATTTAGAGGAATTTTCGTCATTTCACACTTCAGATTTTTTGCCCAAAGTATTGACGGAAGTTGTAGCTATTGGGTCAAGCTTCACGTGGCTGCGAATGATGCTCATATGGTACTCCAAACGAATATTCCATGGACTTTTAATCGAAGAAGAAATATAAGAATACTTTTTATTATTATTTTATTTAATCTAATATTTTATTAATATTTTAACAATCTACTTAATTCCCTCCATGTCCTTTTCTCTTTCACTTTTGGAGGAAGCTCCAAATTGAAATGGCAATTTTGGTTCCATGCTCGAGTTTTTCTCGGGTTTTTGTTTCGTTCGAAATTCGAGGCTTGTATCTGAAATTGAGCATGGATTTCGATGTGAATACGCATATGGGTCTCTTTAGCTATTTTTGGAGCTTGGGTTTTATTGCTTTGGCCATTAGTGGAGGTTGTGGATCTTGGAAATGGGTGTGTTACGTAGTCCTGGAGGTTCTTTGCATTTTTTTTCTTAGCTTAACAACCGTGGTGGGTCTCTGTTTAGGGAGTTTGCAGCGGGTCCCCATGTGGAGCTTGGGTTTGGTGTTTTTACTCATGGAAGCTTCATTTTTGCTATTTGGATTTGTGCCCTTGACCTGCTATCATCGGTCGACCTTGCCCATGCCGTCGGTTGACTGGATTTTTGGATTTGTTCCTTGCATGTTGATAGTGTGCTTCCTTACTATTCATGCGGTCGACCGACTTAACCGTGGTCGACCGGGCCAGTTTTGTCCGAGATATTTTTTCTGCTACCTTTATTTTCCCTTTTTTATTTACTTTTTTTTTCTTTCTTTAGTTGATTAGGGACTTATCCCCATTTCTTTTCTTTTATTTCTTTTCTTGTAACTTATTATAAATAGACCACTTGGTTTATTTTTGTAGATATCTTGTAATAATAGATTATTTACCTTAAGGTTTGTTTTTGGATCTAGGGTTTAGAGATATTTTGGGTGTGCCATTTTCTCCCTCGTAGGGTTTTTTCATATGGAGGGGTTTGCCCATTGCGGTTGTGTAAGAACATTATCCATCATCTTCTTCATCAATCCAAGTTCCATTGTTTGTATTTCTTGCTTTATTTACATGCTATATTTACGTGCTTTGTATTGTAGATTTACCGCTTGCTTTAAATACATGATTTTACCATGCTTTTTGGCTAATTTAGTCTAGTTTGTGTTGGATTGAACTCACCTAAGGGTTAATTGGTTGCTTTGCTTTGGTGAAGGAGTTTTACGTGTTTATTTCAAGTGGGTTGTCCTAGTTATTACGCCTAGGAGATTTAACAGGGTATATCATGTATGCTCCGTATTTACGACCTTACGTGCATAATTTCCAGGGTATTTGTTGACGCCAAAATCTTATTAGACTTCTATGCAAATTTAGGGGTGTGACAACTCTGGGTTTATTTAACTGTCGAAACGAGACACAATCTTAATATCTTGTGAGCCTATGTAACCATTCATACCAATTAACTCGGGGTGAGGGGCATCCAACGCAATCTATAGTTTTTATTCCGTTTGTTTATCTTAGTTTATTTTCCCTCGCCAAGTATAATCTTTTCTATTTATTATCTTTTTCTTTTTGTTAAGAAATTACCTTTTACACTTTTGTTTAGAAGTATTAAATCGATTAAATTCTAGCAACTCGTCTCTGTGGATTTTCAATACCCGTACTTGGCCGTTATACTCCCTTAAAAGATTGTAGTCATAAGTTTAGGTTTTTGTATAAAGTTGGTGAGTCGAAAACAAAATGACTGGCATCGATGACGCGACATCGCGACGAAATCCAGTCTATCAAATGGCATCGTTGTCGGGGATGAGTTTGTTTTAAAATTTATTTGATTTAGTATTTCTTAGTATTTTTTTCCTATTTGTATTTTTTGTAGGACTTTTACATTTGAGCGCTAAGAAACGCTTGAATGTTTCGCATGTGCATCACTTTGTGGAATTCTCCACTTCGAGCCATCTTTTGGGGTAAGCATGTCTTATTCCAATCCTTTCGGTAATCATTATGATAATTATCAAAATCTCCGTAAACCTATGACTTTTGGTCAATACTTGGAGTCCCAAAAAATTTCAAATTGAAAAATGTCTTTGGGTGACTAACAAAAGTCAAACTTTGGAGTGCGTGTATTTTGAGGATGATGATAATGATTTTGGGCCTCCAATTACTTATAATTGGACATTTGAAATGAAATGCAATTGTTTTCTAAATTCTTATAATTATGAGTTTCAATATGGTTCTGATATTAATTTTCAAACTTCTCATTTCCAATAATCCGCACCCCAACCTATGAATTTCGGTGGAGGTTTTCTCATGATTGGGAATGTGAGGTATGAAGACTGTTATTGGGAAGAAAATAATTTGTGGGAACATGAATTGGATTTATTATTTGAATTCGACGATGATTTTTCTTCCGAAACTTTTGAAGTCAAGGAATGTTTGGAACCAAATGAGGATTTTATGCCTACTTTGGAACAAACCATTCTTGACTTCGCCCATAGTTTAATAGAGAATGGAAGTGAGGATGAAATGGATCCCAAAGAAGAACTTCTACATCAGATATGTAAATACGTTCTCGCAAAAGTTTTAAACATATAAATCACGAAATAGGTATTTATACAAAACTTAAGGCGACGTGTCATTCGATGGAGATCAATAGGTCGTTCGAATGAGATGTCTTCTCGCTACTAACGACATAAACAATACCAAACTAGTAGCGTGTCGCTTGATCCAAAATCGTTCCAAACTAAAAAAAGACGATCTAACAACCTGAACATGTCACTTAAATGACATTGGGATGTAAATTGAACGACATAAACAAATTTTTTTTATTTTTTTTAAAAACTCCGCCTACAATAAACTCAGAAAACATATTTTTGAAAAATTAATTTACAAACAAATTTTGAAAATAGAAAACATTTTTCCTTTTTGAAATAAAAAGCCTATTCATTTTTTATAAAATGTAAACATTATTATGTAAATTAATTCAAACTCTAAATTTTTTAATACCTCATCGGGATGTCGGGAAGTCTTCAAACTTGTATATGCTTGAGTTCGGTTCATCTTGATAGTGCATGACGATTTGTAATGGGATACGCCAAACTAGACTAAATTTATGCTATGAAAAATCCTAAAAAAATTGTTCTTACATCAATGGATTACCTTCCTAGTCATCGGCACATGCCTGACCAAGCTCGTCTCGGTCAACTAGAGCCCAAATTTTAATGCATCATTGAGATTGCAAGATAAGTATGAAAAGAGTTACGATTATGATAGGAAACTGACTATGTCAATGAAGTAGTGTTTTACTATAATGAAAACTCTAATAATAAAGTTCTTATCCAATTGAAACCCTAAGTCTATGTAAAGGGGAGACCAGTCATTCTGTAAGGGAGAGCAGAGGCTAGAGAACACTCTCATATAAATATTCTCCATTATATAATGAAAAGACCCTTGACATCGTGAATAATAGGCTGATCTTGGAAAAACCATGTAAACATTTTCCTCTTTCGCATTTAATCTTAACTTTCATATCATTATTGTGTGGATGCAATTTTTTTCCCTTATAATTTGGTGTTGTTTGTGAGAATTAGGGATCAAACACCATTCCTAACACGAGGAAGAGGGTGAAGATCGGTTCAAATTTAACCATAATTTGCGAATTTACTTAGTCAAGATTGGACATTGTCATATTTAACTCTAAAACTGAGATTAACGTCTCACAAGAGATCAGACTTTAGACATTTAAAAGAAAACTTGAACTTAATAGAAGTTTCCTTTGGAATTTATGGCATTCAAGGACAACTGCAAATTCATTGAAGGGTAAAAAATTTATTTTATATAAGATAGAGATAGGAATGAATTATACTCCCAACGGATGTGGGATGTTAAGATAGAAAACGAGATGAAAGCCGATGAGGAAGTTTTTAATCCCAAGGCAAAGAGGTAAAGACATTACTTCTTAACTATGTGGGGAGCATTCTAGGAGGGGAATGCTAATAATGTTGGTAACAACCTCACATGATTACTTTGCATGCATACATATATGAAAATTTCAAAAATGTCATTATATAATTTATACTAAAATGATGAATAGAAGATAACTAAATACATGTACAAATATAAATTAAGTGTCGCACTGACTTATATATAATTTAAGTGTCGACACTTTCACGCGCTTACACTGTGTATTGGGCACCCAAGTGAATAGAATAATTGATGATCATAACTAAATATTGAGCTATGGTCGATTGACATTTACTCTCCATATAGCTAAGTTTTATGTCATTCTCTATGATATATCAGTAATTCTAAGGAGACCCGTTTCGACCTTTTTTTGGAACTATTGATGTGTAAATCACACATTGGGTGATGTTTATAACGAACCTCGTGTGAACTATAAGTACCACCCAAAGTTTGCTTGACACATCACCGGATCCTTAAAAAATGGTCCAAAAAGGATCCCCTGGTATTTTTAGCATCCCAAAGAGAATAAATTATGTAGTAACAAACATAATAACATATATATCAAGAAAATAACAAAATAAAGAAATTGGATAAATCCTAACTTTACCAAAAAAAAAACTCTTGGCCAAACAACTTAAAGAAAAATAAGTTTCCAAGTGCATCAAATGGATTAAGCTCTACTTTAGCCAAGGGATCTCTTCCTTCACTCTGATAAAACCAATAGGAGAACCAACTATGAAGACACCAGACAAACCCTAATCAAAAGAACAAAAGAACAGGGGGGGACAGATGTATGTTAAAGACATCAATTCCAAGGAATAGTCTAAAGCTAAGGTATACATCTTAAAAATGAGGAAGAAGAGAAGCATTCAGAAATTAAAATATGGGCGAAAGTACCTCTCCAAACCATCCAGTCAAATTAGTCCATTTATATTGTAACACTATTTTGAAGTCATAAATAAGATATAAATGGACAATCCATATCATGGATTAAAATAATTTTAAACACGTTTTTCAGGATGTTTATTCTTCATGTAATTACTAATTTAATATGATATATAAATATAATTCGAATACCAACCTTTGTCCGTTTATAGTGGTTAGATATAGTGATTGAATATATCTAAAACTGTGATTTGAATGATCCAAAATGTTGCTTCTAGTGGCCCCTTGAAATAGACCATAATTCTCCCTTTACATGTGCCTAGAATTTTGGAAAAATATGAAAAAAAATGAATTTTGGATTTTCTCTTCCACCTTAGATATTTATGTGTTATGAGATTACCCTAAATGGAGCAAGACAACTCAATATATAAGGGGAAGAGGGACGGAATTCCTAGTTAATAATGCCCTAGTTTTTAGGCTCTGTTATCCATCAAGTGGCATAAAAGTAGGAACCAACCCAATCTCTTAATAATTTTCATTTATCGCATGCCTAATTAAATATCTGACTTATTAAGACCACATTAATGGGAAATACTTAATTCTAGATTTTAATATATTTCAAATTAAAATATTAATTTCCAACAGTCTACCACTTGTTCCCAATAAGTATATCATACTAATTTGATTAGGTAACATTAGGTGAACAATAAGTGATAAATATAATTTTCCATAATCAAATGATTCACGGATATGACTCATGGTGATTCAATGCCATTCAAGAGCATGGTTCTTTCCATGTATTAAAACATCAATGTTTCATTTAACTAGACCTATAATTTTGGGTGTCATAATGGCCTCATAATGTCCTTTTGAATAAAGGGCTATTTATGAAAAATAATAAGTTCTAACTATAAGCATGCATTCATTTAAGACAGAAATGGTAGAAATCAGAAACACTTTTATCGAATTCAAGTAATAGTGTCGAACAACTAAGTTAAAAAGCAATCATAGTCAAACTAATCGAGACCCATATCTTCGACATGTTTCATGAAGGTTTTCAAAGATAGTCCTTCTGTAAGAGGATTTGCTATGTTATCACTCGTACTAATATGATCAATTGACACTCATTATTTCTGAGCTTAATCTTTCAGTGATATGTACTTTATCTCGATATGCTTAGTCGCCTTAGTATACCTATTGTATTTCGAAAAGAAGACTGTTGTAATATTATCACAATAAATTTTCAACAACTTAGATATTTACCCTACGACTCTAAGTCCAAAAAGAAAGTTTTGCAACCATGATCCATGATTTTTAGCTTTAAAGCAAGCTAGGAATTCAACCTCTATAGTAGACGATGCAATGAAACTCTGCTTAGTACTTTTCTATAAGGCAACTCCTCCAGCAAGGAGAAAGACATAACTCGAGGTGCTCTTCCTACTCTCAAGGCATCTTCCAAAATCTGAGTCTGAATAACTAACCACTTCAAGGTGATCAGTCTTCCTATATTTGAGCATTTAATCCTTGGTCCCTTGCAAGTACCTCAACACTTTCTTTGTATCTTTCCAATGATAATTCCTCGAATTGCTTTGATATCTGCTTAGCATCCCAATGGAAAAACTAATTTCCCATCTAGTGCATACTTGTGCAGATAACAATATTCCTATGAGTGAAGCATAAGGAACGTCTTTCAAGTTATAACTTTCCAAATAACTTCAAGGGCATTGAATTAAGCTGAACGTATCCCCTTTCTGATGTGGAATGTTAACATGATTATAACTTTGCATGTCAAACCTTTCTAAACTTTGTTACTCTTAGATTTTTGAAGTATTCACAACGTTCCTTGTGATCTATCCTGAGATATTTTTATCCCGATCACAACATATGCCTCACCCATATCTTTCATTTCAAAGTTTTTAGAAAGGTATTCAGTGGTTTCACATAATAAACCAAGGTCACTGCTGGAAATAAGCAAGTCGTCAACATATAGTACTAGGAATAAAAATGTACTCCCACTGATCTTTAGGTATATAAACCGATCAACCATGTTTTCCTTAAACCCAAAGGAGGTAATGGTATCATGTAACATATGGTACCATTGACGAGAAGCTTGTTTCAGACCATATAATGACTCCTTTAACATACAGACCATGTTTTCCTTTCCTTTATTTATGAAGACTTATGGTTGTTCCATGTATACTTCTTCATCCAAACTCCCATTTAGAAAATCTATTTTCACATCCATTTGGTTCAACCCTAAATTATAATGAGCCACTAACGCTAATATTATTCTTATGGAGTCGTTCTTTGAAACTGGAAAGAAGGTCTCATTATAATCAACGTATTTTCATTGATTAAAATCTTTGGTAATAAGTTTAGCTTTATGTTGTTTGATATTACCTTTCGAGTCAAGTTTAATCTTAAAGATCCATTTGCACCTGACTCATTTTTATCCTTATGGAAATTCGACTAACTCCTAAACTTTGTTGTCATTCATTTTTTTGCATTCATTGCATTAATCCTTTTATGAGACTCGTCACTACTAACAACTTTTTCAAAAGAAGCTGGATCATTAGAATTCCCTATGTTAAATTCAACCTCTTGTAAATAGACCACGTAATCATCCGAAATTATCGATATCCTTTCTCTTTGAGATGTTCTTAATGGTACTTCCTACGGCACTTCAACATGTTCATTAGTTATAGTCTAATTATGTGGTTGATCATTTACTTATTTTTCATTGTTATTGATTGGGTCAATGGTCGGTTCAACAATAATGTTATGAACAACAGGTACGTTATGAACTCGGGGTATAGGAATTTTTACCCTGACTTCTTGAATAATTACTTCCCTTTTATTTCACTCCCACTGACTTTGTCATCTTCAATGAATTTAGCGTTTCCAATTTCTATTATTCTAGTTGTATGATTAGGACAATAGAATTTATATCGCTTTGACTTTTATGTATACCCAATTAAATGATAAGATAATGTCCTAGGATCCAATTTATTTTCTTGAGGGTTATATATTCTAGCTTCCATTAGGTAACCTCATACATGTAAATATCTCAAATTAGGTTTTCATCCTTTCCATAATTCAAAAGGTGTTTTTAAAACTGACTTACTAGGAACCCAATTTAAGATGTGTATAGCGATTATAAGAGCATGTGTCCACAAAAATATAGGCAATTTATTCCTTCTTATCACACTTCTAACCAATATTATAAGGGTACGATTACACTATTCAGCTACACCATTATACTAAGGTGATCACAACATTATGTATTGGGCGCAAATACCTAATTTTTCTAAAAGTTTAGCAAAAGGGCCAGGGTGTTTCCCTGACTCATCTTCTCTTCTATAAAATTCACCACCTGTATCGGACCTAATAACTTTCACCTTTTTGCCTAGTTGTCTCTCAACTTCGGTTATGTATGTTTCAGCAGCATTTACAGATTGAGATTTATCATGCAATAAGTAAAACATGCAATAACATGAAAATATCAATAAAAGTAATAAAATATTTTTCTCCACCAAAATATGGAACGTCAAAAGGTCCACATATATCTGTATGTATTATTTCAAGTAGTTGGATGATTCTTGTGGCTCATTTCATTGTATATTTGGTTTGTTTTCCTTTGATACAATCCACACATACATCATAATCGGCCCAATCCAAGTTATGGAGAATTCCATCTTTAATAAGTCTTTCAATTATTGGCCTGGATATGTGCCCCAATTGTTTATGCCATAGATAAGAAGATTTTTTATTATTCAGTGTAAGTTTCATATCAACATTAGGATGGAGGGTTAGTAGAAATTCAAAAAAAATCTTTTCAAGATTAAATTGATATAAACCACCCATTCAAACTCCAGAACCAACATTAACATACTTTTTAATCAATCCAAAGAAATTATTCTCAAATTCAACTACAAAACCATGAAGAGAAAGTTTAGAAACTAAAATTAAATTCCTACAAATATAGGGAACATAAAGTTTTTCTTACAAATCTAATTGAAAACCAAAATCAAGTGAATAACTCCAACAACTTGTACTTTAGACTTTACTCAATTGCCCATTCCCTGCATCGAATTAGAAACATGACACAAAGAACCACCCTTAATCCACCAAGTATTAGAAGGAACATTAATAAGGTTTGATTCAAAACATACATATGTAAAAGGATTACCCTTTTCTCGAACCAAGCCTTGTGTTTATGACAATATTTTTGGAAATGGCCCTTATTTTTACAGAAGTGACACTTGTCATTCTTTTCCTTCTTCCTAGAAGATGAATAAGGTTCATCTTAATAAGATGGCCTGGGACCTTTCTTAATATCTTTTCCCATCTTCTTCTTAAAACCATCTCCTTTGACCATCAAATTAACCACCTGTCCTTTAGACACATGACCATTATGTTGCATTAGTACAACATGCTTTGCAAATCATTTACATTCCACTTGTCTTGTATAGTGTTATAATTGATTTGAAAAGGCTAATACTCAGGAAGTAGGAAGCTTAGGACGAATTGGATGAGAAAAGTCTCGTCTACAGTCATGCCCAAAACTCAAAGTTTAACAGTTAGATTAGTTATTTCAATAATGTGCTCATTCATGGTTCGAGTGCCAGCGAACCTAATGGTGGTTAGGTCAGCCATTAATTTTTCGGCTAGGGATTTATCAGCAGTGCAAAAGTGTTATTTTATATTGTTCAGATATTGTTTAGCATTCATCGTTTCAGGTGGAGAGGTCTTTATGTTAGCAGCCACATACATTCGCATAAACATAAGGGGCCAACCTGTTGGATCTAAACCATGCTTTATAGAGGAAAATTTCATCATCGCTACTATTTTCAGTTATAGCAGTGGGTTCATTACACATAATAGTCATGTCTAGGTCTAAAACCCTCAGACTAAACTTAATTTACTCATTTCATTCAGAAAAGTTTGTTTCGTCAAACTTTGAATAGGTTTGAGCATGCGAATAAAGGTTGAAAGGAACTACAATATAGTAAAAATGTACACTTATTAAAATTTTACACACAACAATAATTTGCAAGGATTGAATATTGAATTGTTGACTTAATACAATTTGATAGACTACTTAAATAATACCAATATTATGGAATATGTATTAGTCATCACATAATATTGACATTACAAAGCTATACTGCCCTCTAATTTTTTTAATCAGGGTCCTATAATTTTGGCATCTGTGTTTGTTGCCTTAAGATTTCATACCATCATTAATGAACTTAACGTCAACTACCCAATATTCACAAAATATATCAAACATTATTTAATCCGTATTTTAGCATGCGGACAATAGAATTAATTAAATGAATATTCTCACATATAGTCTCAGCCTGTATTTAGCTTTTGACTCATCTTAAATGAATATTTACTTATAAGTCCTAAAAAAATACATTTAAGATTCATTGATGCCAATTTTTTTGTGTGTTATATTAACATAATCATGTTTGAACATTAAATGACTATAGTAGAATAAAACAGCTCATATGATGATAAAAACTACACAAAATATAAGAATTCTTAATTTTTGCCAAAAATGGAAAATTTAAGTTGTCACCATAGAATCAAATTAAATCATGCCAGAAATCAAAATCTTTTGCAAAACGTTTAAATCAATTTTCTATCAAAAGTTATAAGCCCTTATATTATTATCAAAAACGGCAAAAACGGGGTTTTCGTCCCTTAACAACCTCCGATCACTGGAAAAAAATTACATCACCGCACAAGGTCATGAAATTTTATCATTGGCATGTTTCCAGTCAACCCACTACGTTTCAAGTCGATCGGGAACCAAACATTGGAAAAAAAACTATTCATTGTGCAAAAAAAAAAACTATTTTGCAACTAAATCTCAATTTCCACCCAATTTTTTTAAACATATTTAAATTCATAACATAACCATTACAAGTGTTTTTCCGAACATTTTAGAGACATGAAATAGTGAATCATTACTGGGACAAATTAGTGACTATAATCACATGAATAAGGACTTCTACACATACAATTTCGGACTGATTTTTACACATATTTCAGGACTAAGATTTAGATGCACTAACAACATATATTAGTTTTATAATAGTCCTAAAAATAGTCCTATATATGTTCTAAAATATTGTCATTCATGAATTTCAAATTCTACAATTTTGATGAGTTCTACATTCGCCAAATTCATGAGTTCTAATCTCTATTTTAGAATTTTAGAATTTTGAGCATATTTTAATCCATACTGTTATAAGCAAAATTCGTTTATGAATAGCATGAGATTGTAAAGCTTAAGCTCTGATACCACATGTTCCACAAGACTGTTTTGAAGTCATAAATAAGATATAACCATACATTATACATCATGGATTAATATCTTTTTGACATGATTTCAAGGATGTTTATTCTTTATGCAATTAATAATTGAATATGCTATATAACTATAATTAAAATACAAACTTTGTCCACTACTACTTGTTAGATATAGTGATTCAATATATCTTAAATTGTGAGTTGAATTCTCTGAAACGTTGCTCCTAAAAGCCCCCTGAAACAACTAGGAATGCTTCCTTATATGTGCCCAGAATTTTGAGAAAATATGAAAAAAGTTAATTTCAGATTTTCTCTTACACTTTAGATATTTGTGTGTTATAAGGGGAAGAGGGCCAATAATACCCTAATTTTTAGGCTCCACCATCCATCAAGTGGCATAAAAATAGAAACCCATCCAATCTCTTAATAATGTGCATTTATCACATGCCTAATTAAATATCAGACTTGTTAAGACCACGTTAATGAGAAATACTTAATTCTGAATTTTAAAATATTCCAAATTAAAATATTAATTTCCAACAAACCCAACCTTGGCCCAAATAGGAAGCCCAAAAACATGTAGAAGCTTACTCTTTGTAATACCCCGTATTTTTATAGCTTTTAAATTATGGAATTTATTAAATTTAATTGAGATAAATTAATTTAATTTTAATCCGGAATGTTGTTTTAAATATTTACTAGCGTGACGAGAGTTAGTATTTATTGGAAATTTGTTATTTGTTGAATGTTACTGGATGAGTATAGTAATATATGAGATTTATTTTTATAATATTGTCACGTGTGAATAAAATGGCAATTATGGAAATTTAAGGCGGGACGCGCCTGTGTCGTGTTGGGAATAAATGTTGATTAATAAAAGTGAAACATTTTTAGTTATCCGTATGGTCATTTTGAGTGCGCCGACATGTCCGAAAGGGTCGAGATAGTCAGAAAAGTGTACCCCGGGGGTTTAGTTTGAGTCTCGGGGAAATTTTAGGCTTAATTAGTACCCCAGTAGGGCATTTTGGTCATTTTACATTTTTGGGTAATTAAACCCACGAAATTTCAAGGTTTATATCAGATGTCTAAGGTTTTCTTCTAGGGTTAGAACAACCAAAGACAAGTGACGGCCATAGGAGAGGGAAGGAGAGAGCTTCCAAAGCAATCCAAGGCCCGAAATCCATCCGTTTTCACCGCCACCACCACCAACGCGTAGATCGCGAGACGGGGAACGCAACCACACCAAATTCGGCACCAAACCAGAATGTCGAAAATCCCAGGCAAGTGTTTATCTTGCTTATTTCGTTGATGCATCTTTCATATTGTTTTAGGAATGATTAGGATGAATTGTATGGAAGAAAAACCCAATTTGAGATAGGAAATTGCATGTAGTGATGACTTAAATGATATTCCGGAAACCTTTTGTGATGTAGAGGAATAAACCACGAAATTTTGATGTTGTTAAGAAGGAAATTCTGGGAAAACAGATTAGAACCATGTTTAAGAGATTTCTAGGGTTCTTGATAATTATATAAATTTTTGGGCTGTTAATCCATGTTTAGTGATAGAAATCTACATGCTTTACGTTGGAAATATCTGGTATGATGATATAATGTTAGTAGTATAAATTTTGGGACGATTGGGATTGAAAAATATGGATTTGATGAAGGTTAGAAGATAAAACCCGTAACTGCAAATCTGCAGATTTCGCAGATCTGCTTGATCGATCGATCGAGCCCAGAGCTTCGATCGATCGAAGGTTCGATCGATCGATCCCCAGACCTCGATCGATCGACCCCTCCTGGCAGACTCGTGTTTTCGCTTCTTAATTAGTTGAAATTCACTTTAATGAAGAGTAATTCATGGACACCCTTATAAATATGTTTTGTGAGATAAAGAGGACCAGTAGGGTATATGAATAAGTTTTGGGATCTTTAAGGTTAATCGAGAGTTGTATCCTTGGGAGATTTCATATATAAGAAACGATAAAACTACGTATTTAAAGTGAGAAGATTACGTAAAATAGTTACGAAAGTGAATAGATGAATACCTACTGAATTTTTATAGGTGGGAGGATAAAACCATGAGAGTTATGTGGTAAGTTGGAATAATACCGAATCGAGGTTAGAAACGAACGATTACATGTGATAACAAATAATGAGATATGAGAAATAATTTTGTAATTATGGGATTTGAGAATATACCTAAATTGATACGGTGATAATGGTATAGTTATATGATTGTGTATGCATATGTTATCTATGTGTGAAAAACGTACCCACGCTACTTGCTATCCCTGAGGTTACCGCGTTGGGATGATCTTATCTCGTGCGCCTTATGGGGGATATTGGCTCGTACCCTAGGAGATAGATATCCTTGGTACAGGCTATCGGAATGATAGTTCAGACGATCCTAAGAGATGCGGGTATGTGCTTTCCTCTTAGAGACTTGGAATCTATGCTTCGCCTCAATATTGTTGTGTATGTGTTAATACAATTCGAGAGTGATTCCGAATTTGTATTCCCCTTAATACGAGTGATATGGGGTTTGGATAGTAGAGTATGCCCGCACCATAGTTTTGATATGGGGTGATGTTATGATATATCTATATATTATACGAGTAGTTAATATATATATGAAATACTGAAATCTGGAACTGCCTACTGTGATTTGATATGTAGGACATGGTTGATGACTCAAATTATAAATACTTGTTTTGAGAGTATAATATGACACTTGAAAACTTTATTGATTAATAAAGTTAAAATGAGAACTTTGATTACAAAGATAAATCTTACGTTTTAAATACACTACACCAAAAACAGGAAACTGGCACGGTTTAAAACCGTGCCAGACGCAATCTGGCACGGTTCAAAACCGTGCCAGAATCAGGCGTGCCAGATTTTCTGGCGCGGTTTAAAACCGTGCTAGATTTTTCAATCTAGCACGCTTTTAAACTGTGCCAGTTTTTAAATCTGGAACGCTTTTGGCACGCTTTTAAACAGTGCCAGATGTTAAATCTAGCACGCTTTTGGCACACGCCAAAACCGTGCCAAATTATCTATTTTCTGGAACGCTTTTGGCACGGTTATAAAGCGTGCCAGATTGTTTTATAAGCGTTCTCATTTTTATGCATTGGCACGGTTTTGGCACGGTTTAAAACCGTGCCAGATTTTTCAGTTGATTAAAAAAAATAATAATAGGAACCAAATCTGGAAATTCTGCAAATTCCAAATTCGGTAGGAAAAATATTTATTATTTGCAAAAACAAAATCAAGAAAAATCACAAATTATGAATATCGCAGTTTGTTGATAAACTAATGTGCATACAAACTTCAAAAAATTACAAGAGATAATACCAATATAAACCAACACATGACCATAAAAGTCGACAATAACTTCAAAAAATTACAAGAGTTAATAGTTCTCATATCAAAAAAAAATTGGGCAGAGTTTCCTCTATTTTCTGAGCATTCCAAAACCTGTTAACATAAAATCTGCCCATATAAAGCCCATACGGCCATAAAAGTCAACAATAAAACTACTATAGCCAGCATGACCATAAAAATAAACCATAAAACTATGGCAGCCAGCTCGGCCATAACACAAAAAATAGAATCCTGAATATTAACAACACTAAATACACAATCCCCCTATTGTAAAGAATTGACTTCTTCGTGCGTTCCAAGTGCATAAGAGCCAACGATTGAATGTCATCCTACAAAAAAAATAAGACACAAAAAAGATACAATATTAGTAACCAAGTCATTTTTAAAAAAATATTCAAGCAAAAAAATTGCATATACAAGAAGAAAAATTGGATATACGACTACGCGATCAGTTCCTACAAGTTACATTGATCCCGTGCGAGGTGTTTGTGCCTCCTACGGGGTCGTTTGGGGGCTGGTTCGGGTTTTCACCTCTTAACGGCCTGTTTTCAAGTCTAAGTGTGATTTTTGCAAATTATCGTTATATTCTCAAACCGGGAGTCCCGGGACTACGCGATCAGTTCCTACAAGTTACATTGGTCCCGTGCGAGGTGTTCGTGCCTCCTACGGGATCGTTTGGGGGCTGGTTCGGGTTTTCACCCCTTAACGGCCTGTTTTCAACTCTAAGTGTGATTTTTGCAAATTATCGTCATACTCTCATACCGGGAGTCCCGGGACTACGCGGTCAGTTCCTATAAGTTACATTGGTCCCCTACGAGGTGTTCGTGCCTCCTATGGGGTCGTTTGGAGGCAGGTTCGGGTTTTCACCCCTTAACGGCCTGTTTTTCAACTCTAAGTGTGATTTTTGCAAATTCAGGTCATACTCTCATATCGGGAGTCCCGGGACTACGCGGTCAGTTCCTACAAGTTACATTGGTCCCCTACGAGGACGAGGTGTTCGTGCCTCCTATGGGGTCGTTTGGGGGCTAGTTCGGGTTTTCACCCCTTAACGGCCTGTTTTTCAACTCTAAGTGTGATTTTTGCAAATTCGAGTCATACTCTCATATCGGGAGTCCCGGGACTACGCGGTCAGTTCCTACAAGTTACATTGGTCCCCTACGAAGTGTTCGTGCCTCCTATGGGGTCGTTTGGGGGCTGGTTCGGGTTTTCACCCCTTAACGGCCTGTTTTTCAACTCTAAGTGTGATTTTTGCAAATTCGAGTCATACTCTCATATCGGGAGTCCCGGGACTACGCGGTCAGTTCCTACAAGTTACATTGGTCCCCTACGAGGTGTTCGTGCCTCCTACGGGGTCGTTTGGGGGCTAGTTCAGGTTTTCAGCCCTTAACGGCTTGTTTTCAACTCTAAGTGTGATTTTTGCAAATTCGGGTCATACTCTCAAACCGAGAGTCCCGGGACTACGCGGTCAGTTCCTACAAGTTACATTGGTCCCCTACGAGGTGTTCGTGCCTCCTATGGGGTCGTTTGGGGGCTGGTTCGGATTTTCACCCCTTAACGGCCTGTTTTCAACTCTAAGTGTGATTTTTGCAAATTCGGGTCATACTCTCATATCTGGAGTCCCGAGACTACGCGGTCAGTTCCTACAAGTTACATTGGTCCCCTACGAGGTGTTCGTGCCTCCTATGGGGTCGTTTGGGGGCTAGTTCGGGTTTTCACCCCTTAACGGCCTGTTTTTCAACTCTAAGTGTGATTTTTGCAAATTCGAGTCATACTCTCATATCGGGAGTCCCGGGACTACGCGGTCAGTTCCTACAAGTTACATTGGTCCCCTACGAGGTGTTCGTGCCTCCTACGGGGTCGTTTGGGGGCTAGTTCGGGTTTTCAGCCCTTAACGGCTTGTTTTCAACTCTAAGTGTGATTTTTGCAAATTCGGGTCATACTCTCAAACCGAGAGTCCCGGGACTACGCGATCAGTTGTTACAAGTTACATTGGTCCCGTGTGAGCTGTTCGTGCCTCCTACGGGGTCGTTTGGGGGCTGGTTCGGGTTTTCACCCCTTAACGGCTGGTTTTCATGTCTAAGTGTGATTTTTGCAAATTATCAGCATACTTTCATACCGGGAGTCCCGGGTCTACACGGTCAGTTCCTAATAGTTACATTAGTCCCGTGCGAGGTGTTCATGCCTCCTACGGGGTCGTTTGGGGGCTGGTTCGGGTTTTCACGCCTTAACGGCCTGTTTTCAACTCTAAGTGTGATTTTTACAAATTCGGGTCATACTCTCATATCGGGAGTCCCGGGACTACGCGGTCAGTTCCTACAAGTTACATTGGTCCCCTACGAGGTGTTCGTGCCTCCTATGGGGTCGTTTGGGTGCTGGTTCGAGTTTTTACCCCTTAACGGCCTGTTTTCAACTCTAAGTGTGATTTTTGCAAATTCGGGTCATACTCTCATATCAAGAATCCTGGGACTACGCGGTCAGTTCCAACAAGTTACATTGGTCCCCTACGAGGTGTTCGTGCCTCCTATGGGATCGTTTGGGTGCTGGTTCGGGTTTTCACCCCTTAACGGCCTGTTTTCAACTCTATGTGTGATTTTTGCAAATTCGGGTCATACTCTCATATCAGGAGTCCCGGGACTACGCGGTCAGTTCCTACAAGTTACATTGGTCCCCTACGAGGTGTTCGTGCCTCCTATGGGGTCGCTCGTGCCTCCTATGGGGTCGTTTGGGGGCTGGTTCGGGTTTTCACCCCTTAACGACCTGTTTTCAACTCTAAGTGTGATTTTTGCAAATTCGGGTCATACTCTCAAACCGAGAGTCCCGGGACTACGCCCCTACGAGGTGTTCGTGCCTCCTATGGGGTCGTTTGGGGGCTGGTTCGGATTTTCACCCCTTAACGGCCTATTTTCAACTCTAAGTGTGATTTTTGCAAATTCGGGTCATACTCTCATATCTGGAGTCCCGAGACTACGCGGTCAGTTCCTACAAGTTACATTGGTCCCCTACGAGGTGTTCGTGCCTCCTACGGGGTCGTTTGGGGGCTTGTTCGAATTTTCAGCCCTTAACGGCTTGTTTTCAACTCTAAGTGTGATTTTTGCAAATTCGGGTCATACTCTCAAACCGAGAGTCCCGGGACTACGCGGTCAGTTCCTACAAGTTACATTGGTCCCCTACGAGGTGTTCGTGCCTCCTATGGGGTCGTTTGGGGGCTGGTTCGGATTTTCACCCCTTAACGGCCTGTTTTCAACTCTAAGTGTGATTTTTGCAAATTCGGGTCATACTCTCATATCTGGAGTCCCGAGACTACGCGGTCAGTTCCTACAAGTTACATTGGTCCCCTACGAGGTGTTCGTTCCTCCTACGGGGTCGTTTGGGGGCTAGTTCGGGTTTTCAGCCCTTAACGGCTTGTTTTCAACTCTAAGTGTGATTTTTGCAAATTCGGGTCATACTCTCAAACCGAGAGTCCCGGGACTACGCGATCAGTTGTTACAAGTTACATTGGTCCCGTGTGAGCTGTTCGTGCCTCCTACGGGGTCGTTTGGGGGCTGGTTCGGGTTTTCACCCCTTAATGGCTGGTTTTCATGTCTAAGTGTGATTTTTGCAAATTATCGGCATACTTTCATACCGGGAGTCCCGGGTCTACGCGGTCAGTTCCTACAAGTTACATTGGTCCCGTGCGAGGTGTTCGTGCCTCCTACGGGGTCGTTTGGGGGCTGGTTCGGGTTTTCACGCCTTAACGGCCTGTTTTCAACTCTAAGTGTGATTTTTACAAATTCGGGTCATACTCTCATATCGGGAGTCCCGGGACTACGCGGTCAGTTCCTACAAGTTACATTGGTCCCCTACGAGGTGTTCGTGCCTCCTATGGGGTCGTTTGGGTGCTGGTTCGAGTTTTTACCCCTTAACGGCCTGTTTTCAACTCTAAGTGTGATTTTTGCAAATTCGGGTCATACTCTCATATCAAGAGTCCTGGGACTACGCGATCAGTTCCAACAAGTTACATTGGTCCCCTACGAGGTGTTCGTGCCTCCTATGGGGTCGTTTGGGTGCTGGTTCGGGTTTTCACCCCTTAACGGCCTGTTTTCAACTCTATGTGTGATTTTTGCAAATTCGGGTCATACTCTCATATCAGGAATCCCGGGACTACGCGGTCAGTTCCTACAAGTTACATTGGTCCCCTACGAGGTGTTCGTGCCTCCTACGGGGTCGTTTGGGGGCTGGTTCGGGTTTTCACGCCTTAACGACCTGTTTTCAACTCTAAGTGTGATTTTTACAAATTCGGGTCATAATCTCATATCGGGAGTCCCGGGACTACACGGTCAGTTCCTACAAGTTACATTGGTCCCCTACGAGGTCTTCGTGCCTCCTATGGGGTCGTTTGGGTGCTGGTTCGAGTTTTTACCCCTTAACGGCCTGTTTTCAACTCTAAGTGTGATTTTTGCAAATTCGGGTCATACTCTCATATCAAGAGTCCTGGGACTACGCGGTCAGTTCCTACAAGTTACATTGGTCCCCTACGAGGTGTTCGTGCCTCCTATGGGGTCGTTTGGGGGCTGGTTCGGATTTTCACCCCTTAACGGCCTGTTTTCAACTCTAAGTGTGATTTTTGCAAATTCGGGTCATACTCTCATATCTGGAGTCCCGAGACTACGCGGTCAGTTCCTACAAGTTACATTGGTCCCCTACGAGGTGTTCGTGCCTCCTATGGGGTCGTTTGGGGGCTAGTTCGGGTTTTCAGCCCTTAACGGCTTGTTTTCAACTCTAAGTGTGATTTTTGCAAATTCGGGTCATACTCTCAAGCCGAGAGTCCCGGGACTACGCGATCAGTTGTTACAAGTTACATTGGTCCCCTACGAGGTGTTCGTGCCTCCTATGGGGTCGTTTGGGTGCTGGATCGGGTTTTCACCCCTTAACGGCCTGTTTTCAACTCTAAGTGTGATTTTTACAAATTATCGCCATACTCTCATACCACGAGTCCCGGGACTACGCGGTCAGTTCCTACAAGTTACATTGGTCCCCTACGAGTTGTTCGTGCCTCCTATGGGGTCGTTTGGGTGCTGGTTCTGGTTTTCACCCCTTAACGGCTTGTTTTCAACTCTAAGTGTGATTTTTTAAAATTCGGGTCGTAGTCTCATATCGGGAGTCCCAGGACTACGTGGTCAGTTCCTACAAGTTACATTGGTCCCCTACGAGGTGTTCGTGCCTCCTATGGGGTCGTTTGGGGGCTGGTTCGGGTTTTCACCCCTTAACGGCCTGTTTTCAACTCTAAGTGTGATTTTTGCAAATTCGGGTCATACCCTCAAACCGAGAGTCCCGGGACTACGCGGTCAGTTGCTACGAGTTACATTGGTCCCCTACGAGGTGTTCGTGCCTCCTATGGGGTCGTTTGGGTGCTGGATCGGGTTTTCACCCCTTAACGGCCTGTTTTCAACTCTAAGTGTGATTTTTACAAATTATCGCCATACTCTCATACCACGAGTCTCGGGACTACGCGGTCAGTTCCTACAAGTTACATTGGTCCCCTACGAGATGTTCGTGCCTCCTATGGGGTCGTTTGGGGGCTAGTTCGGGTTTTCACCCCTTAACGGCCTGTTTTTCAACTCTAAGTGTGATTTTTGAAAATTCGGGTCGTAGTCTCATATCGGGAGTCCCGGGACTACGTGGTCAGTTCCTACAAGTTACATTGGTCCCCTACGAGGTGTTCGTGCCTCCTATGGGGTCGTTTGGGGGCTGGTTCGGGTTTTCACCCCTTAACGGCCTGTTTTCAACTCTAAGTGTGATTTTTGCAAATTCGGGTCATACTCTCAAACCGAGAGTCCCGGGACTACGCGGTCAGTTGCTACGAGTTACATTGGTCCCCTACGAGGTGTTCGTGCCTCCTATGGGGTCGTTTGGGTGCTGGATCGGGTTTTCACCCCTTAACGGCTTGTTTTCAACTCTAAGTGTGATTTTTACAAATTATCGCCATACTCTCATACCACGAGTCCCGGGACTACGCGGTCAGTTCCTACAAGTTACATTGGTCCCCTACGAGGTGTTCGTGCCGCCTATGGGGTCGTTTGGGTGCTGGTTCGGGTTTTCACCCCTTAACGGCTTGTTTTCAAGTCTAAGTGTGATTTTTGCAAATTATCGCCATACTCTCAAACAACGAGTCCCGGGACTTCGCGGTCAGTTCCTACAAGTTACATTGGTCCCCTACGAGGTGTTCGTGCCTCCTATGGGGTCGTTTGGGGGTTGGTTCGGGTTTTCACCCCTTAACGGCCTGTTTTCAACTCTAAGTGTGATTTTTTCAAATTCGGGTCATACTCTCATGTCGGGAGTCCCGGGACTACGCGGTCAGTTCCAACAAGTTACATTGGTCCCCTACGAGGTGTTCGTGCCTACTATGGGGTCATTTGGGTGCTGGTTCGGGTTTTCACCCCTTAACGACCTGTTTTCAACTCTAAGTGTGATTTTTGCAAATTCGGGTCATACTCTCATATCGGGAGTCCCGGGACTACGCGGTCAGTTCCTACAAGTTACATTGGTCCCCTACGAGGTGTTCGTGCCTCCTATGGGGTTGTTTGGGGGCTGGTTCGGGTTTTCACCCCTTAACGGCCTGTTTTCAACTCTAAGTGTGATTTTTGCAAATTCGGGTCATACTCTCATATCGGGAGTCCCGGGAGTACGCGGTCAGTTCCTACAAGTTACATTGGTCCCCTACGAGGTCTTCGTGCCTCCTACGGGGTCGTTTGGGGGCTAGTTCGGGTTTTCACCCCTTAACGGCCTGTTTTCAACTCTAAGTGTGATTTTTGCAAATTCGAGTCATACTCTCAAACCGAGACTCTCGGGACTACGTGGTCAGTTTCTACAAGTTACATTGGTCCCGTGCGAGGTGTTCGTGCCTCCTACGGGGTCGTTTGGGGGCTAGTTCGGGATTTCACCCCTTAACGGCCTGTTTTCAACTCTAAGTGTGATTTTTCCAAATTCGGGTCATACTCTCAAACCGAGAGTCCCGGGACTACGCGGTCAGTTTCTACAAGTTACATTGGTCCCGTGCGAGGTGTTCATGCCTCCTACGGGGTCATTTGGGAGCTGGTTCGGGTTTTCACCCCTTAACGGCCTGTTTTCAAGTCTAAGTGTGATTTTTGCAAATTATCGTCATACTCTCATACCGGGAGTCCCGGAACTACGCGGTCAGTTCCAACAAGTTACATGGGTCCCGTGCGAGGTGTTCGTGCCTTCTACGGGGTCATTTGGGGGCTGGTTCGGGTTTTCACCCCTTAACGGCCCGTTTTCAACTCTAAGTGTGATTTTTGCAAATTATCGCCATACTCTCATACCGGGAGTCCCGGGACTACGCGGTCAGTTCCTACAAGTTACATTGGTCCCCTACGAGGTGTTCGTGCCTCCTATGGGGTCGTTTGGGGGCTCGTTCGGATTTTCACCCCTTAACGGCCTGTTTTCAACTCTAAGTGTGATTTTTGCAAATTCGGGTCATACTCTCATATCTGGAGTCCCGAGACTACGCGGTCAGTTCCTACAAGTTAGATTGGTCCCTTACGAGGTGTTCGTGCCTCCTACGAGGTCGTTTGGAGGCTGGTTCGGGTTTTCACCCCTTAACGGCATGTTTTTAACTCTAAGTGTGATTTTTGCAAATTCGGGTCATACTCTCAAACCGAGAGTCCCGGGACTACGCGGTCAATTTGTACAAGTTACATTGGTCCCATTCGAGGTGTTCGTGCCTCCTACGGGGTCGTTTGGGGCTGGTTCAGGTTTTCACCCCTTAACGGCCTGTTTTCAAGTCTAAGTGTTATTTTTGCAAATTATCGTCATACTCTCAAACCGAGACTAAGAACTCTAAAAGTTCTAGAGTTTACACCGGAAAGAGACTAAGAACTCTAAAACTTTAATACAATACATTCTTAAATTACTACCATAAGACTTGTGTGCTTATTTTCTTTTTCTATATTCTTATCCGTATAAGATAAAATTCCATTTCCCCCTATTCAATTCCTCATTAATAGAAAAAAACCTCATTATCTACTACTATACTTTTATTTCTTCTTTTTACCCCTGTTTTTATCACAATTAGTTGGAGTTCTTTTACCCATTTTGGATTCCTCATTGTTGAAGAAAGTTCATCTTCCCAAAGAGTTTAACGAAAAATGGCACGTAATTTTCAAAACATTATCTTCATTGCAATAACTAAAAACTGTATGACCCCCAAAAGTCGCCAAACTACCAACTGTCATATTATTTGTTAAAAACTGATTCACTTGAAAAAGAAAATAAAAAACATAAAAAATAACTTAGGATATTAGATGAAACTAAGAGGTTTTGAAGCTGCTATCACCTCTGGGCCTTGTTTGTGGCTTGAAGTTCACATCGTTAGGCTAGCTGCTGGGCACGTGCTCCATGCACCACTTTCAACTAAGGGCAGTCTCAGTGGGAGTTGTCGAGAGGCTTGGGCATTAACCTAGTGGCTAGCTGTAGACATAGAACAAGAAGAGCAATTTTCAAAAGGGGAGGAACACGAGACGCAAACTAGGCCAAATAGCTTCAATCAAAACATAATTCTAGAACTCAAACAGGACATTGCACCAAGGTAATCTCTCTTTAGCATTTTATCAAACATGTAGCATACGACATTTCCAATAGATTGTAACATACAAAAATATCTAGTATGTAAAAGAAATTTATTATGGAGACATAAAGGAAACACGAACCAAAATCCATCGGAGCTGAAACCACGGGCTCTCAGTCATCTTCTCCCTTGTCGTATTATGACCACCTTGAATTATACACAATACTATCCTAAGAAAAAAATAAATCGCAAAATTAGGCATGAGAATATAAAATACAGTGAATAAGAATCAATGTTTCATTTCAGATATACTTCACTAGAGTATGAATTCAACAAATATATCAACTAAATAATTTCTAAATCTAACACACAATTGAAAAGCCTAAGTAACAATGAAATTTGTTACAAGTGAAGATATGTTTCATCGAAGTACTCGACAAATACATTAATTCATCTATTTAGAAAGATAATATGGAACTGGTCCTTGCCTAAGACAAAAGTAAAATTGATGCCATGACGAACTACTCCTTGCCTAAGATAGTTAAGGCTCTAAGGTTATGCTTTGGATTAGCATTTTTTTTTTAGAATTTTTTTGAGAAGATATATGTCCTTATCAGTAAGCCCTTGACCATGATGCTTAAGAAGAAGAACTTTTAACAGTCAACTGAATCTATAAAAAATTTCAACAAGCCTAAAACAGCTATGACTATTACTCATGTTCTAGAAATACTGATTTTATTCAACACTTCATGCTAGTAATTAAGGGATTAGTGTTGATCTTATGCAAGGCTCTTAGCATTACTAAGAAAGGCATTACCTCCAACGAAGGCATTATCTCTATGAAATCTACCAACAACAAATGTGATAAACACCTCTATGGCAACCACTTATTATTCTCTACAAAAAAATGATACTATCAATAAAAAAAATAGTAGGTAAACTAAATTTCAACCAATATTCATGAAATCAAACAAGAAAAATTATTCAACAATGTCTGGATGTAGAGTTGGATGTGAAGTTGGATCGTGAGACTCAAGCAGATCGACCAAATCTTTAATCTCAAATTTCTTATTAGATGGAATGCATAAATTACCTATGTTGATGATCAAATCAAATTGTCGAAGCTTTTGGAGATGACCAAACCATATATTCAACCAAACCTTTGGAGGTTGGTCTGACCTAACTCCGATGGCAGTTCGTGGATGGCCAGAAGAAGAGGATGATGTCAGGTCGCCTGGTAGTAGACGAAGCAGAGGATGAGTAGGCGGCAGAGGATGAGTAGACGAAGCAGCGTTGATGGAGGCGGAGGGTAGGCGGCGGGTAGTGTGGATGATGGAGGCGGCTGGTAGGCGGGTAGTGTGGATGATGGAGGCGGGTAGTGTGGATGATGGAGGCGGCTGGTAGGCGGGTAGTGTGGATGATGGAGGCGGCTGGTAGGCGGGTAGTGTGGATGATGGAGGCGGCGAAGCAGAGGATGGTTGTTTGTGGTCGCCTGGTTGCGTGGAGAAAGAGAGAGACTTAGAGAGAAGAGAGGACACCATCCCGCCTTGAAAGTTTTGGTCCCCAATTAAAATTTTAGGATATTATTTTTTTAATGAACTGTACCCACTTTTGGCACGAACCGTGCCAGAATTTGGCACTCATTTAAACCGTGCCAGTTTATGCTAAAACCGTGCCAAATTCTGGCACTGCTTAAAATCGTGCCAGAATCTCCTTGCCACAGCGTGCCAGATTAGCATTTTTGGTGTAGTGATACTTGTGTTGTTCAGTTGTAAATCCTGCGAATAACCTAAGATAAGTTAAATCATTGGGGAAAGATAGTGTGGTATATGATGAGATAGACCATTGGGAAGGTTAGTGCGATAGGTGTGCACATTAGAAGAGAGGTGAGAATTTCTCAAGAGAGTGTCACACTAATATGTTGTTGCATTAGCCTATAATCAATTTAAATACTTGCTAAACGAATTTTTAAATCATATACACTATCGGGCTCAGACCCATTTCCTTTTCTCTTTATCTCTTGTATATATATATATATATATATATATATATATATATATATTACAGGTGCCCAGCCACAGGGGCGTCTTGCATAGGGTCCTTTGACAGGAACTAGCTACAGCTTAGGTGGGAGTTGCAGGCCTGTTGTTTAGACGACTTCATCCATTTGATTCTACTCCCAGTTCAGTTTTATCCAGCAGGGGCATGTGTCGCCCTCTTTCTATTATTTAGTTGGTATTGTCAGAGATTGTAATTTTTACTTTCACTACCTTTATTTCGGGATTTATTACTGTCAGGATGTTTTCCTTTAGTGTTGTAAATGTTGGGATTTATTATTGATGATTAAATTCGTGTATGTTCAATTCTACTTTTATTCTTAATGTGTGACTCTTTACATGTTAATGGTTTAAGGTTTTATAACTGGATTTAATAAAATGAGAATAGGGTTTTAAATGGTTTTGACACTTAGCTTAATTATTTAGGGTGTTTAAATTGGAAAAGTATTTTTATGACAGTGATGCTAAGAATTAACCAACTCTTCACCTTGATTTTAATTTAATAACGGAGTGATCGCCCGGTATTTAATTAGGCGGGGTGTCACACTCTTCTTCAAGCAAGAACTAACACGAAAAAAAACCAAAAATTGACAAACCCACACCGATCTGGTCACCATTATAGATATTACCATAAAAATCCCAACAAAGACAACATCCAACACCCAGATCAAGGAGAAAGAGGAGGTGGTTCTGGTGGAGGCCACAACTTCATTGTATTCTTATGAACAAGGACGTCAATAAGAGGTGTGGTTCGGCCTTTGGAAAATCCCAAGAAGGATAAGAACCTAGTAATGTTTTTTCTCTTAAAAGTAAATGCATCATTCACGGTCCAATCTATAGGAACCTGGTGTGTGGCCTCGAAAACTACAAATCAGGACTGCATTTTTTTGCAAAGGTTTCAAGCAACCCGAAGACTACTTAAAATAGTGATATTCCTCATAATGAGAAAGAAGAAAAAAGAAATAGTATTAGTAGTTGAATATCCTTTTAGGTTATGGTGAAGATATAAGGATAATGTTGGTAAATTTTAATGCACCTATTTTTTAGAAAATCTGGTTTTGGAGTCTAAAATGGTTTTGAACATATATTCGATTACTTTAATAAAAAAAAATCATCAAAATTAGCATGTCTTTCATCTGTTCTCATACATTGAAAACCAATTTATATATTATAAAGTTGGACTCACCACTATTGCTGAATAATGAAATAAATAGTGTTAATAGACAAATCATTAAATAGAAAATATCCTTCTTAATTTAACCAAACACAATTTTGCCACGCATGCTTAGGTTATTTTATTCTAAATGAAATATAAAGAGTAGGTTAAAATGGACATTTAAGTTCATTTTAAAGTTGTGTAACTTTTAGTCAATGAATCCTGTTTAGAAGGTAAAATAACAAAGGAGCTTTTCACTCCTAATAATCAAAGAGCCAAATATGTGTTGAAAATGGTTCATTTCAATTTGTATGGTTCTATGACTATCCGATCAAGAGGCATTTTTTAGTACTAAATTAATTTCTTTATTGACTACTCAATGTATGAATGTGTTTACCTTATGCACCACATATCTGAAACCGTTGATCAGTTCAAACTGTAAAAGGATAAGGTGGGGATGTGTGCTTCTTAGGAGAGTTAATGGATCATTTATCGAAGGTGGGGATTATATTCCAAAATTGTACACTAGGAATTCCACTTTGAATGGTTTAGGGGAAAGGAAGGAATAATAATTTTTTAGATATGATAAAGTTCATGGTAATTTATTTAGGACTACGACATTCGTATTGGGATTTTACATAAGATACGATAATATATGCTCTGAATTTAATTTCATTTATACCGTTCTGTTTAACTCCCAATGAATATCGAAATGGGTGTAATCTCATTCTAGGTCATGTTAGGATCTAGGAGTGCAAAAAAACTCGTGTTGTGAAAGGAGCTAAGGTATTTAGAATCAAGGACAAAAGTCTGTCTCTTTGTTAGTTATCCTAAAGGTTATAAAGGTAGTTTATATCATATTTTAAATTGCAAGAAGGTCATTGATTGAATCAATGTCCAATTCTTAAAAGGGAATTATGTAAGAAACCATGGGATTAGTAGTAAGCTACTATTATAAGATAAAAAAAGGAACATCATATTATTAATATTGCTAGACCACCCGTACATGATGAAATAAAACTTAATATTAATAATACACTACCTAATAATAGTTGGAGTATCACCGATGGTTAGGATACACGTGTCATTTATACTAGATAACAAGTCGTACCTTGTGGTATTGGGAGCATCATGAGAGATCCCAAAAGGTTAATGTTTTGGATGATCATGTCGATAATATCCCAAGAAAACATGAGTTTGGTCTCAAAAATACAATGAGGCATTCCAAGACAAGTACTTTTAGCTTTGACTTATGACTATGGGTATCAAACGACATTTGATGTATTCGAATTAAGTTTGGGTGATTTATAACTTGTTGATGGGATAAAACCCATCGGGTACAAATGTACTTATAAGAAGTTAAACGATCAATAGATAGATGAAAAAGTGCAAACCATCTAGGCAAGACTTGCAAAAGGTTTTACTCGGATATAAGGGGATTGACTATAAGAAAACCTTCTTACTGGTAGTCATGCTAATCTGCATCGGGTTTCTTTGAATGTCTAAGTTGTGAAAAGGCAAAATTCCAAGACAAAAGCCCTAGTACCAATTTGTGAATGTGCAAATATATGTTGGGGTGGTTCTAAATAAATATTGCAACACTAATTTATAAATGTGAAAGCCAATTTTAAACATATTTAAATTTTTTATCCTAAACATGCATCTATGTATGATAAAACAAATAAATCAAACAAGCAATCAACTCAGGCAAAGTTTCAGGAAAAAAACAAAGGGAAAAACCTTCATTCACTTAGGAATTTAGAATGTAGTCGACTTACAAACTAGTTGATAACCGCTACAAGCATAATGTGATAATCTTCAAAATATCTAATGAACAAATATGATCCTCACAAGAATCACATGACCGCGGTCCTCTATTAGCCTCAGGCCTCAGCATTCGTCTTCAGCAGTCAATCCTTACAGGTATCATAAGTCAACAATGGAGATCCTATCCACAAAAGGTGCATGCAAAGATACAAACTTTCTAGGGTTTAATCAATTCACAAAAATAATATTTAAGGAAGTATTGTTGTGAATTAAACAAGTGTTTTTCAACACAAAAACATGAAAACTTTCGCAAAGTTATGCATAAATGGAGTTGGCAAAAGCCGTAATGTTCTAAACACAAAACAGGTTATACAAAACTTAAGGCGACCCGTCATTCGAATGAGATCCAAAGGTCATTTGAATGAGAATCTCGTTTGAAGTTGCTTCGAACAACCTAATTAACAACCTCCTAAAAAAACAAAATTGTACGCTCTCGTTTTATCCATATGAGATCCTAGGCATCAAATGAGTTATCTAACGACATGCTAATGTCGTTTGAATGACATTGTAATGTCGTTTGAGTGAATAAAACGAAAAATTAAAGTTTTAAAAACTCCTCCTATAGTAAACTCATAAAGCATATTTTTCGACAGTAAAAGTTCATGTTCAACTTTTGAAAAAATAAATATCCCATAATATAATTCCCTAAATTAATTCAAACTCTAAATTATTTTATACCCCATCGGGATGTCGGGAAGTATTCAAACTTAGAGATGCTTGAGTTTGATTCTTCCGACGGTGCATGATGATTTGTAATGGGATACGCCAAATTAGCCTAAAGTTATGCTATGAATAATCCTAGAAAAAATTGTTCTTACAAATCTTTCCATTTGGCTATTCCGGTACAAAGCAAATAAACATTACCAAACACCAAACTAAAATCAAAATCTCCTATGACAAGTATACTAATACCCTTACGAACCGTAGAACGAAATGGAATAAGTCTCCATGTCTTCAAACTTCTTCTTCTTCCCTTTGTCAAAATTTATCTTCGTCCGTGTGTCTTGAATTCCTCTTTAAGTATCTGCACACATGAGACAACAAGCATATACCCTCATGACGCATCGAGTTTGAAACAAAGTAAAACTCATAAATAAATACTCCCCCATAAATCAAACTCATTAGAACTCCATTTTAATTTTCTCCCCCTCCCCTCCCCCCTTTTTATCCGAAATAGACAAATAGACAAAGAAGGGGAAGCATAAGAATGAAATCAAAGAATCACGAATATGAAGATAGCATATCATCACAAATAAATATAAATCAAGCATGTGTAATAATAATCTCAAAGAAAAACCACAACCAAATATTTTTTTAAATTTTCATTTTTTAAAAAAATGAAATTTCACAAATACAACACAATACCATATATAATATATGCAAAATATATCAAAAATATATCCGGCACACATATATATGTAAAAAGTATCACAAAACATGAGATAAAACACATAAGCTTTACACACTAGCATAGTATCGATGTGTCCAAATATGTGGGATGGAATGAATGGGTGTGAACTAATAACAAAAGAATTACAACTCAAACACTCAAATATGTTCAAGAAGTTAAAATTGATAGAAAAACTTTATCAAACTACGCTTTAGCCTAAATTGATAAATAAAGTTGAACTTATGAACAAAACAAGCACAATGCACACAAGCCTAGAATGGTAGTGATTCTACAAATTAATAGCGTCATGACAAAATAAGCATAACTAGGTATCAGTGTGCAAACCCTTTGATCTTCAACTAAACTTCCTCAAAAGATAAACATGATCATATATTATATTCTTTTCTTTTTCTTTTGAAGTAATTTCTTTTGAATGATCAGTCAAGCTAAACTATTTTGGCCCCTTTTTGGCATATTATTCAATCAAGCGAAACTAATTTCGATAGAAAAAATTCTCAATTGTATTGTTTTCAAGGTCATATTCTAATCCTCCATTTTGGAAGTTCTTAGAACTAGGTTTTTAACTCCTTATTCCTTCGATAAAGAAAATTCTCAGCTCTCGTTTTCTTCTTGGGAGCAGATTCCCATACCCCCTTTTGGAATTTATTGGGAGTAGGTTATCAAAATCTTATTCTTTATATTTACATCAAAATATAATGAAAATAGCGTCATCGCCTTTAATGTAGGCCTATCTTTCACATTTATTTTTACTTTCATAGCATTATTATAGCTATCTTAGGCTAATATTGGTCATCTTAGGCCAATTTGACCATTTGTATAATTTTAGGTCAATTCAACCGTCTTCGGTCAAGTGATGCTATGGTAGGACGATCTTAGCCATCTTAGGCTATTGTCGGTCATAGTAGACCAACTTGATCGATTATAGATCAATTTGACGATTATAGATCAATTTGACATTTTTAAGTCAAATGAGGTCATAGTAGGCCAATCTTAGCCATTTTACAATTTGATCATAATATATAAATTTGATGGTATTAGGAAAAATGATGTTGTAGTACATCGATCGTAGGCATTTTAGGCTAATATTGGTCATTATAGACCAACTTGACCATTGTAGATCAATTTTAATTATCAAAGTTTAACTTGATCGTTTTATGTCAAATGTGGCTCTTGTACGTTGATTTTATCCATCTTGGGCTAATATTGGTCGTCTTAGACTAACTTGACCATTTTAGGTCAATTTTGGTCATTGTAGATCGATTTGATCATCTTAATTCAAATGAGTAGATAGTAGGATGATTATATCCATCTTAGGGTAATGTTGGTCATCATAAACTAACTTCAACATTTTAGGTCAATTAGATCGCCAACAATTAATATGACCATCTTTTGTCAAATGACGCTGCAATAGGATGATCATAGACATCTTAGGCTATTTTTGGTCATCGTAGACCAACTTGACCATTTTAGGTCAATTTTATTATCAGAGATCAACTTGATCATCTTAGGATATATGAGATAATTTTAGGCCAATTTGATCCATCTTAGGCTATTATTCGTCGCTTTAAATCAACTTGGCCATTTTAGGTCAATTTTGATCTTTATAGATCAATATATCCATCTTCGTCAAGTGAGGCCATCATAGATGACTGACTTATTCTAAGTCGTTACACTGTTTGAGTGGGTTTGATGACAAATCTTAGGCGATCGACTTGTTCAAAGTCGTATCACTACTTGAGTGGATTTTTGCATATTATTTAGTTAAACCATGATTACAAAGTAATATTACGGTTATTTGATAATCATTTTATTTTTATATTAGATTCATAACATCATCTTCAAAAAATTTAGGTTTTTATCCCTTTATTCCTTTTATAGAGTATATTCTCAACTCATTTCTTCTTAGGGGTAGATTATCATCCCCCTTTTTGGAATATCTTGGGAGTAAGTTCTTAACTCCTTATTCCTTCGATAGAAAAAATTCTCAATTGTATTGTTTTCAGGGTCATATTTTAATCCTCCATTTTGGAAGTTCTTGGAACTAGGTTTTTAACTCCTTATTCCTTCGATAGAGAAAATTCTTAGCTCTATTTATTCTTGGGAGTAGATTCCCGTGCCCCATTTTGGAATTTATTGGGAGTAGGTTCTCAAACTCTTTTTCTTTATATTGATTATATTCCTACATTTAATTTTTCTCAGAGGAAATTCTCATCACCCTTTTTGGAATATTTTAGGATTAGGTTCTCAACTCCTTATTTATTTGATAAAACAGATTCTTAGCTCTATTTCTTCTTGGGAGTAGATTCTCACCCCACCTTTTGGTCCTTATTCCTTTTGTTAAATAGAGTCTCAACGATATTTATTTTGTTATTTTTATCAGGTCTTCAAGGATGTCCGAATCATTAAGGGCAGATAAAAATTTTAGAGACAGCTTTTGAGCCCCCTCTTATTTTTATAATAGGCGTTAGAGAATCCAATGAAATTAAAGATCACAATTTCTCAGTGATTCTGGATTCATACTATAAAATAGTTGTTTCATTATGTTGTCGTCTTAGAGTTGCCCGAATAACTCTTAAATTCACTCTGCCATACATTGGAGATATTGAAAAATCCACAATCCCAATTTAAGTTTGTGTATCGGAGTGGTAAATGTTTCTTAATTATTTAAAGTCCATGTTTAATTAACATAATGTAACACCCCACGATTTTGGGACTGAGAAATTAAGTTCTTGGGAAAAATGAAAGTTATTTAAATTGGAGAATTTTAAAATTTGAAAATTGAGGTCCAAAAATTGAGGATGTTATAAAGAATTCCAGATAACGATTTTAAGTGCACTATTGGTTCTGGATGGGTCAAGATAGTCGAAATGACTGTCCTTGGGTTTAATTTCGGGTCCTGAATATTTTAAAGTTAGTTTGACTCGAATTAGAGTAAATGAGTCATTTAAAGTGTGTATTACCATTTAAAACTGGGATTTATGTTTTAAAGGCTTAAGAGGCTTACGGATCATCCTATCTCATTTGAGAGAAAGAAAGAGAGGAAGAAAAAAGAAGAAAAGAAGAAGGGAGAAGAGAGAGGAGAAATCTTATAAATTTTTGGCCCATACGCGATCTCGAGGACGATTCAACCTCTACAACTTCGAGGCAAGTGTTTAATCTTGATAAATAATTCATTTGTGTATCTTATTTCATAATTTGTGGGCAAAAGAATTGGATTTTCGGTATTTAAATCTTGTATTTGATGTTCATACTTGGGTTTAAGGGTGTATAACTTGATGAGACTAGATATAGGATGGGTTTTGGTGTTGAGAACTTTATTGGGTTAGAGATTTATGGTTGGAAGTCGTATAAATTGGATTTTGGAAATTTTGGGTTTAGGAGAAATTAATCATTTTTGTGGCTTGCTGAACAGACCGAATCGATTTGCCATGTTGCAGAACCTACAGGTCTTTAGGTCTGAATCGATTCACCCCTTGCGAATCGATTAGCTGTTGGGACTGAATCGATTCGGAGGGGCCGAATCAATTCGGAAACAGGGTTGTTTTGCTAGATTTTTCTAGAATGAGTTTTACTCCTTTTCGGTTGGGTTTCTCGAGTTGGAACTTATATATATGATGCGAGAGTTATGTTTTGGAGTATACTTATGGGTTTCTTACGTGTTATGATCACAAGGACATATCCAAGTAGTTTGGGAATATATGTATGCATTGGAGTTATGTATCGAGGTGGTGGGAAACCTCATTGGGGATGGGAGTTCTAATTAGAGGTCAAAAGTGAGCTTAGATATGACGTAAGGTCGATTACTTTTTAAGAGAGTTGTGAGGGTATGGCGTGGAAATTGTAAGACGACTTTTGTTTCAAATCCTTATAGCGATAGGATTCTATTTAAGATATGAGTAGGGACCAATGAGAGAGAGAGGTAGCATGTCCTTAGGGATGATAAACTCAAGGAATAAATTGTATATGCGTTAATGTTAAGGGTTCATAGGAGCAATTGAACCGTAGGCAAAATTGAGAACGATTGGATTGTACTATCAACTAGCATAGGTTATGATGTAATGTTCATCGAGATAGTTACTATATATCTAGGTGTGACTAACAATGGGGATTCCAATACTTGATGGGATCGTGGAATGAATTTAAGATTAATCTTGAGGCTTGCAGACTATTAGTTAAGTGTATACCTATAGTCGGGATTATTATTAGATGTATCGATGTGCATTCGAATATAGACGAAATGTATAGTGATTGTTACATTCCTTAAACTTTGGGTTAGTAACCTTAATTTTGTATATATTGGAAGACCATTCTTATTATAGGGGAAATGGATGAATATGTTGCTAGTGAGGGACGGTATAAGTGAAAATGCCTTGAGTATGTATGCGTCGTAACAAGGGTGAGTATTACGACAGTTGTATACATATCGCCAACTTATTTTACTTGATGAATAATGATTGGAGATAGGGTATGTATGTATGTATATATATATATATATATATATATATTAAACGAATATATATATATATATGGCGCGAATGTATATTTCTTGTGTGATGATTTATACATATGATGTGATTGCTTGTATATATATTAGTGGTGTGAATGATATATATATACTTATTGTGTGAGCAGAATCGGCACATGCTATCATGGGAGGTTGCGCGATGTGGTGAGGCCCCTGGCTTGAGGAGGAGGGTGCGTATAGTCCCCAGGTCATAGTGGTCCATTATTATTTATGTGATTTTATTTTTGGGGGTGAGAAGTCTTGGGTATGAGTCGTTCTCACTTTTCAGGTTAGGTACTATGACCGCTTACCATACGTTAGGATTGATTTTGTTGCCATGGTGGTGTGACAATAGTTCGATATGTGGGAACCCCGGGAGAAAGTGAGTAATTCCTAGAAGATGATAGCATGGTGCAGTATTTTTGTATCCTATAACCGTTTATGTTATGTGTATTGAAAAGTGTAGATTATGTGTGTTATGTATACGTGGTTATAGGAATGAATGATTGCTTATATATATTTAGAGTAAAATATATATATATATATATATATATATATATATATATATATATATATAGGTGAAGGTGATATGAATTTTTCAAGTATGTACATCTTGGGTGATTTGGGTGTACTAATTTATCAAGGTCGAAGGATCGTACTTAGAGACAATTACGATTATATCGACCCCACGGATTTAAATAGAGATTCAATTATGTATTTAGAGATGGCATTCAATAATTAGGTAGTTTCAGTAGTAGGATTTGTGTGGAGGACATAATAGATCCCTACGATCAACATTGTCAAGGAGTTGTGTATCGGGAGAGTTCCTTGTTTGGATTTTGCTTTGCGAAACCCCCCATGCATGAAACGTAGTGCAATGTTGGGAGTGGAGATAAGTTTTGTCCTTAGGAATCAGATGTATGTTATTAGGAGAATAAATTCTTTATGCTAAAACTTATGATAATGTGTGTCGTGCTAAGACTAATAATTTGTTTAAGCAAATAACTAGAATTAATAAATCCTGGTAAGGCATACACATATGTGTATATATATTTATGTGGGGTTAGAATGGACTGGATTGTTGGGTTATATTAGGATGGTGGGTTATACCGGTAGCTTAAATTAAAGTTCCAGGACGCGATTAGGTGCGCGCTGTAAATGAGAGGTGAGTTTGGGGTTTCACGAGAGTGCGACTCTACTTTAATTATGAAATATTGCATTTATATTTATTATGCACGGTTAATACACTTGTTGCAAATGTTTTTACATCTCGGGCCCTGACTCGTTTTTATGTATATATTGTACTACAGGTGTCCCACCGCAAGGATACTGAGGATGTTATTCTAACTAGTATCTTGGGAGCCGTAGCAGGTGCAGACTGTTGCAAGATTTTTGGGTTATGTATATATTGTACTACAGGTGTCCCAGCGCAAGGATACCGAGGATGCTATTCTATCTAGTATCTTGGGACCCGTAGTAGATGCGGACTGTTGCGGGATTTTTTTATAGTCTCTTCATACCGTTTGTAAATCTAGATAGGATTCATGCTGGTGTATCGAGTTTATACTCTAAGGTTACTTTTAGCATTTTTATACTTATCTCCTCTGGATTGTTGTTTTATGTTACCCGACAATATATTCGGGTATAATTCTTTTATTTGTACTTGTTACATTTTATATGAGTTCATGCTTTAATAGTAGTGTGTGAGTGCATTTATTTTTGTCTCGCTAATTAGTTACGTTATTGTTGGCATGTTGGTTTTCATATGTTTTTAAGATTTTTTTGGCATCCGCTTTTTATGGTTTGGGGTAGCTAGCAGATGTTAATTTTAGTTTCGACGGTTGATGCTAAGAATGATCCATTTGAGATTCCTGTTTTAATTTAGTATAGGGATGTCCACCCATTATTATTTTAAGCGGGTTATCACACATTATACACATGCCTGTATGTACAAAACCCAAACTCGAATTTGAATTGGTCCACTAATAGAATCTCAATGAGTTTGTTATAATTTGAGAAACTCTCCCCTATATAAAATTTCATTTTAATTGCGTGATTACTAAGTTGAGTAGAGAAAAATTTGAAGAGAATTGACTTATGATGGGTCAATTTATAATCATAATGGATAATTTATCCCCTTAATATGATCATATTATCGTGGTATGAGAAACTTGAGATAAAATATCAGGCAACTAAACTTATCAGTTTTGAAAATTAATGGTCCATTATCAACTAAACTAAAAAAATTTAGGTGACTAGTGGTCATGTGAAAAAAGTTACAATTTAATACTTTATCCTACTTTTGATTCAAGAATCTGATAATCCAAACTAAGAATTGGAAATTCTATTATTCATCTTCTACATAAACTCATTCAAAGCAACCAATATTAAAAAATAGATAAAACTCCATTGATTCATATTTTACTCTCCTATTCTAACTACTACCTCTCTTAAATATGTATAACAAATCATATAAAGAAAATGTTATTAATTTCATCACTTGAACACATTCGTCTAATTAAAGCATGTATATATTGTTCCTTTAAAAGGCACCTTTAGAGTAGGCCTATTTTCCATCTATCAATCTCTTAAATGAGTATATTTTGTTTATCTCAAAGAAAACTTTCCAAAGGTATTACCTTCACTCCATATAAGCTTGTGGATAAAGATTGAAGAACGCATATAAATCTTATAGCTTGTGCATGAGCTTGTAAAGGGAGAAAGGAATTCTTCTGTAATCATAAGATTATTCTCGTGAAGTTCCTTAAATTTCATCTTCAAGGTGGACATAGGTAAACGTTGTTTCGGCGCACCACGATAAAATTGTATTATTATTTAATTTCCCCTAGCCTTTTATTTAGTTGTTGTTGGTTTATTTATCGCCAATTTCTAATTGTTATATCACAACTTTACAAGAGATAAAATTTGAGTATAATTTTATTTTCCATGTTATTATATAAAAATCCATTCACCCCCTCTTGGGTATCTTCTGTTCAACAATTTGTATAAGATATATTATCTTTGTATAAGGTTTCACAAATTAAGAGTTTGGAGATAGAAATAGAAAAATTGATTAATGTTTAATAGCTATGTTATAAATTTATCTTTTATGCTATTAAGGCTTAGTTATTTTGTAGAGAGTTTGTTCTTGATTTATTAAAAATTATAATTTATTATGTTGAGAGGATAAGTAGTACAAGAGATAATTTTACGACGATATTAGTGGAGGATAATGAACTCATTGAAGGAATGAATAACTCAAAGATTATGGTGAATAATTGAATAAACTATATCTTGTTCTTCATAACTTGTTTTAAAACCATGACACTTTCCAAACAAAGTATTTAAATATCAATAGTAAGAATATGATCATTTAAAATGAAACTAATAATGGTGATTGTTTGTAGGCATAAGGATTATTGATAAGCACCCAAAACTGTACATTTTAAACCCCAAATAGATATACTTTAGTTGATAGTTCTCGACAATACGGGTTTTATGCGCTTAATTGTTCATTATGTAAGCTTAATTGCAGTTGCGGTGTCAAAAGCTATATTTCCAGATAATTTGTAGTTAAAATGGTGCTAAATACCTTGTTCCTAAACCTACCTAAACCCTTACCCGATCCTAAACCTACCCTAAACCCCATGTGTGTCTAATTTGTCCCTTTTTATTATTTTTTAGATTTTTAGTCTGAATCATTTCTATTTTTAGGATTTATTTTAGATTTATTTAGAATTTTTAGGTTTTAATTTATACTTTTCTATTTTATTTTTATTAATATAATTTTATTTTATTTTAATTTTATTAAGTTTTTAGTCTTAGTTTCTATTTTATTTTATTAGGATTTTAATTTTTAGAATTTTTGTTTTCATATTTTAATACAATTTTTCATATTTTATTTCTTTTGTTTTTTTATTATTTTAGTTTTTTATAGCTTAGGATTTTATTTTTTATTTAGTTTTAATATTTTTTTTTTAATTTGTGTTATTTTTAGTTCGATTTTGTTTTAATTTTTTTATTTTAATTTTAATTGAGTCTTTTTATTATTTTAGGTGTCCAAATTAAACTCACACATACCCTACTTCTATACACACTCACCTACACCTAACTAAACCCTTACCCTCACACACTTACTCTACACCCTCGCCCACACTAACACCCCACTTCATCTTCAACCTCCAACTCACCCCTCTCTCTCCTCCATAACTCACCTACCACCAAACCACCACCATCAAAAGCTCTCACCAACCTCCCAAGCTCCAACCACAACCAGCCCCACCGAACCTGTCCACCCGCCACTCCGACGACCTATCTCCGGTGCGATCTCAATCAAAACCCCGTGCCGGAGTCCGACCTGCACCCTTCGCGGCGCCGATCGCAGCGCCAAAACCCACCAGCGCCACCGCCCTGCTCGCACCTCCAAACTGGGCAGCCCACAACATGAGCTTCGGTGTCGCGAACCCCACCGCCTCCGGCCAGTCACACCATCGCCGGCGACACCTTCTAAAACCCATACCACCTCTATACCCATTTTCACCCAAGTCTAAGACCCATTTGCTTTTCAACCCATTTCCCAGTTACCAAACCAAAGAGCAAATCGTTCACTCTGCCAAAACCGAAGACAAACAACCCAACACTAAACAAAATTACCCATGTGACTAATAAGACCCACTTAACCCACTTTAACCCCTTTTACCAAAAATACACCCAACAACTCTTTTACCCCAAAACCCCAAAATACCCATAAACCATATCAGATTTTTTATACCCTCATTCTCCCACTATCATTACCTCACACCCAAACCACATGCACCCTCCATTAAATTCTTAAATAAACCCTCACCCATTACCTTACACACCCTCTTGCACCTTTGTGTACCCAAAATACCCCTTAGCCCCATGTGTGTCATGCATCTACTATAAAAGAAGACTCAAGACACCATTTGAAAAGAACTCATCATCAAATAGAGAAGGAAAATTCTAGAGAAAAGTAGAGAGTTAGGTTAGAATAAATTAGGTAGAAATATTTGTAAATAGTTTATTTTCATTTTTTTTAGATATTTGTGAGTGATAATTGTGTAAGATTCAAGTTGAGTAAATTTTTCATTTATATCTTTGTTGATTACTCACTTGGAGGGTTTTATGCTTCAGTTTCAAGGATAGAGTTCAAATTGCCAATTTCAAGGAGACTTGTGAAGATTTGTTCTCTTTCTCTACTCTTTTATTATATTAATGCCTATTGAATATTTGTTTATTATGTTTGATACCATGTTAGGCTAAATCCCCTTTCAAGGGGTGGGGTAAAACCCTTATTTGATGTTTTTTTATTTTAATTAGTTTAACTACTTGAAAAATCCCTTTGAATGTTAATTTTAATCCGTCACCCTTAAATTTACGCCTTGAGAGAGGGTAAATGATTTTCGAGAGAAAATCGAAATTATAATTATAATACCCATTTTAGATTCGAACTAGAGATAGGGGTTTCTTAAGTGGGATAGTATGACTTGAATTTCGACTCTAAAATTATTTTCTAATATTTACAAGAATTTTAATCGATCGATCCTAGCGGGTGATTAATTAAAAGGAGTGTAGATCTACTTTTCTAGAGTTGTGGGGTGTTAAACTTAATTTTCTAAAAGATTACTATTATAATTACACTTGTAATTTTGATATTAATTTGGGAGAATTCAAAAAATTAAATTAATTAATTAGAATAGCTAAAATTTGTGTTGTAATCCCACTCCTTGATTATTCTCACAAATATTTACCTCACTTTATCTCTTAATTTAGTGTTAAACTTTGTTTTCATTTTAGTAACTTTCTAGTTAGTTGTTATCATATTACATTTTGTTTAGTTTAGTTTAAATCATCACCTCACCCTATTGTTTTAATATTGAAAAAGCTAAAAAAAAATTAGAAAAGTGAAAAAGCACAAAAAGAAAATAAAAAGTGAATTACAATTGAATTTTCCTCTAACTTACTCCGTACGAAGTGGATTGATACCCTTACTTACCTCTACACTTGAGTTGTTTTATTTTTTAGTTACATAAGGTTTTTGATTAGAAGGACTTTTCAAGCAACGACAAAAGACGACTTATACGCAAAAGTCATTTCTATCAAATGGCGTCGTTGCCATTCTTGGGAGCGTGAAGCACTCGGAGAGGATTCAATTTTGTAGTTCATTTATTTTGTATACTTTTGCATTTTAGTACCATTTTTTCATTTTATTAGAAGGATTGTATTAGGACTTTATTATCTTGGCTTGTATTGCGGTGCTTAGAGACACCATTTATTTTCCATTTAAATTTGTAATAATTCAAGTCAAGCGTGATAGGGAAACCGAACAAGGTAGAGAGAGGGCATCCAAAGGCGAGGATTTAAAAAGCTCTCTACCTTAGGGCGGTAGGACTCCCGGGGAAGACTGAGATTGGCGTATTCTCCCCTCGGTCGACTCAAATTTTTCTGCACCCCACGGCGTAAAAACCGTGGGAGGTACATTTCTCTAACACTCGCGCCTCTCTTGTTAGAGAGTCCATTATTGTGTGTGCTTTGTGTACTCTTATGTGATTTTATTCTCGCATTTATTTTCGAATGGTGAGATGAATTAATTGACTAAGACCTACACCCGGTCACTCACGAGAAGGGATTTCATCACCCGACTCACTCGCTTACCATTGTGTACTACCCTAGCCATCACTAAATTTAAAATCAATCAACTAGGCAGCCCACTAGGAGAAAATTTTGTAAAGGCGATCACTCATATTTTCGTGAATTTTTATCGCCCACGGACTTAATTAAAATTTGACTACCCCTTTCACTAAATTTTGAAGATAAAAATCGGTTATGTGCTAGTTAGGAATTCTTCTTGACTTGTGTGTGTCCAATTCCATTTTTGGTGGTCGATTTTAGTTAGTTTATCCAATCAAAGAGTCGACATTTTTCCCCCCACCTTTTCTTTCACAAAAAAGCCAAAGATATTTTCTTTCATTTTTTTCTTTCATTTTTATAACAAAAAATCAAAAAAATATTTTCTTTCTTTTGTTTTTAGAAAAATCCAAAAATCTTTTCTTCCATTATTTTTAGAAAATCCCAAAAATATTTTCTTTCCTTTTGAAAAAATATATATATATTTCTCTCCACGTGGCCGAAGAACGTCCTTTACGGGACTACTTTGATCATTTTCCATTGACACGTGACACGTGTGAGAGTGATCCCGAGTCGTTGCTTTATGATATTCTTAGTCGTTTCACCTCTCTCACGAGTACCGTGGGTACTCTTGACCCATCGATGCATGCACCTCCTATTCCATCACCCTCGGTGTCAAGTGTCGACGTGCCTCCTCCTTTGCTGTGCACCCATTGTTATTATGCCGATCACATGTCCCATGAGTTCCCTTACATGTCATATCCATCTGAAACCACCATGGAACATGTGTATCCATATGACACTATTACAGAACCCACATCGGCATATTATCTCGATACACCGAATCTCGAGTTGTGTGAGTACCCGAGCTATTCTTGGAGGCCTGATCACCCTTCCACGCAATACAAATCCCAACCCGATGTTGTGGATCCTCATACGTTCCAACAGTCGTCATGACAACCTTGTGCACCCGTTCATGATCAGTTCCCTCACTACGCACCCTATGAGTATCAACCATTTGTCCATCATGAAAGAGATCCTTTCGTGTATGATGAACTTTACCCCACCCCACACACTTCATATGAGTATTCTCCATATAGTCCCGATTATAGCGAGTTGTGTCCACCTCAACCACCACCACCACCCATCATTCCACTAACACCTCCATCCACATCCGCTCTCGAAACCCTCTTGCAAAAGTTCATACTTGAGCAAGAGCAAGCAATTCAAACTCAAGCTCTCCAAAGGCTTGAACAAAGGTTAAATGAATTGAAGTGTGCGAGAGAGTCGGACATTACCATGGCTCCACCCATCATTACAACTGAGTGTGATGATGATGTGTCCTCTTATGACACGAATTTTGAGTGTGACCAACACAACCACCTCGAGAATCTTGAAGTTGAGACCATCCATGGTCCGGGTCCCAAGTCGACAATTGTGTTGACTTACCTTTCGATAGTGAGCCTGATCCAATACCACCATGTCCACCGGAACCCACACTTGTGGTTCCCACTCACTTTCCTGTCGAATCCAAAACAATGCCCGAGTCTACACCTATCGAGTTTCACCCTTGTGTTCCCGAGGAACCAAATTATCCTAGGTTAGATCCGGCTATGAGTGTTCACCATTTTCCCGAGATAGAATCCGTGATAGTTCCTAACTATCCGGATATGGATGATGTACCATCATGCATGGCTCCCTTTGAGCCTAATATTTCTAGTGCTTCCTCTATCTTTGAGATTGGTGCCTCGTCTTACCCACCCACCACATTCCCCAATGCTACCTTTTTGGAGAAGTTGACCACTCCATCCTTAGATACCACACTCCCTGTTCAGGAGGATATTGAGGATTATTCTTACCCTCCTAATGAGTGTGTGTCTCCCACTCTTGAGTTGGATCATCTTCCTACACCGTTATCCCACCCGATACACCATTTGTCCCACCCAACCCACCCATTCTCCCTTCCACCCCACCACCTGGTTTGGATCTTAACTCTACATATTGCAAGTTTACATCTACATTTTTAGATCCTCACCTGAAACCCTCCTCCACCTTTCTCGAGAGTATTTGTGGTGATACTCTCCACTTTCGTGACATCGAGCTTGTTACTCTATGCACACCACTCTCTTGTGGTGTTGATTTCTTCCCGAGACAGCTCCCAAGCGTGTCACGACGCGACCATTATCATCGTCCATTCATAGAACGGTCGTGTCCTTTCTATGAGGCCCACCCCATTCCTATGTCCACACCATTTCGCCTCCCTCACCAATTTGAGCACCATGCCTATGGGGCCCTAGTTGCCCTCACCTTCCAGCTCAATAAGGCCCGTGATCGATCCCTATTCACCCTCACCTTTACCATAATACCCACCCTCCCTTGGTCCACTGATGCTTTGCATCGTGTGATGCACTTCGCCATACAAGTGCATTGACCCGTTTTAGCCTCTATCCAACAAGACTGACACTTCAATCTTGTTTGGGGGTGATTCTCATCACCCATTTTTTTGCCGCCCCGCACTTTCATAGTTCTTATCCTTAGGGTGAGAATGGTTCAGTCTGGCTGAAGACATTAAACTTAGAGCTACCGGGAGGCAGCCCGCGTTTCTTGTACTAGTCTCATCTTGTTTGGGGGTGGTGTTTCACATCACCCTATGCTTTATCATGCTTGTAGACTTGTACACATTTTTTTCTCTTATCACTTACTCAGGTTTATTCTTGTCTACATATTTCCACTTCATTAGAGGTTCATTATGGTAATCTCTTTCCTACCTTATGCTCTCAATTTTAAAAATCATTTCACTTAACATCGAGGACGATGTACCTTTTTGTTTGGGGGTGGGGAATTTTATCAAAATCGTGCCTCTTTTGAATTTTTTTTATTTTTAAACCTGATTTTTAAAATTTCGTGCAGTTTCTTTCATCTCATTTATTGATGTGAATTTTAATCATCCATCTTTCAAAGTCTAGGAATCAAGCTAGAGAATATTTTTTCTAAATAGCTTATGTGATACATAACAAGGCATGTTGCACCACGAATTTATAGACTCAACAAAATATGCACACTTATCACGTCATTACGGTTTAGAGTTGAGGAGTACTATATTTCTAAAGAGAACCTTAAGAATCACTAGTAGAGACTTTAGCTTGTGAGATTCGTGCCTTTCACCCTTTTTGAGTGTTTTATGCAATCTTCGAGTCACAAGTTGATTCAACTTCGTTTGCATCCTCACTTTAATAGTTGTATGATCTCATTATTTTTCATAAAATTTGGCTTGATCACTGAGAATGACATCTTTTTCGAGTTGTAAGAAACACGTGTCTTGAAATTTGTCCCGAATACTAGATTTTCATCCATACACCTACCACTTTCCCCCCATATCACATTTCCATTCACTTCACCCATTATATTCCCATGCTCTTACTTATTCCCACATATTTCCCCACACCATCACCTATCATCTCAGTATCTTCTTTCATTTTCAAATAAAGAGTGTGATTTCAAATGTAAATGTCTTCATTGTTGGTTTGAAAAGAAAGAGAAAAACAAAAACTAAAAAAAAGAAGAAAAAAATAGCAAAAATAGAAAATATAGAAAAAAAAAGAGAAAAAAAGGGAGAAAAGAAAAGAAAGAGAGTTTGTAGTTAGTTATTTTGAAATAAAGACGTTTGTGCCTAAAGTATAGTACATTCTTCTATCATATATATATTCATCCATCATCCTTTATCATTCATATCATCATTATATCCTACATACCTCATCCATACATCACCATTCTACCTCATATCATATCCTTCCCATTTCATTTCCCCCTCACCCATATACATCCATATTTCCCCTAGGTGTTCGAGCAAATGAAAGTCGACATGGTGAATAACTCGACGTTTTCACTATAGTGATTAGCATTCTTTCATGAAATCATTTTTTTTCTAATTTTTTTTTCTTTCTTATGTGTGTGTGAGACGTTTGAACTTTCTTACATTTACTCACCTCCTCACACATAAGAGAGATACACTAACCCTATTCTCGAGAGATCGTTTGAGAGAGTTATATCCAGTGAGATTTGAAGTTGAAGCGTTGATTCCGACAAGGAAATCTAGGAATTACTCTTATGATACGCGACCTGTTTTGACTGATTCACACTACACGCGTTGAGTTCTAGGAAGGATGTGCCTTAAGTATTTACTTAGCTTAACCTTTTTATGCATTCTAGCTTGTATTTCTGAAATCATTTATTTCGTGATGGATTGTGCGACTATTCTATGTCTAATATGAGATTGACTGCCTTTCAATAAATCTATGCAAAATAAGAAATTTGTGGGTATATTCCCTACAAAACCTCACGAGACACAACTCGTCCTGGAGGGAAACCTATAGGTTTAAAGGCTTATTGCACATGCTAAGTGCAATCACAAGTGCCCGCGAAAATGGTACACTTTTGGTTTCTTATCTTTCTCTTTCTCTTTCTCTCTATCTTATTGCTCGATGACTAGCAACGCTCTGTTTGGGGGTGGTGTGATAAGCACCCTAAACTGTACATTTTATACCCCAAATAGATGTACTTTAGTTGCTAATTCTCGACAATATGGGTCTTATGCGCTTAATTGTTCATTATGCAGGCTTAATTGTAGTTCCAGTGTCAAAAGCTATATTTCCAGGCAATTTGCAGTTAAAATGGTGAAAAATACCTTGTCCCTAAACATACCTAAACCCTTACCCGAGCCTAAACCTAGCCTAAACCCCGTGTGTGTCTAATTTGTCCCTTTTTATTATTTTTTAGATTTTTAGTCTGAGTCATTTTTATTTTTAGGATTTATTTCAGATTTATTTAGAATTTTTAGGTGTTATTTTATATTTTTCGATTTTATTTTTATTAATATAATTTTACTTTATTTTAATTTTATTAAGTTTTTAGTCTTAGTTTTTATTTTGTTTTATTTTATTTTATTAGGATTCTAATTTTTAGAATTTTTTTTTCATATTTTATTACAATATTTCATATTTTATTTCTTTTATTTTCATAATTTTAGTTTATTATAGCTTAGAATTTTATTTTTTCTAGTTTTCATATTTTTTTTTAGTTTGTGTTATTTTTAGTTAGATTTTGTTTTTATTTTTTTAGTTTAATTTTAATTGAGTCCTTTTATTATTTTAGGTGTCCAAATTAAACTAACACATACCCTACTTCTATACACACTCACCTACACCTAACTAAACCCTTACCCTCACACACCTACTCTACACCCTCGCCCACACTAACACCCCACTTCATCTTCAACAACCAACTCACCCCTCTCTCTCCTCCATAACTCACCTACAACCATACCACCACCATCAAAATCTCTCACTAACCTCCCAAGATCCAACCACAACCAGCCCCACCGGACCTGTCCACCCGCCACTCCGACGACCTATCTCTGGCGCGATCTCAATCAAAACCCCGCCGCCGGAGTCCGACCTGCACCCTCCCCAGTGCCGATCGCAGCGCCAAAACCCACCAGCACCGCCACCCTGCTCGCACCTCCAAACTGGGTAGCCCACAACACGAGCTCCGGCGTAGTGAACCCGACCACCTCCGGTCAGTCACACCATCGCCGGTGACACCTTCTAAAACCCATACCACCTCCATACCCATTGTCACCCAAGTCTAAGACCCATTTGCTTTTCAAACCATTTCCCAGTTGCCAAACCAAAGAGCAAATCGTTCACTCTGCCAAAACCGAAGACAAACAACCCAACACTAAACAAAATTACCCATGTGACTAATAAAACCCACTTTAACCCCTTTTACCAAAAATACACCCAACAACTCTTTTACCCCAAAACCCCAAAATACCCATAAATCATATCAGATTTTTTATACCCTCATTCTGCCACTATCATTACCTCACACCCAAACCACATGCACCCTCCATTAAATTCTTAAATAAACCCTCACCCATTACCTTACACACCCTCTTGCACCTTTGTGTACCCAAAATACCCCTTAGCCCCATGTGTGTCATGCATCTACTATAAAAGAAGACTCAAGACACCATTTGAAAAGAACTCATCATCAAATAGAGAAGGAAAATTCTAGAGAAAAGTAGAGAGTTAGGTTAGAATAAATTAGGTAGAAATATTTGTAAATAGTTTATTTTCATTTTTTTTAGATATTTGTGAGTGATAATTGTGTAAGATTCAAGTTGAGTAAATTTTTCATTTATATCTTTGTTGATTACTCACTTGGAGGGTTTTATGCTTCGGTTTCAAGTATAGAGTTCAAATTGCCAATTTCAAGGAGACTTGTGAAGATTTGTTCTCTTTCTCTACTCTTTTATTATATTAATGCCTATTGAATATTTGTTTATTATGTTTGATACCATGTTAGGCTAAATCCCCTTTCAAGGGGTGGGGTAAAACCCTTATTTGATGTTTTTTTTATTTTAATTAGTTTAACTACTTGAAAAATCCCTTTGAATGTTAATTTTAATCCGTCACCCTTAAATTTACGCCTTGAGAGAGGGTAAATGATTTTCGAGAGAAAATCAAAATTATAATTATAATACCCATTTTAGATTCGAACTAGAGATAGGGGTTTCTTAAGTGGGATAGTATGACTTGAATTTCGACTCTAAAATTATTTTCTAATATTTACAAGAATTTTAATCGATCGATCCTAGCGGGTGATTAATTAAAAGGAGTGTAGATCTACTTTTCTAGAGTTGTGGGGTGTTAAACTTAATTTTCTAAAAGATTGCTATTATAATTACACTTGCAACGAGAGTTGGTTTGTAATTTTTATATTAATTTGGGAGAATTCAAATAATTGAATTAATTAATTAGAATAGCTAAAATTTGTGGTGTAATCCCACTCCTTGATTGTTCTCACAAATACTTACCTCACTTTATCTCTTATTTTAGTGTTAGACCTTGTTTTCATTTTAGTAACTTTCTAGTTAGCTGTTATCATATTACATTTAGTTTAGTTTAGTTTAAATCATCACCTCACCCTATTGTTTTAATATTGAAAAATCTAAAAAAAATTAGAAAAGTGAAAAAGCAGAAAAATAAAATAAAAAGTGAATTACAATTGAATTTTCCTCTAACTTACTCCCTAGGAAGTGGATTGATACTCTTACTTAGCTCTACACTTGGGTTATTTTATTTTGTAGGTACATAAGGTTTTTAATTAGAAGGACTTTTCAAGCAACGACAAAAAACGACTTATACCCAAAAAATCATTTCTATCAAATATACACAATGTCCTAGAGGAGGTGAATAGGACTCCATAGACTGCAACTAAAACTATGGCTAATTTTTTCCTAAACTTGCACTTTTGATAACTTTTTGTAGAATGCGAATGATATCCATTTAGATATGAAACTAAACAACATTTCAAATAGTTTTAATGAATTAAAGTAAGGTGGGAATGATCATAAAGGACCTTACACCTTCAAGGCCTAACTCACTTTATTTAATTAACTAGTTGGATATCATTAATGATCATAATTACCTATCAAGTCATCTTTAAACATTATATCTTACGATATTTAGTGTGTGATATAGATAATCAGTAATAAATAACAAAAAATAACTTACATAGAAAAATTTACAAGGAATAACCGGACATAAGGAGAAAAACTCGAGATGCATGCTTCTCCCATTGAACTTACAAAGTAATCTTACAAGGTGTGATGCCCAACTCTAATACCTGAGGTCCTTCATAGTTAGATTCCTTAAACAAATCACATATCCACAATTTGAATGAGGATCAATCACTAAGATCCACCGCGATTGAGAAAATCTCCTTATCTGTAAAACTCATTATTTTTACCACATGTCGATTTCCCATTCTAATACGCCGAAGATAAGGCATGTTAAAATAATTTATATCATTCTCAACATCAAGACAATAATAATAAGACGGTAATGAATTTAAATCATCCAAAACATGGGACACAATAAAAATAATGAATTCTGAAATAACCAAATGTCTCCATATCCAACATAAATAAATAACATCATCTCAATTACCAAAAATATTCTCAACTGAACAAATAAACTAGTACAGGCATGGTCCATACAATCTTTGAGTATAAAGAGTCAGAAATTGAAATGACTAAAATGAAATAACAACTTAATCTAGGAATGGAAAACAAGTGAAAATATGGACGTGTAAAGTCTGAGCCACACTGCTACTATCTAAGAACAGCTAAAAATATAATAAAATATTTTGGATCAAAGATAAGAAACTTGTAAGAAATACTTTCTATATTTATTCAGTAATAATCATGCGTTTCATTTACGTAACCATGCCAACCCGCCAACATTCACATGTAAAAGATACCTCACCCCTCAACTATAACTGAAATAATCTACTACGAGTGTCCCAACCCAAGGCATAAGCAATACTAATAATTCTTAGCTACTAAACAAACAAGGAATAAATTCACCATCTTGGAATGCAACCCCCTACAATATAAAGATTAAAACTCAACGCAATTCCGATTCATGTCACCTGGAAATTAAGATCTAGAAAATAGAATTATACAACAATAATCGTGACAAGTGTATTGAATAAAATCCCCGTCACTAGACTAAGCAATATATAAATCTCATAAATGACATGAAGGCATTAACCTTTGGGGAACTTCTTTTGCCTATATCGATAAATCATTTGGATCCGCGTACCTAACGGATTTAAAACATGCACACAGATAAGAATGGTGGGATTGCTATGCAATCACACCATCATTTAGTCACATACCAAACCGTGCGATGAATCTAATTATTCACGTCCCCACATCGTGAGACAGTGACTAATTAAATGTATAATCAAAATATCAACCTCCACATAATCTACTGACCAGCTAGTGGCACGGTACATTGTCCCACAATCCATTTAAATCCATATCCCCTAGAAATATATTCTTCACGGGTCAATACATAAATATTGTATGTCCCCAAACTACACACAAAGCACACACATACACACACACACTCACACACGCTGAGAGACACACACACAAAGAGGGTTTTTTCGTCTTAACTGTGTGAAACTCATACGTTACATCTCCCTAGATTACCAAATGGATTAATGTATCATTGGGATAAATCTTCTATCTCATCAAATAGATCCTCTTGATCATTTACTAATATTAAATACCCAAGTGTCCCATACAAACATCTAATGGAGTCCAAACAAAAAACCCGAGGTCGTAAATAATTAAACAATACCCCACTCTCAATCGAAATTTGTGCACACGAAGCTAATATTCAGTCGTGTGCATAGGACTAGCATCCCTAAGACCTAGCCTATATCCTTGTGCACTAGATTATTTTACAGCACTACACACGGCCCATGTTCGTTGCCCAAGTAGAGAATGTCGGGGCTAAAAACCCAAAAATTCCCCAAAACATACTCAACGCGATCTTTTCCACCTCAGATCCTCCTCAAACATTATTATAAAATTATAATGATCCTAAAACACCTTAAACATTATCTATAATTAATTTGAAAAATTATTCTAACAATTTATAATCATCATTTAGGTTTAAACATCAAATTAATGCTTAAATCATAAATTTCTTGTTGCACCCGAGGTTATGAGAAGTTGTAAGGTTATATGAACTGAGGTTATTTTGTAGAATACACACACTACACTATAATTTCCTTTGCAAATTTTAAGACTAGCATGAACAATTAACAATTAAAGTAATTGGGTTATTAACTTGGTTAAGAGATATAAAATTGACCAATTTTACAATTTTTATCATACACATACATCTAGGTGATTTAATAAAGTAAAGTGCGAAAATCAAAACCACAACACGCCAATGTATAAGGAAAACCCAAATGGTAAAAACCTCGGACGATTGGGTCTAGACAAATCCACTACAAATAGGTTTTATAAAGGACTCAAAAGACTTACAGAGTTTGACTCAATAAGAAATGTTGATGTTGTCCTCTACCTCCGAATTTGTTGTATGCAAAGATTCAATGTGTTGCTCGAATGAGAATTTATAGTACGCGAATTTGTTGCTCGAATGAGATATATAACGATAGTCCACTACAAATGTTAGATAAGTGATTAGAAATATCATTCGAATGAGTTCATTCGAACGACATTTCTAATGAACTTCTAACGAGATACAAGTGCAGGCTGGGCTGGGTCGTTAGATCCAGTCATTCGAACGACCTGGAAAATACTTCAAGCGAAAATCCTTTTTCTTTAAAAAAGAGTTAAAATTAATTTCTAAAATGGTTTTTTTATGAAAATTACTCCAACAAATAAAAATGGTTTTAGTTATATACCTTCTAGGATAATGGAATTGAAATGCATATTGATGTCGTGTGAACTTTGGATGCCCGATTCTCTAAGGTTGTATGAAGCCTGATGAGGAATGGCCCAAAAGAGTTTTGTCCAACGGAATGTAGCCAATACTACAAATGACTCGATTGGAAATTTTTCCTTACAAATCTCACCCCTTGGCTATTCTGGGACAAAACGAAATTTAAAAAAAAGACTGAATTTGCTAAGCCAGTCGTCAGGCCGATTCTAAAGTTCGTCCCAAAAACCCAAATTAAAATACAGACTAAATAACTCGAGTGATGGTGTGCTGCAGAAAAGTAGGCAATGTATCCTACACACATGAAAAAACAAATACAAAAAATGAATGGGGAAATAGAGAGTATAAAACGCATGGGGAAATAGAGAGCATAAATCAAGTGTTAACTAATCATGAGAATATAAAGCAAGTTAATTAATCATGAGTACGACATATGTTAAATTTTAATTAACTCCCCCTAAATTATGAACGCCCCCTCTCAATGTTTCTCCCCCTTTTTGTCCGAAAAATACAAAGGGATAGACAAAGGTTACATGGTTAGAGAAAAGGATACGAGGAATAAAAGTAACAGACAAATGTGTAGCCAAACCAAGATCCATATATGAAACAATTGAATAAACAGGAGAGAAATATCATGAACCATAAAAAAATCCATACATCAATAAATAGAATGTAACCAAACCAAATAAAAAGCTACAAGTGAGAAAATGTAAATAAAGATGTTTTGCTCGCCCTCACAAATACAAATGAAATAAACTTAAACAGAACTGAAATCAAGGAGCTAGGGCGTCATGTGGTGAATCATCTAAAAGGGACCCGGTACCGGATGAGCCAGCACCACGGCGCATCTCCATGAAACGAATCGTCTCAAGGTGATGAAGAAGCATAGAATCACGATACGCTTGAGCTTCATCATGACGTGCTTGAGCCTCCTCGTGATGATCCTGAGCCTCCATGTCTTGCTGCATATAAATCAGAAGCTCCTGCAGAATAACCTGATCTTGATGCCTATCCTCTTGAATTTGCTCCACCTGTGAGCACACAAACCTAATATCCTCTAATTCAATGGGTGAGGGAGAATGAGAAGAAGACGGTCTAGGGGTAGCACGAGAGGGTGGTGGTCTAGTAGGAGCAGGAGTGGAGGAAGTGGCGGATTGAGAGGAAGTGAGTTGAGGAGTATCAGGGGGTAGGTGACTAGGAGACCTACCTGTAAAGGACATATCAATGGTTTGGTATCGGGTCATAGGGACATCGGTGGGAAGACGGGGACAGTCAGAAGAAAGGCAATGGCGGGTAATAATAACGGCAAAGGGGAGTGCTTGTCTAGCAGGACCGGAGGGGCTGATTCTAACAGACTTAATTACAAGATAAATGAAGGTAGGTAGGCTGATGGAAACCCTAGTGCTAATGGAAAACATGAGGTCCACATGCATCTTAATGATTTGAGTTGAGTTTGCACGTGGAATGAGACAAGCACACACAATCCAATTTAAGACCATTAAATCTAGATGTAATTTTTTAAGAAAAATGGTAACAGTACCGGGTTGGAGAATCCTACACACAGTGCTCATAATTAGATTGAAGTCAGGAAGAGAATCGGGAGCCCAAGAGTAGGATGGATTATTGACTCGGGGTAAAGTGATGAGACGGTCTATGGAGTCAGGACTGATAATGACTTTCTTACCTCGCACTCGAGAGAAAATATGATCCTCACGAGAAGATATCCAAAAATAAAATTCTCGAATAAGGTTGGGGAAAATTGTGTCAGTGAGGTTGAACAAAGGGTCCCATCCTAAGTCAGATATCTAAGAGTGGACTGTGGTGTCTACTAGAGATGTGAGATGGACAAGTTTTTCGCGGACAATGGACCTAGTGGAAAAACCCTATGTATGGTATTGGGTATGACTGGTGAGAGTCCTCTAACACAATTTAAGGTCGGGAATAGACAAATTAACATTGGAGTCCTCATCGGATGAGGATGAAGATGAAGAAGAAGAGCGTTCCTTGAGAGAGTCTCTTATGTGACGGGTGCGACAACTACGAGGGGACATTCTAGAGGGTTAAACTTGGACCTACCCAACCAAAATCCATCAAAACTGCTAAACAACACCAACAAACCAAACAACAATAATTCCCCTCCTCCATTACAGATAAACAAAAAAATGGGAGAAAAAATGAAATAATTAAAGGAAGTTCCATGAAATTATCAAACAAAATTTTAATTATTTTTTTAAAAAAATGATAATGTTCAGGGAGCTTAACTTAATTAGGGGCAACAAAAATTATGATAAATTATAAAGCCCCAAATAAAAAGATACACACACACACACACAAAGATATATATATATATATATATATATATATATATATATATATATATATATATATATATATATATATATATATATATATATATATATATAGAGAGAGAGAGAGAGAGAGAGAGAGAGATACATATACGTATAAAGAAGATAAGAAAGAGAAATAAGATACCTAGAAAAGAGAAGAGGAAGAACCTAACTCGAAACCCTAAGTGAAAATGACAAATGGAAGAGGAATGAGGGTTGAGGGAGGAAGAAATATGTTTAATGAAGTTTAGGGGAGTATCGTAGGTAAAATGGTAAATGGGAGTAGTGGGGAAATGGGTTAATAGGAGTAGAGGGAAGAGGATAAGTGGGGAAATGGGAGAAGAGAGATGGAGAGATTTGGAGAAAATGAGGAAATTGTGGGGAATGAGGTGAGAGAGACCAAAAAAATTAAGCGACAGAAATAGGAAAGAGAAACCGCCCAAAATAAACTCATCTCATTCGAACGAGAAATGTCGTTCGAACGACATATTTCTAACGATATGCCAGAAGGATTAAATGAATCTCATTTGAAACTTCGTTAGAAGTTCGTTCGAATGAAATTTTCGTTCGAACGACAATTCGAACGATATCCCAGACTTGAATTCAGAAATGTCGTTGAAAGACTCGTTTGAACGAGTTTTTCTAACGAAATTCAAAGAGGTTAAAAAAATAAATAAAATAAAATTAGCATGAAAATAACATATAAGAAGGAATTGGGAAGGCCATAAAGTTGCCAAAATGAAATTTTTAATTGTCCTAGGTTGTAATGACATATCCAAACCGTGGGAGCGGAGATGTAGGGGTGTGAACAACACGATTAAGAGCTTTTACCTAAGACAATGCACAAGTACGGAAAGCCAAACAATATATAGACGCAATATGCACTCACATCTGCCTTGCGTCAATTATGATACACCATAGGATAATCAATCACTAAAGCAACACGCTTACAAGATTTTTGATTCTCTCGCCAATGTTGTCACAATTAGAAAGCAATGTATCGAAAAAATGTGCATGCCCATTGATCTTCAACTTATATCTCCCATTAGAAATTTTAGATTGAGACTTTTCTTTTGAAAATCAATCAAGCTAAATAATTTTGGCCTTGGCATTATATATATCATTTTTTTAATGCTTAAATTTTAGGCACTTATTCTAGAATGCAAATGGAGACTATTCACGCAAAACCTTTTTATTTTTCGCATCCCGAGTCCATTGCTAGAAACAACAAACAACCGGATGAATATTATAACATTTTATTAAATTCGGGTAATGCATGATCATGCACAATTTCGATGATGTCATAAGATTGATCGATGATGTCATCAATAAGAATTTTTTTAGAACTACTGTAACACCCCGTATTTTTCACCATTTGAATAATTATCTGATTAATTACTTTTGGTAGAAATAATTATGTGATTAATTATTATTGTTGGATTAATTAAATTAAAAATGCGAGAAATTAATTTTTATTAATCCAGATTGAAATAATTAATAAGTAGCGTGAAAAGGGTTAATACTTATTGTGGAGAATTATTCAATATTACTGTGTGATATGTAATATGGAATTATGAAATTTGATAAATTGTCGAAAGTGAGAAAGACGACAGTTTGGTAATTTAAGTCTGGCAGGCGTGTGAGTCGTGTCAGGAATAATTGAATAGAATAAAAAGAGAATTTATTTTTATTAACTCGTATGGTCATTCGAGTGAGCCGTTGAGTCCAGAAAGGTCGAGATAGTCAAAATAGTATACCCGGCTGTTTAGTTTCGGTCCCGGGGTGATTTTAGGCCTAACCGACACCCCGAGAGGGTATTATGGTAAATGGTATTTTTGGACTAAATTAATGGATGAAAATTAAGAGTAATTATATCAGCCAAGGAAAGTCCATTAGGGTTAAGAAGTTACACGAAGTTAAGAATGGCTATAGGAGGTGTGAGGGAGAGCTAATTCCAAGAGAAAAGGGCCAAGATAACACCACCTTGCACAATCACCACCACCACCGTATAGATCTGGACAAGGGGAACACACCCATAACAATATCACCAATGGTCCAGGCTATCATATTTGAGGCCAGTGTTTATTACTTTCTTTCTTTTAGCAATAATCATGCTCATGCTAGTGTAGGTGAAATTAATCATGATTTACGTATGAATTAGGTGAAAATTGGAGATTTAAATTATGATTAAGGATTGGTTTAATTAGTGGTTGAAATTCCTTCATGTATGTAGAGGATTAATCACGAAATTGGATTATATACTAATGAACGAATCTGGGTTGATTAGATTCTTTAAATGAAAATTTAGAAACTAGGGTTTATATGAATTAATTTGGGGATTTTAAATAATTATGATGTTTAATGACGAATTAACGATCCTAGGATGTTGGGAATGATTTATAATCCATTAGGTGTTGATAGGTATTGATGATGAGGCATTTGGTGTTGAATCTTAGAGGTTTTTAGGTCCAAAAATGGTAAAAAAATGCTGAAATTTGGTGAAGAAGACGAAACAGTGGGTCTCGCGTGAAGTCGCGCGAAGCTGTTCAAACGAGATGGGGATCTCGCGCGAAATGGTTCGAATGACATGTGGAAGTGGTTCAAATGAGATGTGGATCTTGCGCGAAGTGGTTCGAAGGACATGTGGAAGTGGTTCGAACAACATGTCATTCTGGTTCGAATGACATGTCATCTGGTTCGAACAACAGAAGGAATTTTTGGGAATTTTCTAAGAGTCCAGTTTTGAGTTTATCGATTTATTGGAGTGAGAGAAACTTACAAATATTAAATTTAAATAAGACGCAATTTTGGAAAATTATGTGAGAATACATACTTTAATTATTTCGGTATAGAGAGAATATACCTTGGAGATTACGAGAGAGATAGTAATCTAAATATTTATACTATATGTAGAGATGAGATTAACATACGTATGAGGAGTGTATATGTAGGTTGGAGATATACCTATAAATTATAATAGGATGTGTGTATGCCTATTATGGGAAATTATTGTTAAGAGCGCCAATGGGTGATAACCCGGGGGTGCAAGAATCTTATAGTAAAGCGCACTAATGAGTGACAACTCGGGGGTGCAGAAATTCTATTGTTAAGTGTACTAATGGGTGATAACCCGGGGGTACAAGGATGATTATTGTTAGGCACACTAATGGGTGATAACCCGGGGGTGGTGGATTATTATTGATAGGTGCATTAATGGGTGCTAACCCATGGATGCGGGATTTTCTTAATAGGTGCACTAATGGGTCTTAGTCCGGGGGTGCAGGATTAGTATATATATATATGTGTGTATAGGGATGATGTGGCTATATATATATATATATATATATATATGAACTTGTGAATATTTATATTGTGTGAAATTAGTAAACTTGGTAATAATAATAATAATAATCATTACTTTGCACCGAGTGGTCTTAACCTAAGGGTGCAGGATTAGTGTATATATATAGGGATGATGAGACTATATATATGTATAAGTGTACTTGGGTAACTTCCTACCTTGTGAAACTAGTAGATAAAATGGAAATGAGAAATAAAATAATCTTAGTGGATAAAAGATTAACAATTCAAATGGTGAATAATGAAACTTAGTATGTGAGATAAACTATCTGAATAACGTATGGTATGGGCGATACGGGAATACTACTAGTGAGCATAGTTAGTATTAGTATGGTTTCTGACTAGTTAGACTAGGAGGTATAACTAGGTGGGAGATTAGATGAACGTTAGGCGTGCACAATAGACGAGAGGAGAGAAACTCATGTGAGAGTTCGATAACTAACATGCGTATAAGACTTGTTTTAAGAACCAATTTTAAATACTTGATAAATCATTTTTACACCTCGGGCTCTGACCCATTTTTTGTATTTCTCCTCTCTTTTGCTATATATATATGTGTGTGTGTGTGTGTGTGTGTGTGTGTGTGTGTGTATTAGTATAGGTGCCTAGCCACAGGGACACCGGTTCTAGATACTTGGATGGTTTGTCGAGCTGCAGCTATTGTGGAAGTTGCGGGTCATTGAGATTAGACGCTTCTCTCATTTTATTCAGTTCGTAGTTTACATACTTTAGTTCGGGCATGTGTCACCCATCCTCATTAGCAGGATTGTACTCAGTTCCTTTGTAGTTCTTTTTCGTTGGATTGAGTATTTATTTTTGTTTTGTTTGTGACTTTGAGCTGGAAGGTTTTATCCAGTCTTAATTATTCAGTATTTAATTCAATAAGCATTCATTTCTTATGTGTGGTTTATAATTCAGTGTTCAGAAATTAATTGAATTAATTGGTTTCAAATTAAATTGGGAATTGTTTTGACAATAGCTTAATTAAATGTTAAGTAATTAATTGAATTTAAGTTTTCGATAGCGATGCTAAGAATGAACCAACTGAACATTTTGTTATAAATTTTATAAATGACTAATCACCCGATATTTAATTGGGCGGGGTGTCACAGGTGGTATCAGAGCATCAGGTTCTAGTGTCCTTAGGATCTGTGCGGTTTATTACGTTTCAGCATACCGTTCTTTGATGTAGAGCCTTATGATAGGATTGTTGTTTTTACTTACATATGCGACTTACGTTCTCCTACTACAAATTATAATGGATGTGACTCATTATATGAAATTCGATGTGATTCAAACACCAAACATTTTAGGACGACCAGCGAATGCCGTAAGAAGAACTGTGGGAGAAGAAGCTCAACAGAAGACAAAGAGTAATCGGGAAAGAGTGATCGTGACAAAAATCACCATGGGGGTTACTTGAGTAAGTGATAATCAAAATCATCACTCGGGAACAGTGGGTTCCCAGGGCACATTCGTAGATAATGGTGGAATGATTTCAGGACCACCTAGCAAAATCGATAAGAGGGAAATCTATTTTGAAAAACCCATCGATGAAGATGCGGGGAAGAAAATGAGAGAGTGTAACAGACCAATGGAGGTAGAAAATTCGAAGGCAATTGTGTAGAGTGGGGTGTGACGACACTCAAAATTAAATTTGGTGTTAAAAGTTATAGCTCTTAGGAGCATCATGTGGTGATTAGAGGCAATCACCATATATGCATAAGTGTGTTTGAAATTTAGAGAGAAATTTGGGTACGATTTGACCGTGAGGTCTTCCATTCGATGTGGTAACAAAAGTGAGTGAAATTTTGATGTTTAGCACAATGGGTAAGATAGAAACCGATCGTGAGAGAAAGGTTGAATTGCATAATGAACTTCGTACCTGGCAGAGGAGTATAAATTATCCAAAGGGTTTATAGTTGATTAAGGACCCGTGAGTACAATACCAGTATGAATGGGAAATATGGATAGGATGACTAGTGCCGAGGTCGTCTAGGTCATGCGTTAGTCTGATAATGTTAACGCTTCCAAGAGAAGGGAGTAAAGAGGGTTAACGAATCTGCTGAAGAGCAGAAACTGAATTTAACAGTGTTAGTGAAACCCCACATGAGAGGATATCCAGTAGGGAACTCGGTTAGATGATTTTTAGTGATTAACTTCAAGAGTACGATGAAGTTAATCAGGACTGTAGAGGCGAACCATAGTTCTAAATGGCCAATGTAGCCAAAGGGACAACGGAAGTACAATTATGGGTTAAGACTGCTGGTCTGAGATAAGGACATTCCCAATATGGTTAGTGGGACTAGTGACGGGGAAATGGTTCATGAAGTTTTCCTTATATGAAGGAAGTAGAACTACAAGTATTGAAGGTGTCCACGATTGAGATGTGAGACCGAAGAGATTAGAAATGGTAAACCATACCAGTTAGGCATAACAACTGGAGGAGCGAGACTTCCAGCGAAAGAATTTGGGGTCAAGGGAATTAGGCCCAGGAAATTTATAACCCGAGAGTGATGGGTTCAGGCTGGACCAGTAGTGTCCTCGTTAATAGTAGCATACAGTATGTCAATGTCTACGGGACCCGGGATGTAAATGGGAGTTTAATAAAGCTATAATTGAGGCCTGGAGAGTTTGGGCCAACGTTTCAATAATGGGCGCAAAATCCACATGATGGAATAAATTGTCCATGATGAAAGAGGAAAACTATAGGATGAAATCCTAGGATGTATGATGATTGCAGATGTTCATGGGTCGTGATGGGAGACACGTGCTGAGACCCTGTGATTTGGCGAGACTGGTGAGGTTTTGCTTCTTCCTTGTGAGTAAAGGATAAATTCTAGTGACGTGGGTGTGCCACAACTTTTATGTAAATTGGAAACCCTAAACTTCGCGTGCGGGTCGAGTTTAGTGGGAACGCTAGTTTTAACAGTCTTATTACAAACGTATTTCTCGTTGTTAGCAGAGCATTTTGATAATTGCCCGTGAGTGAATCGGGTGGACCCTAAGAATATGTTTTGTTGTTATAATTTACTACTGCATTGAGTCAGCTTTAGTAGAGTTTATTATGGTAATGTGTAGTGATTAATTATCGTATGGTTAAACGATAGTAAAAATATAATGATATGATTGTCGTAAGGATACTCCGGTAGGAGGAATCTTTATTTTGTGCGGCGCCACCTGAAATAGGGTTGGGCCCAGATATATGAATACATGGAAAAAATTCATGGTATTATAGACCTCAGTGAGTATGTTGTCTAGTTATATGTAATTCCGGTGCGTAGGAATTTATTTTACTGAGGAGAGTCAGGATGCATTGTGTTCTTCTTTGAGTAAAGAGATATAGCTCGTTATATATATATATATATATATATATATATATATATATATATATATATATATATATATATATATATAGCGCTGAGTACCTGGGATAGTGAAAGAGCCATGCTTTATGTTATGTTTAGAGACATGAGAGTGACCGACCAAACTCTTATGTCAACATACGTAGATTATGGGAAAGTACATAGTATGTACTAAAAGCCTTACAGACCTCGACAACCGACTAGGTTAGATAATAGTGTATCGGGGGGTTCCTTGTTTGGATTTCGCTTTGCGAGACATTCCACACATGAAACTAGCTAATGTCGGTAGTTGGAGAGAAGTTTGGTTGATAGTACATAAGTTTTGTATATTGGTTATTATACCTATAAAGGAATATAATTGAGAGTTTATAATTCTTTTATAACTTAAGGCCAATAGAGTCGCCTAGTCTTAGCATCATTCGGAATAGAGCAATGATGCCATTGAAGGATTGATTAAGTTATGATTAGTGGGGCAGTTGAGTGCACCCCTACTACATCAGCATATTAGGTACGCGAGAATTGAAGTAAGATAATTACATGTCAATTATACAAGGTTGCACAAGGTACAGGGTGTATGGGAACCCTAGTTGATTGGATCAGGCAATGGATTATGATTAGCATGTGAATTCGATAACATGTAGTGGGGTAAGCCGAAGCTTATTCACTAAGTTTTGTTAGAGATTCACGTTTCAAAATAAATTGAGATTTTGAGGGAGAAAAGAGACTTGTGTCACACGGTACGACACAGTCACACGCATCATGATTAGAAGTACATTCAAGAGAATACAAAATGTATCAGGATACAAATAACAGTGGTAATGGGTTTAATATACAGTAATTTTCAAAGTTAGTCTTGTAGTGGGTCAGCTGACTGTTAGAAAAAGGGCAGACAATTCGAAACTAGTCGGGGATCCTTCCACCAGAGAATGGAAGAGTATCCCCAGGGATTTTCTCATGTAGCTGAGATTGTAAGACTATAGGTACTAAAATGAGATTGAGTACGGCCTAATACCCACAAAGGGATGGGCAGGACAAGCGGTCTAATCGGATGCGGGAGAGAAAATTTTATGTGGACCCTGAGATCTTAGGGGAGGACGAGAGTAGTACCTTCCACTAGTGGATTTTGTGTCCAAATAACTCCTAGAAGTTCATGTTCGGGCAGAGTGCCAGCAGAAGTATGGCACGGTAAACTTTGTTGTTATCCTACTTGATAGTTAAAGGTGGGGGGAACAGTTATGATTACAAATGTCAGAGAAGAATCGATGTTATCGTATATATTGTGTGTGAAATATATATTGCACAGCCAATCTACTTGGATGAACGACATGAGACGAAGTCGTATGTATCTGAAAGGAGCATAAATCTACTAAGGTGCAAATAGTAGAAGGCTAGATAGTGAATATCTAAAATATAGTAAGTAGTGAAACTCAAACGGTAAGGCTAAGGGAGGAGCCTACATGACAGGGTAACCTGGAGCTTAAAACAAACACATGTGAAGTGTTCACTATTAAGGGTATTCGATAGCGTACTATATGGGTGGTACGGAGTAGCTTACTTGTGAGCGCCGGGATGCGATGCAGCGTTGTCTCTTCCTGCTATACTTTTTCCGAATTTCGGGACAAAATTCTATTGTAAGGGGGGGAGTATGTAACACCCCGTATTTTTGACGATTTAAATAATTATGTGATTAATTACTTTTGGAAGAAATAATTATGTGATTAATTATTGTTGTTGCATTAATTAAATTAAAAATGCGAGAAATTATTTTTTATTAATCCGGATTGAAATAATTATTAACTGTAATACCCCGTATTTTTGGCGATATTTATTTTTGGGATTAATTAATTAAATGAGAATTAATTGGGAATTAATCCGGGTTAAAATACTAACGAGATGCGAGTTGGTATTTGATTATATGTGCATATATGATTGTATATGAATATTGAATTATGAAATTGTCGTGAGATTGATATACGACAATTTCGACATTTTATTGGGACGCGTGAGAAAGTTGCATCAGAATATAATTATTTTATTTATAAAAGTGAATTTAAATTCTATTAACCGTATGGTCGTTTTGAGTGCGCCAACGCGTCCGGAAGGGTCGAGATAGTCAGAAAACACTAGCCGGGGGTTTAGTTTGGGTCCCGGGGTATTTTTAGGCCATACCGGCATCTTATAAGGGTAGTTTGGTAATATTGTATTTTTGGGATTTAATAATGACGAAAATTAGGATTTATATCTGATTTAGGAAACCAACCACTAAACCCACTACCAACCATATTGACCCATAAGACTACGGGGAGTTTTAGAATTAGGTTTTCTAAGTTCCCAAAACAAACCCTAGCCACCTTTGGAGAAGAAGGCTTGTAGAGAGAGAGAGAGAAGGAATTCTGCAGAAAAGCTTCATCAAATCAACACCAAATTCAGAGACACTCGAGGCAAGTGGTTTAATTTACATTTTTTGCAGTAAAATGTTTCTTCCATGTTAGAAATCTTGATAATCATTCTTATTTGAGAGATAAAGGAAAACCCATGAAATTGGAGTTGTTAGTTTAATGGTGGATGTAGGTTTGCATGTAGAAATGTTATTGGAAGATTGAATTAAGAGAATTACAAATTTAAGTGTTATGAAAACGGATTAAATTCTGGGAATTGATGATGATAAATTCTAGGGTTTATGTTCTTGAAAAATTGGGGAAAAGAGTAAAGACTTGTGATTTGATGATGTTTAGGATGTGTAAATTCCTTAAAAGATGTTAGTATATGACCTTAGTATGTTTTAGGATGATTGGAGACCTTAAAACATTAATTGGACGAATTTTGGTTGAGATTTGAGGGTAGAAAATTGGTGAAAAACGAGATAGGAATTTCTGGGCTCGAAACTGGCCACTCGTTAGAAGACCTACCCAGGTCGTTCGAACGAGCTCGTTCGAACGAGCTTCTCACGAGTTGACAGTCTGGGTTCTAACGAGAGTGATGTTCGTTCGAAGTTTTCGTTCGAACGAGATCACGTAAGAAGACCCAGTTCGTTCGAACGAACTCTCGTTCGAACAACCTCGTTCGAACGAGACTTCGAACGAGTTGACAGTTTAGGCTTTTTAGCCTGTTTTGATCCCGAGTGCCCCGTAACCTTGTGTATAGGTAGTGATAGCCTTCCCTTGACGAGTAATTGGTATATTTGGGATGTTTGGGATATAATGAGGAGTCAAACCTAGAAGTGTAGTTTGAACCTAAAGGAAAATATGAGCTGAGACGTGAGTGCCTACTACGACGTAAGAATAAATTATAGCGCGTATAAATGTGAACCGAGATTATATAAGTTATATATATATATATTAAGTTGGTACGAGAATGCGATATGTACTACAATTAATTATGGTGATTACTAAGATACGTGTTTACTTAGTATTGGTATATGATTTGTGGGTATGACATACCTACCATACTTGCTATCACGGGAGGTTTGTGTTCGCTTAGGGCCCTCTAATCCTTGTGTTGCCCGGATTTAGACTGGTTACCTCGATGAACATAGGTCAGAGAAAGACTTATTGGGATGTTAATAAGTCCGCTGATCGTGGGAGCGTAGGTATGTGCATGACCCATGTGATGTGACTGTGTTCGCCTCCATTATTTGTGATGTTGTTATCTGTGAACTATTCCTGAGAGATTCAGAATATGTGATCCTTATGTACGTGATGTACCGGGATGGATAGCAGAGTATGTGTGCACCGCAGCTTAGTTCTCGAGGTGCTTGTATTGTATATTTATGATGTGAATAATATACACTTAATTAATGGGAACCTTCATGTTAATACTGTGAATCTAATTATGGCATTGTTTTGAGAAAAACATGACGGGTTAACTGATAGTGAAATATATTACATATTGGGAATCTGAGCTTAAGTGAAATCCTCTAATTATTTGATAAAGTTAGAATGTTAATGGGAACCGAGTATCAAGGGTAGAACCTATGACAGTCTAGCTAGATATTATGTTACTTAGCTAGTGGGTTGTGTCATTTTAGATGGGTACTTACGTTAGGAGTGCACAGTTAGACGAGAGGTGAGAATTTTATGTGAGTGAACGTCCTAACATGTACTTTGCATTTAATGTTTCAAATGTTTTTAAAGCACTTGCAGGTTTTTAAAATATCTCCACATTCGGGCTCTGACCCGTTTCCTTTCAAATCTATTTTTTGTAAAACCATTTTAGGTGCCCAGCCACAAGGACACCATGCATAGGATACTCATTCAGGTGACGAGTTGTAGCTGATTGTGGAAGCTACAGGGATTTGCTTTTAGACGCTTCTATCATTTGGATTCCAGATTCAGTATCTATCAGTTGTAGGGCATGTTGACCATTTCTATTAGAGACATCTTTCCATTACAGTTTTTCGGATGTTGGCATGTATTGATTCAGTATTCAGTTTAGTTATTTCAGTTTGTGGTATTGTAGTGAGGAGTTTTTCCTCCAGACTTTATTTACATTATGTGATGGTTATTCTATTTACTTCGTTATGGTGAATGGTGTTATTATTCTTCATTACACTTGTTGCATGTTAATCAAACTTTAATTAAAATTTGTCAACTTACTTTTTAAATACTAGGTGGTTAGTAATAATAAAATGTTTTCGACAGTGATGCTATTAACTGAGCCAACTTGGCAATTTGGTTTAATTTAATAAAGGAGTAGCTACCCGGTATTTAATTAGTCGGGGTGTCACAGGTGGTATCAGAGCATCAGGTTCTAGTATCCTTTAGAATCTGTACGGCTATTATGTTTCCGCTAAGCTTTCTTTGATATAGAGCCCTATATTTTAGGACTGTTGTACTCTTTTTGTGTATGCTTCGTTCTTCAGTTATTTTAAGTTTATAAACGGTGAACTTATAAACTTTATTCTTATTTCAGATGCCTCCACGACGTGCACGACGAGTTCCCAGGGATGCAACGCCTGAACCCCAGCCCGCTCCAGTTCAGGGCATGATGAACGCCGCTGAGGTTGCAGCTATAGTAGCCCAAGCGGTAAATGCCGCAATTGCCGTAGTTCAGCAGGCACCACCTCAGGCGTCGGTTGCCGCGCCAGTACAGGCAAATGCATTCCCGTCTGCTTGGGAACGTGTACGTGACGCTTTTCAGAAAGCGCATCCACCAGAGTTTGCAGGTAGCTCAGATGTGGTAGTCTCGAGCCAATGGAGGAAGGATATGCAGAGGCACTTGAGGATGTATGAGTGCACGGATGTTCAGAAGCAGGTGCTAGCTACTTTCAAGCTAGTTGGATCTGCACTGCAGTGGTGGGAGTCTATTACCACCGTGGAGGAGAGGAATACTCTCACTATTCAGGACTTTTGGGTGCGGTTCGACCGCAAGTACTTTCCGTCAGCTGTTCACACGGAAATGAGGAGGAAACTGATGAATCTGAAACAAGAGGGTAAGACCGTGGCCGAGTATGAGGCCGAGTTCACAAATCTGTTGAATATCGTCCCGGATGAGATACCGACAGAAAAGAAGAAGATTGAGAAATTCACCGACGGGTTGACATGGAGGATCCGTCAGTATCTGTTAGGGAACCTTTCGTTGGCCACTTATTCTGATGTGGTTAACGCTGCTTTGTTACACTGCCAGGATCACCGCTTTCATATGGCTGAGGGCAAGCGATCGGGAGAGTCTAGCCATCAGGGCAGGACTGGAGGACATGGTGCTGGTGGGGCACCATCTGTTCAGGGGCAGAGACAGGGTGACCAGGGTTCCCAGCAGGGGGATCCGAAGAGGTTCAGATCAGGGAACTACAGGCACGGACAGGGAGGTTTCCGTCAGGGCCATCAGGGTCCAAACGGCCATCAGGGCCAACAGGGGCAGAATGGGCAGCAGTTTCACCAGGGCCAGCAGGGCCACGGGAGGAACGGTAACGGCCATCAGGGCCGGGGACAGCAGGGGCAGAGAGGAGGGAACTTCCTAGTGAAGTGTTTTGTTTGTGGCAAGACTGGCCATAAACGGCAGGATTGTCCTGAAAGCGGCAGGGCCCCACAGAAATAGCAGCAGGGTGCTCGCCAGGAGCCACAGAGGCCTATGTTTCCCGCCGCTCTCCCCGCACCGCCACAGATGGAAGCATTGCCACCCATTCCAGCAGTCCCAGCTCAGCAGGGGCAGCTACAGTATGGACGTGTCTATAACGTCCACCAGGATGCAGTTCCACAGGCACCGCCCGCGATTGAGGGTACGTTTCCTATCCATGGCACTATGGGTCGGGTATTGTTTGATACGGGGGCTACACATTATTTTATAGCTACACATTTCGCGAAAGCCTTAGGGTTGTTAGCTACGGAAGAGAGCACAGTGACGTGTGTCGACTCACCATTGGGGAGTGGGTCACTTATATTCTTTATATGCCGGGGAGTGGGGTTAGAGATTGGTGGTTTGGTATTACCTGCAGACATGTTAGTACTAGATATGCATGTTCACGATGTGATTATCGGTATGGATTGGCTTGCTGATTATAGAGCCATGATTGATTGCTTCGGTGGGAGCATTGTTTTTGCCATTCCGGGGCAAGAGATGTTTGTAGTGGCGATGCCTTGCCCAGAGGGAGGATCGACCGCTCATTTGTATTACATAGAGGAGGATACCTCTAAGGAGGTTGTGATTCCTTTAGATTTTATCCCAGTTGTTAGGGAGTATTCGGATGTGTTTCAGGAGATACCAGGCCTACCCCCCAGTCGAGAGATAGACTTTGTTATAGATTTACTACCAGGTACGAGACCTATAGCACGTGCACCGTACCGTATGGTCCAGCTGAGATGAGGGAGTTACGGGATCAGATTGAACAATTGTTAGGTCAGGGGTTTATACGGAGGAGTACTTCACCGTGGGGTGCCCCTGTGTTGTTCGTAAAGAAGAGAGATGGTTCACTAAGATTGTGTGTGGACTACCGGGAGTTGAACAAGGTCATGATACGGAATAAGTATCCGTTGCCTCGAATCGATGACCTATTTGACCAGTTGAGGGGAGCTTCTTTCTTCTCGAAGATTGATTTGAGATCGGGATATCATCAGTTGCGTATCAGGGAGGAGGATGTCTCGAAGACTGCGTTCTTATCGAGATATGGTTCTTACGAGTTTCGGGTTATGCCGTTTGGTTTGACCAACGCTCCAGTTGTGTTTATGGACTTGATGAACAGAGTGTTCAGGGATTTCCTAGATCAGTTTGTCATTGTCTTCATCGATGATATTCTGGTTTACTACCAAACAGAGGAGGAGCACGTCGAGCATTTGAGGCAAGTTTTGCAGACACTACGTCAGAACGAGTTGTATGCAAAATATGAAAAATGCAGGTTTTGGCTGAAGGAGGTCCAGTTTTTGGGACATATTATTTCCGACCGGGGAATATCTGTTGATCCGGGGAAGGTATCCGCGGTGAGGGAGTGGGGACAGCCCACAACACCAATGGAGATTCGTAGTTTCTTGGGCTTAGCAGGATACTACAGGAGGTTTATTTGGGGTTTCTCGAAGATAGCAGGTCCTTTGACACATCTGACTCGTAAGGGTGTGCCATTCGATGAATTGAAGAATAAGTTAACCTCAGCACCTGTGTTAGCATTGCCGAGACCGGGAGTTGAATATTTGGTTTACACCAATGCGTCTTTGCAAGGACTTGGAGGTGTATTGCAGCAGGAGAGACAGGCCATAGCTTATGCTTCCCGTAAGCTTAAGCCTCATGAGAAGAATTACCCCACGCATGATTTGGAGTTGGCGGCAGTGGTATTTGCCTTACGGATTTGGAGACACTATCTTTTGGGGGAGAAGTTCCAATTGTTCACAGACCACAAGTCCCTACAGTACCTGTTCACGCAGAAGGAGTTGAACATGCGGCAAAGGAGGTGGCTTGAGTTTGTGAAGGACTAACAGTTCGATATCCAGTATCACCCGGGTAAGGATAACGTGGTGGCAGACGCGTTGAGCCGTAGGCCAGCAGATGAAGTGGCAGAGGTGTGGAAAGCCAAGTGGAAGGAGTTGGGACACCAGGATGCAGTGGCCCGGTCTTTCATGTCTGTGATGACCGTTACACCGTAGATTGTCACGAAGGTAGTACGGGCACAGGCTAATGACTCGTTCTGTCAGGAGCAGATAGTTCGATTACTAGCAGAGGGAGCCGAGTCCTATACCATTAGCTTAGACGGGGGATTACGCTTCAATGGGAGATTGGTGGTTCCGGAAGGGGAGGAATTGCGACACGATGTGATGGCAGAGTCGCATGGCTCACGGTTCGCGATACATCCCGGAGGGGACAAGATGTACCAAGACATGAGACGCCAGTATTGGTGGAGCGGTATGAAGAGAGATATCGCTGAGTTTGTTTCAAAATGCGCCACTTGTCAGCTTGTGAAAGTGGATCACAAGAGATCGGCAGGACTGCTACAGCCGTTGGAGGTCCCGGTGTGGATGTGGGAGAGCATATCCATGGACTTTATCACGAGGTTGCCTACGTCGCAAAGGGGTCACGACTCCGTTTGGGTAATTGTGGACAGATTGTCCAAAGTCGCTCACTTTTTACCCGTAAGGACTGATTACACTACGGGACAGTATGCCCAGCTCTTCATTTCAGAGATTGTGAGACTTCACGGTGTGCCCCTAAATATCGTGTATGACAGAGACAAGATATTTGTTTCGCGGTTTTGGGAGAGTTTCCAGGAGGCCATGGGCACGGAATTGCGGTTGAGTACGACTTATCATTCGCAGACCGATGGGCAGACCGAGCGCACAAATCAGATGTTGGAGGACATGCTATGCATGTGCATTATTGACTTTGGGGGTGGATGGGAGCAGTACCTTCCACTGGTGGAGTTTGCTTACAACAACTCCTATCAGTTCACTATTGGCATGGCTCCGTTTGAGGCATTTTACGGTAGACCTTGTCGTTCCCCAGTATGTTGGTTGGAGGTGGGGGACAACAAACTACTTGGGCCGGAAGTGATTCAGAATACTTCGACGAGGATAGAAGTGATTCGAAGTCGCATTCGGGTAGCTCAGGATAGGCAGAAAAGCTATGCTGATGCGAAGAGATTTTTCAGGGAGTTCCAAGTAGGGGACCAGGTTTTGCTCAGAGTATCTCCTATGAAGGGGATTATGCGTTTTGGGAAGAAAGGGAATTTGGCACCGAGATATGTGGGACCATTTCCTATTATTGAGCGGATTGGACCGGTTGCGTATAGGCTTGGATTACCGGAACATTTGCATCGGATTCACGATGTATTTCATATTTCCTCGCTAAGGAAATATCTTAGAGACAATTTGGCTCATTCTCATATTGCTTTGGAGGACATCGATCTCCAACCTGATAGCTCCTACGAGGAGGGGGCGATTGCTATTTTGGACCGAAGTGACCGGAAACTGCGGTCAAAGATAGTACCGTTAGTGCGTGTTCAGTGGCGACATCATAATGTCGAGGAGTCCACATGGGAGCGCGAGGATGAGATGCGCGAACGTTATCCAGAGTTATTCTTACCAGGTACTTTCTAGTTCCGAATTTCGGGACGAAATTCTGTTATTAGGGGGGAAGTATGTAATACCCCGTATTTTTGGCGATATTTATTTTTGGGATTTATTAATTAAATGAGAATTAATTGGGAATTAATCCGGGTTAAAATACTAGCGAGATGCGAGTTGGTATTTGATTATATGTGCATATATGATTGTATATGAATATTGAATTATGAAATTGTCGTGAGATTGATATACGACAATTTGGACATTTTATTGGGACGCGTGAGATAGTTGCGTCAGAATATAATTATTTTATTTATAAAAGTGAATTTAAATTCTATTAAACGTATGGTCGTTTTGAGTGCGCCAACACGTCCGGAAGGGTCGAGATAGTCAGAAAACACTAGCCGGGGGTTTAGTTTGGGTCCCAGGGTATTTTTAGGTCATACCGGCATCTTATAAGGGTAGTTTGGTAATATTGTATTTTTGGGATTTAATAATGACGCAAATTAGGATTTATATCTAATTTAGGAAACCAACCACTAAACCCACTGTTGATACCAAATTTAATCTACTGACGTGGACCAATAATAAGAAGACACGTGTCAATCTACATGGCACAATAACAACGAGGAAGTTTATTTCCCCCGACCAAGTCATGTTCGCTCCGAGCAACAAGGATACCCCGAGGAACTACAACACTCCGAGGAACTCCAGCGCTCCGATGAACTCCTGAAGGACGAGCAACTAAGGCGGTTCAAGCTGCATCTCAACCACAGCATTGATTGCCAGACAACCAACAGTCCAAAACTGTTCATTGACTGCTTATCATCTTGACGCACACGCTTGAAGAACATTAAATGAGTTACCCTTTCAGATGATAGCCTCAAGGCCCTTTCATATGTATATCATTTAATGTACCACCCTTTCATATGTAAGCCTCAGGGCTATAAATACATTGTATCTCCCTCATTCAAGGGGACCGGAATTTCTTGAGAGAACTTGTAATCAAGAATTCCATAAACACTCAGCAATAACATAACAGTGGACGTAGGCTTTATTCCTAGCCGAACCACTTTAAAAATCTTTGTCTTATTTATTTATCTGTGATTGAATAATTAGAGCGATCTAGTTTTTTACATCAACAGATTGGCGCCGTCTGTGGGAACGTGTTACAAGCGTTGTTCTCCACCAAAAGCTAAGTTTTTATTTTCTCTACGTATAATCAATTATACATACATCTTTTGATTGAATCGTGATTTTTATGTTTATATACATAAATTAATTGTCCAATTTTTATCTGCAAAATGTTGCATATCATGATTTTTAAATCGTAACTGTTAGATTAATTCTTATTTAGAAATCTGAAAAATAGTAGATTTCATAAATCATAATTCTTTGCTTGATTCTCAAGTTTTCATTTTATATCATGAAATAAATATTTTAAATGATTACATATACCAATATATACGACGATGATAAGATTTAATCATTTTCATTGTTGATTTTGAAATAAATTTTGTAAGATCTTTGATGTCTATTCAAATTCCCATCATATTTTTAATAAAAGAATGGGAAAAGGTTAAAGACAATAAAAAGTCTTCTCATGGAAATAATGATCCAGATCTATTTTCTCTCTTCAAGTTTGAGTCTCTTTGTATTCATTTTTATGAACTATATAATTAATTTGGTTCATCTTCCATCTATGTCAATAAAGTCAAATTGATTGATTTTTTATATAAATTTGGTAATAATTTCGATCATTCACCATATTTTTATCTCTCCAAATTGGGAATAGGAAGGGATCAATATAAAAAAATAATTTTCTCTCACCTGAAAAATCATTACTCACCTCTTGTAAAAGAGGATCAGTAAAACAATCATGACCATATCAAGACTTTGGGCACAAATTTGATATGTTGGCACCTCGTTCATCACATCACAAGGTTTCTTTGTCGAAATCACACGATCTAGTGGGTTATATATTTATTCATTTAATTAACATTCTTAAGGCTTAAATTTTACATTGAATGTTATTTTTTTATCTAAAGATTCGAGATATTCTAGTCATCCAACCATATATCCTATAATTTGAGATATCCTTAAATGTTGGTCGGCAACATCCATGTTGTTTGTCGGCAGCAGTAGAATCTTGGGGTATTAAAAAATGCTAAGCACCCCTGATATTTTGAAATTAATATTTTTATTTCTCAAGCATATACATACCAAATCATATTTGGCATAAAACATATTATGATGCATATGTCCATCTCACACACATTTGGCATAAAACATATTATTTCATATTTTGAAATTTTTATGCTGATACATATCATATATTGATTGGATGAGTAAATTATTCTCATGACTAATCAATTCAGCCTACACATATGGTAGAGCAAATTATTAATTTTTACAGGCACAAGGTTCAATGCCGACGAATGCTGAAGCACAAATTATTCTATATCCATTCGGATTCATATTTTATATTTATCTCAGCATGGAGCTTGAAAAATTTCTTCTCTCTATATATATTCGGCTCCGAGGAAAAGCTACAACAGTTATTATATTTCACCCCCAACGGATAGTTGGTCGGGGTAATTCTTATTTATATTCAGGCCCAGATATCTGCTCCAGCACAAATGATTCTATATATCCATTGGGATTCATATTCTATATTCATCTCAACATGGAGCTCGGCGAGATACTTATTATCATATTCAGCTTTGAGGAAAACTATAACATTTATTATATTTCACCCCCACCGGATAGTTGGTCGGGGTAATTCTTATTTATATGCAGGCCCAACAAATTTCTCGGCCATATTCTTATGTTCTGGAAAATATTATTCTTATTCGGCATTCTGCAATTATGCCTCGACAAGATACTTATTCAGCTTTAAGGAGAATTACAACATTCGTTCGGATAATTCTTGTTTATATTCAGGCCTGACAACGTTCTCGGCCATATTCTTATGTTCTGAAAGATCTTATTCTTGTTCGGCATTATATGATTCTACCTCGACTGATCGGCGAGGCACTTTATTATTTTTAATTATTCTTTATATCTATTTGGATGCATATTCTATTCTCATTTCAGCATGGAGCTCGACAAATATTTATTATATCTTATTCAGCTCCAAGGATGTCTCCAGCATTTATTATATCTTATTCAGCTCCAAGGATGTCTCCAGCATTTATTATATCTTATTCCCAGCAATCTGTTGGTCATCGCCGAGGAGGTATCCTTCATTTATTATATCTTATTCCCAACAATCTGTTGGTCATAGCCGAGGAGGTATCTTGCATTTATTATATCTTATTCCCAACAATCTGTTGGTCATCGCCGAGGAGGTATCCTGCATTTATTATATCTTATTCCCAACAATCTGTTGGTCAGCGCCGAGGAGGTCTCTAGCATTTATATTATCTTATTCCCAACAAATCTGTTGGTCAGCGCCGAGGAGGTCTCTAGCATTTATATTATCTTATTCCCAACAAATATGTTGGTCAGCGCCGAGGAGGTCTCTAGCATTTATATTATCTTATTCCCAACAAATCTGTTGGTCAGTGCCGAGGAGGTCTCCAGCATTTATATTATCTTATTCCCAACAATCTGTTGGTCAGCTCCGAGGAAGTCTTCATCATTCATTATCAATTACCACCAACTCCGATTGGTAGATAAAATCCAACTCCGGTTGGTAGACAAAATCCAACTCCGGTTGGTAGATAAAATCCAACTCCGGTTGGTATTGGTCGATAAATCTCATTCAAAGTTCACATTCCACAGTTGGGGGCTTCTATTACAAATATATTTGGTGGCACATTCTTATATCATCATGCAGTCGAGCATCAAATTCAACCCCGACTAATCATCATTCAGGAGTTATTTTTCTTTCTCAAGAATTACTTTTGATATTGAAGTTCAGGAGGAATATTGAAGCTCAGGAGGTATATTGAAATTCAAGAGGTGTATTCAGAAGGACATGATGAAAGAAAGCGACAAGTATTCCACCGAGGAATTCTGTCAGACCAGAAATTAGAAGACAAGTTGCCTATATGGAGGCTATATGTAGACGGCTCATCTTGCACTACAGGCTGTGGGGCAGGGATCATTTTGAACAGCCCAGACGAGGTCGACATGGAATACGCCATACGTTTCTAATTCAAAGCTTCTAATAATGAGGTTGAGTATGAGGCCATGATTGCAGGTCTTAATTTGTCAAATACTATGGAGGCACAACAGGTTATTGTCTTCAGTGATTCTCAATTGATCGTAAACCAAATGTTGGGAGAATAATGAGCCGAAGGAGAATTGATGATCAAGTATCAAGCAAAGGTGATGGAGTTGGTATCAGAGTTTGTTGCTGTTCAAACTAGTAAGAATATCAAGAATGGAGAATGTGAGAGCATACACCTTGGACCGATTAGCATCAGCTACTCGTACCGAGCTGCGAAGAACGATACCAATTGAAGTATTAGAAAGTCGGAGCATAGATGAAGACCTGACGATGAATATTATTACCCTTGATTTAGGACTATCTTGGATGGATCCCATCGGAGCATATATTGAGGAGGAAGAATTACCGGAGGATAAGCTCACTGCCAAGAAATGGAAGTTTAAAGCTGCTCGGTATGTACTAATTAATGGTATTCGAAGGATAAGTTCGCTGCCAAGAAATAGAAGTTTAAAGCTGCTCGGGATAATGGTATTCGGAGGATAAGTTCTCTGCCAAGAAATGGAAGTTTAAAGCTGCTCGACGAGTAATTATGGCAGGTTTGCAAAGATATGTACATCCCTCCGAGGTGAATTGATTAAAGAGATCCATGAAGGGTCCTGTGGAGCCCGTGTAGCAGGTCGAACACTTTTGCAAAAGGTGATGACGCAGGGATACTACTGGCCGACGATGAGAGTTGATTGTATAGCTTATACCAAGAAATGTGACAAGTACCAACGCTTTTCCTCCATCCGAAGAACTTCACAAACATTGTTGACACCCATTATTTATCCTTGGCCATTTTCCATGTGGGGATTGATTTGGTTGGACCATTGCCGACGACTCGAGGAAGATTCAAATACCTCGTCATCGCAGTAGATTATTTTACTTAGTGGATAGAAGCTGAGCCACTTATTGACATGACATACGAGAAGGAAGGTGTACCAATTTGTTTGGAAGAACATCATCTGCCGATATGGTCTCCCTCATGCCTTCATCACAGACCATGGAACACAATTTAAAAACGAGGAGTTTGCTGCCTATTATCATCAGTCAAACATTTTGAAGGTTCATTCAGCGCCAGGATATCCTCAGAGCTAATGGACCAAAAGCTCTAAGGAGCTAAAAAGTGCTCTAAGGAGCCAAAAGTGCTATAAGTAGCCAAAAGTGCTCTAAGGAGCCAAAAAGTGCTATAAGTAGCCAACCTCCTTTGGTTAGGAGGACAGCTCTAAGGAGCAAAAGTACTATAAGTAGCCAACCTCCTTTGGTTAGGAGGACAGCTCTAAGGAGCAAAAGTGCTATAAGTAGCCAACCTCCTTTGGTTAGGAGGACAGCTCTAAGGAGCCAAAAGCTCTAAGGAGCCAAAAATATTCCTTTGGTTAAGAGGTGTACACCAGCATGATCAATTACGGTTGGTAAGATAAAAATATACTCTCATATTACAACTTATGTTGGTCGGGAGGCAAGATTATTACAAAAAGTTCTTTGAAGAACAAAATATTCCAAAATACACCAAGTATAGTTGGTCGGGGATAAAAACCCACTAACTGTAGTTGGTCGACGAGGACAAATTATTGACCTTAGTTGGTCGAACACTTTTTATGAAAATATTTAAAAGTCTACCAAGTATGGCTAGTCGAGGATAAAAACCCACTAACTGTAGTTGGTCGACAAGCATAATTTAACAACCTTGGTTGGTTGGAAAAATTTTAAACATTTTTATACTCATTACTTTATTATTAAGTGATCGAGCAACGTTACTAATACTTGTAACTTTTTATTACTAAGTTGGTCGATGAACAACACAATATTGTTATCTTTTACATATGCACAGATGTAAAGTATTTTACAAGACAATAGCAATTAAGATTGCGAATAAAAATGAATGTCTTTCATTAAATCCAAAAAAAACAAAATACATTGAGAATGAAAATGTATACTAACTATTACATTGAGATTCCTATTCTATTGGTTTATTTTCCTTCTACTTTTGAAACAGGTTCCTCACTAGCAGGAGGATCATCTAAAATATAAGAGGAGTTTATGAAGTTAAGACCTTTCAACATTCTGATATTCATCACAGATGATCTATCCGAGAAGCATTAGCTCATTCCCGAGAAGCACTTGCTCGTCCCTGAGAATCTCTTGCTCGTCCCCGAGCAGAGGTAGAAGTCAAAATCAGCATCTGCAGCACTGAGATCTTTTGCTACTACTGTCTCGACGAATAATGAAGAAGAATTTATGTGAAAATGTTTCGAAGTCCACCACTAGCTTGGTACTAATCAGATTGAAGAGTTGGGTTCAAAAGCTATATGGTACTCGACAAAGTATTCAGATAAGCATAAATCAGAAAAATCAAGCACGTGAAGTTAGCACTCAGTTGCTCGACACAGGAAGTAGTTGGTCGGATGGCAAACCAATCAACATACTTGAAGATTATGACAAGCTACAAGTTTCATACTATGGCATGGCTGCATCCAAATTCCCAGGGGTGATACATAGCACACGGAGTTCCTCTGAAGAAAGATTAGCAACCATCGATCAGCCTGCATCATACTTCGTCCAGGAGATAATGAACTTTATGTTGAACAAATCAAGAAGGTAGATCAAGAATTTCACGAACGCCGAGCAACATTGCAGAATAAATACTCCATCCTTTCAAGTAACCCATCAAGCATGAAGCATTGGGGGCTTCTGTTGATACCAAATTTAATCTACTGACGTGGACCAATAATAAGAAGACACGTGTCAATCTACATGGCACAATAACAACGAGGAAGTTTATTTCCCCCGACCAAGTCATGTTCGCTCCGAGCAACAAGGATACCCCGAGGAACTACAACACTCCGAGGAACTCCAGCGCTCCGATGAACTCCTGAAGGACGAGCAACTAAGGCGGTTCGAGCTGCATCTCGACCACAGCATTGATTGCCAGACAACCAACAGTCCAAAACTGTTCATTGACTGCTTATCATCTTGACGCACACGCTTGAAGAACATTAAATGAGTTACCCTTTCAGATGATAGCCTCAAGGCCCTTTCATATGTATATCATTTAATGTACCACCCTTTCATATGTAAGCCTCAGGGCTATAAATACATTGTATCTCCCTCATTCAAGGGGACCAGAATTTCTTGAGAGAACTTGTAATCAAGAATTCCATAAACACTCAGCAATAACATAAGAGTGGACATAGGCTTTATTCCTAGCCGAACCACTTTAAAAATCTTTGTCTTATTTATTTATCTGTGATTGAATAATTAGAGCGATCTAGTTTTTTACATCAACACCCACTACCAACCATATTGACCCATAAGACTACGGGGAGTTTTAGAATTAGGTTTTCTAAGTTCCCAAAACAAACCCTAGCCACCTTTGGAGAAGAAGGCTTGTAGAGAGAGAGAGAGAAGGAATTCTGCAGAAAAGCTTCATCAAATCAACACCAAATTCAGAGACACTCGAGGCAAGTGGTTTAATTTACATTTTTTGCAGTAAAATGTTTCTTCCATGTTAGAAATCTTGATAATCATTCTTATTTGAGAGACAAAGGAAAACCCATGAAATTGGAGTTGTTAGATTAATGGTGGATGTAGGTTTGCATGTAGAAACGTTATTGGAAGATTGAATAAAGAGAATTACAAATTTATGTGTTATAAAAACGGATTAAATTCTGGGAATTGATGATGATAAATTCTAGGGTTTATGTTCTTGAAAAATTGGGGAAAAGAGTAGAGACTTGTGATTTGATGATGTTTAGGATGTGTAAATTCCTTAAAAGATGTTAGTATATGACCTTAGTATGTTTTAGGATGATTGGAGACCTTAAAACATTAATTGGACGAATTTTGGTTGAGATTTGAGGGTAGAAAATTGGTGAAAAACGAGATAGGAATTTCTGGGCTCGAAACTGGCCACTCGTTAGAAGACATACCCAGGTCGTTCGAACGAGCTCGTTCGAACGAGCTTCTAACGAGTTGACAGTCTGGATTCTAACGAGAGTGATGTTCATTCGAAGTTTTCGTTCGAACGAGATCTCGTTAGAAGACCCAGTTCGTTCGAACAGCCTCGTTCGAACGAGACTTCGAACGAGTTGACAGTTTAGGCTTTTTAGCCTGTTTTGATCCCGAGTGCCCCGTAACCTTGTGTATAGGTAGTGATAGCCTTCCCTTGATGAGTAATTGGTATATTTGGGATGTTTTGGATATAATGAGGAGTCAAACCTAGAAGTGTAGTTTGAACCTAAAGGAAAATATGAGCTGAGACGTGAGTGCCTACTACGACGTAAGAATAAATTATGGCGCGTATAAATGTGAACCGAGATTATATAAGTTATATATATATATATATATATTAAGTTGGTACGAGAATGCGATATGTACTACAATTAATTACGGTGATTACTAAGATGTGTGTTTACTTAGTATTGGTATATGATTTGTGGGTAAGACATACCTACCATACTTGCTATCACGGGAGGTTTGCGTTCGCTTAGGGCCCTCTAATCCTTGTGTTGCCCGGATTTAGACTGGTTACCACGATTAACATAGGTCAGAGAAAGACTTATTAGGATGTTAATAACTCCGCTGATCGTGGGAGCGTAGGTATGTGCGTGACCCATGTGATGTGACTGTGTTCGCCTCCATTATTTGTGATGTTGTTATCTGTGAACTATTCCTGAGAGATTCGGAATATGTGATCCTTATGTACGTGATGTACCGGGATGGATAGCAGAGTATGTGTGCACCGCAGCTTAGTTCTCGGGGTGCTTGTATTGTATATTTATGATGTGAATAATATACACTTAATTAATGGGAACCTTCATGTTAATACTGTGAATCTAATTATGGCATTGTTTTGAGAAAAACATAACGGGTTAACTGATAGTGAATTATATTACATATTGGGAATCTGAGCTTAAGTGAAATCCTCTAATTATTTGATAAAGTTAGAATGTTAATGGGAACCGAGTATTAAGGGTAGAACCTATGACAGTCTAGCTAGATATTATGTTACTTAGCTAGTGGGTTGTGTCATTTTAGATGGGTACTTACGTTAGGAGTGCACAGTTAGACTAGAGGTGAGAATTTTATGTGAGTGCACGTCCTAACATGTACTTTGCATTTAATGTTATAAATGTTTTTAAAGCACTTGCAGGTTTTTAAAATATCTCTACATTCGGGCTCTGACCCGTTTGATTTCAAATCTATTTTTTGTAAAACCATTTTAGGTGCCCAACCACAAGGACACCATGCATAGGATACTCATTCAGGTGAAGAGCTGTAGCTGATTGTGGAAGCTACAGGGATTTACTTTTAGACGCTTCTATCATTTGGATTCAAGATTCAGTATCTATCAGTTGTAGGGCATGTTGCCCATTTCTATTAGAGAAATCTTTCCATTACAGTTTTTCGGACTTTGGCATGTATTGATTCAGTAGTCAGTTTAGTTATTTCAGTTTGTGGTATTGTAGTGAGGAGTTTTTCCTCTAGACTTTATTTACATTATGTGATGGATATTCTATTTACTTCGTTATGGTGAATGGTGTTATTATTCTTCATTACACTTGTTGCATGTTAATCAGACTTTAATTAAAATTTGGCAACTTACTTTTTAAATACTAGGTGGTTAGTAATAATAAAATGTTTTCGACAGTGATGCTATTAACTGAGCCAACTTGGCATTTTGGTTTAATTTAATAAAGGAGTAGCTACCCGGTATTTAATTAGTCGGGGTGTCACATTAACTAGCGTGACAAGGGTTAATACTTATTGTGGAGAATTATTGAATAATACTGTGTGATATGTAATATGGAATTATGAAATTTGATAAATTGTCGAAAGTGAGAAAGACGACAGTTTGATAATTTAAGTCTGGCAGGCGTGTGAGTCGTGTCGGGACTAATTGAATAGAATAAAAAGAGAATTTATTTTTATTAACTCGTATGGTCATTTTGAGTGTGCCGTTGAGTCCAGAAAGGTCGAGATAGTCAAAATAGTATATCCGACTGTTTAGTTTGGGCCCCGGAGCGATTTTAGGCCTAACCGGTACCCCGAGAGGGCATTGTGGTAAATGGTATTTTTGGACTAAATTAATGGGCGAAAATTAAGAGTAATTATTTCAGCCAAGGAAAGTCCATTAGGGTTATGAAGTTACAGGAAGTTAAGAATGGCTATAGGAGGTGTGAGAGAGAGCTAATTCCAAGAGAAAAGGGCCAAGATAACACCACATTGCACAATCACCACCACCACCTCCATGTAGATTGGGACAAGGGGAACACACCCATACCAATATCACCAATGGATCAGACTGTCATATTCGAGGCAAGTGTTTATTACTTGCTTTCTTTTAGCAATAATCATGCTCATGTTAGTGTAGGTGAAATTAATCATGATTTACATATAAATTGGGTGAAAATTGGAGATTAAAATTATGATTAAGGATGGGTTTAATTAGTGGTTGAAATTCCTTCATGTATGTAGAGGATTAATCACGTAATTGGATTATATATTGATGAACGAATCTAGGTTAATTCGGTTCTTTATATGAAAATTTGGAAACTAGGGTCCATATGATCATAACACAATATTGTCCGTCTAGTATGCATAACACAATATTGTCCCAACAATATACATGTTAAATTACAGAACATCTTGTAGGTTAATAACAAGTGAAAGAATAAAATACATGTCAAATTAGTTAGAAATTACTTATCATGGGGCAAAAACTAAAAGATAAAATGGAATATTAGTAGCTCTAGAACCCGGGCACCATTGTTAGGCTTTTGAAGTGCAAAAAAGGGTGCATAAGATTGGTAACTGCAAATAAAGCAAATAAATGTCAAAATAACCTATATAGGGCTAACTCAGATCCGTGAATATCGATCTTTCAACACAAATAATCACATTAAAACTGAAATCTTGCAAACTGAGTCGGGTTAAGGACCGCTGAGATAGGAAACAAAATAGCTATCTGACATGCATAGACAGTATTTTAGGAGTCGTTATCTAGCAGTGTATGCATTTTGACAACCTATATAGGACTCTCACGGACACATATACTCAACTTGTCGACACGATACTGTTAAATAGTGTAGGGCAAGGACACATTGACGTATTAAGAAGCAAACAAACTGAACATAAATTCCTAAACAACTATACTGAACCTAATATCAACAAATTTATCTAAATAAACATTACCTGATATCAAATATATTATGCACAACTGAACTTAAAATCAAATTAGCCAAACAACGGGTTCTAATATTCATAATTCATAGCAGAGCAAATATGGAGCAAAAAGCATTTTTTTGTTTATACAATATCCATTCAGTTGCCTATAACTCAGCAGAAGCTCTCACTCTCAGGTTTAGTTTTTAAGTAGGGGTGGCAATTTTAGAAACGACACGAAAAAACGACACGGAACGACACGAAATTGACCCGAAATTGACACGATATTTCGTGTTCGTGTCGTGTCGTGTTTTTTTTACACGAAGTCGTGTCGTGTCGTGTTCGTGTCTTAATTATGAGTCGTGCCGTGTCGTGTTATCGTGTTTTTTAGGCCTAAAATTTAAGAAATTATGGTTGTCGTGTCGTGTCGTGTTATTTTTTATTCGGGTCGTGTTCGTGTCAGCTAAAAAAAACACGAAGTCGTGTCGTGTCGTGTTCGTGTCCAAAAAAACCTTGTCGTGTCGTGTCGTGTCGGGCCAAAACACGACCCACTGACCCGATTTGCCACCCCTATTTTTAAGTTTACAAATATCCTAATAACAAATTTGCTTCTTGACAAAACAGAAAACAACGGATTCGGGTTTCACAAAATAAAAATAAAAAACATGAACTGTCACGAAACTCCATACAACTTAAAATGATTAATGAAGTCACAAAATATTCTTCTAACTTGTACCCACAAATTATAAATATAAACAACATAAACCTTAAGCAAAGAGAGAGAAAGAACCTTGATTTCAGATCAAATCGTTTCCTTTGCTTCCTTGATTTGAAGTTGTTTTGAATCGAAGTTGGAGATAAAATCTTTTTTTCGGAGTTGGAGATTTCAGAGCTAATCGGAGATTTCAATCGAAGTTGTTTTTGGCGAGATTTCAGAGCCAAGCGGGCTGCTATCTTGAGATGGTCGGCGGGGGGATGGTCGAGTGAGGAAGATGACTGGGCTTGGTCGGTGGGGGGATGGTCGATTCCCTGATAAGGCAACGTTTGGTCTCTGCCGAAGAGAGAGAGAGAGAGACTTAGAGAGAAGAGAGAAGATTGTCCCGCCTTGAAATTTTTGTCCCCGATTGAAATTTTAGGATATTATTTTTTTAATGAACTGTACCCATATTTGGCACGGTTTTACACCGTGCCAGAATTTGACACTTATTTAAACCGTGCCAGTTTATGCTAAAACCATGCCAAATTTTGGCACGTCTTAAAATCGTGCCAGAATCTCCTTGCCACAGCGTGCTAGATTAGCATTTTTGGTGTATTCATGAATTAATTTGGGGATTTTAAATAATTATGATGTTTAATGACGAATTAATGATCCTAGGATGTTGGGAACGATTTTTAATCCATTAGGTGTTGATAAATATTGATGATGAGACATTTGGTGTTGAATCTTAGTGGTTTTTAGGTCCAAAAATGGTAGAAAACGCTAAAATTTGGTGAAGAAGACAAAACAGTGGGTCTCGCGTAAAGTCCCGCAAAATGGTTCAAACGAGATGGGGATCTCGTGCGAAGTGGTTTGAAAGACATGTTGAAGTGGTTCAAACGAGACGTGGATCTCGCGCGAAGTGGTTCGAACGATATGTGGAAGTGGTCCGAACGACATGTCATTATGGTTCGAAAGACATGTCATCTGGTTCGAGCGACAGAAGGAATTTTTGGGAATTTTCTTAGAGTCCAGTTTTGAGTTTATCGATTTATTGGAGTGATAGAAACTTCCAAATAGTAAATTTAAATAAGACGCAATTTCGGGAAAGTATGTGAGAATAAATACTTTAATTATTTCGGTATAGAGAGAATATACCTTGGAGATTACGAGAGAGATAGTAATCTAAATATTTATACTATACGTAGAGATGATATTAACATACGTATGAGGAGTATATATGTAGGTTGGAGAAATAGCTATATATTACAATAGGATGTGCGTATTCCTATTATGGGAAATTATTGTTAAGAGCACTAATGGGTGATAACCCGGGGGTGCAAGAATCTTATAGTTAAGCACACTAATGAGTGATAACTCGGGGGTGCAGAAATTCAATTGTTAAGTGTACTAATGGGTGATAACCCGGGGGTACAAGGATGATTATTGTTAGGTGCACTAATGGGTGATAACTCGGGGGTGCTGGATTATTATTGATAGGTGCATTAATGGGTGCTAACCCGGGGATGCTGGATTTTCTTAATAGGTGCACTAATGGGTCTTAACCCGGGGGTGCAGGATTAGTATATATATATGTATAGAAATGATGTGGCTATATATATATATATATATATATGAACTTGTGAATATTTCTATTGTGTGAAATTAGTAAACTTGGTAATAATAATTATCATTACTTTGCACCGAGTGGTCTTAACCTAAGGGTACATGATTAGTGTATCATATAGGGATGATGAGACTATATATATGTATAAGTGTACTAGGGAAACTTCCCACCTTGTGAAACTAGTAGATAAAATGGAAATGAGAAATAAAATAATCTTAGTGGATAAAAGATTAACAATTCAAACAGTGAATAATGAAACTTAGTATGTGAGATAAATTATCTGAATAACTTATTTTATGAGCGATACGGGAATACTACTAGTGAGCATAGTTAGTATTAGTATGGTTTCTGACTAGTTGGACTGGGAGGTATAACTAGGTGGGAGATTAGACGAACGTTAGGCTTGCACAATAGACGAAAGGTGAGAAACTCATGTTAGAGTATGATAACTAACATGCGTATAAGACTTGTTTTAAGAACCAGTTTTAAATACTTGCTAAATCATTTTTACACCTCGGGCTCTGACCCGTTTTTTGTATTTCTCCTCTCTTTTGCTATATATATATTAGTACAGGTGCCTAGCCACAGGGACACCAGTTTTAGATACTTGGATGGTTTGCCGAGCTGCAGCTGTTGTGGAAGTTGGGGGTCATTGAGATTAGACGCTTCTCTCATTTTATTCAGTTCCTAGTTTAGATACTTCAGTTCGGGCATGTGTCGCCCATCCTCATTAGCAGGATTGTACTCAGTTCCTTTGTAGTTCTTTTCTGTTGGATTGAGTATTTATTTTGGTTTTGTTTGTGACTTTGAACTGGAAGGTTTTATCCAGTCTTAAGTATTCAGTATTTAATTCAATCAGCATTCATTTCTTGTGTGTGGTATATAATTCAATGTTCAGAAATTAATTGAATTAATTGGTTTCAAAATTAAATTGGGAATTGTTTTGACACTAGCTTAATTAAATGTTAAGTAATTAATTGGATTTAAGTTTTCGACGGTGATGCTAAGAATGAACCAACCGAACATTCTGTTATAAATTTAATAAAGGAATGATCACCCGATATTTAATTGGGTGGGGTGTCACAACTACCTCTTTTGCCCTAGAAAATTTTGGATTCCCCCTCTTTTTATTGTTACTAATTAATTACCCCTTCCACTTTAATTTAAACATAAAGGGTACTTGGGTAAACTACTTCTCTTTGTACTATCTCACCACACCATCTTTCACGACACTATACCTATTACCTCTTTACCCCCATTTTTTCTGTCAAAACTCAGAGCCCCGTACCTCTCACACTTGAAACCCTATACCTCTCAAACTCGCATCCCTTTGTTTGGAGTCGATTTTACAGGTATTCTCTATGTCTCTCGGCTGTTGAGGTTATACCTATTTGTATATATGGGTTATGCCTGTTTGGAGTCAATTTTTACTTGTATATATGAGTCGATTTTATACATACATAACTGATGAAAGAACCCTTATTTTCAGTCGATTTACAGGTATATACCTTTATTGAGATGCTTCCCTCCTCCTTACCCATCAATCTAGGTCAGGTGATATTACAGAAGCTGCATGTTTTGCTGTCTTCATATTTAATTTCTCTTTAAATTCCTGCGGTGTCCTCATTTGTTGTTGTATGAATTTATCTTTTATTATCCAAACAGGGGAAAAAACACATCACGCATTGAACACGAATCCATCACCTCCAAAATTGGGCAAAGATCATCTATTCTACTTCCAGCAGAGAGGAATTGACTACGAGAAAGCCATGGCAGCCATGATTTCTGGGTTCTGTAGAGATGTTTTTAACAAGCTTCTTGATGGGTTTGGTGCTGAGGTGAACTAGATTTCAATTCCCAAAAATAACTGTGTATACATGGTTGTTTAAAGATTCATTGTGTACAATCCTAATGTAATATCACTTTAAGATAGTTTTTATATAGGCTAACGATTCTTCCCTCCCACACTCCCATTCCTCCCACGTTGATCTTCAATAGGTAATCTCTCTCTATATCTCTCTCACAAACGCACACAATCCCCCTAATTAGGGAGTTTGATTGATCTATTTTACACGCTTGAGCTCCAATAGGATAATAAACGCTTTAGCTCCAATAGGTATATACAATTTCGGCGTTCTTTTTTTTCCCAGTGCACCATTTCATAGAAATTAGGGATTTTTTATTTTTATTTGTTTGGAGTTTCAAAATGGGATTTCGGGTTCAACTTCTGACTTTCAGTTTAGGTTTGTTTTTATCCAATTTTTGTTTTCTTTTGGGAGGCAAGGATTAGGTTTTATTACATTTTTTGTGTTCAGCATCCGGATTTTAATTTCAATTATTTTTTGTTCTTTGTAGTTCTATCGTTTAGAATATTATTGTAATCTCCTATAACATTTTTTTATTCTCTATAGTTCTACAGTTCTATCGTAAAGATTGTTGTTGTAATTGTAATAACCCGTATTTTTATGGCTTTTAAATTTATGGACCTATTAAATTCAATTGGGATAAATTAATTTAATTTCAATCCTGAAAGTTGTTTTAAATATTTACTAGCGTAACGAGAGTTAGTAATTATTGAAAGTTTGTCGATTCGTTAGATATAACTTATTAAGTAAAGTAATATGTAGAATTGATTTTTTTTTTGTTAAAAATTTTCACGAGTGAATAAAATGGAAATTATGAAAATTTAAGTCGGGACGCACCTGTGTCGTGTCAGGACTAAATTATTATTATTATTATATTAAGTGAATAAATTATAAGTTTCCTGTATGGTCATTTCGAGTGGGCCAATGTGTCCGGTAGGGTTGAGATAGTCTGAAAAGTGTACCCGGGGATTTAGTTTGGGTCTCGGGGCATTTTTAGGCCTAATTGACATCCCGGGAGGGTATTATAGACATCTTGCATTTTTGGGTAATTAAACCCACGAATTTAATTAGGTTATATCAACCATTTGGAGTTGTCTCTTAGGGTTAGCAAACACAAAATCAAAGAACGGCCATTAGAGAAGGGGTTGGAGAGCTTTCCAAGCAATCCAAGGCCAAGAACTCATCCGGTTGCACCGCCACCACCACCAAAACGTAGATCGCACGACGGGGAACGCAACCATGCCATTTCATCCATGAAATCAGAACCTTGAATTTCAGGAAAGTATATATCTTGCTTTATTTTTGGTTAATGCCTCACCCATGTTAGTTTAGGATTGCCAAGATCATGTTTTATGAAAGAAATTGTAAATTTGGAGACTTTAAGTCGCATGTTTAGAGAAATTCAATATATTCTGGATATACCCATCACATGTAGAGGATTACCCACGAATTACTATGAGTTTAGAAACAAGAAATCTGGGAGATAATTAGAGGAATGGATAATTGTTTCAAAATTAGGGTTCTTGAAGATTATGTCAATTTTACCCCATTAATTCGATATCGTTGATGTTTTTATACATGTTTCACGTAGGAAATCTTGTATATATGTATATAGAACTTATAGTATCATTATTTGATAATTTTAGACTTGTTAATGATGTTTTTGGAGAAATGGGAAGATGAAACCCGTAGGTTTAATTTGTAGTTTCTGGGCAAGAACTACTTGATCGACCGATCGACCCAAGAGCATCGATCGATTGACCCCCTGCCATCGATCAATCGAATACTCCTAGAAAACTACATATTTCTCATCCGTTGATTTAATCCGATTAAGATGTATGGGATCCCTTGATTATTGTTGTTGGAGTATAATGGGATACAGAGAAGACCAGTAGGGCCTAGGTAGACCCCGTTGAATAACATTTTAGGGTAGGATGGGATTTTTGGTTAACGAGGAATTATTCACGTGAATAAGAAATCATGCGTATATTTAATAAAAAGATCGGGACTCGTAAGGGAGTTAAACTAGAACGTAATTGAGTGAATGCGTACTGAAATTTTACTTAAAAGGCTTCGAAAGAGGAGAGGTATGAAGTGAATAATAAATGAGAAAATAAATAACGAGTCTGTTATACGAAATAATCAAGTAAAAGGTGTAAAAATGGATAATTATAATTATGGGTCGTGAGCGCACCTAATTTAGCAATGTGGATGTGTGTGTGTGTGTGTGTGTGTGTGTGTATATATATATATATGACTGTGTGATTGTGCATAAATTATATCTGTATAAAAATCATACTCAGGCTACTTGCTATCACGGAGGTTTTCGCGTCGGGACGGTCTTATCTCGATTGGGCCTTTATGGGGGATATTGACTTGTACCCTAGAAGATAGGATTCCTTGATTACAGGCTATCTGAGTGATAGTCAGATGGTCCTAAAAGACGTGAGGGTATGTGCTGACCTCTTAGGATCGGGAACTATGCTTCGCCTCCATTTGTATGTGTTTTGTGTTAATACAGTTCGAGAGTGATTCCGAACTAGTATTTCGCTTAGTATGAGCGACACGGGGACTTGATAGCAGAGTATGCCAGCACCATAGATTGTATGTGGGGTGCAGATAGTATATATATTATATGAGTGATTGGTATATATATACTTATATATGGAAACCTTGCACCATAGATTTTATATGGGGTGCCATTAGTATATATATTATACGTGTAACTAATATATATACGTATATCTATATGAGAACTTTCTACTGTGCATAATAGAAATTAAGTAATGAATAAATTCTTCAACTTCACTATAAGTATTCAGAAATTTTATAACGGTACGGAGTTATGCTAAATAACATAATAAATCTTGTAGAGATTGATTTTCTAAAGTAAATATCATAACCTTATTTCCAAGTGATAAAATCGTATGGAGAATAAGTTATAGAGATTTATGAGGTTCATTAGTACGATATGCGTGCACACTAGACGAAAGGTGAGAATTCTCAAGAGAGTGTCTCATACTAACTTGGTTGTTGCATTAGCAGGTAAGCATTTTAAATAGTTGCTAAACTAATTTTAAAACTGTTTTACAATCGGGCTCTGAACCGTTTTCTGTTATCTCTTCTCTTTTGTATATATATGTATATATTATAGGTGCCCAGCCAAAGAGGCGTCATGCATAGGTTCTTTGGATTGGATGCGCTGTAGTTTATATGGGAGTTGCAGGTCCTTGTTGTAGACAACTTCTTCATTGATTCGGTTCTTATTATAATTCTTCATAGTTAAGGCATGTGTCGCCCATTTCCCCATTCAGTATAGATTTTTCAGAGATGTATGTTCATTTATTTTCAGTATTCGGTACTCTTTGAGTATTAACTCTTGTCAGGATGATTTCATTTGTAGTTTAAATTTGGTTTGGTTAATCTAGATGGATTAATTCTTTTGTGTTGATTGCTATTCGTAGTACTTATGTGATTCTTAAAATTTTGGTTATTTAAAAGGTTTTCAAATTGGAATTTAATAAAAATGGAAATAAAGTTTTAAATTATTTTGACATTTAGCTTAATTATTTAGGGTGTTTAAATTGAGAAATTTTATTTTGCGACAGTGATGCTAAGAATGAACCAACTGTTCACCTTGATTTTAATTTAATAAAGGATTGATCGCCTAGTATTTAATTAGGCGGGGTGTCACAGTAATCTTTGTAGTTTTATTAAAACAAGTTTCATGTTTTTCCCCTGTAACTGCCCCATCATACCCATATCATACACTTATGTTAAATTTTATTTTATAAACTTCCTCTTAAATTGGGTCAATGTAACTCAAGGCCAAGATTTTTATCCAATGATCCAATTATATACAGACTTGATTTGAGTGGTATATGTAAGTGGATTAGTGGTACATTCAAGGTAATGTAGTATTTAAACATCATTGTGGCAGCAATTGGGATGATGGTAAAGGTTTGTAGGAAGGTAATGGTGTGGGCCTATGATGGTAGTTGGTGATTCATTTTTTTAGAAATACCTCTACACCGCATGAGAGGGTGGTTTTACTTTAAATATATTGTTTTCTTTATAACTTGGATTAGTTTTTTCAAGTAAGCTGAAGAGTCTTCATGTTTTCTACGCTTTTGTGTTATTTTTCCCCAAATAAATATGAAATGTTATTTATTTTATTTTTACAACTTTAATTTGGGTTTAATCATCTCACATATTTCTGCATTTTTCTCCCTACAAATTTATAAAGTGTATGAATCTGAGTGTTCTGCTTTAATTTGAGTGTTCTACTGATGGCTACATATAGTATTTTCGAAATTCCTAAAACATTCCCAAAGAAACCTCCATGACTACTTCAAATGACTTGCTTTAGGTTTTCATTTTTTGGGGGTCGATTTTTTATACCTATTTGGTCGATTTTTCCCACTATTCTAATGAAACATTTATTAATACCCCATTGAATTAGTGTGCATATATAATATTATCTTTTTCGATTTGCTCTTTTTTTACAGATGTGGTGTTGAATGACATCCTCCCTAAATATGCCACCACGTGATCAACAACGACGAGCATCGGTAATTCTTTGCACTTGATATGCTGTTGCGTATAATTAGTGATTTTGAGTGTCAAAAACAAAGGGGATGTATGATACTTTGATTCAAAGTGTCTCGAGGGATAATGTGTGAATTGGCATATTCAGTGTAAAAAGATGACACTCCTTCCTCTTTCGATTTAGATGTGCCTTGATTGGCTCGAATTTTTGGTTTCAATGTATTTTGCTAGGCTTCAAAATAGGATTTATGATTTAGTGTGTTTGCCTTTGTATAAAAGATTACTCTTATTTAGTCTTCGTTTTGTTCTTGGATATTGTAATAGTCTTTGGTTTTTGTGTGTCAATTATGCACATTTGGCGTTGGAAGGCATGAATGCAGTTAAATAAAGTGTTAACATATTTGTTGTTAGAGTCTTTTCTTAATTTCTTAAACGGGGTGGAGAGTCCTATAAATAAAGGAAATGTTGCCCAAATTTTTAAAATTGTTTACATGATGAATATTTATATGAACATATGAAAATTTGTCCAAATTTTTAAAATTATTTACAATTATGTGTTGAAAAAAAACTTTTTGTCTTGATTGGTTTGTATCACGTATCTATGTATATAAACACGGCGTATGTATGTAAGGAGAAAAACTTTCAAAAAATTTCATTTTTTTTAAACAAATGTATTCATACAATAGGTTATTCAAAAAGTTGTTTATCTGTTGCGAACTAAATAGAGCGTATGGTCCGATCAACAATGTACCCTTTCAAAAATTAGTGTCGTGCCTTCAGGCATGGGCATACCCTAGTGTATATATAGAGAGAGAAATATATACATATACATATAATGAAGATAAGAGAGAGAAATAAGATACCTAGAAGAGAGAAGAGGAAGGATCAAACTCGAAACCCTAAGCGAAAATGATAAATGGAAGAGGAATGAGGGTTGAGGGAGGAAGAAATATGTTTAATGGAGTTGAGGGGAGTATCGTAGGTAAAATGGTAAATGGAAGTAGTGGGGAAATGGGTTAATAGGAGTAGAGGGAAGAGGATTAGTGGGGAAATGGGAGAAGAGAGATGGAGAGATTTGGGGAAAATGAGGAAATTGTGGGGAATGAGGAGAGCGAGACAAAAAAAAATTAAGCGGCAGAAATAGGAAAGGGAAATCGCCCAAAATAAACTCAACTCGTTCGAACGAGAAATGTCGTTCGAACGACAGCTTTCGAATGATATGCCAAAAGGATTAAATGAACCTTGTTTGAAACTTCGTTAGAAGTTCGTTCGAATGAAATTTTCATTCGAACAAAAATTCGAACGATATTCCAGACTTGAATTTGGAAATACCATTCAAAAACTCGTTTGAACGAGTTTTTCTAACGAAATTCAAAGAGGTTAAAAAAATAAGAAAAATAAAATTAGCATGAAAAAAACATATAAGAAGGAATTGGGAAGGCTAGAAAGTTGCCAAAATGAAAGTTTTAATTGTCCTAGGTTGTGATGACATATCCAAACCGTGGGAGCGGAGATGCAGGGGTGTGAACAACACGATTAAGAACTTTTACCTAAGACAACGTACAAGACCGGAATGCCAAATAATATATAAGAGCAATATGCACTCACATTTGCCTTGTGTCAATTATGAAATACCATATGACAATCAATCACTAAAGCAACACGCATACAAGATTGTTGATTCTCTCGCCAATGTTGTCACAATTAGAAAGCAATGTATCGAAAAAATGTGCATGCCCATTGATCTTCAACTTATATCTCCCATTAGCAACTTTAGATTGAGACTTTTCTTTTGAAAAATCAATCAAGCTAAATAATTTTGGCCTTGGCATATATATATATATATATATATATATATATATATATATATATATATATATATATCATTTTTTTTACTACTTCAATTTTTGGCACTTATTCTATAATGCAAATGGAGGCTATTCACGCAAAAACTTTTTGTTTTTTGCATCCCGAGTCCATTGCTAAAAACAACAAACAATTGGATGAATATTATAACATTTTGTTAAATTTGGACAATGGATGATCATGAAAAATTTTGACTTCTTATAAAAGAGGTGACTAAGATTGAAAAGACAGCACAAAATCTCACCATACGACAGTAATATGAAATAGATATTCGCAATATTTCGTGAAAAGTGTGTGCAAGAAGGTAAATATATGAGGCAATTAGAGAAATACATATCATAAAAGAGCATTATTGTGCACAAGAGAAACGAAGTCCGGCTCAACTACTCATCGAAATCCACGTGGACATGAAATAGAATAGAGATCCGAACACATAGAACACAAAACCATATGGACGAAAATTTGTGAAAACTTTTCTAATCTTTCCCTTTTTCCTTGAAAAGAAGAAAGAGAAATATTTTTGAAATTTTGAATAAAATATTTACAAAAATAATCTAGTTCATAGGTAAAATGATAGGCAATAAGCACAACGTAAACTAGATAAGCGACTTCAATCTCAATCAATGGAGCAAACCCCAATCGATTTCCTAAGGTTTTCAAACCTAAGGGCATCTAGAGGTTTTGTGAAGATATCGGCCAATTGTTGATCGGTGCCAATGAAGCTTAAGGAAACAATTTTCTCTTCAACCAAGTCACGAATAAAATGTTCACGGACCCTAATTTTCTTGGTTCTAGAATTTTGAACGGGATTATAGGAAATATGAATTGCACTAGCATTGTCGTAATAGATAGTCATAGTGCCTTGAGAAATAAGATAATCTTCCAACATTTATTTCATCCAAATGAGTTGAGTGCAACAACTCTCGACGGCTATGTATTTGTCCTCCGCCGTGGACAAAGAAATAGAATTTTGTTTCTTGCTCATCCATGAGACAAGTGCACTTCCAAAGTAGAAACAACTGGCAGATGTACTTTTGCATCCATCAACATCTCCTACCCAATCAATGTCCGAATATGCCGATAGACAATCATTTTTGTCAAAGGAATACCAAATCCCAAAAGACAGGGTCCCACTAACATATTTGATAATACGTTTAATGGCAAGTAAATGAGACTCTGTTGGGGCGGTTTGATAGCGGGCACAAACTCCTACACTAAAGTAAATATCCGGATGACTAGTGGTTAGGTAAAGTAGACTGCCTATCATACTCCTAAAGAGAGTGTGCTATACATCCTTTCCTTCGGTGGCCTTACTAAGTTTAATTGAATAACTCATAGGAGTACATGCATGCTTAGTGGATTCTAGTTTAAATTTCTTCACAGGGTCTTTAGCATACTTAGTTTGGGATAAAAATATCCCACTTTCGAGTTGACGAACTTGAAGATCTAGGAAGAAGGTAAGTTCACCGACCATACTCATCTCAAATTCATCTTGCATTTCTTTTGAAAAAATTTGAGTATGCTTATCACACGTAGAACCAAACACTATATCGTAGACATACACTTGTGTAACTAAAATAGCTTTCTAATCAAAAAAGACAAATAATATCATATCTACCCCCCTCTCAAAAATCCACGAGAAAGGAGATAAGAAGTGAGCCTTTCATGCCAAGCACGGGGTTCTTGTTTCAATCCATATAGCGCTTTCTTTAGAAATAAGACATGATTAGGATTCTTCAGGTCCTCAAACCCTTTAGGTTGTTCAACATAGACTTCTTTTTTAAGAATACCATTTAAAATGCACTTTTGACATCCATTTGATATAATTTAAATGTAAGGTGACATGTTATGGCTAGTAAAAGGCGAACCGATTCTAACCTAGAAACAGGGGAAAAAGTCTCTTCAAAGTCAACACCTTCTATTTAGGTGCATCCTTGGGAAACCAACCTAGCTTTGTTACGAAAATGTCACCATTTTCATCCATTTTATTCTTAAAAATCCATTTGGTACCAATGACGTTAGTATTAGAAGGCCTAGGGACTAATTCCCAAACATTGTTTTTCTTAAATTGAAATAATTCTTCTTGCATGGAATTAATCCAATGTTCATCTTTTAACGCTTCTTTAAGGTTTTTAGGTTCAATTTTTGAATTATAACACAAATAGGTAACTTCATTTTCTAATTGAGCCCTAGTCTTGACACCTACCTCAGGATCTCCTATAATTTTTAAGGGTCATGACTTTTACTAACCCAAGAAGAAGGATCATTTCTCTTAGTTGTGGGAACGACCAAGTCAGTGTGAGACTCAATATTTTCTACACCGGAAACAACATCACACTCACTTGACGAATCTTCCTCATTTTCAATAGATGTGGCTGGAGCATCGTCTTTTATTACAACATTTATTGATTCCATGACTTTTGAACTACTTAAGTTGAAAACTCTAAAAGCTCTACTGTTTTGAGAATATCTTAGGAAAATGCCTTCATCACTCCTTGAGTCAAATTTGCCTAAGTTCTCTATCCGGAAGGATATAACAAGTACTACAAAAAAACTCTAAAATAGGCCAAATTAGGTTTCTTGCAAGTCCACAATTCATATGGTGTTTTGTTAGTATTAGGACGCAAATAAACCCCATTTACGGTGTGACATGCGGTGTTAACCGCTTTGGCCCAAAACCTACGAGGCACATTTCTTCCTAGGATCATAGATCTTTCCATTTCTTGGATGGTTCGATTTTTTTTTCAACTATACCATTTTGTTGTGGAGTTCGAACGGTGGAGATTTCATGCTTAATTCCTATTTCATCACAAAAGGCATTTACATCAGATTCCCTGAATTCAGTTCCATTATCACTCCTAAAGAGTTTTATGGTAACACCATGTTGATTTTGAAGAATTCTACATTTAACAGTGAGAAAACCAACAGTATCATATTTTTCTCTTAGAAAACCTACAATGGAGTATCTAGAAAAATCATCCACCATCACTAAAATATATCTCTTTCCTCCTATACACTCGGTACGAATGGGACCCATAAGGTCCTTATGTATCAATTCTAAGACACGAGAGGTAGTTATTGAGTTTAAATTTTTATATGTATTCTTAATTTTCTTTCCTAATTGATAAGGTTCGCAAATAGTGGAGGTTTGTTGACCTAGAGATGGTAAACCTCGAACTAGATCTTTTCTTACTAATCGAGTAAGATCTCTAAAGTTAACTGACCTAACCTTTGGTTCCAAAGATCGTGTGACACCCCTCCTAATAAAATACCGGGTGATCAATCCTATACCAAATTAAAACAGGAGTCTCATATGGTTCATTCACAACATCACTATCAAAACCAATTTAATTACTAATAACCTATTAGGCTGGCGTCAAAATTTTATTTAACTAATCTTTTTAATCAAACCAACAAAGTAAAACCATCACACAATTTATATCTAAAAAACTGAAATGAAATAAAATAATCGAACACTCGGCTTAACATAATACAACCAAATCGAAAGCCGCACGAAAAGGCGTTAAAAGAATAAATAAATATGATTGGGCTTTTGGATATAATGTTACTACAATAATTCCTATCTAGATCACAAGAATAGAAGCGTCTAAAGATAAACATGCATGCATCCACAACTGCTGCAGCAACATCTAACTTGAAAGGATCATCATACAGGCGTCCCTGTGTCTAGACACCTATATATATATATATATATATATAGCAAGAGAGGAGAAAAAATAGAGAAAACGGGTTAGAGCCCGAGTTTAAAATATTTTGCAAGTGCAGAAATGCCATATTTTTATAAAAATAGGATGTATCTTGTATTTAAATTGGTATCGCACTCCCATGAGATATCCCTCACCCCTCTTATAATAGTGCACACATGTCTCATGCCTTTTAAACAACCTAGTTAAGTTACTCTGCCTAACTAATTTGTTACCCATCTACTAAAGGTCCTCATAACCCAAGTACTCAGGACTAAACTTCTCCCCATTCCCAACACTACACTATGTTTCGTGCGTGGGGTGTCTCGCGAACTGAAATCCAAACAATGAACCTCCTCGATACACTACTACCTGACAATATTGATCGTCGATATTCATTAGGCCCTCATCACATAACGCGTATATATAACTCGTATATAAATATATAGTTCTCACTATAACCCCTGATTCATATTCATATAAATCTGGATATATATATATATATATATACTTTATATGATATCTCATCTTCATATACAAGCAATATACTATGCTCAATGAATATAATTATACTTTTTACAATTACAACATAATAACCATCCAATTGAGCTATAACTTGAGGATGCAGTCTCATAGTGCCTATCCGAATCTGGGTTTACTCACTCAACCACGGTACCAAGCCATACTCACTCATGGTCATGGTAAAAATACACAACGGTGGAGATGATTGTGTTCCCTCTGCAAGTGGATTACACACATCGCACTCGAACGCGGGATGATATGACCTGGGATATACTCTCCCTGCTCCTCAAGCCAAGGGATTCACCCACATCGTGCAACCTCCCCAAATTTCACTAGAGAAAATATATAATCTGGCTGTTCCAACCCTTCACCAAAGGAAATCCTGTGGAAGCAGCCTCTAAGATACAAATATACCAATCACACACAGTTATATTTATTCGTATCATATTATATATACTGTAACAATGTCGTATATATAATCTATATTACTTCTCAATACACATGGCTATAATTGCCAAACTCTCATAGCGATAGCAAAAACTCCCACTGTTACCATTCGTAATAGTATCAAAGTATTCGCACACTTACAATACTAAACTTATAAGTATTCTCTATACACACTTGCCGAAGACCTCTCTCGAACGTTGTTTGACCCAAACCTTCACTAAGTCCATACCTCGAATTGTACACTAAACTAATCCAAGGTTCTCTTTTCTTTATAAGGTTTACTCACCCTCAATACCACAATCTAGGAGTACTAATATCATACCTAGACTCCCCCTTAATTTTATCCAATTGCAATTTAACTCCCCTTAAACTCAAAGAAGGAGCCAATTTCAACAAAGGCGAATCGATTCGCCCCAGATGTGAATCGATTAGGGCTAGTGAATCGATTCGGTTTCCATTCGAATCAATTAAAAAAGTGTTCTGCAAGCAGGTCCTCAAAGGAGAATCAATTCGTTCTTAATCTGAATCGATATGGACTAAGACATCTTTACAGGTCCCCTTATGCAAATTGATTCGGTCTAGACCCGAATCAATTCGCCCTTCTCGAGGGGCACTGTTTGGGCAATTTCTCAATCTCCAAAATTCTCAAATATCAATTAAACCTTCATTTTAATGGTTTCTAATCTCAACCACCAACTTTATAATCATCCTAACACTGATTTCTAACTAACACATAAATTTCTTTTCTCCCAATGTCAGGTTTGATTTTTAAATAACGATTTCGATCTCGAATAGCCTTCCGTAGAAAAATCATTATAAATCCAAAAAAAATAAACAAATTATGCGGTTGGCACTCACGCGACCATATCGAAAAGATATACAAATTCTTTTTTTTTACCAAGAGCCGAATCGATTCTCTTCCTAGCTGAATTGATTCAGGAGTGACGTTGTGTCATTATTCACATTCTTCTCCAAAATCCCAAACCTTCATTAATACACCTCCAAGATTTTTATTTTCTCTCCTATCATCCTCCAACCTCAACCAATAATATATACACATATAAAAAGGGTTCTAATGATCCTAGAGCCATACCTAACAATTAATTTAAATAAATTTCTAGGTTTCTCGAATTGGATATTATCCGGGGTTTATCCGTTAAACTTCCAAAAAACTTGTTTGATTCACGAAAACACAACTTAAAAATCTTTACAGTTTATTATTACCAACTATGATATGAGATTTATGCTCAAAAGAATAAAGAAAGTAAACACTTGCCTCGTGGATAAAATTCGATGACCTCGAGTCGAATCCCACAGAGTTTGGCCGAAAATCCCTTTCTTCTTTCTCTTTTCCCTTCTTTCTTCCTCTTCCTCTTTCTCTTCTTTCTATCTTTTTCTTTCTTCTCTCACTCTCTCGTGCCTCTTATAAGATAAGAAAAGGGTATCCCTTATTAAACCCAAAAATGACTCGTTTACTCAATTGTGAGTCCCTACTAGTCCAAAAGTCCCTAGAACCTAAATATTTTCCCCGAATACTCTAATCTGACTATTTCGGCCATTCTGAAACCAACCACGAACTCGAAATCTCCCTTCGAGTCACTTAAATAAAATTCACTAATTAAACCCAACACATCTTAATACAGGTTTTTCAATTAAAATATTATCCTTTGTCTCTTTACCCAACCGCGACATGTAATTAAAACTTTCGAACTTATTTACTTAATCCCAAAAGTAAATGTAACACGCATCGAAAATAATCTAACACTCATAAACACCAAAAATTATTATTCACAGAAATTCTTCAAATTTCTAAATCACACTCACTTATGAAATTTAAATATCCATAAAAGTGCGGGGTATTATAGATCGACAGACGAGGCTTTTGCACTATTGCAAACTAAAGAGGATTTAGGAACTATTCCGTAGCAGTTGTCACTAGTTCACACACCTTGTAAAATAGGCTCACCCGATTTATCATATACGGTGCACTCCGATTGACTAGACTTAACATCAAGATTTTCATCACATAATTAGCTAATACTTATCAAATTTGCCTTGAGACCATCAACATAAAGGACATTTTCAAGTTTAGGAAACCCGGAGATTTCTATAGATCGTCTACCTATGATTTGAGATTTGTTTCCATCCCCAAAGGTGACCTTACCATATTTATAGTTTTCAAGAGTGGTATACAAAGATTTATCACCAGTTATATGTCTCGAACAACCACTATCGAAGTACCATTGAGAGGTATTTTGAGCCTTAATTGCAACATAAGAAACAAAATCTTTATTGGCATTATCTTTCCTAACCCAAGATTGAGTTGTATTCTTCCCTTTGTTGACTCTAATATGTTGGTTGGAATTATTTACTTGGACTTTAGAGAACCTTAGAGACTCTTCCATAAGACCTTTATAAGTATTAACTAGATACTCAACTTAGCTCTTTAGATTAGCTAAGGATCTATAGTGTTTCTTAGAGGTTGTGAAATAAGGGTTCTTCCCAAGCTTGTAACAAAAATCTCTAAGATGACCTCATTTGTGACAATAAGTACACACATAGGGTTGTTTTGGAGTCACTTTTGGAGATTTCTTAGGTAGACTTATTTTAGGTAGATAAGGTTTAGGTGGATTTGATTTGGTAACAAACTTAGCTACGAGTTCGGGTTTGACTTTGTATAACTCTCCTTCTTCATGTCTATACCTTTTCTCTCTTGATAACCTTTCTCCTTATTTCCTTAAATAGGACCTAGAAATAATTTTTCCATTCTTCCTGAATTATTTTTGAGTGTGACTTTGACTTCACGAGAGGACTCAAGATCTTTTTCAAGTTGGGCAATTTTAGCTTCAAGATATTTTCTAATCTCTAAAGACTCAGGAAGATCTTTGTTGACACCTTCCAAGGAGAAAATTAAGACATATTTTTCTTTACCTGCCAAGATAAGCTTCTCAAAAGAGATATCTTAATTGCCTCGAGTTGACTAACTAAAGACTCCTTCTCCTTCAGACTTTTCAACTCCTTTTCAAAAGTTAAAACTTTAAAGGTTAATATTTTATTTTCCTTTTGAATACGAAGAGACTCAGTGTATAGTTCAGAATAGGGGTATTGCAATTCACTCTCATTTATTTCACTCTCACTTCCTTTTTCATCACCACTAGCAGAATGAATGGAAGTAACCTCAAGATTTTTCTCGAAATTGGCAACATTAGGATGTGACTCACATGAATTACTAGCATGACTTATAATAAATGCAATGAAATTATTTCTATACGGGTTAGAATCATCAGAGTCTTTAGACTCATTATCACTGTCGCTTAGAGTAGCATTGTAAACTGCCTTTTTTTTACCTTGTCTTTTAAGTTTAGTAGGGCACTCAAATGCTCTATGAACACGGCCTTCACACTCAAATCATCTCTACGAATCATCCTTTTTAAAGTTGTCTCTATTTAATTTCTTAGGATCCTGATTATTGAATTTTCTATTACCTTTGTTTTTATTGTTCTCAAATTTTGGTTTTTCAAATTTAGAGTTTTGCCTTTTGAACTTGAGAAATTTTTTAATTTTTTTAGCAAATAGAGCCATATCATCAGCATATATATCAGACTCATCTGACTCAAACACTTCTTTTTTCTTTACTTTCAATGCAACACCCTTATCTTTGGTTTTGTTATCTTTAGTAAACATATCTAATTCATATGTTTGAATATCACCAACAAGCTCTTCAAGTTTTAAAGTATTTAGATTTCCTAAGGAATTAAGAACTGTAACTTTTGGAATAAACTTCTTAGGAAGGCATTTAAGAATTTTGTTAATAACATGATCTTTAGGAATTTTATCACCTAAGTTAAAGCGAGAATTAACAATATCAGATATATGAGCATAAAACTCATCAAACGTTTCAGTTTCTTTCATGATGATCGTTTTAAATCGAGTTGTTAAGTTTTGAAGTTTTAAAGCTTTAACTACATTGGTCCCCTCATAAGTAACTTGGAGAATATTCCAAGCTTCCTTTGACATCGCACACGTCATTATACGACGAAATCCATCGGGAGTCATCACACTAAATAAGACATTTAAACCTTTAGAGTTAAAGTTACCACATTTCAATTCTTCCTCACTCCAATTTTCTGCAAGTGTTAAAATAGTTTCATCATCAACAATCATAGTAGGAGGGGACCATCCTCTTTCGACAGTAACCCAAACACGTTCATCAATTGATTTAAAGTCAGATTTCATACGTACTTTCCAATAGGTGTAATTAGTTCCATCAAACATAAGTGGTCTATTCGACGAAAAAATTTTCATATAACCTCCAGGATTTATCTAAATAACTTTTTGAGACTAGCTCTGATACCAATTTGAAGTTGTAAGGTTATATGAACTGAGGTTATTTCGTAGAATACACACACTACACTATAAAAAAATTTGTCAAGTACAAAAATATACTAATTTTAATCTCCTTTGCAAATTTTAAGACTAGCATGAATAATTAACAATTAAAGTGATGGGATTGTTAACTTGGTTCAGAGATATAAAATTAGCCAATTTTATCCTTTTTATCATACACATACATCTAGGTAATTTAATAAAGTAAAGTGCAAAAACCACAACCACAACGTGCCGATGTACGAGGAAAACCCAAATGGGAAAAACCTCGGATGGCTGGGCCTAGACAAATCCACTATAAATAGGTTTTACAAAGGACTCAAAAGACTTATAGACTTTGAATCAATAAGACATGATGATGCCATCCTCGACCTCTGAATTTGTAGTACACGAAGCTCCAATGCATTGCTCGATACTACTCGTGTCGTAGTATCCACCGAAGCCCAAACTACCGTCTCCAATAAGCTTGATCGCAGAAATCCACCTCAAGTGTACTTGTTGAATTTCAGGTTGATGGCATGGGGTTTTGGTTCAAAAGTTAAATTGTGTTGGAGAAGGATTTTCATCGAAGGGGAAGATATGAAATTTTGTTCTCAAGAATGTGTAAAAGTTCACCTATGAAAAACTAATTTCCGTCCATATATTAAAACGTGAAAAGTAGTGGACCAGGGCAGTTATTTAAAATAACTGCATAAAAGAAGTTAAAAAAATCAAAACTGACAGATCTCATTCGAACGAGGTCGTTCGTACGACCTTTCGTTCAAATGAGATATCTAATGATAGTCTAATATGAATTTTAGATAAGTTGTTACAAACCTCGTTCGAATGACATTTCTAATGAACATAACACTTGATACCAGTGCAGGCTGGGCTAGGTCGTTAGATCCAGGTCGTTCGAATGACCTGGAAAATACTTCGAACGAAAATCCTTTTTTTTAAAAAAAATTGTTAAATTAGTTTCTAAAATGGTTTTTTATGAAAATTAATTTTTTATGAAAAATGTATAGATAACTAAACAAATCTCTAGGGTTACATGGAAGCCTCGTCATGCATTCATCACGTGGATCCTAAGCCTCCTGATATACCAAATGTTTGGAAGAAGTCATTTTCTTCTATAGTTGCTAATAACTCTTCAATAGATATGGATGTTACAATGAAAAAACCAACCACCTATAAAGGAGAGCCTGCAATAGTATTTTCCGAAGAAGAAATAGCAACATTAGCACGTCCGTTCAAGCCTGCCCTTGTTGGGAAGTTTTCGCATGGGAGACCTCCAATGGAAATGATCATAAATGTATTTCAAACCTTTTCTTTAAAAGCCACATTTAGTATTGGATTGATAGATCAAAAACATGTGTTGATTTGATTGAATAGTGAAGAAGATTATTACCGTATGTGGCTTAGAGATTCATGGTACATAGGGAAATATCGAATTAGGGTTTTTAAATGGTCTACCGATTTTAGACCTGATATTGAAAGCAGTATAGCCCCAGTTTGGATCTCCTTCCCTCAGATTCCAATTCATTTCTTTTTTAAACCTTCATTGAATTCAATTGCCTAATTAATTGGAAAGAATTTAAAACTTGATACTTTTATAGTGGAGATTAACAGACCTCGTCTAGCTAGAGTGTGTATGGAGGTGGATCTTACAAAGAAGGTTTCAAGGAGAATATGGATAGGGTGTGGAGATGATGGATTATGGCAGGAGGTTCAAGTTGAAAATATGCCTTAATATTGCCTTTGCTGCTTCAAGAAAGGCCATTTAGAGGAGAAATGGTTGCTTAACTCTAAAGTCATTGAAGGGGGATCAAAGAAATAAACTAACAAAAATTTGGTGAAATCTAATTAAAATCTGAAGGAAAAGACTACGGAATATCGTATTAAAAATAATGTGTTAGAAATTGAAGATGCAGGAGCCACCATCCCAAATAGTTATAGAAAAACACCAAAACTTAAATACCACTCATTTGAAGAAAGTATTCATCCAAGTAGATAAGGATAATCAAACAGATGGTGAAGAAATATTTGTTGAAATCACTGATAGACCTAGTGAAGCAGAAGTAGAAGAGGGTGAAATTATGAAGGCAATGGAGAAGCCTACCAACCAGATCTCAACTTTGGCTGTGCCAACTCACTGGAGGAAAACAAAAAGAAAATTGAAGAAGGCTCAAGAGTTAATATACCAGAACAAGTACCAAGACATAAGACGAGAAGAAGAAGAAGATATAGTGGAACAAAGATCTCTATCCCCTAGAGGAACTGAGATTTCAGTTAGTGATCACCCAAATCCAATGCAGAAGGTGTACTTATCACAAGGCGAAGAAGAGTATGATTTCCATATTCCAATGATCGAGGAATTGTTAACTTTTTCAACATCAGTGGAATAAAAGCTTTCTAAATGCAGAGACAAGAATGAAGAATTACCTCGAATACTAAAGACACCTACCAGTAGTGGAAAAGTATCATAAATGCAAAGGAAATAAGATCCTATGTATACCAGAGTCACAAGATCTCTAGCAACAGGTACCAAACAATCCCAATTCCCCAATCATCAATGTTAAATTTTATAGTCTGGAACACAAGAGGAGTTAGAAAGAAATCAGCAAATAGAAGACTCAATAAACTGTGTAGAATTCATAAAATTCCTTTATTAGCTTTGCTAGAGCCAAAAGTCCAAATGGAAAAGTTGGATTGTTTTAAGGTGAAATGGGGTTTCGAAGGTGGAATCAGTAATTGTAATGGGAAAATTTGGCTGCTATGGAGATTTAATATTCAAGCTCAAGTAAAGGTGGATTAGGACCAAATGTTGACTGTTATAATTAATCATCCATATCTGAAAGATCAGGTTTGTGTTTCAGTGTGTATGCTAAGTGTACTAAAATTGAGAGGAGTCCACTCTGGAATAATATGATTGAAGTAGAAAATAAGATGGTATCAACTCCCCACATTGTAATGGGAGATTTTAATGTAGTAGCTAATTAAGATGAGAAGGTTAGTGGTAATGATGTTGATCTTTCAGCTATAGGAGAATTTTTATAGGCTATTGATGACAGTGGTCTTAAATAATTGGGGTATCAAGGGACTAGGTATACCTGGTGTAACAATAGAGGGGATGAAGACCTGATTATGGCTAGACTTGATAGGGGCTTGACCAATATGCAATGGGAGCTTTGCTATCCATACCCCTCTATTCAACACTTGAACAAAATAGCCTCGGACCACTCTCCTCTCCTCCTTTCAGTTAAGAATCAAGAAGATGAATTCCACACCGTATTCAAGTTTCTAAATTTCTGGAGTACTCACCCAGAATTTTTGAAGATTGTTGCAGACTCTTGGAGTGTTAACACAGATTCTGTAGGTTTATGGAATTTCTCAATTAAGCTTAAAAGGATAAAAGGGGTGCTAAAATCTTGGAGTAAGGAAGCATTTAAGGATGTGAATCAATCAGTGGTGGACTTAGAACATGAAATATTTCAATTAGAGCTCAATAATAAATTGGTGAGATCAGATGTTAATAGAGAAGCTTTGAATCAAGGAAGGGCTAAGCTTCAATCTTCTCTTCAAATGGAGGAAATGTTCTGGAAGAAAAAATCTTCAGTTAAATGGTTGAATCTGGGGGACTCAATTACAAAATTCTTTCATGCCAGTACAAAAGAAAAACAACAAAACCTATGGATTCATAGGATAAAAGGGGATAATAGAGCTATGATTGAAGACAAGCAGGGGATTAAAAATCAAATAGTCCAATTTTTTTAAACTCAATTAACTACAGTTCAGTCTTTGTCAAAAGAATTTATTGAAGAATTTATTCCAAAAATCATCTCTGCAGAATCAAATTTATAGTTAGAAAGCTTTGTTTCAGAGAATGAAGTGTGGACAGCTATTCAAAACATGAAATCTTACTCCTCCCCAGGTCCTGGTGGCTTTGGAGGTTTTTTCTATAAAAAGTGCTAGAGTATTATAAAGGAGGATTTATGTTATGCTATTAATGCTTTCTTTGCAGGTGCAGAATTACCTAAAAGATGGTCTTTAACATCAATAGTCTTTATTCCTAAAGTTAAAAGACCCAAATCTTATGGTGAGTTTAGGCCTATTACCCTATGAAACTGTTGTTATAAGATTATTTCAAAGATTTTATGTTCAAGACTTGCTAAGATGCTTCCTAATATCATATCCCCAAACCAAAGTGGCTTTATTAAAGGGAGATCCATTCGTGATAATGTGATGCTAGCTCAGGAGATGGTTCACAATATTTGTAAGAAAATCCATGAAGGAAATGTCATTATTAAATTGGACATGGTGAAAGCTTATGATAGACTTCACTGGGGGTTTCGAATCAAATTTCTCAGAGGTTTTGGTTTTGGGGAGAGGTTCATAGATTTAATTTGGAGATGCATTTCCAATATTTCGTTTTCAATTATAATCAATGGTCAATCAGCTGGTTTTTTCAAGTCTAATAAAGGGCTCAGGCAAGCGGATCCAATCTCTCCAATCTTATTTATTATTGCAGTAGAGGATTTAAGTAGAGGTATGGAGAGAATGGTGGAAAAAGGATCATTAAGCCTTTCTATATGCCAAGTGGAAGCCCTATGATTTCTCACCTAGCTTTTGCAGATGATGTTGTTATATTCTACAGGGGGGATAATAGAAGTTTGAAGAATGTTATAGCTTTTCTTAATAGCTAATCTTCCACCTCGGGTCAGAAAATTAATTTTTCTAAAAGTTCCTTTTATGTTGATGTTAAAAAGCCTCTGAGTTTCAAAACAAAGGTAGCTGAAGCTTTGGGGTTAAAGTTTAAAGACCTTCCTCTTAAATATTTGGGATTCCCTTTATTTAAAGGTAAAAACAATGTCTTATACTTTGATTCTATTATTTCTTCCATTAGAGGAAAAATAGCAAGATGGAAGTCAAAGTTGTTGTCTTTTGGTGGAAGATTTACTCTCATTAAACATGTCTTATCCTCCATGCCTTCACATCTTTTAGCTTCTATGAACCCTCCCAATATGGTAATTAATAAAATCCATGTCATGTTAAATCAATTTTTTTGGGGAGGTAATGAAGATCAGGGCTGGAAATTTCAATGGAAGAATTGGCATGTTTTATGTAGAGATCAAAATGAAGGTAGTATGGGTTTTATTGATTTCGGCCTGCTTTCTAGGGAAGCTTCTATGAAGAGGTACTGGAAATTAAAATCTGAAGACTCCTTCTGGTCTAAATTCTTCTCAAACAAATACAATATTTGGCACACTAATTCTAGAGGAGGATCTCATACCTGGAAGAACATGATGCGAGTTGAAGAAGATTGTTAAAACAAATGGAGATTCTGGCTGACAATTTTGTTTAGAAGCCAAAAAATTCAGGTAGTTTCTCTCTATCTACTGCATATGATAGTATCAAGATCCACTTTCCATCTTCCATAGTTCATTGCAATATTTGGGATGCAAAAATTCCAAAGAAAATTTCTGAAACTTGTGGAAGATAATAAACAATTGCATTCCCACTGATGAAAATTTTAAAAAGTTAGGTATTAGAATGGGCTCCAGATGTCATTTATGTAACCAAGGAGAAGAATCTTCAATTCATTTATTCATTAAATGTTCAGTTGCTTCAAATTTATGGGATTTCTTTTCAAATTTAATGGGGGTGAAGCTCAATAGGAATAAAATGTCTATAATTCTTCTTAGTTGGTGGATGCAAGCAGGTAGCTCTGAGTCAGAACAATTCTTAGCCAAATTTATTCCTCTTGTCGTGGTTTGGGAAATATGGAAGGCTAGAAACAAAGCTTTATTTGAAGGCGTAAAATTCAATTTCAGCAGTATAAAGAATCAAATTGTGACCATGACTTCAAATGTTTGCAAAGGTCTATTTTTTTGAAAGAAGAGATTTAGGTTTCTCTCAAGGTATTAAGGAGTTATTTGGTTTGCAATTCAAATCAAAACCAATCAAACTTATTCAAGTTAATGGAATTCTCCAAATGCAGGTAGGTTCAAGCTAAACATTTACGGGGCTAGTAAAAGAAATCCAGACAAATGAGGAATGGGAGGCATAGTGAGAAATGCTCATGGTGACATGGTTTTTGCTTTTGCCAAAGAAGAAGAGTAATCTACTAACTCGTCTATGGAACTTAAAATCTTAAGCCTTGGGATTAATTTATGTCATCAGAGGAATATTACGGAGATTGATATTGAATCTGATTCTCTTTTTGTGGTGAAGTTGATCAACAGAGAATGGAGACCTCCATGGAATCTTAAATCCTTTATAGAAAAAATTATTTCAGATCTGTCTGAATTTAATTATTCAATAGGCCATTGTTATAGGGAATCAAACATGGTTGTTGACTGCCTTGCCAATGTTGGAGTTAATTTGAAAGGGATTCAAATCTATGAAAAGGTGAAGTATCTTCCAAAAATGGGCACAGGTGCTTATAAACTAGATAAGATCAGTTGCTTTTATATTAGATCTGTTAATCTTTGATTTCTATTGTAATGGGGTTATTATAAAACCCCAAATTTATCTTTCCTCAGCTTTTGGCTATTGGCTCCCCCAAAGCTTTGTTTTATTCATGAGCTTGTTCAGCCACTTGGAGAGGCTTTTTCTCCTATAATTAATAATATGTGTGAGGGTTCCGTCCCTCTTCACTAAAAAAAATTATGAAAATTACTCCAACACATAAAAATGGCTTTGGTCATATACCTTTTGGGAGAATGGAATTGAAATGCGTATTGATGTCGCGTGAACTTTGAATGACCGATTCTGTAAGGTTGTATGAAGCTTGATGAGGAATGGCCCAAAAGAGTTTTATCCAACGGAATGCAGCCAATACTATGAATGACTCGATTGGAAATTTATCCTTACATTATTTGTCTTGTAATACTAAAGTAACAATAATAACTTATGCGAAGGGGAAATAAAAATTTATTTATGTGGATGCATAGCATCTTATTACATAGCTTGTAGTCTTTGTAAAACATGAATAAAAAAGGGTATCTTGAAGTCGTCATAACATAAAAATAACAGGCGAATGTGACACCCCGCCTAATTAAATATCGGGCGATCACTCCTTTATTAAATTAAATTAAGGTGAACAGTTGGTTCATTCTTAGCATCACTGTCGAAAAATAACTTTTCCAATTTAAACACCCTAATTAATTAAGCTAAGTGTCAAAGCCATTTTTTTTAGACATTACTTACAAAATTTATTTTATAAACCAAGATTTAAATGTTTACAACAATTCCATATTAAAGAACCACACCACAATTATCCTGGAACATATAATCCAAATAATTTAATAACATTCACAACTAGATCCCAACATTTAAACTTAAAGTAAAACATCCAGACAGTAAAAAATCCCAAAGTGACAATACTAGCAATAACTGAATCACAATGTCCAATAAAACAACTGAATAATGGAAAGGGCGACACATGCCCCACTAAATGAATATGCTAGGAGTGGAATCAAATAAATGAAGTCGTCCAAGCAAGAGGCCTGCAACTCCCACCTAAGCTGCAGCGCGTTCCTTCCAAATGATCCTATGCAAGATGCCCATGTGGCTGGGCACCTGTAATATATACATATATATACAAGAGAGAAAGAGAAATAGAAACGGGTCAGAGCCCGATAGTGTAGATGATTTAAAATTTGTGTAGCAAGTATTTAAAATGTTTACAGGCCAATGCAACAACATATTAGTGCGGCACTCTCTTGCGAATTTCTCACCTCTCTTCTAATGTGCACGCCTATCGGACTAACCTTCCCAATGGTTTAACTTATCTTAGGTTACTCGTAAGATTTAAAACTGAACAATATAATTGTTTAAGAAAATAATTTCATTTGATCACAAAGTTCTCATTTAAACCTTATTTGCTAATAAAGTTTCCTAGTGTTCCATTATACTTTTTCAAAACAAGTATTTCCAATTTGAGTCATTATACATGTCTTACTTACCATATCACAGTAGGCAGTTTCAAATTTCATAATTTCATATATATATTAAATACTCGCATAATATATATATATTCTAAAAGCACCCCACATAAAAATTATGGTGCGGGCATACTCTGTTATCCAATCCCTGTATCTCTCGTACTAAGGGAAATACAAGTTCGGAATCACTCTCGAACTGTATTAACACACACAAATAATATTGAGGCGAAGCATAGATTCTAAGTCTCTAAGAGGTCAGCACATACCCTCACGTCTCTTAGGACCGTCTGACCATCGATAAGATAGCCTGTACCAAGGATATCTATCTTCTAGGGTACGAGTCAATATCCCCCATAAAGGTCCCATCGAGATAAGACTGTACCAGCGCGGTAACCTCAGGAATAGCATGTAGTGCGGGCATGATTTTTACATGTATATAATATATGCATACACAGTCATACAAATATACTACTTTTATCATATCAATTTAGGTTCATCCCATAACCCATAATCACGACATTTATCCTTATATTCCCATTATTTGTTATCACGTATAACTGTTTGTCTCTAACTTTAATTCGAGGGGTTATTCCAACTTACTACGTAACACTCATGGACTCTATCCTCCCAAGTGTAAAATTCAGTAGGTATTCATCTATTTTCCATCGTAACCATTTTTACGTATCTCTCCCTTTAATACAAAATTCCATCGTCCCTTATATATAACACCCCAAAAATGTAAATTTCGCCTTACATTAAAGGTCTCTTAATCATTTATAAATCCTACTGGTCATCTTTATCTCCCAAAATATTTTAATAAGGGTCTCTAAGGAGTATTCTTCATTTAGAATCAATTCAACAATTTTAAAAAGGGGAATTTAAGTCTGCCAGGAGGGGTCGATCGATCAAGGGCAGGGGCTCGATTGATCGAACCTTCGATCGATCGAAGCTCTTGGCTCGATCGATCGATCAAGCAGGTATGGAGAATTTTACAGTTAACCAGTTACGGGTTCTAACACATAACCTCACCCAAATCCATATTTTTCACACCCAAACTTCCTAAAATTTGTATTATAATCAGTATACACCCATATTATTCATCTTCTACGTAAAGCATGTAATTTTGCATCAATAACCATGGATTTTTAGGCAAAAACTTCATAAAAATCTCAAGAACCCTAGAATTTCTTTAACATGGTTCTAATCAATCTTTTCCAGAATTTTCATCTTCTAAAACATCATAAATTCGTGGTTTTATCCTCTACATGTGAAGGGGTTTCCAGATTAACATACAAATTATTACTACATGCGATTTCCTATCTCCAACTTGGGTCTTCTTCCATGAAACTCATCGTAATCATCCCTAGACTAACATGAGTGATGCATTAACGAAAATAAGCAAGATAAACACTTGCCTGGGATTTTCAGAATTCTAATTTGCGGACGATTTTGGTGTGGTTGTGTTCCCCGTCGCGCGATCTATGCGTTGGTGGTGGTGGCGGTGCAATCGGGTGACTTTTTGGCCTTTGATTTCTTGGAAAGCTTCCTCCTTCCCTATCCTATGGCCGTTCTAAAGTTTTGAGTTGTTTTAACCCTAGAAGGTAACCTTAGACATCTGATATAACCTTTGCCCAAAAATGTAAAATGTCCAAAATGCCCTTCCGGGGTGCTAAATAGGCCTAAAAATGCCCCGAGACCCAAACTAAACCCCCGGGTATACTTTTCTGACTATCTCGACCCTTCCGTACACTTTGAAGCACTCAAAACGACCATACGAGCAACTTATAATATATTCACTTTTATTAATCAATATTTAGTCCCGACGCGACACAAGCGCGTCCCGACGCGACACGAGCGCATCCCGACTCAAATTTCCAAAATTGTCATTCTATTCTCTCGTGACATTTAATATAACCAATATTATATATTACTTTACTCACTAGTAATATTCAACAAATTTCCCATAATTACTAACTCTCATCACGTTAATACTTATAACATAATTAATTTCCAGAATTATATTAAATAATTGATTCACATTAAATTTAATAAATCTCCAAATTAATGTAGCATAAAAATACAGGGTATTAGAGGGAACTAAAAGTCCACATAAGCTAGTAAGTTGTGGTGAAAGTATTCCAATGGGTGCTATCGTCTTTGCTTGTTACAGCCCACATGTACGTAAATAAAAATATTTTTCTTGATAAAACTGAATAAAAATCCAGTGGGGTAGGGGGTGTTTCTCCTTCTTCGAGTTTATTGTCCATATGGAAGGGAAATAAATAAGCAAAACTTTGCAGAGTAGTTAATGTTATTTTTATAACAAGTGTATATATATATGAGTTTGTTTAAAAGTAGATGAAGTATTGGAAATTACTGCATAATTATAATGAAGGGGAACAAATTGAGATATCAATAGTAATTGAACAGGGTATACAGAGTTTTGTTGATATTAGCAGGAATCGTGTGGTGATTGTAATTGGATAAGTGTTTCATCAAGTCATAAGGATAAGGTTCAGGATATAACCGGATAACCCATAATTATCTATTGTAAAGTCTTCAACTGCATAGCAATACTCCTATAATAACATCCAAAACCTTTAGATAAAATCAATCAAAATCCTTTGGAGATATAGTTAACCCAAAATCGTTTCGAAAAGTAACCAGCTAGGTAAGCTAACTAGAGCAGCACTCATATATATGTATCAATAAAAACTAGGCATTCAAGCATATCAGTCCTACAAGACAAATAGCGCTTTCGTGGGTATACCAAAAATCGATTCCCTGAATTATAAGGTATGCTATTGGGTTTAAATGGAATCATAGGTTGCATAAAATTATCAGGTTAGGGTTTAATTGGATAAGGATCGAATCAATACTCACGGTATATGTGAGCTACACAAAAGAGTTCTTAAATGAGAATAGGAGTTCGGGGGATATCACATAGTGATATAAAAAAAATACAGTAATTCAAAGGCGTGAGGTCGAAAGTAACATCGAAATAAAATTACCTACTTTTTTAATTTCGAGTTATTTGGAATTTCTCTTCTTTTTCACGGGAGTAAATCAGGTATTCTGAAATCATGGATAATATAAATGTTTAGAGTGTGAAAGAGAATTGAATTTTTTAAGTAAAAGTTGCGATGAAAATCAAATTGGTTGCAATGTAAAATTTAATTTTAGGGTTAAATATATAATTATGCAAATCTTAGAATTTATTAATTTCCTTATTTCCATTCATTTTTTAACCTGGTGATAGAGACAATTTTGTTCTATTTATAAAAACAAAATTATATTTAAAGTTTGGGGTTGTTTTAAAATAGATGAAAATTATTTTCTTGAGAAATTGTTTCCAAGAAGGATGATGTAATATACCATTTTGATCAAAAAATTAAAATAACATTTTTGGAAAAAAAAAAGTAAAAATTTTCTGATTAGAGATGCATCATCACGTGCTGCGTCAAAGTCTATATGCGCCTGGGTTTGACTCCACTCTCACATGTGTGATACACGTCATCTCCTACCTTATATTGTTGACTTTAGGGTTTGAAAACTTTGACTTCAATTTCAAAGTGTTCTAGATTACCATTTAGGTTGATTCCTAAATGAAAATTGTTTAATTTTTTAGAGAAATCCAACCATGTTAGTTTCAAGCATTGAGGTAACTGATTTGAGATATTGGTTTTCTGTAAAAATGGCATAAGTTTGACTTTAAATTTCATGGTTTTAGGCTATAATTTGAGCTACGACACAGTGATATTCATGATTTGGGATCAAAATGCAGTCTAACTTGTTTGGTTTCAAAGATTTTGGTCTACCATAACTTCTGAATTTTATTTCTAAAATTTCCAGGTCCGTAAATTTCAAACTTTTATATGGGGTATCAAAACTCATTTTGGCTTAAATTAAGCTTTGCACCTAGTTTCCTTAGACCCGGAGCTTGAGTTCTCCCACTTTAAAACTGGTTCAAAGTCAAGAGTACATGCTCGACCATTAAAGCTCGAGCTTTAATGGAGGTTCCTGATATTCAAGCCTTTTCAGTGCTTACATGTAAACTCATGTTTCTTAAAAATATAAATTCCCATAAATATAAACAAATGAAAAGAAAAAGTAATGCCACATAAAATCATGTAAATACAAAAATTCCAATCTTTACTTTGTGTTTTTCACAGTGGTAATATATGTTTTACAGTGGTGGAGAAGGGCTTTTATAATGCTGGTGAAGGACAAGGGATTAATGGAAAAATAGGTCGGAAATTACCATGGTTAGGTTAGGTTTTACCAAGGTACCATGCCCGGGGACATGGGTACCATATGTATCCCATAAGGTACAACTACCCACAAGGCATCCAGCTGGCCAATATATCCAGGGGTAAAGTGAAATTAAGTTTTTTTTATTTGGGTACCTGGATAATATATAAAATGAATTTCAGGACAATTACAAATATTTTTGAAAGTTTAGCTGATAATGTGTAATTTTTCAAACTTATTAGGTTGGGTTGTGTAATTAATGCAAAGTATTATTATTCTGATGAAGTTTATGTTTAAGTTCAGGTCCTAAAGGTGGGGTATCATGTAAATAATAAGTTATAAAATCTATAGGGGTATTTTGGTAATTTTCTATCATTCAAGATTCCATGGTAATTACCTTTTCTTTTAGTGATATTTATCACATATAGGTAGGTTGTTACATTTTACCTTCCTAAAAAATTCTTCCTCGAAATTACCTTTAAAAAGTGCGGGATAATGTAGTCTCATAGATTTTATTTCCCATGTCGCTTCTTCCGTACCATGGTGTTGTCAAAAGACCTTTACTAGCGGAATGGTTTTTGTAAAAGGTCCTTGTTTTTCCAATCAAGTATTTTGATAGGGTTCTCCTTGAAGTCATGATTGGGTCTCATTTATATACCTTCCCAGATAATGATGTGATTGGGATTAGGTATATATTTTTTCAGTTGCGAAACATGGAAAACGTCATGTATATTGGATAATTATGGGGGTAGTTATAAACGATAGGATACTGGTCATATACTTTCGACGATTTTAATTGGTCCAATATAATGAGGTGCTAACTTTCCTTTCTTTCCCAATCGAATATTACCTTTTCGTGGGGATACCCTCAAAAATACATGATTATCTATTCGAAATTCGAAATTCCAAAATCTTCCTTTTGTTATTCGCATAACTTTTTTGTAGACTTTATACCAAATGTAATCTTTCTCGAATTATTTGTATCTTTTTAGTGGTTTCAGCTATAATTTTGGTTCGAAAGATATGGTTCTCTCTGGATTCATATCAGTATAAAGGTAAATGACAAGGGCTACCATATAAGGCTTAATAAGGATTTACTTCAATGTTCGTTTAATAGCTATTATTGTAAGAGAACTCTATTAAGGCGATATGATGATTCCATATACTGGAAAATTCTAAAGCGCAAGCACGTAACATATCCTTAAGGGTTTGGATTACTCTTTCGGATTGACCGTCGGTTTGGGTATGGAAGACAGTGCTTAGATAAATCTTGGTTCCCATGGATGTTTGCAATGCTTGCCAAAATCTTTGTATGAATCGTGGATATCAATCAGATACAATGGATAAGGGTATTCCATGGAGTCTAATAATATCTCGAATGTAAAGCTCACTGAGTTTTTTAAAAATATGTCACCCTTGTTGGTAGAAAATGGGTAGATTTGGTAAGTCGGTCGACAATAACCCATATTGAATTATAACCTTCAGATGTCCAAGGTAATCTGTGTATAAAATCCATTGTAATATGATCCCATTTCCATTCTGGAATCGGGAGTGGTTGTAATAATCTTCTAGAATGCTAGTGTTTAATTTTTACCTGTTGGCAGGTTAAACATTTTACCATAAAATTGCAGTATCCTTCTTTATACCTTACTATCAATATTATTGTCTAAGATTGTGATACATCTTGGTGCTCCCTGGATGAATCATAAATATGGAATAGTGGGCTTCCTCGAGAAGGAGGGGTATATATGGATACATAATTGATTCTTAAATCTTAACCCTCTCTCGGGGCTATAGAACCAATTTTCGTCTACTTTGTTATCTTGTAGTTTTTGCTTTTGACTTTTCAAGAATTGATCCCCTTCTTGGTGCTCTAAACTTCTTTTACGAAGGGTTGGATAAGTAGTGATATTCCTTAGAATTATTGGGTTTTCAAAGGATTCTCTCTGCAAGTTGTATTCCCCTATAGTAGTTAAAAATAAAAACATACTACTAAGTGTTTCTTTCGATTTTTGACTTAAAGCATTGACAATTATGTTACCTTTCCTGTGATGGTATAGGAAGTTAAATTTGTAATCCTCTAAAAATTTAATCCATCATCCTTATCAAAGATTTAGATCTTTGAGTAAAGATATATTTGAGATTTTTTTGGTCACAGGATTCCTGAAATTCTTCACCATACAAATATCATCTCCAAATTTTTAGGGCGAATACTTCAGCTACCAACTCTAAGTTGTGTATCAGTTGATTATGTTCATGAATCTTTAACTATCGTGTTCCATACTAGATCATCTTTACTTATTGAATTAACATGCATCCCAATCCTTATAATGAGGCGTCTGTATATATGTCATAACTAACATTACTGGAAGGAATAGTAAGGGTTAGCGTAATGGTTAGCTTTTCTTTTAACCTAAGGAATGCTTTTTCACATTTGGGGGTCCACACAAGCCGAACATCCATTCATGTTAGCTTCATCAAAGGTAAATAAATCTAAGAAAATCCTTCCACGAAGCGTTGATACTAACCTGTGAGTCTTAGAAAGGTTCGTACTTTCATAACATTTATAGGTTGCTATCATTCAAGTACTGTCGTGGTCTTAGTTAGGTCTACCTATATAAATATTTTGATGATCACATGCCAGGAAACTTTCCCTTTTCATAATAAAATCACATTTACTCACCTTCATATAAAGTTGGTGTTGGCATAATGTTTATGTATTGTGCACATATGCTCTTCGTGGTCCTCTCTAGTCTTAGAATATATCAAGATATCATTTATAAATATGATTGTGAATTGATCTAAAAAAAAGGTCAAAATACTCTATTCATTAGGTCCATGAAGGTTGCAGGGGCATTGGTTAATCCAAAGGACATAACCGGGAATTTTAAATGGCCATATCGAGTTCAAAAGGCAGTTTTGGGTATATTTTCTTATTTCATGTGGAGTTGGTGATATCTATATCATAAGTCCATTTTTGAAAATATTTTTGACCCTCGTAAATTTTCAAATAGGTCTCCTATCCTAGGCAAAGGATTTTATTCTTGATGCTAACTTGATTTAATTTATTGTAATCGATGCATAATCGAAATGCTCCATCCTTATTTTTCACAAACAGAACCGGTGTTCCCCAAGGAGATGTGCATGGTCATATAAGACCTTTCTTTAATTAATCTTCAAGTTGGGTTCTAAGTTCACGTAGTTCCAATAGGAACATACGATAAGGAGGTATCAAAATGAATGAGGTGCTAGGTAACAATTGGATAAAAAATTCAAGTTCTCGTGGTGGGGGTAGTCGAGGAAAACTTTCGAAAGTCCATCATCGTACCTATCTAAGATAACAAGAGGATATGTAAATTCCTTTTTGTGATGTTGAGAAAGTATTGATTTGATGTGCCCTTGGGAGCATAATGGAATTTGATGAGGTCTTCTAAATGTTAGCATCTTTTTTGTGGTGGTTAAGATCCTCGCCCTCAAGGACACCAGGTTCGAGAATCGCTGGAACGAGATGTGTGACGATGCCAAAGTCCCGATTGCCTATGCTTGTAAGGCGAGCTTTAAGAAAGGATGGGATAAAGCCTTGGTGGAAATAGAAGTCCTTTCTGAGTATGAGTTTTATGGAAGGCATGAGCCAGACCCCCTTCCTACTATTGGCGAGGAGCCTTCTGCCAGCCACTCTACCTACCAGGCAAAGGATTCAATGCACAAGGGGAAAGAGGCTAAGACAGAAGAGCAGGTGAAGAAGTGAAGCGTATAATTCTATGGTTTTTTCTTCTTTTTCTCGTGCATTGTACTATTTTTATTTCCTTGGATTGTAATGGCTCTTCCTACTATGTTGTTTAATGAAAACAGTATTCTCATTTGAATGTGCTAATTTGTTCATTTTCTAATAAACTGTTGCCTATTTTACTTTGATATTGTATAATGTCATCGAGGAAATTTCCACTTTCAATAATCTAGACAACGTGCACAGGCAAAATGCTAGTGCACAAGCTCCCCGATCATTTTTGACTTCTTGTAAGGTTCTAAGGAAAAGGACTGAGGCCTATAAGAACCAATCTACTCTGGTCACCAAACTGAAGGACGACCTCAAAGACTTGGAAGATATGGGCGCTTCCATTCAAAAAGAGATCAATGACTTGAAGGCCTAGTTGGGTGAATCCAAGAATGTGGATTATGTCGATGCTTTAGTCCAGTCAAAAAATGATGACTTGAAGCAGAAACTATCTCAAGCAGAAGAGTGAGCCCAAAGGATCAAAGCCATAGTGATGGGGTTGAGTCGTGACAATAAAAAGCTTCGATATTTATTGAAAATAAACGGCTTGGTCAACGGGCTATAATGAACGTTGGCAAGATGCCCCAGTGAGGTTGTAGGAGGCTAAAGAAATCACCTACAATCACGGTTGGCTAAATGCCCTCAAAATTGTTAAGTAGCCCCAAGACTCTCAACTTTGATATATGTGCCAAGTTGATTGCCCTGCATACAACGGACCTCCTTTTAGGCGTGATGAGACATAGATTCCTTTAGATTTCATTCCTCTTCAACTTGTTGAGAGATACCTTGGAGATCATGATAGTGATGATGAATACAAGCCTAACCCTGGAGATGGTCGAAGAAAGCAAATAGAACAATTTTTGGTTCACCGACCATAAACTGTTGTAAATTTTTAGAATTATTATGTAATTGGTACTTTTGTAATTGGGGTCTGCCGAATTAATCAAGTCCCTTTTTAACATCTATTGTAGCTCATTTAAGTAGAAAAATTCTGATCATAGTCCACTGTTTCTTAGACTTACTCTTAAGGATGATTCAGTTCACAAGTGCTCTAGATTACAAAAAATTTGGACTAAACATCAATATTTCCAACCTGTGGTAGATTAGGCTTGGAGGATTGATTGAAGTGGTGATTTACTTAGATTATTCTCCCAAAAATTAAAGGCAAATAAGCAAGCCTTAGCTCAGTGGAATAAAGCCACTTTTAAAAATATTTTTCAAGAAACTATTGAAGTTGAAGATGAAGTGCTCCAAAAAGAGACTGTTTTAGAATCTAATTATTCGGAAGTATCCAACATTGAATACGAGCTTGCAAAGGCTAAACTGCAGCACCAATTGGCCATTGAAGATGATTTTTGGAAGCAAAAGGCAAGAATTAACCAGATGCAAGAGGGGGATAAAAATTTGAAATTTTTCGATGCTATGGTAAATTAAAAGAGAAACAAGCTTACCATTTCTATAATCAAGGAATCTAATGTTAATTGGATCTCATATCCTATTACTCTTAAAAATCATTTCTCTAAGCATTTTAAAGGTATTCTATCCTTTCTTTCTATTATTCATGAAGATTTGTCCCTTCTAAACTACATTCCAAAGCTTGTCACAGATAGTGATAATATTCTTCTTTCAATTCCTCCTATTATGCAAGAAATTAATGATGTCATAAGCCAAATGGATTCATCTAGAACTGAAGTACCTGATGGTTTCAACTCCTCATTTTACAGACAATGTTGGGACATTATTAAAGAAGAACTTTTTAAAGCCATCTCTTGTTTCTTTATGGGGTATCTTTTACCTAAAAGGTGGACATATACTATTATCACTCTCATCCCCAAAACATAACACCCTTCTTCTTGTAATGATTATAGACCAATCAGTCTTTGCAATACCTACAACAAAATAATCTCTAAAATTCTTGCTAATAGACTGGGGATTCTTCTAGATAGTATTATCAGTCCCAATTAAGCATGTTTCATCAATGGAATATCAATTTCAGAACAGGTCCTCTTGGCTCACGAATTTATGTCTAATTTCAACAACAAAAAAACTTAGGGGATTTAATATGGTTTGCAAACTTGACATAGCCAAATATTATGACAGAGTTTCATGTTTATACCTCATTCAAGTTCTCAGAAAATCGGGCTTCAATGAACCTTTTATAGCCATGGTCTAGAGGTTACCTTCAGAATGTTGGTATTCAATTCTTATCATTAGCTTAGCTCATGACTTCTTTAAGTCTTCGTGTGGGATTAGAAAAGGGGACCCCCTTTCACCTGCATTGTTCATTATATCTGCTAAAGTCTTAAATAGAGGGCTATAAAACTCATTTAAGAATGGTTCAATTGAATCTTTTTCAATTCCCCCTTATAGCTCCATCATTTCTAACCACTTTTTTGCAAATGACATATTCATTTTCACCTCAGACAGTCAAAAGTCTTTAAAAACAACTCGTGTCCTTTCTCAATGATTATGAAGCTATGTCTGGTCAAGTGCTTAATAACTCCAAATGCAACTTCATGATTCCTCCAAATTTCTCCTCATCTAGAAGAAGAATTATTTAAAGGACAACAAATTTCACTTTCAAAAATCATCCTTTACTCTATCTAGGGGTGCCTCTTTATGCAGGTAGAAAGAAGAAATCTCTTTTTAATGGGTTCATAGATAAAATCAAAAAGAGGCTGGAAGGCTGGCCTTGTAAATTACTTAGTTAGGGAGGAAAAATTACCCTTCTAAAACATGTTACCCAATCAATGTTTTATAATTTATTTTCATCTTTGGATCCTCCCATTTTCATCATCGGGACTCTGGAATCCCTATTCTTAAATTTCTTTTGGGGCTCTTCAGAAGGTACCACTAAAAGACATTGAAAAACCTAGAATTCTCTTTGTCTTCCTTATGAAGAAGGGGGCCTAAGCCTTAAGCTCATTCTTGATTATGTTGGATCCAGTTCTTGTAAACTTTGGTGGAGATTTTTGATAGTGGACTCATCTTGGAGCATGTTCTTGAAAAGTAAATATTGCAAGAGATGTAATCCACTTCATTCATCAAGGAGAATATATTCTTCTCATGTTTGGAAAAGGATGCACAAGGTTCTTCCAGTGGTTAAAGAGTGGCTTACTGATGATGATGATATCAAACGGATGGGGAATTCTAATGGCCTTTTCTCTCTTAAATCAGCTTGGAACATTGTAAGACATAAAATTTGTTCACAATTCTCCTTCAAATCCATATGGAATAAGAGGCTTCCAAATAAAGTCTTTATTTTTATGTGGAAATTACTCCATCATATTGTTCCTATTAATGATACTATTACTAAAATCAATATTAAAATGTCAATGTTGCACTTGCCCTCTTTTGGAATCAATAGATCATCTTTTCTTCATGGGAGAAATAGCTTCATAAATTTGAACTTATTTTAAGGGTCTTATTGGGATAAAAAATTCTTCCATTTCAATCAGAGGAGAACTTATTTCATAGTGGATTAAAGTTAAAGGCAAAGGATTAATCTGTATTCTTTTTATCATTATTCCACGTATTATCACCTGGGAGATTTGAAAAGGCAGAAATAGAGCTACTTATGATGAGCATACTATGTAGGTTGATTTTATAATCACTAATATCCTTTATGGAATTAGATATTTATTTTTAGCTTTTCCTTTCAAAGATTGTGAATCTACATTAGATCTAGAGCTTATCAAGGATTTGAAAATTTATTATACCTAATCCTATTATTTCCACTGGAGGAAGGCTATTTTTCTCCTTTGAATAAAATGTTTTAAATTCTAAAAAAAATGAATCAAGTTAATTCCAATTGCATTTTTCCAGTCCATTGTGCCTTGTATGTATTGTTCTATCTTTCTTACTTTTTAGGTCTTGTCGTCACACTCCCTTGGGCCTAGAAAAGACGTTTGGCAAAAATGCACCTAGTTTGTGGGCAATCCGCCCGTTCAGAATTTTAGTCGACCAAGCCAAATTGGTTTATTGATAAGGGATCCACCGTAAGGCTTTTTTCTTGCATAAGCAAGTCGTGCGGTCACTAATGTTGGTTATGATAAGGACCTGAGGGCTTTAGTTTTAATTGTATTTTGCAAAATTACTGTAGTAATCAAGTAAAAACCTGATCAATACTCTTTTTGAAGACTAAGAGATAATTATGATCCTGTTAATTAAGAAACATTATAAAGTAAGAAAATGACTTAAGAGCTTTGAGATATTAAAGAAGGGCCTTTATTCATAATGAGAATATTAGATTGCGAAAAACATAAATTTTGAAATGAAAATTTGCATAAACTAAGTGCTAAAAGGTATGAAGAAGACTAAAAGTAGAACTTCTTGAGATTGGATGCATTCTATGCTCTGCGTATCTCTCTACCCTCCATTGTTTCTAAGTGTTAGGCCCCCTGTAGATCGTCCCTGATCACTTTGAATGGTTATTCCCAGTTGAGCCCCAACTTTCCATCAAATGACCTTATGGCTCTACCTAGGAATCTTTTGAGGATGTAATCTCCTACTTGGAACTTCCTCAGATTGACCCCCTTATTGTACTACCTTTCCAACTGCTGCTGGTATGAGGTGAGCTTGATCGTGTCTTACTCTCTTCGTTCATCGACCAGGTCAGCGCGAAGGGCGTCGTCGTTTAGTCCTTGGTCGGCCAACCTTGTTCGCATGGTAAGGAGGCCTATTTCAAGTGGTATGACAACTTCCATTCCATATGTGAGTGTGAAGGGTGTCTCTCTAGTTGGTCTTCTGGGCGTGGTAGGATATGCCCAAAGAACATAGGGGTTTATCCAACCAGGTTCCCTTTGCTCTTTCTAGCCTTTTTTTAAGGCCATCAAGCAGCGTTTTGTTAAAGGCCTCTACTTGATCATTGATCTATGGATATGCCATCGGATTGAAGTGATGTTTGAATTTATGTTCGTCGTAAAAAGACTGAAAAGGTCCACTCTCAAATTATGTGATGTTATCGGTTATAGGTTCTTGGTACCCAAAAAGCATTATGATGTTCCTCTAGATGAACTTTATCATGTCAGTATCCCTAATATTGGCTAGTGGTTTTGCCTCTACCCACTTTGTGAAATAGGTTGTGTCGACTAGAAAGCACTTATGATTTCCAAGTGCGGTAGGTAGTGGTCACACGATGTCCAAACCCCACTGTGAAAATGGTCGTGGGTTGTTGGCTGGTTGATGGAATAGGGGGAGAATGTCTGGCACCTCTCTCTCTTTCAAGCATAAGCACTTGAGTATTTCTACATGTATTGCCACCATTAGGCTTCTTTGATTGCTCAGACTTCCATGGATCTTCCTCCTGCATGGCTCTCATATATTCCATCATAAAGTTTCGAAAACACTTCATCAACGTCATTTGGGTGCACACAGTGGAGGTATGGGCCTGTGAAGGATATCTTGTACATCTTGCCCCTATTGTCCAAGTAAAAGTGATCAGCTTTTATCCTGACCTGATGGCCCAATTTCTTATCGGTTAGTAGTGTTCATTCTACAAGTATGCTATAAAATTATCCATTCAACTGGGACCTCTGTTGATAGAGAGGATATTCTCGGGGTCTATCTTGTCCATACTGGTCTTGGCGAGGAATTCTACTTCAATGGTTCTCGTGAGATCTGAGTCCACTGCTGAGATTAGTGCTGCTAGAGCATCGACTTGCCTATTGTTCTCCGAAGGGAATTGTTGAACGTGAACTTCCTTAAATTTCATAACTAGCTCATATACAACTACGAGGTAGGATGGCATCATGTTGTCTTTAGCATTAAAAACCCCACTAACTTGATCGGACACCAATTTGGAGTCTCAATAAATGAGCACCTCATACTCAGCCTCATTGTTAAAGGCATCAAGTCCCAATTTAATACCTTTCTCAATCATAGAATTTTAAAGAGTCATAAGGACAATCCCTATGCATGACCCCTTTGAATTAGAGGCTCCATCAACATATAGTGACCATCTTTCCCTTGAGCCTACTCGTACAACTCTAAATGATCGGTCAGCTGCTTGTTAGTGGGACCTTCGCCAGTAAATTATGCGATGAAGTCGGAAAAAAACTTCCCTTTGATTGTTGTACTTGGTTGGAAGTGAATATCGAATCTCCCAAGTTCTATCGACCACTTTGACATACGTCAAAAAAGGTCAACATTTCAAAGGATAGCTTTAAGGGGGAAGTAAGAATCATAGTGATAGAATGGGCTTCAAAATAATGCTTTAACTTTCGTGAAGAGATCACTAATGCATAAATCAGTTTCTCCAGAGGTAAGTAATGTTGCTCGGCATCCAAGAGCATCTTGTTGGCATAGTAAATAGGGAATTACGTTGCCTCTCTTTCACAAACCAAGGCCGAGCTAAATGCATTGCTTGATATCGCGAGATAAAGGTAAAGAGTATCCCCCTTATTGGGGATCTCTAATAGTGTAGGTTTGTTGAAGTATGACTTGACTCCTCTATGGCCTTGGAGCACTTATCATACCAAGTGAGGCCCTTCTCATTCTTAAGCATCTTAAAAAATGGTCGGCAACGCTCAGATGACTTCAAGATGAAGCAGTTGAGTTCTACGAGCATTCCAGAGAGATTTTGGACCTCGCATAATGTCTTTGGATGCTTGACCCTGTTGATCGCTTTTGTCTAATCTGGGTTAGCTTCAATCCCACTCTTGCTGACTAGATAACCACAAAATTTACCTAAATGGACCCCAAATGAAAACTTACAGGCATTAAGTTTCATTAGACAATGCCTAAGGATTTCAAAGGTGTTAGTCAGGTCTTGGAGGTGGTCGCTCTTATTCCTGCCCTTAATGAGCATGTCGTCGATGTACCCCCATAGTCTCCCCCATCTGGTGGTGGAACATCTTAGTGACTAACCTCTAATATGTAGCTCCTGCATTCTTGAGTCCAAACGGCATGACCTTATAGCAATAAAAACCCACTGTCATTATGAATGAAGTCTTATCTTAGTCGGGAATAGACAGAGCGATCTGGTGGTACCCCGAATAAGCATCTAGAAAACTCATTCGCTCATAAGCTATTATGGTGTTAACCAGATGGTTGATTTTTGGTAGGGGGGATCTATCCTTGGGATAGGCCCTGTTGAGGTCAGTGAAATTTATGCAGACTCTCTACCCCCCATTACTCTTCAAACCACGATCGGATTTGAGAACCAGTTCAGGAATTGAACTTCTTTGATGGACCATGCCTCCAGAAGTTTCCATACTTCCTTCTCCGCTTCCTTTTCCTTTTCTAGGGCTGTTCAACAACCCTTGTGTATGATCGACTTTAATATTGGATCCACATGGATTTAATGATAGGAAACTGCAGGTCCAATCCTAAGAATATCGTATGGTTCCCATATAAAAGCATCCAAGCTGTGTTTAAAAAAGGCGATCAACTCCTCCCTTTCAAGGTCAGTTATGCTTGTATCGATCAAAAACTTTCTCTCTGGCTTGGTTTTGTCAAAGATAACCTCCTATAGGTTTTCGATGATCCTATTAGTGGGGTAGATCCTGGTCTCTTCCACACCTAGTCGGCCATACCATAGTTTCTATTTGGACAGAATAGCCCCATCTTAGAATGCCTCTAAGAAAAATTCTTTTATCTTTCTTATTTTCCTACTTAGGTGTGATGGAGTATATGAAGCACTTCCGTGCAGATGCTTGGCCGCCTCGAATCTCCTTTATCCCTCTATCTGTGATGCACTTGATCTATGGTGGTAGGTAGGAGGGACATCCCTCATGGCGTGAAGAAACCCCTACTTAAGATGGCATAGTAAGGTGACTCAATTTCGACCATGAAGAACTTTATAACTTTCAAAATATTCCCTTCCCATAGTGGCAGGACCACCTTTCCTAACGACATCATCATTATTCCTGCAAAGTCGACCAGAGGAATGGTAGCCTTCTTGAGGTCTAACATCTTAAGCTTGAGTTTTTGGAAGAGCTCCAGGTATATCACCTCTGAAGAGCTCCCCTGGTCCACTAGTAGCTTGTCCATGTCTCATTTCACGATTTTGAGAGTGATTACTAGCGCATCGTGGTGTGGGGTTCCTACCCCAACCAAGTCTTCTTTCGTAAAGATGATGTGCTTATTATAATCAATATCCTCTGGTCATCGGCACTTGCCAGCCCGAATTTTAATGGGATCAATCTGGAAAGATTCCATCACAAATGTAACTTTCTTAAGTTCCATCCAAACAGCATTCCCTTGGATCTGCTTAAGGTTGGACGCTGCGTGAATGACGGTGAACTCATGACCCATGTCATAACCAAGGACATTATCTGAATTCTGGTCGCCATTAGCTATGGTCTAGTTAGACTTCTTCTCAATAAACTCATTCAGATGACCAACTTGGGCTTAGTCCTTCAAATGATCTTTTAGTACCTTACAGTTTTTGGTTTTGTCGCTGCCTTCTTTGTGGAATGCGCATTGGAGTTCATTATTCCTCTTGGTTAGATCACCACCCATCTTCTTAGGCCAGTTGACGAACTGATGATCTTTGATTTTTGCCAGAATGGTATAGATCGACTCCTTAAAAACTATGTTGGCGGCTTGAAAAACTTTAGAGGAGTCAGTTATGACCCCACCTTTAGCACCATTATGCTTCTTGTTCCCCTTTTTGGGGTATTTTCCTTGTCATCCCCTTATTATCCTTGGCACGACCAATCTCATCTTAACCAATGTGGACCACTTCCTGTACCTTGGCATATTTCTCAATGTGTGACATGAGATCGTCGATGGTTTCAGTTTCCTTCTTGATGAGGGATTGATACAACATCGACATAGGGGTAAGACCTATATTGAAGGATTCTATGGCAACTTTATCTAAGAAATATTCTACCTCATTGAAGACTTCCCAATAGCATTTGGTGTATTCGCGCAGGGATTATAGTGGACTATTTTTCATCCTAAGCAGTGAGTCCATTCTTTTGGGATGAGAGTTGTTGGTGATGAAATGAGCAGTGAAGGATTTGTCGAGCACCTTGAAACTCTTGATGCACCTATGAGGGAGCTTCTTGAACCATATTTGGGTAATATTTCCCAAGATGGAGGTAAATATGAGATAAATCAGTGCATCGTTATGACTCCATAAAGTCATAGACTGACTGTATTACCGGACATGGTCAATAGGATCGGTTTTGATATCATATACCTTGAACTTGGGGGTTACAAACTTCTTAGGGGGTTCCTCCTCTTTCATAGTTCTCGAGAAGAGAGACTTTATCTGGGTGATGAGGGCTCTCCTTTCTAGCTCCTTATGAGTGGAGCGTTGGTCTATTTCCCTTATAACCAAACTCCTCATGTCATATTTGTGTCGTTCATCATCTTTGTGGAACCTTCGTTGATAATTTCCATGCACTGAGCGCTCATGGTCGTGCCTGATTCTCCTTCCTCGACTGTAAGTCTTGCTCGCTTGAGGGCTAGGAGTCTGGGGTCGATGATTTTGATTCTGGAAGAGTTCTTTCTCTATATATTCTAGTCACCGTTGGAGGCGAGCTGCCTCCTCATGTTGTTGAAGCATTACTCCATAGGTGTCAATCAGGCATGAGATCTAAGTATATCAAGGTTGCCGATGGATTTCCTCCGAAGGCTATTATTCTGGTCAAAACCTTGAGTTCCCATCTTGGCAAACCTCAGACCTGACTCTCAAGGGAACTAAGTCATCCGCACATCTCTATACTGAGGCGCACTATTTGGTTGGTGAAACATCGCAGATGCATCCTGTAAAGATTACTTTCGTGGAAGAGAAAATATTTTCCACAAACGGTACCAATTATAAGTGCAATTTAATCAAAATAAAAAGGGAATCCATAAAGGAAAAAAAATAAAGGTATAATGCCAATCACGCTACATAAGAATATAAGTGGTTTGGCAACTTGCCTACCTCAATGAAGAAGTCACTATTTTTCTACTAAGTTCTCTCAAGTGTCGAAATTACTTCCCCTTTAAACCAAGGGTGAGGGTTACATTCATAGTAGTGTAAAGCAGTTGAGTTGTATAAGAAACTCCCTCAACTTTTTATTGGCTTAATGGTCACTCCTGAATATGTTATTCGAGATTATTGGTAACCGATTGAGCTTATCAAGATTAATGTGATAAATGTTCGTGTTTATCCATGTGACAAATGTTCTAGCCAATTTCTTTGAGTAGCAAGGAAAGATGTGTCGGGCGTGGTTGATTGTCTTTTAATTGGGCCTAGTTAATTATTTAGGTCCCTACACCATGGTTCCAAGACAAACGGAGTCAAATGGGGCTACAAATTATCTAGTGGTCTCTCGATTATGGTTCCAAAGGGAGAAGGCAAGTAAATGTGAACTGTAAGGAAGATTCACGCATGGTATGGACCATTAAAAATGTTATTTAAATTCCTACGAAAGTTCACTCGATTACCCTTGGTTCTAAGATTTAACTAGAGTCAAACGGAGCTTAAAGGCATGCAATGGTCTCTCAATTAGGGTTCCAGAGGGAAAAGCCGAGTAAATAAAAATCATAAGGCAGATTTTCACATGATATAGACCATTAGAAAAGGTATTCAGAGACCTATGAAAGTTTATTCTGTTACACTTTGTGGTGAGAGTTGACTGGAGTAAAATAGGCTTTGAAAGCATTCGGTGGTCTCTCGATTAGGATTCTGGGGGGAAAGGAAAGGAAATACGAATTGTAAGGTATATTAATGAAAACTATGAACCGTTAGAAAGATTATTCAGAGCCTTGTGAAAGTTTATTCTGTCAACCTTGGTTTTGAGAGTTGATCGAAGTCAAACAGAGCCCGAAAGAGTCTGATAATCTCTCGATTAAGGTTCTAAAGGGAAAAAGCAAGTAAATGTGAATCATAAATCAAATTATCGCATGGTATGGACCGTTAAAGGGGGTATTCAAAGCATTATGAAAAGGTATTCAGTTACCCTTGGTTTCGATAGATGATCGGAGTCAAACGAGGCTCGGAAGCATCCGGTAGTCTCTATATTAGGGTTCCTATGGGAGGAACATGGTCTGACAGTTGAAGGAGTTATACTTTAGACCTATGAAGGTGTATTAGGGGTACTAAATTTTGGGGTCTACATAGCCCCTCGATGGGAGAGCTTAGGATAACCAAAGATCGTCAAAAGATAGACTCCTTGATGAAAGGGATTTATGGGTGTAAATTTTTTATTCTAAGGATCTAAGGAGGAAAAGTGTCCGGTGTAGGGGGTTAAAACCAATTATGCAGACCTATAGAGGGTAAATGAACGGTTCAGAGGATCGAGTCCTATTCTACAAACCTAAGGAATTTGAGCAACCGATTTAGTGGGTCGAGGCCAATTCTACAAACCTTAAGAGTGTGAGTGATCGATTCAGGGATTCAAGACCAATTTTGTGTATATAAAGAATGTGGGAGATCGATTCAGAGGGTCGGGGCTAATTTTTTGGGCCTCGGTTAATTATACATACCTAAAGAGTGGAATTGACCAATTCAGAGGGTCGAGGCTAATTATGCATACCTAAAGATCGCGAGCGATCAATTCAAAGGGCCGAGGCAAATTCTATGGTCTAAAGAGTGCGAGTGACCAATTCAGAGCATAGAGACTAATTCTACAGAACTTAGGGGGTGTGAGAAATCGATTGAGAAGGTCGATGCCAATTCAGTGTACCTACAGAATACCCGCACGGATGCATAATGTAATTGAGAATTCCATTGATTTGTTAACATTTGTGCATTTTGATTCTTGATTTTTAGAAATTTATAAAAAAATGGGAATTTTCGAAGAATTTTTTAATAAATTTTTTATTTTTTTTAAAATGCAATATTTTTATGGAAAAGGGTGTTTTTGATATGTTTTGGGGTTTTGAACTTTTGGAGATTTTTCAAGGATTTTTCTGTAAATTTTCCGAGCAATTTTTGGATTTTTTGGCATTTCTGTGACAAAATTTAAGGGGGGTATGCCCATAGGCATAGGTTAGGGTATGCCTATCGGTAGTAGCACAGGGTACCAAGGGGCCTTACCGATAAGCATTACACCCAAACGCTCATTTAGTAACACATTTTTTTTGTATTACTAACACTCTTGTACCATTACTATTTCTCGCAATATATTAGTGTTACTAATTTTAGCCAAGTGTTTGTGGTATTAGTTAATAATTTAAAGGTAACTTTGTTCTTGAAAAAAGATTAATTTTTCCCTCCCAAACCAAAACATTGTCCCTACTCTCTTAGAACCAAAGCAGGAGAATTAGTGGAAAGCTCATATAGGGACCAAAGGTTTTCCCAAATCGATTGTGTGTCAAATCCCAAATCGAAAATCAATTTTTCTCCAAATCGGTAGTTGTTCTCCTCCAAATCAGTAGCTGCTCTTCTCCACGTATCCCTAATCGGATCTAGGTAACCCTAAGTAACACACACACACACAGATATATATATATATATATATATATACACACAAATACTTGTTTGGGATTTGATAAGTTAGGTTTTTTTTGTAACTGTTTGATTTTATTTATGTTTTTCTTAGATCTAATGTTATGAGTGTGTATGTATATATTGATTTATTTTATGAGCAGTGACATTTAATAAGAAAACATCTAAGCAACAATTTTTGGTTTTCCAAATAAACACACACATATGTTTTATTTAACATTACAATTGTTTTGTGAGTAGTCTAGGGGTGCACAAAATATAGATAGACCTACCTAAATGTTAAATAAAATATTTCATTTAACATTTTAGTATAATTTCATTACACTAGTCATTGAATGGTGTAGTAGGTGAGTGAATTAAATATGGAATGGGCCATAACCAGTGTTGATTGTGTGCAATGTGGGATGGTGAGGGCATCAGGCATACGAGTAGAAAATAAAATAGTATGAGCTATTCTGTCTACTCTTGTGCACCTTTCCTATGTGAGCATGTCTTATAAAGACTGGTTGAAGATGAAACACATATAGTTCTTTCATTTTCCCCTTGTGTTTGTCGATTGCGAAGTATTTGTTTGCGCTCTTGGGTCCCATACTAAACCTATATTCTTCGTTTTTTTACTATATATACAAGCTAAGAGGTCGTTCATCCATTTGATGTACCTGCATTTCTTATATCGGCTAAAAATATTTTAGTGTTCTTGATTTTTTAAGTAATGGTTAATATATGCCATTATTCTGTAAATTGGTCCCCTCTGGTTTTTGGGAGGAAATAAGAAATTACTTGGATAATCTCTTATCCCTTAGTTTTGAATGATAAACCTATTTTAAGAACATTAATCTTGGCTAGTTTTGATTTCGGAAGTTTTTTATAAAACGATTTATGATTGTTTATTGCAAATTATGTATTTTCCCATTCAATGTCCATTGCATTTTCCTAAAACACAATTGTCCATGCACTAATGGTTTTGAGTTATTTTTTGTTCAACTAGAGGGAAGACTTCCGTAGAGACTTATTTTAGGATTACTAACATTACTATACCGTTACTATACCTTTAGTTATTTTGAGTTAACAATGCTACTATATCATTTCGGTAAAGTGTATCATGTAAGTCCAAAGGTGCACACTTTCATTTTATATAAAATAATATTATTTTTTTGGTAGTGCAGAATGTCCCAAACATTAAACAAAGGATGGATGACTGAGAGGAACAGAATAAGTGAGGTATGCATAAATGGAGTAACATATTTCCTTGATTTTGCAATTACAAACAATAGACATCATCTCTCGACATTTCCATGTTCGTGTGTTAAGTGTCGAAATAAGAAGCGCTTCAGTGCGTCAAATATCAGGAGTCATTTTTTTCTGCATGGTATAGATTTGACTTATAGTACATGGATTTTACACGGTGAAATAAGATCCTCGAACTCCCTGAATCCCGTTATAGAACCTATTGATTGTGAAGAATATATCGAAAATGATGAGAGCATTGAGAATGAAAGGATTCGAGACTTAGTTGACATGTCCTACAGAGTGCATGAACGATATTGTGGAGAACCTGACCGGGCAAAAAATTGCACGTTCATAATAAGAATTATCGAGAGTACAATAGATTAGCGACTGAGAAATTGTACCCTTCACGTGATGGTCCTAAGACTACTCTCTCTGTAATTGTGGAATTGCATAATTTGAAGAAGCAGTTTGGTTGGTTGGGAAATAGCGTTATGTCTCTATTGTTGATTATAAAAAGGTGTCTTCTAAAAGAAAACACTTTACCAGAAAAGTATCCACAAATGAAGGGAATGATGACAGACTTAGGGATGAAAGCAAACTATATGTGAGAATAATTATATTTTATACTGTAAAGAGAATTAAGACTTCGAAGAATGTCCTGAATGTGGGACACCAAGATATTTAGTGACCACAAGGAAAGGAAAAAGGGTATGCAAAGAACCGATGAAAGTATTGAGACATTTCCCTTTGATTCCAAGGCTAAGTAGAGTATACACTATACCTTGGACGAATGTAATGATGTGGCACCATCGAGCAAAAACTTTATGGGATAATCAAAGACATCCTTATGATTCAGCTCAGTGGAGAGTGCTAAAAAATAGATGGCCTGATTTTGCTGAAGAAGGGCGCAATGTTTTGCTTACCATATCTACAAACGGGTTCAATTCCCATGGTATACAGTCTAGTAGTTATAGTTGTTGGCCAGTTATGGTTGCGCCTTATAATGTGGGCCCATCTTTGTGCTTGAAGCGTAAGTTTCAAATATTTTCTTTATTGATTCATGGGCCCAAGGCATCCGGTCAAGACATTGATGTTTTTCTTCAACTATTGGTATATGAGTTGAAGCCAATTATGGGAGGGAGTTCCATCCTTTGACATGCACAAAATGGAACAATTTACACTGAGAGCTATGTAGATGTGGGGGATTCATGATTTCCCCCCATATGGAAACTTATTTGGATGTATAACACATGGCTACAAAGCATATCTTATTTGTGGTGATGAAACACCATCACTTCGATTGGGTAACAACAGAAAAATAGTTTACAAAAATTGTCGTATGTTTCCTGATAGAGATCACCCATTTAGGAGTGGTAAAGGTTTGGGAGTTAAATCTCAAGAACTTAGATCTCCCTCTGTTCGAATTAATGGAGATACACTTGTGGAAAAGTTGAGCAAAAGCAAGTATGTACCTGGAAAAGCCTCAAAAGTTCCTTCTAAGAAGTATAAGTCTAATAATGCGAATGGAAGTGACACCGATGTGGATAAAAACGACAGGGTTGAAGTTAAATAATCATGGTATAAAAAATCCATTTTTTTTACTTGGAATACTGGCGACATCATCAAGTTCGACATGTCCTTGATGTGATGCACACCGAGAATAACGTTGTAGAGCATTTAATAAACACAATTCTTGGTGCTAATAAAACAAAGGATGCTGAAAATGGTCGATTGGATATGAAAGACATGGGTATGCACAGCGGGCAATGTCTTAAAGTTGATGAAGCATTTACTAGACAAGATGATGGTTCATTGTGCAGTTGGTGTGAACGTTTCCATTATTACGATCACATAATATATGGAACTACGAGTTATTCAGTACTCTCTACTAGTAATATATGGTAAAGAAAATCTTAACAAACTTGATATTATTGGATTTTATATACAATGAACAACCAAAATAAAGCTTGCTTGCTTTTATAGTTCAGGACCTTGCTTGCTTTAAATAAAAGTTTAAGACCTCGCATGCTTTAACTCTTGGTGTTGAGCAGATGTAATGTTGCTTGCTTTAATATGTATGGTTATGATGTTCTCACGGTACGTTTGTATTTTCTTTATTTTGATTTTGTTAAGGATTTCTATTGTTTCAATTTAAGGTCTTCTGTACTCTTTATTTCGATATTATTTTTATTTTTGTTGATTTTTTTAGTGTTATTATCATTGTAAATTTCTTAATTGCTACTTTCTTTAAGAGTTATTGCAGTTAGGAGCTGCAGTAGTGAGACCCAATGACCAGGTGTTATCTATCCTACTTTCTTATTTGGAGTTGCAATACTTTCTTTAAGAGTTTTTGCAGTTAGGAGTTACAAATCAGGTTGCTGAAGTTCTTGATTGTTTTGGGTAATTTTAGTATTACATATTCATTATTTGGTGCCTATTTTTTAGAGTTAACAAGCTGTTGCAGTTAGGAGCTGCAAATCAGGTTTCGTATGTTTTCATTATTTATACATATGGTGTTGTTTTTAGGTTTGCCTATAAAGATAAACTCCCATTTTACTGTTATTGATATTGGGAAGTAAATTACAGTGCAAGAAGATCCCAATTATATGAAGAAAAAGTATTTATGGCATAGCATCAGTTGTATAATGGTGGGAAAAATTTTTCCTCCAAACTCAATATGATTGGGATCTTTTGTGATGAGAATTATAAATCTCTCCCAAATACCTGTCAGGGCCAATTCCAAAACTGGAAAAATAACAAATATTAATCTCAATGTCTCTAGTAGATAATACTTTTATGGGTGAAATCCCACACTCTCTTGCTAAAACGTTGACTTTTACTTACCTTGATCTTTCCCACAATAATCTCACTCGTTTAATCCCACAACAGCTTCAAAACATGAAGATTTCTCTCTTTAATGTATCATTCAATATCTCTTCGGTAGAGTCTCATTCTCCTTAATCTTAGGCATACCATCTTCATTTTTAGGGGAATCCAAGCTTATGTTGGACCGCGCAATCCAATACTTATTCAGATGAAAATTATGAGCACAAAATGTCCAGTATTTCAAAATTGGTAGGGTCCCTCATCTATAGCTCTAGATATTGCCATAGTTATGGGTTCTCCTGGATTTTATGTGATTCATCGACCTGCCAAGCAAAAATTTCATATGGGTGTTTCACAATCATTTTTTTTCTCTCCTCTTAGAGTTACTGAATATGATTCGTCGACCTGCCTCGAATGATTCGATATTTTTTATTTATGAATGCTTACAGAAAGAGAGCCTTAAGGGTTTCATTGGTAGTGCGGATATTGAGTTTCCATGAAGTGTTAGGTTGAGGTTTTCCATTGGAGTTTCTCAAGGGATTTCATATCTTCACAAGGATTATACTCTATAATTACTTCATAATAATGTCTAATCAAAGAATACACTTCTTGATAAGGATTTTGTAGTGAAGCTTATGGATTTTTCTCTTGATCAGATCATAAGAGAAAGTGAATTTGTATCATCCTTAGCATCAGAATATGCATCTTCTTGCTATACAACACCAAGTATATAAAGACCTAAAATAACTTTATAGGGATCACTATAATTTTTTTCTACCAAATCATTTATTAAACTAATATGTAAAATGCAAATTTGAAATCATTCCTATTCCATCTTATACGTTTGTCAATTTCCTCTCGAAGAAGAAGAAGAAATAAATGTAACTTGAAGGTTTAACTTTTCATTTTGTCCTATTAGAAAAAACCTTTTATGATCCTCACAGGCCTAGTTTCATGGACCATCTTTGGTTGGCTACACTGATTAGTTGATTATTGTTCATAAATCTATTATGCGTATAATCCAAATTTCCTTAAATTATGAAAATGATTACCAAAAGGGACAGTTGAAGATACCCATTCTTTTCCACTATAATTGTTCTTCATTATAAATACAAAAGGAAGATATTGTAAATGGAATAAATAGAATGATTGTTTTCTTCTTTGTCGTCTTACAAAAGTAATAATATAGTTATTTTAAATTGGTGCAATAATTCAGGAGATTTCTAGTAATATACCCATTGTCTCACTACTTGGTTGTGTCATTGCAGAATGTACATAAACTAAAAAGCCACTCAACAAATGGACGCATACAAATTTGGTGTGGTGTTATTAGAGCTTGTGATAGACCGACAGGCAAAACAAATAGGGAAAATAGAATCAGGGAACAAGGCATCCTATGTCAAACCACAAAACAAGGCATCGACTTGAGTGGATGTGGTATTAGTTCAAGTTAAATTTTCAAATTGACTACAACCCACCTGTGTACTTCATTCTAGCTCATCTTCATGATGATAATTCTTAGATGTATTAAGATGAACAATTCTTAGATTTTCCAAATTTCCTCGTGTATTGAGAGGAATTTCATATGTATTGAAATGAACTTTCTATTAATGGAATTTGGGCTATTAATTTTTATTAAGGTTATTGTTTGGATGTGTATTAGTGTTGGTGCGAACTATTTATATTGTTGTACTATTTTTTATACCTTAAATAGGTGGATAGTACTATAAATAAAGGAAATTTTGTCCATTTTTTTTAAATTTAACTTATTTATATTGAAATTAAATAGGACCGATAGTTATTTTGTTGTCATTATGTTAGCATTTTTTAATATTGTATATCCTATTGTCTGTATGTGTGTGTGTGTGTGTGTGTGTGTGTCTATTATAATATATATAAATATTTTTTATTTTTTTTAATATTATTAACAGACATATAATGTTACTAAATGTGTTACAAAAATTGTGTTAGGCGTGTGTTACGAAATTAGTAACACTTTAGTAACAATATAAAGTGTTAGTAATACAAAATTTAGTAACACTTTAGTAACGGTAAAATAGTTTTAGTAACACATAATTTAGTAACAGTAAAAAAAGTATTAGTAATTTGATTCCCCACACCTTTTTTATAAGACTTTTTAGTGTTAGTAATTATTTTAGTAACACTACATTAGTGTTACTAATTGAATGTTTTGGTGTAGTGAAGTATATTCAGGTGATTGCCTATCAGCATACCCCCTGGTTCTTTATAAACGGGGGGTGAGATCCTTATTTTCTTCATACCTTCAGAAAAAATCTCTTCTCTTTCTCCCTTTTGAAAATAATTTTTAGAAATTTTCCCCCTAAACGATTCATGGAAGACATATCCAACAACCCTTTTATTAGCACCGACAACTTGGTTGGCATCGATGGTGTTGAGTAATCGCACCAACGATTTGTAATGAGCCATACCATGATATTGAACACATGGATGACTAGAGGACTATGTTCAAGAATCCTAGGAATTACCGCTCTGCGTGGGTAAAGAACCCAAACAAGTATGTGAGTGTTCTTTATTTACATTTGAATTTTTGTTTTAGGTTTACTTTATGCTGGGGATTAATGATTAGTGTTCTTATGAAGGTGGACTGTACTTATTCGGGCACACACTCTCAGGGATTGATGATGATTAATAAGGTATGGTATAAGCTTCCGATGGAAGTTAATTTGATGGTAAAGAATGCAGGGTTTGGTCCTCTTGTGGGAGATCTGGATATCATGTCGAGATCATTAGAAATTCTATGTGGATTAGGAGAGCACTAGTGAGACACTACTCACACTATCCATCTAGGGGTGAGATGATTGTCACTCCTCTAGACGTGCAACAGCTGACAGGGTTAATATGTGAGGGCCAGCTTATCGAGGTCGATCGAGCATTATGCATTCTTTAGACTACGATTGGGACTACCTTGTGGGACTTTGAGCGGATTATTTCTTGGGAATATATGAGGATATCGGTGTTGAAGGACACCTTGTTAGAACGTCATATAGACATTACAGACGAACGACAAGTGCGACAGGCTGCTCGTATATTCATTATGCTTCTATTAGGAGTCTTCACAGTGGTGATGTTGTTCACCTATAGTTCTTTCCCTTCTTTCGAGTCATCTGTGAGATTTAATTGTATGATTGGGGGAGCTTCACATTGGTTCCCCTCTATGCTTCTCTATATGATTTTAGCTAGTGTCGTCGACAGACATTTACGGGGACCATGCATCTTCTCGGAGGTAGCCTTTATTTTTTGCACTTTCGTCTTGATTATTCATTTTCGTAATTTTCATTGGGAGAGTTGTGTCATATTTTTCATATTAGGTTTTACGAAGTGATCAGGCACAGCACAGGGTTAGTGTCTTTGAAGAAAATGAAGTGGGGGAGTTTCTGAGGATGCATAGATGGAGGAAATCGAATAGGGCGTCGAATGAGTTTTGGGCCTTAAAGGATATGAGGGTGGTTGTCTCCATTCATATGCAACAAGGAGAGCGCAACCCCACTCTCAGTAAGGACCAGAGGTGGTAACAATGCGTCAGGTTTTTTGGCGTAGGCTTCAAAAAGTGATGCAGTGGCGTCGGAGGCTATTCCCATTCAGTATTTCTCTAGTTCTTATCACCTCCAGTTGGGTTGGGGGGCCCGTTCTATCAGTCATCATCGTCCTTAGGTGACGATTGATTGTTTCAGTTCATTTCCTGACTTTCTTTAGAAGGAGGTATGACCTTTTTTTTCACACTATGATTTTGATATTTTGCTCTATTATTAATTTGCTTATTTCTGCTCGACCATGCCCGTATCGACGTCTTGGTTGCGTGACATCCGAGATTGAATGGCTAATGTTGTTGATCACATGAGGTAGACAACTTGATTTTGTGTGGCGCCATCAGTGACGGATGAGGATCATGAGGAGGGCTCTGGTTTGGGAAGCAGAGGATCTACTGCTCGTCACCGCAGGAAACATGTTCACCAAGATCTGGTGACAGCTTTTGATTAGGTTTGGAAAATTCGAGTTGTATCTTGACAATTTTGGTCCTTTTTTAATTATTCATATTTCTTTCAATCGTGAAAAATGACATATATATATACATATATATATATTTCTCATTTTTGGTTTATGTTGAATTAATGACCTAGTCTACATGCACTATTAATTTTCCACTAGGGATATATTTAATGATAAAAAGAAAAAAAATGTTTAAAAATTAGAATATGTATTTTTTTTAAATTGTCTTGGGAAGAAATGCCTGAGAAACCTTGTTGCAACAACTTAAATTAAATAGGGATTTATTTGGAAATGAAGGAGGCAAAAAATTAAAAGCTAATTTTCCCAAAATAGGGTTGTGCCGATCGAAATACTCCTTGGCTTGAACTATTACGCTCATGTAGTTAAGGTTTCTTTTGAACCATGATTGTCCTATTTTTGCATTCCTTTGTACTCAAAAACTATTGTTGTAGCAACAAATTAATTACTCCGTCATTTTTGGGTAATTTTAAGTATAAAAGGGGCCTTTTGGGTGGAGTTTTAAACCACACTTCGACTTCTTTCTTTCTTTGTTTCTCCAAGCTCTCTTGCTCTCTGAAATTGCCATTCCCATTACTAAAGATTTTTGCGCCTTATCTTGAGGGGTAGGAGGCCATGTTCCTATATAATGTCAACTACAAGGCATCAATTTGCCCTCAGCTAATTCATGGCATAACCATCCAATTTACTAGAATATTTTGGAAGCGGCTTTGGAGTTCTGGTACCTTGAAAACCATAAGTTCCACTTTGACAATGAGGAGATATTTTCCACCTAGTAAGAGTTTTCTGTCATGCTAGGTGTCAACATAAACATTTCTGCAACTATGTATGACCTGTCCCGTTCTCCTCGAGTGTTATTGGCCGAATTACATGGGGGAAATATCAGCCTTCCGGTATTATGTGTATGAGAGAAGGTATAGTGATAACATCTTTGTTGGATTTGTAGCTTCGGGATTGACTTCTAGGATGCTTTTGGTGACCGATAATATGACTGTTGATCCGCAGGTTTCCACCATTATGTTATGGATGTCTTACTAATGTAACCCAGCCTCTACCATACTGGTAGAGCCACGAAACAAACTTGATGACTGAAAGGAATCTCGTGTAAACTTCTTGCGCAGCAACCCTGTAATGATATTCATGTGGTTGGTAGAGAGACTTAATTTGATGGGCCCTCTTACGTATCCCCTTACTGGTGTCCCGAATTTCTTTGCACGGCATTTTGAGAGACTTAGTCCTTTTGTAGAGAACTAGATTAACTAGATCGTGGAGCATGGGCTAGACACTTTCACTGGTTTATACTATGGTGGGACTAGTTGCATCCTATCTTGAAAATGGATGACTGCCAACACATTTAGTTGGTAGGTCTTCACCAAACTTCTTTTTACTTTTCTTAGTGACTTTTGCATCAAGTGGGTTAGGAGAAGATTAACCCCTCGTGAATAACTAACTTCTTTCCAATGGAGGATTTGACTGAATCACTGAGGATGACTGTAGGTTCTTTTTAGCAACGTCGTCATCCATCTACCCATCCATCCCAATCTGTTGGGAAGCCTGGGTAATATATGGAGACTATCTGAGGTTTAGGGAAATATGGTCACGAAGGTTCGTGCTAAGCAGACTAGGCAGAGGTGGCTTATTATGTTTGAAACTAACGAGTGGGTTATTGTGATTTAATCCAATCTGATTAAGGCTTATCATCGCATGGAGCACATAAGGAAGTGCCACAACGATTGGATTTTGGGATCCTTTTGGAAATGGTGATGATGAGGCAGGGCCTTCTGGTAGTTAAGTAGATTTTGTGAGGTTTTGTTAGTATGGAGGTATGTTAGTGTTTGAGTTTAGGTATAGATTTTATAAGCTTATGTTATTATAGGTGGATGGGTAGTTTGTGTAGGTTTTAGGAACTTTTCTTGTCACTAATACTTCATGTAATTATCGCATTTATTTAAAATAAGATAAATAATTGATGATTCTTGTTATGCCTTTTGGAATAATTTTTTTTCTTATTTGAACTATCTATACCGATCGCTAAAGCATACATAATCCTTTTGTTCATTTATAATGATGAATGAGACCAATGCCCCTTTGTGGAAGAAAATAATAGCATTTTGTGACGAAGAAAGGATCGTGCCCAAAATGTCTTTATGGGATGCCAACCTAACTCTATGGGGATAAAAGTTTGTTTAAAAATTCAGAGAATATTTATTTTGGGAGGATCGGGTCTTACGTTGTTCTTGCAAAGAAAGAAAGGAAGAGTTTTTTTAGAATAAAAGCGAGGGATAAGTTGCAAAGTGGCATCAGGCCCTACAAAGCCATCAAATTAAGAAGGAAGATCGAAATACCAAAGATCTAAAGATTTAGCTAGATCATTGAACACAAGAGGGACAGGTTAATGTTTATTATAGAGGTTGAAGGACAAAGGGACCTCTAGGTAGCATCCCACCCTTGCTTAAGGTTGCCTTTCTTTCATAGTTAATTTATCATTTATTATGATTGAAAGAAGCATCTTAGCCTTTATTTTTAGCTACCAGGCAAACCTCAAGTTCTTGGTCAAATAGGCGAGTTATGCATTCAATTGGTAGCCTTAGACTGGCCCTCCTGGTGCTCTTTGTTCTTCTCATTCAGTTGAAGTTGAATTATGTCAATAGATATTTTAATGCCCTATGGTCTTATCAAACTCAAAGGCCTTCTTGGACTATTCCACGTCACTCTATAAGGAAATTATTAATTGACCTTTGGGTTCCTTCACAGTTATAATTCCTTTCCCGAAATATGGTCATTGGTATTCCGGTTTGTAATTAGAGTATGTTATTTTCTAACAACATGGTTCATATTCTTAAATGAAATGGATATTAAAAAGAGTTAAAATTCCAATTAAATCTCTACATTGATGAACGGTTGAGATTAATTGACCTTTGGAATTTAGGCACTGTCTCCACCTATAAATTGATGACTTCCTTCCATCTAAAAGGCATCCATGAAATACACATATAAAGGTTTATAGGGAAGGAGATAGAAGCCAAAATTCTCCGTTGAAAGACTCCTAAGGTGGTTGGTCGACGACAATCAGTGATAACAAACAAAGACATCATATCCACAACGATGAAAGGAGGTATTATATTATCCCTCTTTTCACATACCTATTAGATGATTATCATGATGTTCACGATTTTAGGATTCATGTAAATAAATTGTTTTACACACTCTTCACTAAGGAAGCGAAGTCCACAATTGACTATAAGAACAAAATGGACATTAAAAATTTTGAACTTAAAAAAATGTGTGAAAAAATTATGGGTACTTATAGGAGAGAGGGTATGATGCATGTCCAATGAGATCATATTTTTTAAAGAAACCACATTGTCCCAATCAAGAGGGAGGATCGTGTGTCCAAGAATATTCATGGCTAGGTGATTGGAGGAGACGATTGTTAGAAAATGGGTATTCGATAGCTAAATTTGAGCAACTTTGAGCTCAAAGTTAGACGGGACCCACACTACGAAATTTATGGAACCATGTACGAACAAATTCTCCTTTGCAAGGAGCTTTATGTGGTATATTCACATGTCCAATTTCATTAAGTTATGAATGATAAATATATCTCCAAAGTGATTCATAAAGCAATGAATGTTAATGAATTGGGTGTGTATAAACCTTATCCAACATAGGAAGAATAGTGGGAATTTGAAGAGTTAATAAAACTCCAAAAATGAACTAAGGCTTGGATGCCTTTGGGGTATCCCAACTCTTTGAAAGGGAGATGGCCTACACTATGCAAGTGTTGGTCTTGGGCTAAAAGTCCACACGCGTGTGCGTATGCGTCATATGTCCAGTGAGCCGGCTCGGCTTGTCTCGGTTCGGTTTGGGATGGGGCTTATAAAAAAAACCTTCCTTTTTTGGGCCGAATTTAATAAACTTTGTGGTCCAAATTAATTAATTAATTAAGTGTTTGATAGCTATTGCCAACAGCCAACAGTTAATTTCGGTTTAACAGTTTAACAGTTTTATTTGAAGAGTCACTTGTCTTTGCTATAAATACAAGTTATCCCACAGAGTTTTAACTAATAAAAAAACTCCCCCTCTAATTTTCCTCTAACACGAAAAATACTTTTCCAGAACCAAGAAAATAATTCCTCCATTACTACTAATTAGGCATAAATATTGTGTATTTATCCCCTTCATTTAGAAGCTTTTATTACCTCGTGTATCGTCAAATCCATTGATTTCTTTCATATTAGTGCTACTAACCTTTTCTATGCAGTGCATCGATTTTTTTGTATTTCTCATACATTTTGCAGGAAATTCATTCAACGGAAGAAAGGAGAAAACTCAAAGTCGAGAAAGAGAGATGAAAAGCAAGAGAAGGAAAGTTGAGGGGCAATTTTATAATTTTACACTCAGAACTGGACATAGACTCCCATAAATAAGTTGAAGTCCATGGTCCCATGAGCGCACAGGAAGAAACGATGTCCAAATCCAAGCGACGAGTGAAAAGTTGTGAAGGATTGAATTTGAGAAGAAATCATGGAAAAAGAAGCAAAAAAGATAAGAAAATACTTAGAAAAATTTTGGGCTCAAAAGTTTCTGGCAGTACTGGAAAAGTGAAGCGATTCGCCCCAGTAAGCATAGAAAATCCGAACCGGTTCGGAGGGCTGAAATTCTGATTTTTTTTTTATTTCACAAATAGAGTTGTGCATGGATGAATGACTAAATAAGACGTGATGTATTCAGTTATTTGGGATAGCAGACACTAGGGAGCTAGGTTTTTAATAGTTTTAGAGGGTTCTTGCACCCAAGAACTCGGGGGTTTCACTTTCTTCAACAAATATTCAAGTTCTAAGCCATTAATTCAAGGTTTGGTTTCCAAAGTTTGTATTTTTCATCTCTATTCCTTTAGGTTAACTTTTCTTTCCAGGTTTTTCCTATTTCCTGATATTCCAAGCATTGTTTGCATGTTTAGGTCAGTTCTCTTTATAATTATGCACTCATGCACATTAGACTTTATGTTTTTCATTAGATTCAACATGTTCGGCGAAGTCTTTAAAGGTTGGGATGCATGAACCCCGCCCGATGTAATTCACCATAATGGGAAATAGAGTTTTGAATTAAAATCTTAGATGAATCGTGTGGCGTAACTATTTTAACCATCGTAGGACTTTTGATCTTGTTGGCCCTAGGTAATCGGGATGCTTAAGAGTGGTACGCGCGTATTAGTTAATGTAACACCGCTTTGTTCTTGCCTTTGATTTCATATGGTGCGGGCTACGATCCCTCATATATGGAATGCTTATGATTAATAAAGGTTGGGTTCATTTAAAATCTTACTTCCAAATCTAGTATCCAATGAAGTGAATTACTAGGGTGTGGGGGATTGTAACCAAACCTCTTGTTCTCATCTCATAGTTAAACCTTTAATCCAGTTATCATCAGTATTTCATTTAATTAGCGTAGTTTCATTTTGTTAGCTCTTAGATTTAATAGTTATTACTCTAAAATTTGCATCTAGTTGTAGTTGTTTCATCCCCCAAGTCATCTTTTCATTTCTTTTAGTGTCAAAGCTAGTTTTTCTTCATCTTTCCAACGTCGTCACGAATTCGTTCGTCCTTTTTTCCCTGAGGATTGATACCCAACTTATCGGGATATTACTTGAGCGACAGGCTTGCACTTGAGCCTACATAGCACACACATTAGACACATTTGTGATCACATCAAGTTTTTGGCATCGTTGCTGGGGAATTAGGTAGACTTAGGTTAAATCGAGTCAATCTAAAGCTTAGACCAAAAAAAAAATCATCTCTTAAAAGCCTTTAATGCAAAATCCTGAACATACTCATACTCCTCAAAATACTCCAACCTAAATTCATGAAAATCCAATTGTTGAGTATAATTATGACAGTCCCCACACGCCTCGCGTTCCACAGTTTTGGGTTCCACTTACTACTCCTAAGCACTCTATTTGTAGTTACACCTTGAGTCAATCCTTGAGGAACACATCTAGAATACCGAGTGAGTATTCCGATTCATTTGAAGAGAGAGTGATGTCTAACACCGCTAGTTTAGGCACTGGAGAGGGAAATCCGCCCTATCATTCCATGAAAAACTTACTCTTTCCTGAACGAACTGTCACCCCTGGTTGAATTTTACTCTCGTGTAATGTCGATCAGTTCCACTTTCGTAATGGGATGATACAGATTCTCCTAACTTTCCATGGCATGGATTTGGAGAAACCATACCTTCACATAAGAGAGTTTGAAGAGGTGTGCGACACATTTAGTGACCAAGCTTACACGCAGGATGTCGTTCGCCTAAAGCTTTTCCTTTTTTCCTTAAAGGATAAAGCCAAGACCTGGCTATGGTCTCTACCCCGAGCTCCGTTATTTCCTGGAGGGATATGCGATCCAAATTTATCTCAAAATTCTACCCACCGCACAAGACCAACTCTGTCAAGACTCAAATCCAAGGTTTCCGACAACAAGATAACGAGCCTTTTGACGAGTGTTGGGTACGTTTCCAAGAGTTGGTAAGAGCATGCCCCTATCATGGTTTTGAAAAACACCACTTTATCTCTTTCTTCCATAATGGGTTGAGAGTGGATTCCAAACAACTTGTGCTAACAATGTGTGAAAGACCTTTTTGGGAATTAGACTCCAGCAATGCCAAGTCCCATCTTAAGTATCTCGTAGAAACTACTCGAGCATGGGACTCATCCGATCCTAATACCCAAATCCTTCCTAGACAAGTCTCAACCACGCTTAATGCATCCGATATATTCCAATTGGATAGTAATACCATATTAGACGGTCGATTTGATCAGTTTCAGATAGACATGAAAGATTTACTTGATAGACGATTGAGATATATCTCTGAATCTAGCTGTGTTGAGAAAGAAAAGGTGTGTGCTATCTGTGAGGCGGGTCATTCCACAAAGGCATGCCCAATGATTTTTACCTACAAATCCATGCACACTGAGCAGGTGGATGCTATAGGAGGGTTCAAGGGAAATTTTAATGCCCCGTATGGGAATTCATACAACCCTTCATGGAGAAACCACCCTAAATTTAACTACGAACAACCACAAGCTGCGATGAACCCACATTCATAGGTTTTCCCACCTCCACCCCCTACTTAATTTCAACAAGAACCACCTCCTCCAGCTCCATATATTACTCCACTGCGGAGGAACTTCGAGGATATAATAAACCAATTTATCAACTCACAGAGTGCAACCAAGGCTAGATATGATCACATGTTCGACGACATAAATGCGAACATCTCCAAGTTGCAATCCTCGTTGAGTATCCAAGATCAGGGCAAGTTTTTTGCCCAGGTCCAAAGACCTCCCCAAGGTCAACCTAGTATTAGCTCCACCTTTACATAACATCAGCAGCATTGCCAAATGGTAACCACTCTTCATAGTGGGAGAGTTGTTGATTTATCACCTCCCCCACATGACGCATCAAAAGACAAGGAGACTTCGTCCGGCACGAAAGAGGCCAAAGATATCCCCTTGAATGAGAGTGACAAAGAAGACACTAGTGAGCTCGAGGTAATTATCAAGCCACCCTCCGTCGTGCCATTCCCTCAAAGATTGGTTCCTCCCCAAAAAGGGACCCCCCGTGATGAAGTGCTAGAAGTGATTAAAAACGTGAAATTAAATTTACCTTTCCTCGATGCAGTAAGGCAAATTCCAGCTTATGAAAAGTCATAAAAGATTTATTGACAGTCAAGAGGAGGATGAAGGTAAAAAAACGTGTTTCTAGCACAGAATATGAGCTCAGTTCTTCTTAATGATCTCCCACCTAAATTTAAAGATCCCTGTGCACCCACCATTTCCTGCACCATTGGAGAGAATAAAATTGAAAATGCCTTAGTCGACTTGGGGGAAAGCGTTAATATCCTCCCCTACTCAGTTTATAGGCAACTTGATATGGGAGACCTTAGGCCCACAAGGATCACTCTCTAATTGGCAGACCTAACCATGAGGATACCAAGAGGCATTATCGAGGATGTGATAGTCCAGGTGGATACTTTCTACTTCCTGGTGGATTTTATCATTTGGGACACAGAGCCCTCCTTCACCTCGAGTAACCATGTCCCCATCATTCTTAGGCGCCCATTCTTAGCTACGGCTAACGCACTAATTAATACTCAAAATGGGCAAATGCAACTCACCTTTGGGAACATGACAATGGAGACTAACATCTTCAAGATAGTCCAACAGGCAGGGAAAGAAGATGATCTTCACGCGGTGAGCTTAATTGATGAGATCATAGAAGAACACATTGAGGAAAATTTATGTGGAGATTCCTTAGAAGCTTGTTTAATGTCTAGTCATGAGAGCGAGGGAACGTATACCGAGTTTGAGAGTTGCGTGAGATACTTGATGAGAGAGCGTCGGACGAGGACGCAGTAGACGTTAGTTGGCTTTCTTAATTCAAAGAGTTATCGACAAGGGAGGCATGCATGGTGCCCTCTAGCAACACATTCCCGACTGTCGAGTTGAAGAAACTACCCTCCAATGTGAAATATGAAGCCCTCGAGAGAAATGCAAAGAAGGCTAAACCCCACTATGAAAGCGGTGTGAGGGCCAAAATCATTAAATTTTTAGATGACGGGATTATCTACCCAATCTCGGATAGCAAGTGGGTGAGCCCCATTCAAATCGTCCCTAAGAAGTCAGGCATGACAGTGATTAAAAATGCCAAAGGAGAGATAGTTCCTGAACGTACCACTATTGGGTGGCATGTTTGCATTGAATACTGGAAACTCAATGCAGGGACTAGGAAAGGCCATTTCCCTATGCCATTTATTGATCAAATGCTTGAAAGAGTAGCGGGCCACCCTTATTAATGCTTCCTAGATGGTTATTTCGGATATAACCAGATTGAAGCAAATGTAATTGATCAGGAAAAGACAACTTTCATTTGCTCCTTTGGTACGTTTGACTACAAACGTATGCCATTCGGCTTATGTAATGCACCAGCGACTTTTCAAAGGTGCATGTTGAGCTTATTCAGTGACATGATTGAGAGAGGGATGTAGGTGTTCATGGATGAATTTAGCATTTTTGGCACCTCTTTCGATCTATGTTTAGCCAATCTTGAGAAAGTACTAGCCCGGTGTGTGTGGAGAAGAACTTAGTGATAAATTGGGAGAAATGCCATTTCATGGTAACTGAGGGCATAGTTCTTGGCCACATAGTGTCATCCAAAGGGATCGAGGTGGATAGATCAAAAATCGATGTCATAGATGACCTTCCCCCACCAAAATCGCTAAAATATGTGCGCTCTTCCTTGGGCCATGCGGGATTCTATAAAAGGTTCATTAAGGACTTTAGCACCATTGCTAGACCCTTAAGCAACCTTCTTATGAAGGACACCCGATTCGAGTGGAATGAAGCATGCCAAAGTTCTTTTGAAAAGTTGAAGAGCATGCTTGTTTCCACTCCCATCATGCAAGCCCAGGATTGTTCCTTACCTTTCGAGCTCATGTGTGATGCTAGCGATTTTGTGATAGGGGTTGTTTTAGGCCAAAGCAAAGACAAAAAGCCTCGTGTCATCTACTACGCTAGTCGGACTCTTACCGGACCACAAGTCAACTACTCCACCATGGAGAAGGAATTGTTATAGGTAGTCTTTGCTATAGATAAATTTGGGTCCTATCTCATTGGTTCCCTCATCACCCGTTTCACCGACCATGCGGCTTTAAAATATCTCCTTATAAAGAAAGATGCAAATCCCCACCTCATAAGGTGGATCCTACTCCTATAAGAGTTTAATCTCTCCAATAGAGACAAAAAAGGAGTAAAAAAATGTTGTAGCCAATCACTTATCAAGGCTTTCATACGATGTACCTGGTGAACCTACACCCATTGATGAGTACGTCCCGGATGAGAAACTCTTTGCGACCTCTTTTTTTCCCTGGTTTGCGAATATAGTGAACTATCTTGTCACGGGAGCCGTCTATCCCGATTGGACACTGCAAGATAAGAAGAGGATCATTACTTGATCACACATATTTTTCTATGCTGATCCACTCCTTTTTAAATATTGCCACGACCAAATCATCCGAGGATGCGTACCGAATGACGAGATTCCAAAGGTCATCCAATTCTGTCATTCGGAAGCATGTGGAGGCAACTTTTCTATGAAAAAGACAACTGTTAAGATTCTCCAAAGTGGCTTGTACTGGACCACAATGTTTCGAGATGTAAAAAATTATTGCAAATCTTGCAACAGGTGTCAACGAATGGGATCGATTACTCAACGAGACATGATGTAATTATCCCCGATACTCATTATTGATATCTTTGACTGCTGGGGTATTGACTTCATGGGCCCTTTCCCCCCGTCCTTTGGTTACCTATACATCCTAGTCGCGGTAGACTATGTTTATAAATGGGTGGAAGCTATAGTCACCAAGACTAATGACAATAAAGTGGTGATTAGGTTCCTACAGGAACACATACTTTCTCGCTTCGGTGCATCGAAAGCGATAATCAGTGATAATGGCACGCACTTTTGCAACAAGCCATTTGAGAAGCTGATGAGAAAGTATGGCATCGTTCACAAGGTTGGAACGACCTATCACCCATAAACGAATGGGCAGGACGAGTTGGCGAATCGTGAGATCAAAAACATACTCGAGAAAACCGTCGATCCTAACTGAAAATATTGGCCCTTTAATTGAACGATTCGCTATGGGCTTATCGTACCGCATACAAGAACCCACTCGGAATGTCCCCATTACGCTTTGTGTATGGAAAACCTTTCCATCTTCCCCTTGAGTTGGAGCACAAAGCATATTAGGATATTAAGAGGGTGAACTACGACATGGACAAAGATGGTGAAGCTAGCAAGCTTCAATTGAATGAGTTAGAGGAGATACGCAATGACGCGTATGAGAACGCTAAGATTTCCAAAGAAAGGATGAAACTTGCACACAATAAAATTATTCGATGAAAATATTTTCTTCCCTGGCAAAAAGTGCTCCTCTATAACTCTCAGCTTCACCTATTTTTAGGAAAATTGCGATCCCGATGGACTGGCCCATTCGTTGTAAAGAACGCATTCCCTCACGGAGCCGTGGAATTGGAAGATCTAAAAGGAGGAAGTACGTTCAAGGTCAATGGACAGCGCCTAAAGCCATACTTAGAGGCGTATGTGGAAGAAGTCAACACCATTTGGTCGTCGAACCCCATTTGCGGGGTAAAGTGAGATGAATTCGGGAGGTCATCGCACCCCCTACGCATATGGGGTGAATCTTGTGTACAATAGGTTTTTATAGATTATGCTAGTTAGAATTGGTTAGCGTCTGAGTCGAGTCCGAGGAGAAGCACAAACGCACATTTTAGAAGGATTCCATGCGAATCAAGGTGAGCTTTTGGTGTTTTATAAGATCTGGTGTTAGGAAGATTGTTTTGAAAAAATTTGGAAAAATGGAATTTTTGGAGTTCCAACACTTAGTTTTTTTTCAGGATGTCAAAGTTGCAGGCACACTGGAAATCCGAATCGATTCTCCCTTTTCTAGCCATCAGGGCCGAACCGGTTCTCCCCTAGGTTCAAATAAAAAAAATAATTTAATCGAACCGGTTCGCCCCATACCCGAACCAGTTCGCCTAGTCAGGTGCAGAAAATCGGCAGCCCTAAAAATACCTCTTCCTAATATAATCCACCTTTTCCCCATACACTCCCTTTTTTTCCCTCCCAAATCTTCCCTCCTATTCCCCCCATCCCACCTATAAATACCCACCCCTTACCCCCATTCCTCTCACACCTCCATAACCATTCCTCTCACAGCTCTATGCCCTCCTAAAATCCTTCTTCCCCATTCAACCACTTCAATGGCCAACGACGAATTACCCGTCAAATACGATTCCATCGATATCCTTCATGACGGAGATTATGGCTACTGCTCACTTCAAGAAAGTCGATGGGTGGAGGAATTTTTCTCATGTTCTCGCACTGTCCACATTGAGCGAGCCATTAATTGGGAGGGATTGCCCCAAGTCGTGAATGCCCTCTTCTACCGCCAATGGTGGCGTCAATTCCTAGCCAATCGCGGTGAGGAGGTGTGGATGAACGAGGTGCGGGCTTTTTTATGGCACTCTCGTCCACACTTCTAAAAATGCGTATCAAGATTATGTGGACGGGTTACCCATCTCATTTTCCCTCTCCATGGTCGCATAAATCATGAGCGCCGACAATGTTCCATTTCCACCCAACTTTGACTATCCCACCTATGGCAACCCAATCCCGAAGCACCAATGCATCGAACGCATAGCATCCAACCACATTTGGGACCGCAACACTTTCATGATTGATAAACTAGATGATACCACCCGGTTCGCATTTATTATCGCTTGTGGAGCTATTCTCCAAACCTCTAACAATTCCGCCATTCGCATCCGCCATGAAAATTTCCTCTACCACCTTCTTGGCAACCCGACTACCATCAATCTCCTGCGCATCTTTTACTCGGAAATCATCGTTTCCGCCATGGACAAAAAGGTCAAAATGGCTCTACCATATGCCCGGTTCGTCACCTCACTTCTAAAGACTGTCGGAATTTAGCCACCGGCATCGCAATCCCATCTTCCCAAGCCTATTGGACCAGAGTCCATCACTCGAAGCGTGCGCCAAATGGAGGTGTTGCACCCCCTACCGGTGGTTGAAGATGTTGAAATGGGGAACGAGGAGGAAGAGCATAATGGGGAGGAAGATCCCGACTATGATCCGGAAGGGGACAACCTCAATGGGCAGATGGTCCGACTCGAGGGGCGATTTGATGGGTTCGTGAACGACTACCGTCACGATACCTCTATGATGATCGGCCTCGAAGAGGAATTATATCGGTTGCAAGTGGGCCCAAATGTCTTTCTCCCCACCTATTTTTATGATCCATATGGCCCCAATGCCCCCGGCCCATCCAACCCACCCGCCCCATAGGTTGCTTGTTTTGTGTTGGTTATGTAATGGTTTTCTTCTTTCCTTTTTTCCACAGTTCTTTATGCTTACACTATCTACAAATGGAAATTTGTTTGTTTCAATGGTGTGTTTTGTGCTTTCTTTCCATTTTTGTATGATGTTTCTTACTTGTATCCTCTCCCTACTTTAAATTTTTATTTTGTCATCTGTTTTACCTCGGGACGATGCAAATGCCTAAGTTGGGGGGGTACGCTGCGCTTTTATCAATCACAAAGTCCACAAAAAAAATCTAAAATATTCAAAAACATTCAAAAATACTTTTCTTATAAATAAATAAAAATTGGAGTTTAAAATTTTCAAAAATATCACTTTTATTTTATTTAAAGTCTCGAATTTGAAAAAAATCAAACACACAAAGCCAAAAGTGACTAATGATGGAAATTGAGCGTGAATTGACGACTTAATGAATAAATGTGGAGATTAACAAACACGGTGAGATTTCAAGCCTATCAATTTTTGTGAGTTTATAAATCAATCCAAGTTAATTGTTAACTCAAATTTCAATTTAGCGGTTACAATAAGTCGTCGGGATCTCAATTCCTTCACTTTGATCGATTATAAGAAATGGAATTTTTTTTTGAAAAGCGCGTAAATAAATCTCTAAATTTAATTCACCTTGAGACGCATATGGTAACGTAATTAAGGATTCAGGCAATGAAGTAGGCCCACTTTTGATACCCAAAAATATTGGCCAGAAAAAGTTGTGAAAAATTTATCCCTTTTTATCACCCAAATTGAGCCAAATTTTCCCCTTCGTTTGACAAACCCGAAACACCTAATTAGTCGGGAATTGTGAAAATTAAATATTCATCAAATAAAGTCCGAAAAGTGCATAAAAAGAGGAAAGAAAAGAAAAAATAGAAGAATGCCCAGAAAAATAGCAAGAAATAAAATAGAAAAGACAAAATGAGCAATAGCCCAGAAAAACCACAAACAGTCACACTAAGAAAATTTTCCAATTCTGAAGTTCCCAACCATTCCCAATATTACCCACTGCACCTTATAACCCAAAAAAATCCTAACCGAGCCTTAATTGCGAAAATGGTTACCGCGTGGAGAGTTAAGGCGAGATACTAAAAGAGATTAAAAGTGTGTATTAGAGATAATGTTTCCATTTTCCTAATAATAGTAAACCGTTGACGAGATCCCTCCACCTCAAATAGTCCGTCCTTCATATTCGTGTGCGTGAAATTGCGTTCTATTACATTTACTCTTACAAATCATGCACACCGACAAAAATAGCCACATTCCGAGTGATTCGTTTGTGAGAGCATCCCATGAGCACTTGAATCAAAACGAATTTTTAGAAAGTAACGGAATGATCAATCGGTGGAAATCTAAGGTTAATTTTTGGCTTCACACGTACACGAAAAATAGAGACTTACGAATACAAATTTATAGTGACTACTTTTCGAAAAGTTTAAGTCATACAATTTTTGTGGATTTTGAATATCGTTGAGTCAACAATGAATTTTTTGGGTATATTCACTGAAAACCCTCACAAGACACAACTCATCCTACTAGGGTAACCTAGGGGTTTAAAGGCTTATTGCATACGCTAAATGCAATCGCTTGCCCGCGAAAGTGGTATTCTATCCATGTCCCATGTTGATTAGTTTTTCAAACATGCTTAAATTCTTTTACATTGTTCGGGACGATCAAAGTTCTAAGTTAGGGGGATTTGATTAGGCATAAATATTTTGTATTTATTCCCTTAATTTAGAAGTTTTTATCACCTCGTGTATCGTCAAATCCATTCATTTCTTTCATATTAGTGCTACTAACCTTTTCCATGATGTGCATCGAGTTTTGTGTATTTCTCATACATTTTGCAGGAAATTCATTCAAGAGAAGAAAGAAGAAAACTCAAAATCAAGAAAGAAAGATGAACAGCAAAATAAGGAAAGTTGAGGGGCAATTTCATAATTTTACACTTAGAACTGGACATGGACTCCCTAAAGAAGTTGAATTTCGTGGTCCCATGAGCGTACAGGAAGAAATGGTGTCCAAATCTAAGCTACGAGTGAAAAGTTATGAAGGTTTGAAGTTGGGAAGAAATCATGGAAAAAGAAGCAAAAAAGAAAAGAAAAGACTTAGAAAAATTTCCAGCTCAAGAGTTCCTGGAAGTACTGGAAAAGCAAACCGATTCACCCAAGTAAAGCATCGAAATTCTAATATTTTTAATTTCGCAAATAAAGTTTTGCATGGATGAATGACTAAATAAGACGTGATGTATTCAGTTATTTGGCATAGCAAACATTAGGGAGCTAGGTTTTTAGTAGTTTTAGAGGGCCCTTGCACCCAAGAACTCTCGGGTTTAATTTTCTTCAACAAATATTCAAGTTCTAAGCCATTAATTCAAGGCTTTGTTTTCCAAGTTTGTCTCTATCCCTTTAGGTTAACTTTTCTTTCCATGTTTTTCTTATTTCCTGATATTCCAAGCATTGTTTGCATGTTTAGGTCAGTTCTCTTTATAATTATGCATTCATGCACATTATACTTTATGTTTTTGATTAGATTCAACATGTCCGACTAAGTCTTAAAGGTTGGGGTGCATGAACCCCTCCCGATGTAATTCACTATAATGGGAAACAGTTTTTTGAATTAAAATCATAGATGAATCATGTGGCGTAACTATTGCAACCGTCGTAGGAACTTTGATCTTGTTTGCCCTAGGTAAAAGGGATGCTTAAGAGTGCGACGCGCGTATCATTTAATGTGACACTGCTTTGTTCTTGCCTTTGATTTCATATGGTGTGGCCTACGATCCCTCATATATGGAATGCTTAGGATTAATAAAGACTGGGTTCATTTGAAATCTTACGTCCGAATCTAGTATCCTATGAAGTGAATTACTAGGGTGTCGGGGATTGTAACCAAACCTCTTGTTCTCATCTCATAGTTAAACCTTTAATCCAGTTATCATCAGCATTTCATTTAATTAGCGTAGTTGAATTTTGTTAGTTCTTTGCTTGAATAGTTGTTACTCTAAAATTTGCATCTAGTCGTAGTTGTTTCATCCCCCAAATCATCTTTTCGTTTCTTTTAGAGTCAGAGATAGGGTTTCTTCATCTTTCCAATGTCGTCACGAATTCGTTTGTCCTTTTTTCCCTAAGGATTGATACCCGACTTATCGGGATATTACTTGTGCGACAGGCTTGCACTTGAGCCTACATAGCACGCATATTAGACACATTTGTGGTCGCATCAACTACATTCATTTCATTTATGATGTTTATGATGTTAGTTGAGTAAAAAACATAGACTTGTGTTCGTTGGGATTAATCAATGTAGTACTACTTGATTAATTCGAAAAATCCCTTCTATTTTGGGAAGCAATTATTCAACAGCATTGAAGCACATTGAAGGGAAAAAATTTGCCTTAAGGAGACTATTCTACAAGGCTGGGATTTAATATTCTTTTTATTAATACATTATGTATATTCCGTTTATTACATGTTTTTGAATTTCATTTTATTTCTGTATTTACTGAATTGAATAATTTTGTTTTAATTTTGAATTTATAATATCAGTCATAACAATTTGAATACAAATTTATAGTTTCACTGTTTAATAAATTCGTACTGAAATATTATTTTCGAATTTTAGAGAAATATTTTTCAATTTCGTTCATAATCTGTATACTGTTTTCGGAAATAAAATTTCATTTCCATTTTTTTTGGAAATCTATTTTGTACAGATTTTTGTAAACTCTTACAAATTTTTTTCTCAAATCTATTTTGTACAGATTGTTGTTAATTCTTTAAAAAAAAGTGTGACACGGATTTTTAACATAATTTAGACTAGTAAAAAATAGTGTTTCCTGTTTTAGTTTAATTTTATTTTATATAATTCATAATATCTATTTATTCTTGTTAGAATTCATATAGTAATAATTATATTTGAGGAAATTGGTGTACAGAATTATGTATTATGTTTTGATAAATTCATTACAAATGAATATTATTATTGATAAAAAAATTGTTTTTGTAAAAGAAATGGAATCACAAAATACAAACACAATCCCTCCGACCGTGAATGTGACTCATGCTACTATTGCTGCCCCCGTGAACATGCCACATAGGGATAAAGCGAAAAAATATAACGGGGCCGATTTCAAACGTTGGCAATGATAGATGTACTTCTATCTCACGACCTTTCAATTGGCAAGGTTTGTGTATGAATATTGTCCCCTTTTGCAAGAAGGAGATAAAACTGAGAAAGTTATTTTCGTTGAAGCATAGAAACATTTTGACTTTCTGTGCGAAACTACATCCTGACATACTTGGACAAGACGTTATAGAACTGTGACAACCGCTAAGGAATTGTGGAATTCTTTAGAGAAGAAATAAAAAACGGAAGATGCGGGTATGAAGAAATTTCGAGTGGGGCATTTTCTAGACTTCAAAACGGTTGACTCTAAGTCGGTTATTGCACAAGTTCAGGAGCAATAGGTTATTCTTAATAACATGGATGCTAAAGGAATGTCAGTCAGTGACACTTTTCAACTGGTGGCAATAAGTAAAAAATTGCCTTCATATTGGAACATGTTCAAAAATTATCTCAAGCACAAACGCAAGGAGATGAATGTTGAAGAATTTGTAGTGCGATTGTGAATTGAAGAAAACAATTGTGAATCTCAAAAGAAAAGTGGGAAAAACATCATGGAGTCCAAGGCTCATGTCGTTGAAGGTCCTAAATCCAAATATAAGCGTGATGGGGAAGTCACATCTAAGCAAATAACGAAGTTCAAAGGCAAATGCTACAATTGCGGCAAGCCAAGACACTGCTCAAGCGAGTGTTGCAAACTAAATAACGCTAAAAAGAACAATGCTCAAGCAAATGTGACGAAGGCTGAGAACATTTCCGATGGTATCGCAAATATAAATCTTTCTGTTGTTGTCTTTGAATGCAATCTAGTAGGAAATACCAAGGAATGGTGGGTGAACATTGGGGACGCACGCCACATCTGTGCAAACAAATAGATGTTTACTACTTATAAGGCTTTGAAAAATGAGGAGACCCTCTTTATGGGGAACTCTTTGAGTTTCTAAAGCCTCGGGACAAGGAAAGATTATTTTGAAGATGACTTTAAGAAATGAGTATACTCTTAACAATGTGCTGCACGTGCCTGACATTTGTAACAACCTGAGGCTTTAGAGACGATAATTTATTTAATTTGAGAGAAATAAATATTATTTTATTTGGAGAATAATTAAATTGGCATTTGAGGTCAAAATTTGAAGTTGTTAGAAAGTGTGTCGAATGGTAATTCTGAGAGTGTAGTTGTTTCCGAAAGGGTCGAGAAAGTCGAAATGACTGTACTTGGGGTCTATTTAGGTTCCGAAGTAATTTAAGCTCGTTTGGCTCGAATTAAACTTACCGAGTCATTTAAAGTGTGTATTATCATTTAAAGTTGTGTATATTGGGAGACAATGCTTATTAAGCCTACGAGAGATTTATTCTCCATAGAGAGAAAGAGAAATAGAAAGAAAGAAAGAGAGAAGAAGAAAGAAGAAGAGAAAGAAGGAGAAAAAGACAGAGAAAGTGGAGATTTCCGGACAATACGCGTTCACGAGGACGGATCAGACCCTACGAACCCGGGGCAAGTAATTAAACTTGCTAAATAATTATTGTGTACCATTTATTGCATGATTTGTGGATTAAATTCATGGGTTTTAGGTTAGTTTATCAAAACCTAACTTTTGGATATCATCTTAGATTTGTTTAGTATAAATAGATTTGAGGTTATAAATTAGTTTATATGTGTTTTTGGATGATTATTGATGTTATATATGTGATTGGATTGAAGAGAAATGAAGAGAAAATGATTAAAATGAATTTGGGGATTTTTGGCTTAATAAAAAGTAGCCATTTTCGAGCCTTCTGAATGGCCGAATCGATTCGAAAATATGCAGTTGCCCAGGTCTGAGTGACCGAATCGATTCGAACCTCAGCCGAATAGATTCGGCCTGAGATAGAACCCCATGTCTGATGACCCAAATCGATTCGCCTTGGAGGCCGAATCGATTCGTAGGGCCGAAGCGATTTGGAATTGGCCCGAATCGATTCGAAAACAGGGCTTTTGAGGGATGTTTTTCTAGGGAGAATTTCATTCCGTTTTGTTCGAGGTTATCGATTGGGAACCTCCATAGGAATCGTATGGAGTACGTTTTGGAGATTTTTAGGGAGTTTCCCTTGTAAGAAATCATTGGAGTCGTATTGACTTAATATGAGGAATAGTGATTAAAGAATATAGTAAATACTAATTGGGGAAGCCCACTATTATCGAAATTCTATATGGAGATAATTATTAAATTCATATGAAAGAATGAGAGTAAACTTAGAGATATTGGATTCTTAGAATCAAATCCCAATGGGATAATTTAAAAGGTTCACATGATCAATTGAACCATATTATGGATTGAGAATATGAATGCTAATAAATGTGCATACGGATAAAGAAATATCCTTAATGATGAATAAGTTGGGAGATGTCTCACACAATGAGAAATGCTAATTGGGGTGCATTAGGATAAAGAATATCCTCAACTTAAATAGAATTGAGAGACAATTCATATAGAAGCGATATGTGAGTTTCAAGCGAGAAATAGTATAGTGTATACTAAGTGGGAAACGTCCCGGGAAGCGGCCATAGCTCTGAACCGGCAAGTGAGAACGACACATACCCACGACTTCTCACCCCCAAATAATATTGTATATCACATAATAATCACATGGACGACTATGACCTGGGGAATATCCACACCCTGCTCATCGAGTCATGATGCTCACCCACACCGCGCGCAACTTGCCAATGATAGCAAGGAGGGGGTATGCTTCACTATATATGTATATACCATCATATAACGTATACATACATCACCACATCATATAAAGATATATCATCATATAAGGTATACCTACCACATCATTTACATATTCATAGTACGCTCTTAGGCATAGATGGAATCATATTATTGTTTAGTATATTTCCCTCTTGATATACTAATCGTCAATTCTCTCCGAGACGTCAAACCCATAGGGTAAGACCAATGATGGCAGCAGACATGAGGGCCAGCAGTTTAGAGGTCCACAATCTACTGAGAAGCAAAAAAGATTCAGGGGTTCAGAGGATCGAAACAAACAGGGCCAGTCGAACCAGGGTCGGGGCCAACAATAGAGGGGCCATCAGGGAAAAAGACGGTAGGATCGAGGCTAGCAGGACCGACAGCCAGAGAGATACCCATTTTATATGAATTATTACACTTGTAGTAAGAGGGGTCATACATCGAGGCAGTATCCTCAGGGTAATCAGGGACCTCAAGATCAGGACAGACAACGAGAGTATTTGGTGCCACAGTGGCAGTATCACCGGTCGCCAGCCCCTGGGATTGCAGTGCCAGCTTTACCAGCTCCAGCTACCCCACCTCAAGGGCAACAGCCATAGCTATAGTACGGATGAGTATATAATATTGCACCGGCTGAGGGACTAGTTCCAGTTCAAGTAGTTGAGGGTATGTTCCCTATCTTTAGGCATGTGAGCCACATTTTATTCAATACTGGTGCATCTCATTCATTCGTTAGCACTATTTGCACAAGAGTCTGGGATGATAAATTTTACTTCTGATATTTTACTTTATATAGATCCACCCATGGGTAGAGGGACACACATACGTTCAGTATGCAGGGGTATGGGGTCAAGATCGGGCGACGATTATTTGTGGTAGACTTAATGGTATTAGATATGTTAGAGTATAATGTCATATTATGGATGGATTGGCTAGTTACGTATAGAGCCTGTGTTGATTGTTATGGTAGGTCCATCGTCTTCGCTATTTCGGGGAAGGAGATGTACCTAGTTGCGATGTCGCACTCCGGGGGTGGGTCAATCATGCACTTATATTATATTGAGGAGGATACTTCTTCGGAAGTCATAGTATTGCTAGATTCTATCCCGATAGTTAGTGAGTTTGTTGATATATTTGAGGAGATACCAGGATTTCCACCTAATCGAGAGATAGACTTTGTGATTAATTTGATTCCGAGCAGAAGACTTATTCCCCATATACCGTATCGAATGGATCCCCTATAGATAAGGGAGCTTTGGGACTATATTGAGAAGTTAATGGGATAGGGGTTCATTCAGAGTAGTACTTCGCCATGGGGTGGTCAAGTTTTATTCGTTAAGAAGAAGGATAAATCTTTATGACTTTGTATCGACTACAGGGAGTTTAACAAGGTCACCATACAAAATAAGTATATATTGCCTCGTATTCATGACTTGTTTAACTAGCTAAAAGGCGTTGTGCATTTTTTTAGATTGATTTAAGATCAGGATATCATCAGCTGAGGTTTTGAGAGCAAGATATCTTGAAGACAATGTTTCTGATGAGATACGGGTCATATGAGTTTATGCTTAAGACTTTTTGTTTAACTAGTGCATTGGTTGTATACATGGACCTGATGAATTGAGTATTCTGAGGTTTTCTGGATCGGTACGTCATTAACGACATATTGATTCATTCTCGGACTGCAGAGGAGCACGCACAGCATTTGCAGGTAGTCTTACATATATTTTGAGACCATCAGCTTTATTCTAAGTTCGAGAAATGTTGTTTTTAATTGCATGAGGTTCAGTTTTTGGGTCACATCATATCAGAGAGGGTAATATCGGTGGACCCGGGGAAGGTTTCTATAATAAAGGAGTGGGGACAACCCACTACACCCAGAGAGTTACGTAGTTTTTTAGAATTAGCCAGTTACTACTTTCGATTAATTTAGGGGTTCTCGAAGATAACCAGCCCCCTCACGAACTTGACAATGAAGGATGTGTATTTATATAGGATGATGCGTGTCGGCAGGCATTTGAAGAGATGAAAGCACGATTGACTACAGCACCAATACTTGCATTGCCTCGGGCAGGAATAGACTATAAGGTCTTCACAGATGCATCCTTAAGGGGACTTGGAAGGGTGTAAATGTAGGAGGAGAGACCAATATCTTATAGTTCCTGGAAGCTAAAGCCTCATGAGGGACATTACCCCACCCAAGATATGGAGTTAGCAGCCACGGAGACAATACCAGAATTGGTACCACCAAGTCAATATGGTAAATAAACTCAAACCAGCACAACAATGGTGTAAGGACAAGTATAAAAATACATAAAAAGATGAGTCAAAGGTTAAGATAACACAAGATATAAGTGGTTTAGCAAGGGCCTACGTCCAATGTGCATTATGAATGGTGGGTTTTCACTAAAATAAGGGCACTAATGGCCTATAAATACAACACTCGAGCTTTTCTCTCTCTACAGTGTATTTTGACAATGTTTTTCTAGGGTTGAGAATAATCGATCCTTTACAACTAGGTAAAAGACAACTATTTATAAGGCTGGGGTGGTGTCATACGCACCCCAGTCATGCACAGCTCGAACTATCCAACAAGGTGATGTCATTTATCCTTGGTGTATGTAAGCAATGATTATGAGATATTCCCCACATGTGTGCATGATGTTGTTACAACAGTTTAGCTCACGTGGGTCTTGCATCCCATGCACACTCTCCCACACATTCCACATTCCACACACTCTAGTAGATGTCAAGAGTGCCCTACTGAGGTTAAAGTGTCGGCTTGGACGAGTACGAGACGATTATGGCATTATTGAATCACGTGTTGATAGTTCCCAAGTGTAATAACGGCGGACCAGCATCGGTCCGAGAATAGAGCGGGCTGGCCTAGAAGGTTTCATCCTTTATGATCCAGACGAGGTGGGTCACTAGGCGAGATGAGATACCTGTTGTGTCGACCTGAGGTCGAGACGAGATGAACTAGGCGGGACAGATTATGCCAGTTATTTGAGATAATTCATATGAAAATGCTCTGTGAGGTCGGCTTTGGTCGAGATTGGCTTACGCTGAGACAAGGTCAGGTAATGGCATATCAATCCCCCCTAGCCCTTAGTATTATGTGTTGATAGAGAACTGACGGTTAAAATTTTCAAGCTGCACTTATGAAGGTACGTCTCTGACTTATCAGATAATGATGTATTTATGTGTACGACTAGGGGACACCTGTCATCCACCCCCTAGCCTAGCGTGCTTCCCAAGTAATGGTGGTAGCATGCGCTTACATTGGACGGTGTGCCCTAATGATGGGATCATTGAGAGTTGAATACCATCATTAGGGGGTTTAAAAATACTTTTACCTGGAAACTTTGGTTCCCTTCACCATTTTTGCATGCCTTATTCTCTCTCTAGACTTCTCATTCCACAACGCCCTGTTCTCATTCGCTTCTAGGGCATTTTCCGGCCATCTTTCCAAGCTTCTAGTGGTTGTCAGTCTCACCATCCTCTCCAGGTACCCTTCTTCCTCCTTTCTTGTTAGCTTTTCGCCATTGTTAGCCATTTTTGCTTTTGTATCATTTTTTCGGTGAGCTTCACATTATTTTTTATGATTGCTAATCGATTTTTAGGGCCTGAAAAATTAGTTTGGGGCTTAATTGAGAGGATTTGAGGGTTTGGTAATAGATTTAGGGTTTTTTCTCTCTGTTTTATCCTCTCTAGGTTATTTTGATGGATCGTCGATCATCTTCTCCAATGAATCACTCATTTTGTTCTTGAGTGTTCTTAATCCCAACTGTTCATATTCCTTGTTCCAGATTTTAAACAGTCTCGGTCTTGGCCCTGCCCATTTATCATCAAACTCATGGAGGGTAATTCTTGGGTTTGTGATCCTATAGAAGGTGGTTCATCATACCGACCTTCCAGTTAGCATTTTTAAAGGGTGTTATACGGTCTTTTCTCCCAAGAACCAACCTTGCTACTATCGTCTCGTAGCTAGGAAATCTGAGAAGAAAGATTTATTGGTCACTCAGACTTCTAATCATAATTGCAAGACTCGTTATTTTTTCATCTCGAGAGCTTGTGAATTCGGCCCTAATGTCCCTTGCACTGCCTCAGATCCCCGAGTCCCCCATCGATGGGTCAAAGCCACGATATCAGTTAAAGTTGATCCGAGTTTGAGTGTTGAAGCCTTGGAAAAACTTGAGGAAGTTAGGGAACAAGGATAGAAAGGGGGTCTTATCCAATTTGGACATTTGATGACCCCATCCTTCTTAGAGCAGACGGGCATGGGGGTGGACCCTCTAGCTGAGATATGTAAGTGTTTGTCAACCATTATCTCTTCTAATTATTGTGTCATATTTCTCCTGTCTGAACTAATGATCTTACTTTCTTGCTTGTAGGCTAACCATCAAATACCTCAGAAGCTGTGTGGATGATGGCAGACCCAGGCATAGCCAATTTACTAAAAGCAGATAAGCATGAAATCAGCCCCTGCTCCTGAAACTAAGAAATCTACCACTACTGACCCTCGTCAAGCCGGGGGTTTAAGGAAAAGAAAAGAGTACCGGATGAACCTCCACACTACTCATCGGAGCAAGAAGAGAAAGGACATCCCATCCAAGATCGGGACGAGTAGAGTTATTCCAATCTCCTATGAGGATGCTCTGACTGCACGGCTGGAGAACTTAAAACTTTGCCCTAACTCTGCCTTGGGGAGTAAGGATAAGGCTGTTGAATTCCTTGACTCCAATACTTCAGAGTTTGATCTCAGATTTTTGGAGGTAATAAATATCTTACTGATGAACGAATTTGTCCTTCATAGGGTTGTTCAAGTAAGTGATTTCTCTTTTTTAGGTTGTTATTGCCATTTTTGTCTGAACTGTAAGGTCGTCTCATAAGACGGTCTCATACTGACCTTCCTTGCTTACTGCAGACTATTATCTGCCTTCAAAAGCTCCACCAATGGATCAAGAAGAAGGTTACTGAGATTCGTGTAGCTTGTCAAGCCATCAGGGACGAGGAGGCTCAGAAGAGTCGTATTTAAGAGCTTGAAACCCAAATGGAGAACCTGAAGAAGCAGTACTCTAAGGCAATTTTATCTCTAAACAAGAATCACGAGGAGGCTATCAAGTCTTAGAACAACACCCAATCAATGGAGATTGTTGGGAAAGTGAAGGAGGTTATTAACAGTAAAATCTATGAGGCTCATATGCAAGCAGTTGAGACTTTCAAGTCCTCTGAGGAATTCCTGGGCTATAGTGTACAGTACCTTGAAAGAGGTGCTCACAGTGGTTGCCTATGGGAAACTACGAAGTTCCCAGAGATATTTCATTTATTTGATCAACTGAATACTTTTGGCCTATACAATTCTCTTACTATGACAGCTTTGGCACAGGTTAAGTGGTCGATGCCGGATAATGAGCCGACAGTTCAGACTATAAACCTGCTTGACGAGACTGATCCTGTCAGCGATCGCAATGACAACAGTACTATGGATGGGGATATTTCAACTCTTGGAGAAGCTGAGGACCCAAATGTTGAAGAGATGAACCCCTAGGCCTATTTCTTCTCAGATTTTCTATTTTTGGGGCGGTCGCATGTGGCCTGATGCCCTCTCTTAATTGCAAAATCTTTCGGCTGCTTGACAATTATTTGTAATTTACTAGAAACATTGTATCTCTGTTTGAACACTTATCACTTTATGTTTACGAATGAAAAATGCCTCTGATCATTTGTTATCGTATTCTCAATGGATGACTAGCATTTTTTATTTGCCCCCACTTATTTTTCATACAGGCTTCCTTTCGATATCTAATCAAGTAACCATAAGATGGTTTATAATTTTAATACAAATAACTGAATAATGCCAACATTGTCCTATTTTTAGATGAGCTTGGTGCAGACAACATGTTTCATATTTTGAAGATCGTCTCTTTCGCTGCTGAGAGGTTTGAATCCATCAAATTATGGTGTTATATCACAAGTCCCCTCTCGTCGTTTTGAGAGTGTATGGATGAGAGTCGTCTCGTCCATGCACTGTCATCTCGACCGAGAGGTTTCATCCACCAAATTAATAATTTTTAAAATGAACCACATCTAAGTGAGTTTTAAATTTGAATCCACCAAGTTATATCACAAATCCCCTCTCGTCATTTCGAGAGTGTATGGATGAGAGTCGTCTCGTTTATGAACTGTCATCTCGACCGAGAGGTTTCATCCACCAAATTAATGATGTTTAAAATGAACCACATCTAAGTGATTTTTAAATTTGAATCCACCAAATTATGGTGTCATATCACAAGTCCCCTATCCTCATTTTGAGAGTGTATGGATTAGAGTCATCTCGTCCATGCACTGTCATCTCGACCGAGAGGTTTCATCCACAAAATTAATGATGTTTAAAATGAACTACATCTAAGTGATTTTTAAATTTATATCCACTAAATTATGGTGTTATATCATAAGTCCCCTCTCGTCATTTTGAGAGTGTATGGATGAGAGTCGTCTCGTCCATCCACTGTTGTCTCGATCGAGAGGTTTCATCCACCAAATTAATGATGTTTAAAATGAACCACATCTAAGTGATTTTCCCCCTCTAAGTGTCATTGAGAGTCTGTGGAAAATGTCAACCCCGTCTGGACTGTCATGTCACTAAGAGCTTGTTAAAGCTACTCCACCATGAATGATGTTTTATAGCTTAAGATGGGTTAGATATATACAAGAAACAAACATTCAAACAACAGACAAGGTAGGAGAGTACACTTGAAAATTTCATTCATAATCCGATTCTCATATTACATGGACAAATGATACTAAAATGAAATTGTTAAGAAACAAACGAAGTTAAAATGAAGCCTTTAACATAACTCTGACTGGTAGTGCTTATTGAGATAGTCGGCGTTCCATGGGTTTAAGAATGGCTCTCCATCTAAATTTTCTAGTCGATACGTTCCTGGAACCACTTCTTCAACCACCCTATAAGGACCATACCAGTTAGGATGAAGCTTATTAGTCTTATACCAAGTCTTCTTAAGGATGAGGTCTCCTACTTTCAGTGATCGGGCCTTCACCCTCTTATTATAAAACTTTGTTGTTCTTCACTGATAGGCAGCCTGCCTAACCTCAGCATCCTCTCTTCATTCCTCTATAGGGTCCAAATCCAGTCTCTTCCCTACCACATTCTACTCCAAGTCATATGTTTAGACTCTATGGGTTGGGAGACCTATCTCTGTCGGTACTATAGCTTCTGAGCCATTGGCTAGGATGAATGAAGTTTCCCCCGTTGAAATCCTCTATATCGTCCTATATGCCCATAGGAGGGCATGCACATCATCAATCCATCTCCTTTTGGCGTCTTCTAACTTTTTCTTAATTCCATCAAGAATTGTTCTGTTGGTAACCTTTGTCTGCCCATTGGCCTGGGGTCAGCCTGGAATTGAAAAGAACTATTTTATACCGACCGGGTCACAGTACTTCTAGAGGGAGATGTTCTTGAACTACTTCTCGTTATCAGAAATCAGAGTGTTAGGTAGGTCGTATCTACAGATAATGTTTTTCCAGATAAACTGAAAGGATTTCTTCTCTGTGAGTATAATTATCACCTCGGCCTCTACCCACTTTGAGAAATAGTCAATAGTTATGATCAGATAGCGATAGTTGTTCACAACCCTTAGCAAGGTTCCTACTATATCGATCCCCCAGGCCGTAAATGGCTATGGGGATGTGATAGAGGTAAGAAATTTATGAGGTTGATGGGTAATGGTGGCAAACCTTTGGCATTTGTCACATTGTTTCACATATACAGTTGCATATTTGGTCAATGTCAGCCACTAATATCCCTGAGTAATGATCCTCTTTGCTAATTACCTCCCTCCGATATGGCTGGAACAAGATCCCTCGTGCACATCTTTTAAAATATACTCTACCTTCAACGGGTGAACACATCTGAGTAGAGGAAGTAGGAACCCTTTCTTATACAAAATGTCTCCTATAATAGAGAACTTAGCCGCTTTGTACCTCATCTTTTTCTTATCGTCTTTGGAAGTGGGAAACTCTCCATCCCTGATAACTGGGCAATGGGTTCCATCCAAGAGGATTCCAAATCCAAGTTGAAATAAAATCCCATTGTACTGTATTCCTCTTTAATGGTCGGCCTATGTAAGATCTTTATCGGCACCAACCTTTGGATTTATGTTCTTATAGCGGAGGCTAACCTTGCCAAAGCATCGTCTCGGTTGTTGTCCATACGAGGTATCCTCTTCATCTTCGCTTCTTTAAAAGTCTTCAGTGTTTCTTTCACCCTTTATAGGTATTTGGCCATTCTATCATCCTTGGCCTCATATACCCACAAATTTGATTCACAACTAACCTGAAATCACTATGGATCAGGAGCTGGGCAATGTTCATTGCCCGGGTAAGAGAGAGACTTGCTAGGAGGGCTTCATACTCTGACTCATTATTAGAAGCTTTGAAGCTGAACCTTAGTGCATATTCAATATCAATCACGTCTAAGGATGACACAATTAACCATGCTCTGCTTCGTGCCTCACAAAAGGAGACATCGACATACAAGTTCCATACCGTACCATAATTTGAATAATTACCCTCCTCCAAGGTCCCATTATTGAAGAGGTATCTCTCTTCCTCATTCTCAGACACCTTTCTTCTAGCTGAGCTCGGCTCAGCCTCAATCGGGGGAAGACATACTGGCTCACAAGTTGGAACCTCAATTTTGTTATATTGGCCTCATCCCATGTGAACTCGGCCATGAAGTCTACTAGGGTTTTCCCTTCAATGGCTATTCTTGGTTGGTAGATGCTATCAAACTCCCCCAGCTTAATTTCCCAGGCCACCAACCTATCCGATTTCTCTAGTTTATGGATGACCTATCTGAGGGGAGAATCAATGAGGACAACCATGGTATGTGCTTGGAAGTGTGGATTCAACGTTCTTGATGAATAGATTATAGCAAAGGACAACTTCTTCATTTTGGGATATTTTTGCTCAGTCCTTTGGAAGGCCTTGCTGTTAAAATACACTAGCTTATGTACTCAATCTTCATATCTGACTATAGCATCACTTATGGTCGACTCCTACACTGCCAGATATAATTACAACTTCTCTCCTTGGATTTATCTTGATAGTAATAGTGGGGAGCTGAGGTAGGCCTTTAACTCTTTAAAGGCCCTATCGCACTCCTTATTCCACTCAAAATCCTTTCTAAGTACTTTGAAAAAAGGAAGGCACTTGTCAGTAGCTCTAGACACAAACCTGTATAATGCTGCCACTCACCCTGCACATCTTTGATTGTCATTGGAGTCTTCATCTCCAATAAAGCTTTGATCTTCTTGGGGTTTGCTTCAATACACCTCTGGTTCATGATAAAGCCCAGAAACTTACTTGCTCCCACGTTGAAGAAACACTTGGCGGGGTTAAGTTTCATCCTGAACTCGTCCATAATATCAAAAGTCCTCTCAAGGTCGGCCACATGAGCGTCGTTCTTAAGACTCTTTGTCAATATATCGTTGACATAAATTTCAATTGTCTTCCCTATCTGATCCTCAAGTATATTATTGACCAACCTTTGGAATGTTTCCCTGGAATTCTTCAAACCAAAGGGCATAACCTTGTAATAATAGGTCCCTGTTATAAAGGATGTCTTTTCTGCATCGGTCAGGTCCATGAATATCTGATTATACCCTAAGTAGGCATCCATGAAACTCATGAGTTCATGGCCAGCAATAGCATCCACCATTTGGTATATCCTCAGCAAAGGGAAGTTATCTTTAGGATGGGATTTGTTCAGATCTGTAAAATCAACATACAACCTCCATTTGTCGTTGGCGTTAGGGATGATGACTGCATTGGCCAACCACTCAGGGTATATGACCTCCCTAATGAGTCGTCTTTTTCTTACTTCTTTACCTCTTCTCGAATGACATCATATTTCTCCTGGGAGTAGACTCTCCTTCTCTGTCGGATCAGCTTTGCATCCTCGGACACATTTAGCATATGGAAGAAGATCTTTGGATTTATGTCAAGCATATCATCATGGTTCTAGGCAAAAATGCTTTCCCTCCTTTTCAATAACTTAATCAACTCTTCTTTGATTTCCTTCTTTGGGCCTTTGCTGATTTGGATAGTTTTTTTCGGTTCGGCCTTATTGAGGACGATGGATTCTACCTCCTTAGTGACTTATCCATTCTTTAACTTAGTCTCATCTCTAGGATCTAGGGTATCAATATTGTACATTGTAGTAGCCCTTTTGTATGCCTATCTCTCATCGACTAGTTGAAGTAGCATTCGCGTGCCTCAACCTGGTCACCCTACACTTCCCCTACCCCATATGGAGTCAAAATTTAATAATTTAGTGAACCGTTGAAGGCATGACCTAGAATTCATTGAGGGATACTCTTCCTAGAATTATGTTATAGGCCGAGTAGACATTTACATCCATGACGAAGAAACTAATCTTCTTCGTGAGGAATTTTGACTAATAATTTCCCATCCTGACTTCCATTTTATAAATTTCCAAAGGGTATACTTTATCTCTAATGAACCCGATGAGAGGTTGATGATACGGCACTAGCCTTTTCTTGCTCAAACCTAAGCCATTCTATCAGTTCAAAAATATAACATCGGTGAAACTACCACCGTCCACTAAAATCCTCGAAACCTCATAACCATGCATCAGAGTGGTGATAACCAAAAGGTCATCATGCGGGGCTAGAATTCCTTTTAAATCTAGTCTGGAAAAACCCATAAAGTATTCATATCAACTTTAGTTCTTTTTACCTTCTTCGTCTCTATTACTGCTAAATGCACTTCTTTAGGTTTTAGAGGGAGAGCCTTGGCCTCTACTACATGAGCCTTTTTATCGACAACCTATTTTCCTCCTCCACAGATCATCTTAACCCCAATAGAGATCATACGTAGTCTACCTTTAGGATCAATAATTGGAGGAGGAAAGTCTGGGTCTGCTTCATCACCATCGTCCGAGTCATCGTCATCTCGGCTTGCTAGAGCATAAGGCTTTCACTTATCATTCCTCCTCTTTTGGATGTCATCTCATCCGCCCTTGGAACTTCCCTTGGCGACATACTGTCTCATCTTTCCAGCTTTTAGCATTCTTTCAATCTCTTCCTTTAAAGCAAAACACTTATCGGTCGTATGGCTATGGTCTTGGTGAAATTCACACCACGTATCTCTATTCCTCTTATGAGGAGAAGCATTGAGCTTCTTATGCCACTTCAGAGATTGATCATTCTTGATTTCATTTAAAATTTGATCACAACTGACAGTCAAAGGGGTGTAGTTTGTGAACTTTTTGTCCGCTGACCTCTTCTTGTTGCACTTGTTCTTCTTATGAAATTTACCCCTACTTCTTGTCCCCTTATCATCTTCACCCTTGGAAGCCATTGCTTCCTCCGTATTCATGACCTTACCGATCATAGCCAGGAGTTTGGCATAGACTTTGGAGGATCCTTTATAAGCTTCCAAAGTAGCTTTTTATTCTGCAAGCCTCCCATCAGAGTGGTCATGGTAATACTCTCTTCACAATCCTCAACCTCTAATTTCTCCTTATTGAACCTTGATATGTACTCTCTCAAACTTTCATTCTTCCCCTTCTTCACAACAGTAGGTGGGTCATCTTCTTCTGGGGTCTCACCCCAAAGTAGAAGTTATGTATAAACCTTTCTGCAAGCTATTTGAAATTCTCAATTGAGTTTTTAAGGAAAGAGGTAAACCATACATGAGCTGCTCCAATGAGGGTGCTTGAGAAAGCACGACACCTCATCTGAGATTGAGTAAATATCACTAGATGATTGATACATCTCCACTTAGTGGACTGGATTAGTGCTCCCATCATACTTTAGAGTGACCACTGGTGGCTTAAACTTAGTCGGGGTAGGATAACTCACAATCTTTACCACGAAGGGGGTCCTTCATTGTATCCCATATGTAAGGGGTCTCGGCTCTTCAGAATATCCCTAATCTTATCCTCCATCCTTTGAATAGAATCGTTCTAGGGTCTCTCGGCCGGTGCTATAACCTCGGCCTGGGCCACAGTATCTCGAGCCCCTTCTCTGCCATTTGGATGAACCAAGCGCTCTCTGGTAACTGTTCTCTGTCGGGTATTCCACGAGGAGTTCGGCGGTCATCACATATGTCATTCCTTCTAGAACCAGCAATACTTCTAGATCTGGAGAGGCATTTTCTCAGGTCGTCTACTGTTGGGCCAAGCCTATCAAAGGCAGTCCCCTACTTAATATGTCTAGAGTTGATGCCCTTCACCTACACCCTCGGCTCGACCAGCCACTGCATCCTCGGTTGGGCTGAATGGCTTGCATACTACCTCTAGAAATTTGAAAACCCAACAACTCCTTTCATCCTCTTCACCATACTTCTCATCATCATCATTTGGGCATTCACGACTCGGCTTCCCCAAGTGTAACCGCCTAGGGTCAACCACATCCATACGCCTTTGCTGAGGAGGAAGATCCTTGTATGGGGCCGGGGATGGTCCCCTAGCTATTGAATCTGGTCCACCTTCTCTGGCGGCCAGAGTTATCATCTCCTCTCCAGCACCAACAGGTCTAGCCACCATATTTTGGCTGAAAGCAGTAAGAGTTTCTTGCATCTGTCGTTGGTTGTCTACTGAGGAGCATAGAGCCTCCACCACCTCAGCTATTTTTAACTAAGGTGGGGCTTGGGTGGTACTGGGTGCACCTATAGTTGTAGGATTTGATGCCATTGAAGAATTTCGGTGATAAAAAAACCAAGCAATATACTGGAAATGAGCTGAAAAGGCAGAAAATGAGCTCAAACTCAAACCATGCCACTTTCAATGGTGGTTCAAGCTCAAGCTAGGATGAGATTGGACCACCATCAGAGAATCCGATGGATTTTCTATAAATGAAGGGAAGAAGATGGCTATCTCGTTCTCAGAGACGGCGCCAGATTGATGATACAAGAATTGGTTCCACCAAGTCAATATGGTAAATAAGCTCAAACCATCACAACAATGGTGCAAGGACAAGTATAAAAATATAGAAAAAGATGAGGCTAAGGAGAAGATAACACCAGATATAAGTGATTTGGCCAAAGCCTATGTTCAATGGGGAGTGTTAATAGTGGTTTTTCACTAGAGTAAGGGCACAAATTGCCTGTAAATATAACACTCAAGCTTTTTTCTCTCTACTATATATTTAGACAAAGTTTTTCTAGGGCTAAGAATAATCGATCATTTATAATGAGGTAGAAGACAACTACTTATATAGCTAGGGTGGTGTCAGATGCACCCCAGTCATGCATGAGGCATGCACAGCTCCAACTGTCCAATAAGGTGATGTCATATGTCCCTGGTGCATGTAAGCAATGATTATGAGATATTCCCCACATGTGTGATTGATGTTGTTACAACGGTTTGGATCACGTGGGTCTTGCATCTCACGCACACTCTCCCACGCATTCCCCACCCCACGCGCTCTAGTAGATGTCAAGAGTTATATGCTGAGGTTGAAGTGTCGATCTGGCCGAGTACGAGACGACTGTGGTATTACTGAATCACGTATCGATAGTTACCAAGTGTAGTATCGGCTGACCAGCATTAGTTCGAGAAGAGAGCAGATCGGCATAGAAGGTCTCGGCCTTTATGATCCAGACGATTGAGGTCGTTAGGTGAGATGAGATGCATATTGCGTCGTCTTGAGGCCGAGACGAGATGCACTGGCTGAGACAAATTGTGCCAGTTGTTCGAGATAACTCACATGAAAATGCTCTGTCTGGTCGGCTTCAACCAAGACTGGCTCAAGCTGAGACGAGATCATGTAATGGCATATCAATCACCCCCTATCCCTTAGTATTATGTGTTTATAGAGGACTAAGGACTAAAATTGTCAAGCTTCACTGATAAAGGTACATCTCTAACTTGTCAGATAATTTTGTATTGATGTGTACGAGTGGGGGACACCTGTCATCCACCTCTTAGCCTTGCGTGTCACCAAGTAATAGCGATAGCATGCGCTTAAATTAGAAGTTTTGCCCTAATGATGGACTCATTGAGAGTTGAACCCCATCATTCGTGGGTTTAAAAACACTTTTACCTAGAAACTTTGGTTCCCTTCACCATTTTTGCGTGCCTTATTCTCTCTCTAGACTTCTCATTCCAGAGCTCTCTCTTTTTCCTTCACTTCCAGGGCATTTTTCGGCCATCTTTCCAAGCTTTTAGTGGTTGTCAGCCTCATCATCATCTCCAGGTACCCTTCTACTTTTGTATCATTTTTGCCATTGTTAGCCAATTTTGCATTTGTATCATTTTTTTGAAGAGCTTCACATTATTTTCGATGATTTCTAATCGATTTTCAAGGCCTGAAAAATTAGTTTGGGGCTTAAGGGAGAGGATTTGAGGGTTTGGTAATAGATTTAGGGTTTGTTCTCTCTGTTTTATCCTCTATAGGTTGTTTTGATGGATCGTCGGTCATTTTCTCCGGTGAATCACTCATTTTGTTCTTGAGTGTTCTTAACCCCAACTGTTCATATTCCTTGTTCTAGATCTTTTGGTCAAATATAGCCAAATCGTTTGTTATTTGCCTTTTCACCAAGTTGAGGTTTGGCCTTTAGATGTTGAGGAAATAATACGAGCTAGCTGAGGATTTCCATACTCTTAAACAGAGGTGTTTCAGGGAGATCAGAAAGCATGAGGCTGAGGAAGCTGCTAAGCACAGGGTTGAAGCCTTTCCTCTTCGTCCCATCTATCCTATCCCTTTTATAACTTTTTATCCTCCAGTCGTAGAAATGAGTTACTCTGTGTCTGAGCCGACTGCTGAGAGTGTCGAATCTTTCCAAGTGGCAATGGAAGGCCCACGTGATAGGTCTGAGCCTCAGTGTTCTTCAATAGCCTCATCCTCTTATCAAGTCAAGTCATCCAATAGGGCTGAGTTATCGGACCAGGTTGATTCATCATCAAACCTATTTGAGTCCTCCCTAGGGTCAGATTCTTTTATACAGATCATCACACCCTATGAAGGGCCAAGAGTGGATGTCGATATGCCACCCCTAATGGATGCATGCCTTTTACTGTTATTCCAGGGCAACACTTTGTTAGGGCTTCTCATCCCCATGGTGTCGTCCTGACTACAAATTAAGATGATGATGATGATGATGATGATACTTAATTTGTTGAGTCCTACGTCAGTACATTCACTAAGGTCGACCTCCTGTACTATAGACATCTGTATGGTATCGAACCCTCCATTAATATGAGAGCTCCCTCGGTCGATGAGAGAGCATTTCAAAGCTGAGAGGGTGAAATTTATGTGAATGAGAAAATGTTTAAGGTCGGCTTCAGGTTGTCCATACACCCAGTCGTATGAGCCATTTATGCCTTCTCGGTCTCGACCCTGCCAAGCTATCACCGAATGCATGGAGCGTAATTCTTGGGTTTTTTATCCCTGCCCGATTGCCAAGTATAGTATCGGCTGACCAGTAGCACTTCGATAACAGAGAAGGCCGGCCTAGAAGGTTTCAACCTTTATTATCTAGACAAGGTGGGTCGCTAGGCGAGATGAGATACCTGTTATATCAGCCTAAGGGCGAGACGAGATGCACTAGTCGAGACAGATTGTGCTAGTTGTTCAAGATAACTCACATGAAAATGCTCTGTGAGGTCGGATTCGGCCGAGACTGGATCAGGCTGAGAGAAGGTTAGGTAATGTCATATCACATGGTATTCGCTTTATGAATATGGAAGCATTACCTCCTGGAGGAGAAATTCCAGTCATTCACAACCCATAAGAGCCTATAGTATTTGTTCACGCAGTGAGAGTTGAATATGAGGCAGATGATATGGATAGAGTTTGTAAAAGATTACCAGTTCAATATTCAGTATCAGTCTGGGAAGGCAAATGTAGTGGCGGACCCTTTGAGCCACAAGTCGATACTGAAGCTATCGGCGGTGTGGAGGCGAAGTCGAAATCGCTTCGTGGTGATGACGACTTGACTCGTGATTTTATAGTGGTTCTCACTATCACACTCGAGATCATTATTCGGGTCATGAAGGCACAGGCGGGAGATCTTCTTTCTCAAGAGAGGGCCAAGCAGTTATTAGTCGAGGGGGCAGAACACTACTCGATTGGGTCAGATGGCAGATTAAGATTTTAGGGCAGATTGGTTGTCCCACATAACTAGGAGTTGCGGTAAACCACTATGACATAGGCTCACAATTCACGATTTATGGTACATCCCGGTGGGGACAAGATATGCGATGTCAGTATTGGTGGGTTGGCATGAACAAGGATATAACAGTATTTATGTCCAAGTAGTCCCCGTGCCAGCTAATAAAGGCGGACCATTAGAGTCCTACACGTGTGCTACAACCTCTTGAGATTCCGATATGGAAGTGGGAGAGAAGTTCCATGGATTTCATCACTGGGTTACCTACGCCACAATGAGGGCATGATTCTATTTGGGTGATCATGGACCGATTGACAAAGTTAGCTCACGTTTTGCCAATCCGGAAAGACTACACATCAAAGCATTACGCTAGGATTTTCTTTGCATAGATTATGAAATCGCATGGGGTATCGCTCAACATTTTATCGGATAGGGATAAGACATTTGTGTCCCACTTTTGGAGCAACTTTCAACAGACCTTGGGAGCAGAGTTGAGGTTGAGTATTTCGTGCCACCCACAGTTCGATGGGCATATGAAGAGGGTGAATTTAATGCTAGAAGATATGCGGCGGATATACATCTTAGGCTTTAAGGGGAGTTGGGAGCAGTACTTTCCCTGGGTGGAGGTTGCTATAATAATAGCTACTGTTCACTATTGGGATGTCACCGTTTGAGGCATTATGTGGGAGACCTTGCCATTCACCCTCATGTTGGTTGGAGGTGGGTGAGAACAAATTACTCGGGCTTAAATTCATATAAGACACTTCGAAGAAGGTGGAGATGATTTGAGCCACAATTTGAATTACCTGGGATAGGCAAAAGAGTTATGTGGATGAAGGCCAAAGGCATCTAAACTTTGAGGTCGGGGACCAAGTGTTGATAAAGGTGTCTCCGATGAAGGGAGTGATAAGATTTGGGAAGAAGGGAAAGTTTTATTTGCAGTATGTGGGACCATTCCCTATCATTGATAGCATTGGGCATGTGGCGTATCGGTTGGGACTATCAGACCCCTTGCAGAGGATACACGACGTCTTTCATATCTCTGCATTGCGGAGGTTCCTTAGAGATGAGATTACTTACTAGTATATCGATAGCGATGAGATAGAGCTCTAGCCCGACGTGACCTATGAAGAGAGACCCGTAGCCATTTTGGACAGGAGGGAACGCAAACTTTGTTCCAAGGTGATTCCCTTAGTACACATACAGTGGGGGCACCACAAGGAGGATGAGTCAACATGGGAGAGGGAGGAAGACATGTGCGAAAAATATCCGGAACTCTTCTATTCAGGTACATTTCGAATTTTGAGGATGGAATTTCGTTATTAAGGGAAGAATATAATACCCCGTATTTTAATAATAAAATTAAATCAGTAGAATTTAATTAAATTAGTAATTAATAAATTGATTATTCAAAATTACATGTTTTGAGAATTTATTTGTGCATGTTAAATATTTCTTGCAAAAATTATTGCATGGTTAATTTATAATTGATATGTGATATTTAATTTATAGAAATATTTAATTTTATAGGAAAAATGTATATGTTGGGTAAAAGTAATTTGTGCGCATTTCGGGATGTTTGGGGACTCGTTTAGGTGTTTTAGACATCGAAAAATGGGCTCGGGGTTTAGGTATATCATTTGGGGCGCTGCTAGACCACTCTGGTTATGGCTTTGGGTTCATTTGAGGGGCCAGAAATAGGGGTTTAGGCTTAACTCGGGATTTGGGGAGTTTATAAGTTAATTCGGAGGTTAAGAAAACTCATCTCACTTATCAAAAGTTAACCCTAGAAGCCCCACCCCTAGAGAAAAGCTATCAAGGTTCAAACAAAGGACGAGACTAAGGATTCAAGGGAAGAAACACACAATCATCCATTTCAGTCCAGAATTTTCTTACTCAAATTAATTTCTAAATTATTTCTTAATTCAATTATGTAATCTCTAATTTAAAATTCTGGGTTAGATCATATATTTTAATGATAATAGGTTAAGATATATATTGAGTATGTAGAGGATTAAATTTTAATGGATTAGATATTTAGAATTGATGAATTGATGAGAAACCTAACGAAAGATAATGTTTATGTTGAATTAAGGATGAATCTTATGATTTTATATTATACTATCATGAAAGCCATGCGTTGCGTGGTCCATATTTAATAAAAACAATGAATTAATAAAATTAGAAAATGTAAACATAGATTCCAAAAATTAAAATAATTGAAGTGATAATGTATGACATTGTATTAATTGCTAAAGTTTTCTCAAAATTGAAACTTTTTGAACTATGATAAAGTCCTCAGCAAGCATTTGTCTCTTTCTTGTATGTCTCTTTCTTTTATCTCGTACGAACTGGTGTTGTAAAAAAGAGTACTTGTATTTATTCTTGCAAGATTTGAATTAAAATTTGAATAGTTTAGGAATTGGGTAGTATATATGACATATTGTTATAAATGTATTTGTCAATTGTTACCTGAATCGGTTGTCTTCTTCAACGGTATCAATGTATTTTCTCTTCTTTTGTACCTAATAGAATAATATTAGCTATTAGTAGAGACATCTGTTATATAAGTTGAACAGACCTATTCAGCAGCTGACCCTAACCAAATTTGATAAAATTCAATAACCCTTCACATCCTTCAGAAACTTACTGGAGCAGAGCATCATGTTGATGTGAACATCTTCAATGAGATAGAGTTGATGAAGGATCTCGCCAAGTACAATCTTGGACAGATTTACAATTGTGGAAGCAATTACGTCCAAACATTGTTTATGAATTTGCAAAATTGTGAAGTAACAGAAATTCGTAGACATCTCAAACGTAAACTTTGAAATAAACTAACTCAACAGTATTTACTCTAAACAACCAGGAATTTATTTACCTATAGACATAGAGAATGTGAGTTTTATTAATTGTTATCTATTTTTATGTAATTCTTGAATCTAACTTTGAATAGATATTTGACCGATGTAACTCCTCCACAATTAAAATCAAGGTTATTGCGGCCAAATTATTGTGAAAATTTGACAACCAAATAATATTATGATATAATCATTTATCACGAAATCATATACTGCCTCCTGGAGATCTGTCTGTTGTTAGCCAGCTTGATGAGTGCCACAGCGTTGGTGCTTACTCTGACTGGATTAAACAATGGATTCAACCAAATATCATTGACATTTGAGGAAAAATGAAATTACGAATCAAAACTTTAATTCATTGTAAAAGTTCAATTAAACGTTCTCACAAATTTATGAAAACAGTTACCAACAAGAACTTTCGAACATAACAGAAAATTTGCCTTCAATGTATCAATTGTATGTGTGATATGCAGTACACGAATGAATAAAACAGAGGGTACCTTTAAACGGAGAGGGCGAAATGTGAATTGAAAGAAACTCGTATGACAAAAAAATTGATGGACCAAATCAATGAACACGGACATGGGAAAAAAGGAGACGATAAGGAAAAATGAAATCAAATCAGAAATTAGAACTTAAGTAAGTGGATTACGTAGTATTGTTGACAAAATGAATATAAAAGCATGCCTCTTGTAACCTATTTTAGGGTTTATATAAAACCGTATGAGGAGGTGAAAAGGGTAATCAATGGATAGAAAATAAAAAGCCATTTGAATTTAGGGCTTTGCCTTGACGCAGGGGAGAAGAAGAGGTGGAGAAGAGAGAAACATTGTGGTTTACACGGTTGGGACCATCGGAATTGGGAGGGTAGATAAATCGTATATTCAGATTCAGATAAATCTGAATTTGAAAAATGTGTTTGTTTTTATGTCTGAATCTATGAATGTATTTAGATTGATTCAGACTCTATATTCAGATTTCAGATCTAACTCTACCTCTTAATTATTAAAAGGCAAATATGACCGTTAACCTCTTAATCATTTAAAAAAACAAACACTTTTTGATACCTCTTAAGTCTTAATGATTCAGATTCAGACTTAAGAGGTAAAAACAAACGACTCCTTAATTAAAGGAATGGAAGAATCAATTTGCTTATTCATTAAAGAAATGGGCCACGTGTCACATCCTCCTCATGTTAAACTTTTATTATATATATATATATATATATATATATATATATATATTAGTGTAAATTTAATGGAGATCCATAAGAAAGAATGAATCTTGATTTAATTTAACGAGAAAGAACTAAACCTTGGAAATTGGCCTTTACTCCCTTTATAATTCTTGAAAGAATTGTAACTATATGATGTAGAGATGTTTTAGGAACCCATTTCAAGTAGAAATTGTAAGTTAATGATGAAAAATCATCTAAGGGTCATATATAGTGTTAGATTGAATTTTGGATGAAGAATGATGGGTTTTTTATGAAAGAAAATTGGGAAAACTTGTCACAGCTCATAACAGCCCCGCCTTGGGCAAAACCCGGGGCGAATCGGTTCAGACCATCTGTTCAGCCCATGTTGGTCCTTTTTTGTCCTTAACGAATTGTAGAGGGTCGGATCAATTTAAGGGGTCTGTAAATGATATTTAGTACTTCTGGGAATGTTAGGAGACACCTTAACCAATCATAGACCAAATTTATATAAATGATAGATGAATATTTAAATGGAAAACTACGATTAACTAGATGGTTAATTATTAAATTGGAATCATTAATGGGTGAAACCTTGTGGGTGATTATAGAGTAATTACATATGCATATTATGAGATTAAGATATGTACTTCATTACTTGTATGAACATACCTCAGTTCGTGCATGGTCCTATCGGTTGGGATTACGCACATTTGGGACCATGGCACACGTCGGCACAGGTAGGCTAGGCGTTGTGTAGGTCATTATTTTAGGTACTACGTAGCAGCGCCACTTACAAGAGGTAGGTGTAGATGCTAGGATCCATTATCACTCTTAGGTATGGGATATGTAATGGTATACTGCGTAGGGGTTGCCCCATTTATGTGTGTTCGATTTGTATAAGGGACTCCTTCGGACTTGCGGATAGAGCACGAACGGGACACATATGGTAGATATCGTGGAGTGTTGTATATATATGTACGGACCAATATATATATTAAGTGGAGTTAATTGCTTGTTTAATAATGTAGACAATTAATCATAGACCTATACTACGTAGTATGCATAGTAAATGAATATGTCATGTTTGTGGGTAATATGACTTGGGTATCGTGGGAAATGACAATACTAGTGTAGATAATTATATTATAGTGCGTGAATTATGCTAGATGCATCCACTATTTAATAATGTCATTGTATCCTTTATTTTATTTGGGGTTGGGGTGTCATGCGTATATTATAGCGCCTAGATGAGAGGTGAGATATTTATCATATGTGAGTGCCGATGGGAAATACGTATGTTGAATTACCTGTACATTTGCATCTTAATTTCAGTATGTTAATTCTAGCAACTCTAAGGTACTGACCTAAATTTTAAATGTTTTCTCCCAATAGGTTCACCCAGATAGGGATCGCAGGACTAACGAGATATTAACCTCGTAATCTCAGATTGCTCATCAGATATTTGATCGTTGATTATAGCTTAGGTTTCTACTCTACTTCAACCATTTACTTTTGGGATTATTGTGTGGGCATAAGCCCATAGTTTATTTTATTTCAGTCAAATTAATATAGTCATGGTTATGTTTGGATTTTATTTGCCTGGATGTGGATATTGGACTCAATACAATTTCTTGGTTATTAATTAAGTTCAGTTTTAATTCGAATTTGGTTTAAAATATATATGGTTTATTATGGGTTGATTTTGAAAATGATATAAATTGATAAATAAGCCCCATCTTGGTCGTATTGTGTCCGGCCAACCTATACTTGAAAAACTTGGGTTGTTACAGTTGTTTAGCATAAACTTCTTCAAAAATATATGGGGCCGGCTATTTCCACTCCCTCACATTCTTCCCACACTCCATTTTAAGATTCAAGGACTATAATGCCCCTAAACCCATTAACTCCTTTTCATTTCATTTCATTCAAAATTCACATTTATACCCAAAATTTATATTTACTTTTTTATCCCAACTAAATAAATGTTTTATTTATTTTATAAAAAAGTTTTATTTATATTAAAAACTACTTTGAATGTAAAAAAATATTTATTTAAAAAAATACTTTTAAAAAAATAAAAAATAAATTGTATAAAAAATTGTTTCAACTTTATATAAAGTAAAAAATTATTTCCACTGTTAAAAAAATTAACTGTAGTTTTAAAAAAATGTTATTTAAATAATTTAAAATATACAAAAATATTAATTGTTTTGATTATGAAAAACTATTTTTAAAAAATAAAATATATTTTTTGTATAAAAACTGTCTTAACTTTTTATAAAATATAAAAACTTTTTTTTACAAAAGTAAATTGTTTTAGCTTTTAAAAATACGAATTATAAATAAAAAATTGTACATCTTATTTAAAAAAAAATTAACACTCTTTTCTATTAATATAAATAAAAAACTACAAAAAATGTTTAAATCTTTTTTTACAAAACAGTTGTTAAATAAAATTTACAGTTTATATATATAAAAGATAGATTTTTAATAGGTAAAACAGTTTATATAAAAAAAAGGAGCAGCTATCGGCGCTTCCTCAATCGATTCGGCCTGTTCGAGGGGCACTATTTGGGCAATTTTTCAATCTCCAAAATACCCAAAATTCAATCCAATCTCCATTTAAATCCTAACTTGGATTTATTCCTACAAACACAAAGTTTTAATATCTCCTCAAATTCTTTAGAGGTCCTAAAAATCCTTTTGAGAACCCCTAATATTTATCTCCAATAAGTTACAACTAATGATTTCAATCTCGGACAGCTTTTCGTAGAAAAATCACTATAAATCCAAAAAAAATCAAAAAAATACGCGGTCAGCGCCCACTCGACCGCGTCGAAGAGATCTACAAATTTTATTTTTTGACCAAGAGCCGAATCGATTCGCTCCTAGGCCTAATAGATTCGGCAAGGACGCAGGTCACTGTTCATCGTCTTCTCCGAGATGGTTTCGGCCATTAAAGCTTCTTCCAAACTTTTGTCGCCTCACCCAACGTCCGACAACCTCAACCAACTACAAATACACATATATTAAGGGTTCTAAACATCCTAGAACCCTAAACCTCCAATTAATTTCGATTAAAATCTAAGTTCCACAAATTGAAATATTATTGGGGTTTAATAGTTTTAACTCCCAAAAACCCGTTTTATCCATGAAACCCCAACCCAAAATCTTTAGGGTTTGTTTATACCAAATTACGGTATGAGATATTTATGCAAAAAGAGAAATAAAGCAAGTAAACACTTGCCTTGTGGATAAAATTCGACGACCTCGAGTCGAATCCGGCGGAGTTTGCCCGAGATCTCCATTTCTCTCCTCTTTTCTTCCTCCTTTCTCTCTTCTCTCTCTTTTCTCTCTTCTCTTTCTCTCTTTCTTCTTTTCTTTCCCTTTCTCCTTCTTTAAATAAGAAGAAAAGGGTTATACCCCTTAAAACCCAAAAACGACTCGTTTATCCAATTACGAGTTACTTTTACCTCTAAAATTATCCGAAACTCAATTTCGACAATCGGACACTCTTTTCCTACTATCTCGGCCATTCCGAGAATCATGGCGCAGTCGAAATTTTCATCCGAGGTACTTGACCGCAAATCACTATTGCAATCCAAAATAAATAAATGCGGTATTTTCAATTAAAAATCTTACCTCGTGTCGCTTTACTCAACGACGACATATAATTAAAATATTTCGACCTATATAGTCCCAGAAATAATCACAACGTCCTTCGAAAATCATTTAATCCTCGAAAATTCCAAAAATTACTATTTAGGAAAATTTTCCAAATTCCAATTTATAATTAATTATGGAATTTAATCGTCTCTAAAAAGGACGGGTTGTTACAATGTCGTACCGTCATGTCACTTTTTTTCTTTTCGTTTTTGGTTAAAAAAAATATATTTTATATCATGCGATGTCATTTCGTGTCACTTTTGGAATGTGTTTGTTAAAAAAATAAAATTTTGTGTCGAGGCGTATTGTGTCGCTTTTAATTGGCCGTGTCTTCTTAAATTAAAAAATAAGATCTCGTATCGTGATGTGTCATGCCATGTTGTGTTAATTTTATTTTGTTCGCGTTCATGTTTGGTTTAAGAAAATAACATGTTTTTTGACGTGTCGTTTTTACTTGGGTCGCATTCGTGTTAGGTAAAAAAATAATCTTACGTGTTGTACCACTTTTATTATGATCGTGTTCGTGTTTGGTTAAAAAAAAGATTTTGTGTCGTGTCGTATCCTTGTATCGTGTTATGTTGTGTTACTTTCGTTGGGTTATTTACGTGTCACGTTAAAAAATAAAATTTCGTGGTAGCAACACTCAATGTGTATTGAACATTCAACTTGCAACTTTACATTTTACGGGCTCACTATGACAAAAAAATATTAATATTAATATTGTTTTTTTTTCATTATTATTCTTAACTAAATATTAGTTATCATTCTTGATTAAATATTAGTTATCAATTTTTTATTTATAATTCGTATTTTTAAAAACTAAAACAATTTACTTTTGTAAAAAACAATTTTTATATTATATAAAAAGTTAAGACAGTTTTTATACAAAAAATATTTTTTATTTTTAAAAATAGTTTTTCATAATCAAAACAATTTTTATTTGCGTATATTTTAAATTGTTTAAACAATTTATACAACAATTATTTTAAAACAACAGTTAATTTTTTTAACAGTGGAAATAATTTTTTACTTTATATAAAGTTGAAACAATTTTTTATACAATTTTTTTTTTTAAAAAGTGTTTTTTAAATAAACATTTTTTTACATTCAAAACTGTTTTTAATATAAATAAAACTTTTTTATAAAATAAATAAAATATTTATTTTGTTGGGATAAAAAAGTAAATATAAATTTTGGGTATAAATGTGAATTTGGAATGAAATGAAATGAAAAGGAGTTAATGGGTTTAGGGGCATTATAGTCATTGAATCTTAAAATGGAGTGTGGGAAGAATGTGGGGGAGTGAGAATAGCCGGCCCCAAATATATCTATAGTTCATAAGGAGTTACGCCTACGCATTTTTCACCTTTAATACGATTAATGACATAACAAGACGTGTTAATGGCTTTTAATAATTAAATATTCCAGTAACTTGTGTTCGTGAAGAATTGTTCAAGTCATTTACTGAAGTGATCTATCTTTCTTCAATTACACCATTATAGTAGGGAGTTCTTCGTGAACATAAATTACGTTCAATTCCAATTTCATCAAAAAATATTTCAATATATTCGTTATAAAATAACCTTCCCTTATCTCTACTAACAAATGTAATTTTGTAAGCTTTTTGTTTTAGACCAAAAATATGACAAGTTTTAATTTTATGTGTAGGTAGATAACTAATGAATATCTTGAGATAATAGTCTATAATAATCAAAACATAGAATTCACCACCTTGGATAGATATGGATTTGGTGAACACATTGAAGCTTATGCAAAAGTTCTAAGTATCTAGAAGTAGAGATGCATTTTTAGCCATTAAGCTTGTAAATCTAAATTTGTCTTCAGTTTTAGACACATCTTTAATACCCCAAATCATTTTCAGGTTATTATTACCCTTTATAATTTTTTAAAGGTTTTTTATTTGTCCACTTTCTTGTTCAAAACATTATTTTAGTAGAAGAGTCAGTCCCCTTGATTTTTTGTAAGGTATTAATTTCTTATTTCATGGATTTTTTGTTATTTAATAAAAATTGTATTTCCCTTTATTGTGCATAATACTTAGTTTCATCAAATGCCGTTTCTAATTCTTCGCAGTAGGTTTCATCATTGATAGACGGTCCATAAGGATAGTTCATCTTCCTTTCCACGAGGTAAATATTTGTAGTTTCCTTTTCGCTTGAGTCGCTCTCCAAAATTCCATGTGAACTTATTGCTTTCTTTTATTTGTTTTATTTCTATCTTTTTTATTTGCTCTCTTTTATTCTTCAAAAAAGGTCACTCGGCCTTAAAGTGGCCATTATCTTAATATTTGTAGCATGCTATCCCCATATTCATTTACTTCTTAGCACATACTCTTTTTTAATATTTCTTGTATTTTACTTAAGAGAAATTTCATTGTGAGATTGGGATTTTATAAAAAAAAATGGTCAAGATAACTATTATCTGTTTATTATTCCCCCTGCTTCAACTTTGTTTCTTAAACTTATATTCCCTTATTTAATTCCATCTCATGTGTGATCAGTGAATATAAGAGTTCGTCGATAATCATTGTACACGTCCTCAACATTTTTTGCATCATGTTCTTCTTTAGCATCTACTTATTTGACAAAAACTTGATATTGTTTCTATCATTTTTTGTTGGTAATAGGACTTTTTCAAGATATTTTATCTTATTTGAAACGTTGACATTCATTTGGTCCATTATATAGTTTATAACTATAAAGTATCATGTTGATTTTATCCTCCTTAACTTGTGAGCTACCTGCATGAGTAACCTAAAATTTTTCCCATATTTTCTTTATAGATCCAGAACAAGATATTCCACTATACTCACTAATAGTAAGAGCTCAATGGAGACTATCAATAGAAATGGCATTAAAATTAAACTTTCTTGATATCTTTTTCATTCCATTCAAAATTTAACTTAATAACTCCTTTATCATCTAATTTTTCAGAACATATCATTCTTTGTAACGTTATTCATGTAAATGAGGGGATACTAATCTTAACCCAATAATGTCTCTCTACGAGGACAATTTGCGAGAGAATGTGTACAAAAATTTTATGAACCAATGTCAATATACAATATATATGGTGTGAGAGAGGACGCAATTCCCTGTGATACCTCGTATATATTGGGAAATTAACTTTTTTGTATAATTTAATATCTATATGGATTAATATAGAGTGAGATGATTTTTTAATAGAATTTGATCCTCATTTTGTATTTGGGCGATTGAGTCGATGTTGGACTTAATTCCAATTTTATAGTTTCAAGTTTTTGAACTCGAGATGAGTTTAGAGTTCCCAAATAGTGTGGAAAACATGTGGACTTTGTCTAGAGGATTATATAACCTATTGGACCAACTTTGGAGTTAATTGTATCAAGTTTCAGGGACTTATGATTTTGAAAATAGTCTTATGGAGACATGGGAGTTAGTAATATAAACCTCGTTAATTAACCTAACACCTTAACTTTATACAAAACTATAACCTCTTGAGAACATTAGCAACTCAGAGATTGGGTAAGGATATGAATGGAGAATTGGAGCTTTGGAGCCTTGGACTCTCTAGAGGAAGAAGATATTATCTCAAACCAAACAAAGCAATAAATTTTGTTTACTTTCCCCTTTAAATTTGAGTATTTAATATTAAAAATTCATGCAGTTGAAAATAATTAATAGAAGAGATTAATACTAATTGAAAATGCTTATATTTATATGTTGTCAGACCCTTTGAATTGTTAGGATAATTACAATTGTAGTTATGGTGATGGAATTAACGTCCTTATCACTTTTATGAAATTTGGGTTAATTAATATAAAATTGATTGTGTAAATATGAGAAGGTAGATTATTCATATTAGAATCATTATATCTATTGACAGTTAATTATTAGTAGGTTGGATTAGTGATGATATTGAGACAAAACCATTTTTTGTATTTTAACGCTAAACTTCTATTAGATAATTGGCACTGATATGTAATAATGAGGAATGAATTTTTGTAGGTTTGCAAACCAGATTTAGGTCTATCCCAGGAACCAATCAATCATGGTTAGGGACGGATCGATCTAGGTATGTTGATTTTAGACAGTTGGGCGGGTGAGGCTGGGTTTGATGATTTTTGTTTGTAATTACATCTAAAATCTCATTGGGACCTATATCATATTTGGACCAATTGGGGTATTTGTTTGGGATTTTTGGGTACATATACACATACGGTTACTTGGGGGTAATAGATAAGCGTTGGGGTGTTAATTAGGTACCTAATACTATTGTTGGGCATTTGACGGTGAATCATAGGTCATGTGTATATGTATTATATGATTTTATGTGTATGAACATAACACAAATGTGTGTGTGGGCTAGTGGTGAATTTAGTGGTTGGGGGTTTGATGGGATGCAATCGAATATGACCACTTACTACACCATGACTAATGATGACATGTGTGCACATGTCTATATATATCCCGATCATATATGCTGAGGTCGTCATTCCTCGTGAAGGACAATGGGGTTGGATCCTTTTGTGTAGATGTTGATATGTGGTTACAAGGTTGGTGTGATGATGTAGATATTTTCCCTTTTGTGTGTTAGGTGACTTTAAAAAGTGGAAAATCTTTTTGTTTTTGTTATATTAGTGGCACGAGATATCCTCAAAGGTGGAGTGTAGACCTTCCAGAGATATTTTCTTGTTGACCATGTGGATTCTTAGTCATATGTGGCCATAGGTCAGGTAGACTCATGTTATTTGATATGCTAGCACGTTGATTACTTATAGTATAATGAATTATGTAGCTATGTGAATTAGGGTATCTAGTGATAAATGCTCCTTATCATATTGGACTATGTGTTTGACTCTAGATAAGATAGTTGAATTTAATAGGACGTGCGAATGACCTATTATAAACATGATAGAAGATATAGATATCCTACGGTGTTAAGCATTGGGTTACTATAATGCCTTGTTGTGATTTGGATATAGGCAACGCAATGCCCTATTGTTTGTAGTTTATGAGAATTAATTATGGTGCTCCTGGATAAAGTGTATCCATGGATATTAGGTATCACATTGGGGATGGGTGAGCCCTACAGATATGTGGTGTACTTATTGTATTCTCAGTAGGTTATATCACTATAGGAGACCCTTGTTAGTCGTTATGATTGGGAGTTGGGGGTTTGAATATTTAAGGAATAATGGGGGTGAACTAATGTATATCACCTCAGTTAATTTGTATAGTTTTGAATAATGGGAATACCATGTGAGACATGATTATATATTTATAATTGGAGTCTGGTATTTCAGGGATATTGATGACCAACTGGACTAGACATGAATATATCGGGGGATTCCTTGTTTGTATTTTATGTCCCACGCATGGAGTTCAGTTCTAGTTAGGAGTTGGGAGATAACGGGGTGATGTGGCGTTTGAGTATTAAGGGAGAAGTCCTATAAGCTTTGTGTAGGACGTCAAGATGGGTAAATAAATTAATGATTAAAAATTACTAACATATTAAATGAGAAGTGTTAGTCTTAGTGGTTGGAGTTTAAAAGTATGATATCGAGTCGAGATTCCTTAATGATCATCCTTAAGGGTATAACTTACCAATATTAACGAGACATCAAGTGATAAAATTGTGGTTACTTTACATTAATTACATATGAGATTTGTTCAACATGATATATTATATTTTATTTGAAGATTCTTATTATTATATATATTTAGGATATCATGGTTTTGTATAGCTAATTATTATATATAATTGAAATTACATAGAGGATTTCTTGTAACGGGATTGATCCAAGTTTTGTTCATTAATATATTTCACATTTTGTTATCGTGTACCAAAACATTTGCATGGTAGCATTAAAGCCTTTAGAATGGATTGCAGTTAAGGGTCAAGATATTATAGACTTAATTCCGTTACGAAATTCATATTTAAGAGGATATTATTGTATTTTAGTTGTGTAACTTGAGTCCCTTAAGAGGATTATTATATATTGTGGTTTAACCAGTTCACATTGTTGCAGTTGTATGAGTTTATTGTATTCTAGTTTCAATTTGATACTTATGGACATTTGGGATTTTATAGATTGCCATATTTTATGGTTTAAAATATCTTTCCATATTTGGAATTCTTTTGAGATAATGATTTATGTTTCGAGGGGATTGTGATACCCAAAATAGAATTCCTATAAAAACGATTGTTTCTTTCAAAATTTTAAGTATGCAAAATAACATAAAGAGTGAAATTAATGATAGCCCAGATCGAAAACAAAACAAAAATTTAAACCATAAATTTAGAAACCCCTAATATGAAATTACAAATCCATAGCTTAAAATTTAAATCACAAATTCGAAAAAATTAGCCCTAATTATGAAACTTCTTATAAGAATCTAAATTATATCACCATGATATTTACTCTTAACAACCCTCTCAAAAGCCACATTTGTCGCCAAACAAATTTATTAAAAATCATCACTTAGAATTTATAACGAGTAATGCTAGGGAGACCCATTTCATGGACCTTTTTTTCAAGCCCATTAATGTATCAAGCACACATTAGGTGGTATTTGTAATGGACCACATATGAAGTAAAACATCACCTAATGTGTGCTTGACACATCACTAGGATTGCAAAAGGGTCCACGAAATTGGTCTCCCTAACATTACTCTTTGTAAAAATTCAATAGACTAGTCATAAGAAACAATAACCAAAAGTAGGTATTGAAGAGACATGAATTAAGAGTCGCGTAGCCTAAGCCACATGGCTGAACACGTGGAAAATTGTGGAGGGGATGTGTATGGAGTAATCGGCTATAATGGCCTTTCGATATAATCATATCTAATAAGATAAAAAAATTGAGATAAGTACGAAGAAACCTACAAATATGGAACGCTAAGTCTATAATAGGGTACGATCTAGCCCACATTAGAGGGTAATTTGTAACCAACACGCAATAGTCCGAAATCTCAGCTAGCAACACTAGCACTGCGGTTTTTTCTATCCCCCTTCTCTAATAGAAAATATTCCCCCTTAACTCCCGTAGATGTAGAGCGACATGAAATAGTCCCCCTTAATTTGTAACCAACACGTAATAGTCCGAAATCTCAGCTAGCAACACTAGAACTGCGGACAAACCATGTAAATAGCTATTTTTTTTTCTCTTTTTCTACATTCATATTACTTTTGGGGTATTCCTGAAATTCTACTAAATATTGTGGTAAAGATCTCCTATAATTTGGCGTCGTCTATGGGAAACGAATCCTTTACCACTTTTAAAGTGAGGAAAAGATCAAACATCACCATGAGTGCATAACAATCTCACCCCATTCAAGAAGGAGACGTGTGCGGTCCGAAATACACATATTAATAAGGGAACAAACGCCTATGTGAATGCCTCCTCTCAGCAACTATCAAGATCAAGAGGACGCTCGTCTGGCAGATTTGGACCCAGTCGGTGGCATCGAATGCCGCCCGATTAATCGATTTTAAGGGAAAGTTGTCTCCCATTTGGCTAGTATTGATGAGGATAAACTAAATAGTCATGACCAGGAGATCACCCATTTGAGGCGACAGCTCAACCAATAGTCAGAGAGTGATACCTCACACTCGCATATTCGGCCTCATCACATGAGGTAACCTTGTTAGCTATCTCTACAATCTGAGGGTAATACCTCAGATTCACATACTCGGCACCACCATAGAATGGAACCTCTCTCCCTAGGAAACCAACCCATCAAGGCTTCTCATTCAAAAGTCCTCGTATCAAACATCGGTATCAATAACATGATCATTCACCTGGGAAGAATTCCATCAGCCACGGGCATCACCGACCACACCCGTCGGAGTCAACCCAGAGTAGCAGGCCATCTTGCTCTGAACAATATCCAAACTAAATAAAGACAGACTAATTAAGGGTCTCATCCGTAGAGAGTTGAAGGGAAGTACAAACCTAAATCTTGTTAGGGAACCTAAGGATCTGTCCAAGAAAGCACTAGGTAATGGCATAACCTCGCCATTCACCAAGAAAATAGAATCCTTTGAACCTCCAAAAAAATTATCCATGTCAAAAGTCACAATGTATGAAGGGAAGACCGATCCAGCTCATCATATCAGGCACTATCAATAGACTATTTCCTTGTGGAGCTATCATGAAGCTTTGATGTGCAGCGCATTCCCATAAACCCTAGGTGATATCAGCCTAAAATGGTTCGAAAAACTATCCCCCGGGTTAATCTCCACCTTTAGGGAGCTCGCCAAGAAGTTCACATCCTGGTTTATCATAATAAACAGGGTGGTTAAGTAGGTAGATTCACTAATCTCTGTCAAAAAAAGGGAAAAATTCTCAGGAATTACGCTCAAAGATACAAGGACCTACACAACAAAATTGACGATTGTAACGAGAAGCTGGTGATCGTCTCCTTCAAGTTCAGTCTAGATTGGTCAGGTGATTTCTATCAGTCTTTGATAAAGAAGCCAGCGTCTTTGATGGACTCTCAAGTGTAGCCCCTTTAGGCAACTAAAAGAAGAGTGAGCTGAGTAAGGCCCCCAAAAGGGGAAACCATCCATTATTAGCCGTGAAGGGAACCAGGAATAAATCCTTCAAAAATCACTCCAAGCCATAGGCTAGTGAGAGTATCTATAAGGCATTGGAAATGGTTTTCAAATAGCCTATTTTTAAGATCCTTTATAAGATTAAAGACAATATTTTCTTCAAAAGACCTCCTAAGATGTTCGTCGACCCAAGTGCTAGGAACGCCAATTTTAGATGCAACTACCACCAGGACCATGGGCACCTCACTAAATACAAAATATGTAAAAAAGGCACCTAGAGGAACTCATCTAAGCGGGGTATCACAAGGAGTACATCAACATATTGAAACCAAAGGCAGTAACTAAGATCAACGTCGTCCCAAAAGTAGATGAGGATCTCCCACCAGTAGGATTGGTCATTATTATCAACGGATACACTGACCTAGCCCAGCACAGTGGCAAAAAGCTAAATAAGAAGGTGAGGGTAGCGACCGGTACTCAACAAGCATTTTAGGTAGACTCAACCAAACCACTCCAAGTCAAGAGGGAAAGAAAAGATCTGGATACAGATCGACCTATTATGTTCACCGACGATGACCTAGTCGGTATGAACCTTCCCCACAAAGATGCCCTAGTACTCACCCTGCGAATAGCAAACTTTGACATGAGGAGAGTACTGATAGATCAAGAAAGATCCTTCGAGATTATGTATCTGATAATTATCTTCAAGCGTTGCTATTGTGTTAAGTATCTAGATACGAACGTCAGCCCATTGATCGGCTTCAATTGGGATGTGGAATCACCCCTGGAGAAAATCAAGTTGCGAGTCAAGATTTGTCTAGCTAATAAAGAGGTTTAGCTCCACGTAATCCTGTCAGAGTCACTATATAATGCCATTCTAGGCAAAGGATGGTTGCACGACATGATGGTCGTTCCTTCATCACTTCATTAGAAACTTAAGTTTGTGACAGACCCAGGGGTGATAGAAATCAGGGGAGATCGAGCAGCGGTACAAAGTTATTTTATTTCAACACTAAAGATAAGACAGTCTTAGTCCAAGAACAATCAAAGCGAAGACAGTTTTGAGGACGACCAACCCAAGTAGTAACGAAAGGGAGTTCGGTCAGAGGTTAAAGAAACTCGATTGATCCCTACTGAATGCGTGCTAGAGGAATTGATCTCAGTTCCATTAGATGACTCACAGCCTGATAAGATCTTCCTCATTGGATCAGAACTGCCCAAATATTAAGCTGAGAAACTTGTCCACTTACTCTAAGCAAACACAGACATTTTTGCTTGACAACCTTATGATCTCCCTAGTATAGACCCAGAGATCACCTGCCACCGATTACATGTGAAACCAAGTACCAAGAGGATCAAGTGAAAACCCAGGAAGTCGGCGCTAGAAAAAGTAAGGGAAATAAAAGCTAAAGTAGATAATCTTCTCCAACTCGGATCCATTAGAGAAATTTAATTTTCTTAATGGGTCTGCAACACTATTGTTGTCAAGAAGAAAAATAGTAAGTGGAAGGTATGTGTTGATTTCACCGACCTCAATAAGCACTGTCCAATGGACAGTTTCCCGATGCCCCAAATAGATTAGATGGATTCAATAGTGGGGCATCAACGAATGAGATTTATGGAAGTATACTCCGACTAGAACCAACTACCCATGTTCGCCCTGGATTAAGATAAGACCCCCTTCATCAAAACCCTAGGGCTATATTGCTAAAAGTCATTCCCTTCAATTTGAAGAATATGAGGGCAACATATCAGAGGTTGGTGACCAAGATGTTCAAGAAGTTGATCGACTCCACCATGGAGGTCTATATAGATGACATGCTCGTCAAACGTAGGCATTCTATTGATAATATAAAAGGGCCTAAAAAGACCTTTAGCATCCTCAGAGAATATAAAATGAATCTTAATGTGTCTAAATGTGTGTTCAGTGTAAGCTCCGACAAGTTTCTGGGATACCTAGTTACTCAGATAGGCATTGAGCAAATCCAGATCAGATCAAAGCTCTCGAGGACGTTAGAAGGAAGACCATCAATAGAGATATTTAGGTTATGAGTGGAACTATAACGTCCATCAATCAGTTAATTTTAAGATCTTCTAATAATTGTCGCCCCTTTTTCCAAGCCTTGAAGAAGACAAGCCCCACAGTTTGGACAAAAGAATACGGCCAAGCCTTAGAAGGGATTCAGTGGTACTTGGGATCCCCTCTTACTATTAACTCCCAAAAATGAGAAGACCTGTATCTCTACTTTGATATTTCAAACCATGCAACTAGCACAACACTGAATCATCCTCACGACGAGGAGCAAAAGTTTACTTACTATGTGAGCCACACTCTCCTTAAAGCAGAAAAAATACATGCTTATTGGAAAAATGGTTCTGGCACTGGTGATCTTTATAAATAAGCTAAGGCACTACTTTGATGTCCACACTATAGTCATCTTGAACACATATCCTTTGAAGGACTCTCTAATATAATGACCAAGTGGTCGCTTAAACTGGCCCAAATCAACATCAATATGAACCCCGGATAGCAATCAAAGGTTAAGTCTCTTGGTCAATTTTATGGCAGAATTCTCAGCATTGCCAAAAAAAGAGCAGTTGTTGCCCATCTTAGAAGTATTGCTAATCATCAAAAGTGAGCAATGATGGAAACTCTTTATTAATGTATCATTAAATAAAAAAAGAACAAGAGTTAGGATACTCTTTTGAAACCCACAAGGCGATCTAATTGAGTAATCCATTAGATTGGGATTCAAGGTTTAAATAACGAAGCCGAATACGAAGCTATGGTGCACAATTTGTAAAGGGTTATCAACATCGATTCTCAACACATAACTACATTTTGTGATTCCAAGATGATCAAAATCTAGTTTAATGGGGAATATAAGGCATGAGATCTCAGGATGATAGCCTAAGAAACAAGGTTAGAGGGCTACTTCAACAGTTCAAGTCGACCTCGGTGAATTAGATCTCGAGGAACGAAAAAAGGCATGTGGATACATTGTTTACTTTGGCCTCTGCCATCAAAGCCGACCTGAAAAGAATGATTAAGTTGGAATATGTGGACCAACCAAGCATTGAAGAAGAAGGGAGCAATCACAATATGCTTTGAGTGCAACTATCCCCATCATGGATGGATCTTATCATCTCATTTCTAAAAACCGGTGAACTGCCCCCAAATGATAAGAAACCATACAAGTTAAAGATTAGATCGGCCATATTCTACCTCAGCTCAGATAGAACACTCTACTGAAGGTCGTTTATAAGCCTAATATTTAAATATATCCACGCAAATCAAGTCAAAAGGATTTTGAAGGAGATACATGAAGGAAGCCGCGGATCACACACAAACGGGAGATTTCCTTCTTACAGAGCAATCTCTCAAGGGTGCTGGTGGCCTTATATGCATAAGGATTCAGCAGAGTTCGCCAGATAATGCCTAAAGTGCCAACTATTTTTCCCAGTGATCAAATAGCTTGTTGAAGATCTTAATTCTTTCACATGCCCATGACCGTTCACCCAATGGGGCATGGATATTATAGGACCATTACTAGTTGCATAAGAAAATCAGAGGTATTTAATAACAACGACCGACTACTTTACCAAATAGTTTGAGGCCAAACCTCTTACCCATATTAGAGAGACAGATGCGAGAAGGTTCATTTGGAGAAATATCATCATAAGATTCGGAATTCCAAGAGCACTGGTAACTGAAAATAGAGCCTAGTTTGATAACGATTAATACTGGGACTTTTGTGTCGAATACGGAATCAGGCTTCACTATGCATCAGTAGTCTTCCCTCAATGAAATTGTCAGGCCCCTATCAGGCATTAAGCGAAGACTGGAAAGTGCCAAAGGACATTGGGTGGATGAACTCCCATGTGTTTTGTGGGCATACAGGACAACTCCAACAAAGCTAACAAAGGAAACTCCCTACTCCCTTGCATATAGCATAGAAGAAGTAAGTCCCTGTGACACCCCGCCTAATTAAATACCGGGTGATCAGTCATTTATTAAATTGACTCAAAGTGTCCGATTGGTTCATTCTTAGCATCACTGTTGAAAATAACTTTCTTTATTAATCACCTAATAAATAATTATGCTAAGTTTCAAAACATTTACTTTTATAGATTAAGTTCCATTGTTATGATTTAATATATGAAACCATTTTCATGAACACGGATAATAACATTAAATACCAAACCATCTAAGGGGAATAAACATGCTAGATTAATAATCCAAATAAAATATTCCCAATCTAAGTACAATGTAATATTCAAAAGCAATCCCAACTAATAACAGAATACTAAAATAAATAAAGAGTAAAAATATCTCTGAAATAGATGAAAATTGGAAATGGCCGACACATGCCCTATCTAATAATGACTAAATAGAAGAATGAGAAGACAAAGATGAAGTCGTCTACTACAAGGACCTACAACTCCCACACTAGCTTCAGCACGTCAACAGTCCAAAGATCTAAGCCTGACGCCCCTGTGGCTGGACACCTGTAATATATATCAGATGACAAGAAACGGGTCAGAGCCCGAGTGTAAAATATCTTTTAAAATTATTTATCGAGTATATAAAATAATTACCAGTTGATATTACATACATGTTAGTACCTCGATACTCACTTGAAAATTCTCACCCCTCAACTAGTGTGCACGCCTAACGTACTACTGAGCTAATCTAGATAAAGCTAACCCAATTCACTAGTCTAACCCGATTTCCTTTCACCAATCTTAATTCAGGTGATCGCATGACTGTAGTTTATATCTGATAATCCTTCCTTATGAATTAATTAAGCCAGTTATGTTCATCTCAATATAGTCTTAAGTTCACAACCACTTAATTCATTTAATATTAATTATTTAATTTTTATCTACTTACAATCACAATAGAGGAATCACAGGTATATATATATATATATATATATTAATCGGGCACCCCACATAAAATCTATGGTGCTAGCATACTCTGGTATCAAGTCCCCGTATCTCTCGTACAAAAGGGGTACTAGTTCGGAATCACTCTCGAACTGTATTAACACAAAACACACATATTGGAGGCGAAGCATAGTTCCAAGTCAATAGGAGGTTAGCACATACCCTCACGCCTCTTAGGATTGTATGACTATCATTCTCAGATAGCATGTACCAAGGATTCTATGTTCTAGGGAACAAGTCAATATCCCCCATAAAGGTCCAATCGAGATAAGACTGCCCCTACGCAGAAACCTCCGTGATAGCAGGCAGTGCGGATATGATTACACACAGATATTCACATACTATATATATATATACATACACATGCACTCGTATATATTCACACTATCCAGCTAGGTATGCCCACGACCCATAATATTCTAACCATACGTGGCACATAATGCCCGAGTCCTACGTATAATTAAATCAATCTTTTATTTTCTCAATTACCGCAAGTTCTTAAGTACTTATCATCTCTTGAAGTGTTCATCTTGATAAGTATAAAATCATTAGGTGTACACTCTCTACCCTAATGGTATAAGTCACTCTTAATTTCGACAAGACCTAATTTAACGTACGCACGATTTCCACTCCATTTTATACCCCCTAAATCCCACGGTCAACTCTCATATAAGGTCGTATTACCTGGACCTTGCCTATACCCTACTGGTCCTTCTCAAGTCCCATTATGATATTTAAATTATGTACAAGGGTCCTTACTCATTGGGATCGGATTAACATTAAAAGGGAGAGAATTTTTAATTTCCAGGAGGAGTCGATCGATCGACATTCTTGAGTCGATCGAACAATTATTGCCCAGAATTATGTATATCAAGCCTACGAGTTTCTTCCAATTTAAATCATCAAACCTCCATTAACATGTCCCAAACTCCCAACCAAACATCACGAACATTATATAAACCAATATGGATTATTTCTAACGTAAAGCATTCATTAATTGCTCAAGAATCTTCATCAAATGGATTAATTCAAGAATTTATCATTTAACCCTAGTTTATCTAATTTTCTCAAGAATTCCATTAGTTTCCAGATTTCTATCTCTACTGGGCATCAGATTGTAACACCCCGCCTAATTAAATACCGGGTGGCCAGTCCCATACCAAATTAAAACAAAATATACAGTTGGCTCATTCTTAGCATCACTGTCGAAAACATTTACAAATCACCCAATACCCAATTAAGCTGGTGTTAAAAACTTTCCAAATTTTAATTCAACAAAATCAATTTTTTTAGTTTACAAATAACACTACACATTTTATTCTACCACAATAATAACTGAAGAGATAACTCAAAAGAATTTAAATGCAATTGAAATAAACATTCCCACATGATAATCCAATACAGTAATACCAACAATAATAAAAGTATTAAAATGGCACGAGTACAAGACTGTATGACTCAGATAGAAAGATGATAACTGAATTTATCTGGGCGACATGCCCTAAATAAAAGATCACTATGAATCAAATGAAGATAGGCGTCTAAGCACTACTCCATAGCTCCATAACTCGTTAAAATCCTCTAAGGTTGTCGTCCCTGTTGCTGGACACCTGATATAGAAGGTACAATAGAAAAGAAAATATGCAAGGAAACGGGTCAGAAGCCGATGTCAAATGATTTTGAAAATAGTAAGTATTTAACAAGTGAAATAAAGCATTTATTATGTACATGTTAGTAACCAGACTCTCACTTGATATTCTCACCTCTCAGCTAGAGTGCACGCTTAACGTTTCCTATTAACCTCGTAGTTAATGGTTCCTTCTAACTAGTTTCCATAATATGATTTTATCCCATATCATAACCCCATATGTCCCATACCATACGTAGTATAATCATTCATATAAGTTTCGCATTCATATGAATTAAGCTTTTAAAATCTATAAGAATAAATATTCATTAACTTAATTCAATTATTTTTCTCTATTCACCGTTATCCACAATTATCACACAGTAGAATGATTTAACCACAATATACACATACATTTAACTCATTATATATATATATATGCACATATATAATACGGCACCCTGAGACACAGCTGCGGTGCATGCATTACTCTGCTATCACGCCCCAATATCGTTGGTCGCCGAATAGGGGACTAAAGGTTCGGTAAGGATTCCTCGAACCACAAACAACAACACGCAAATTAGAGGTGAACATAGTTCTCGTATCCATGGGTCATGCTCATACCTACGTACCCATAGTCAGCGGACTTATCAACTCCCCGATAAGTCTTTCATAGACCTATGTTCTCGAGCGACAAATCAAAAATTCCATGGATTCATCAGGATATGACTCCCTCACGCGAAAACCTCATGTCGATAACAAGTAAGCTAGGTATGTCATACACATAAATCATCAATTAATCAAATAGACATTATCATTTACCTATAGATATAATATCCACAAGGTAATCACACTACCATAAGATAATTCTCATACGTAGTATTATATCTCTTAAATCCTACGTATTAAAATATTATGACTTTACTTCTTAAATTTAATTATTCCAGAGTCTCACTCATTACTCAAGGTTTAAATAGGATTTCCTCAATATATTTATTCAGTAAGACATCACCAATATCCTACTGGTACTTATCATCTTATCTCTCGAATTACTACGAATTAAACTCTCCTTTAATTAGGGTTATAACCGATAGTTTCTAATCTCTTATAAACACTTCTTCTATCACTTAGGATTAAACCTTCTTGTAAACCTAAGGATGCCCAGATGAATTATTAAATTTCCCTTACTGGACATATCCTTAATCCTCATTCATACAAATTAGAATCCAACATGTGAATCTAGCAACCGAAATTTCTTTCAATTTAATTATCATAATTCTAATCAATTAAATCCCAATCACATTAATTCGGTTCTTATCTAGGGCTTAGTGATCTTCCCTAAGCCCCATTATATCCAATTAATAATCACCAAATATTTACAGAAAGGTTTGGGATAAGAAAATCATTAAAAAGAAACAACCTCATGAATTCTGGGGACGCCGATCGATCGAAGGTCGGGGGTCGATCGATCGATTGCCCAGATATCAGCCCAGTTTTTTGCATTTCTTATACTACAGGTTTCATCAGTTTTGATCATTCAAACCTTCATATTAACAACCCAAATTCCTTATAATCCTTACTACATGATATAGAAACATATATAAATGATTTCTAATGCATAAAACACCCTAGAATCATCAAGAGTTTGAATTAAAAGCATATATTTATCCCATTTTTCTAGAAAAGTATAAACATGATATCTTCAAGAACAAACTAATGATTCTAAGAATTTATTCAACATCTTAATGATTATTTCCTGGATTACTGTCTTCCTATAACATGGGTTTGATTCCTCTGTATTTCCATTTTCCAGAAATCCATCAACAACTCTATCTTTATCTTCCAAACATGAAAAATCTCATCTTTTCATAATTATCCTAACATGGATAATATACTAACTAGATGCAATTATCAAATACTTGCCTCTAATGAATATCTGATCCTTTAGGGTTGTGTAACACAGGTGGTTCTCCCCTTTTCCGGTCACTTTCGGTGGTGGTTGGTGGTGGTGACCTTTGGTCTTTGGTTCTCTTCCTTTCCAAGCAAGCTTCTGTTCTCCCAAGCAACCTTTCACTCTCTCTAAGAAGATGACCTCTCAATTTTATGTAGAAGAGATGAATGAACCCACGTATAACTAATCTCCAAATATTTATAATAAGACAAAATCCGAAATCACTATTCATCCCCCTTGTAAAAATGACCAAAATGCCCTTTTGGGTTGTCTTTTCACTTCCAAATGACCCGAGACCCAAAACCAACATCCAAATAGAGTTTTCTGACTATTTAAACCCTTTCGGATACAATGACGCAGTCGAAACGACTATAAGTTTGATGTAAAAATAAGTTTCCTTTTTAATTTAATGATTTTGTCCCGACACGTCCCATACCGCGTCCGACTAAAAATTCAAATTACTGAATTAATAACTCACAGCAATATCAATAACATCGTAATCATATATTACCTAAATATCTTTAAGTAATATACAGAATCATTCATTTTAATATCCACAATTCGAATAAAACCCAAATGAATTAATTTATAATAAAATCCAATTAATCTATTAATTTAAAATATAACACATTTTAAAAGTCATTAAAATTACGGGGTATTACACAGATTTCGTGGTTAATGTTCTACATATAACAAGATATTCATCCTAACATGGTTTCTACTCAAAATTACAAAATAATCTCCCAAACAACATTATATTTTCATGAGATATAAAATCATTATTTGCTACACTCGCATGGATGTGTTATAAACTAAAGAACAGCACGTTAGATACTTGCCTCAAGAATGAAAGTCTGAATTGTAGATGATGATGGGTATGATCCCACTCCTTATTCCCCGATCTATGCGTTGGTGGTGGAATTAGTGAGAATGGTGTAGGGTTGGTGGTTCTCCTCCTTGGAAACCTTCTCTCTTCTCTCTTCCTTAGCTTCTTTGTAATTCCAATGTTTCTAACCCTCGAGGGCTCCCACTTTCATCAGATATAACCTCTCAATTTCCATCATTAATTAAGGCCTAAAATTGGTAATTACTAAAATGCCCTCCTAGGTTGCCGGTTAAGCCTAAAATCGTCCCGAGACCCAAACAAAACTCCCGGATACACTTTTCTGACTATCTCGACCCGTCCGAACACATTGGCACACTCGAAATGACCATACGGGCGACTTAGAATTAATTTAATTTTTATTCCATTAATTTAGTCCTGACACGACACACGCGCGTCCTGACTTAATTTGTATAATTATCGTATTATTCACTCGTGAAAATTTTAATAATTTCAATCTCATATATTAATTTACCCATTAAGTAATATTCAACATAATTATCACCAATAATTATTAACTCTCATCACGCTAGTAAATATCTATTTTAAATTTGAATTAATATGAAATTAATTTATATCCCAATTAAATTTAATTAATCCCATAATTAAAGGCCATATAAATACGGGGTATTACATATTTCTCCCCTAATAACGAAATTTCGTCCCAAAATTTAGATATAAGGCATACCTGGTAAAAATAATTCTGGAAATAAGGCACTCCCAAGTGGACTCCTCTACATTAAGATGCTCCGACTGGACCCGTACAAGTGGGACTACCTTAAACCTCAATTTCTTCTCACTATGGTCTAGGATATCCACTCTTCTCTCCTCATAAGAACTGTCGGGATGCAAATAAATATCCTCTATCGTAATATGAGTGTGGGCCAAATCATTCCGAGCATATCGCCTCAAAAACGAATTGTGGAACACATCATGAATACGGTGCAAGTGCTCCGGCAACCCAAGTCTGTATGCCACCGGTCCAATCCTCTCGATGATGGAAAATGGTCATACGTACCTCGGAGCCAGTTTCCCTTTCTTCCCGAACCTCATCATTCATTTTATAGGAGACACTTGCAGTAATACTTGGTTCCCCATGTTAAACTCCTTGAAGAACCGCTTTGCATCGACATAACTTTTTTGCCTGTCCCGGGCTACCCGAATGTGACTCCTGATCAACTTAATCCTGGATGACGTCTCCTAAAATCACCTCCGGACCATGTAACTTGTTTCCCCCCACCTTTGTCCAACAAGTGGGAGAACGATAAGGTCTTTCGTACAACGCCTCGAATGGGGCCATGCCAATCGTAAACTGGTAGGAGTTATTATAGGTGAGCGAACTCCACTAGTGGAAGGTACTACTCCAAACCTCCTCCAAAATCAAGGATACACATGCGTAGCATATCCTCCAGCATCTGATTAGTACGCTCAGTCTGCTCATCTGTCTACGGGTGATACGCCGTACTCAACCGCAGCTCGGTACCCATAGCCTCCTGAAAGCTCTCCCAGAAACGTGACACAAAAATCTTATCTCTGTCAGACACGATATTTAGGGGCACCCCATGTAACCTCACTATCTCAATAATAAATAATTGGGCATACTTTCCCGTAGTGTAGTCTGTCCGCATCGATAGAAAATCGCTATCTTGGTCAAACGATCCACCACTACCTATATAGAATCATGACCCTGCTGTGATGTAGGCAACCCAGTGATGAAATCCATGGAAATGATCTCCCATTTCCACATAGGATCTCTAGTGACAGAAGTAACCCTGGTGGTCTCTGATGGTCCACCTTTTCTAGTTGACAAATGGCACACTTGGACATAAACTCCGTAATATCCTTCTTCATCCCACTTCACCAGTACTGTTGCCTCATATCCTGATACATCTTATCCCCTCCAGGATGTACCACAAATCGAGATCCATGCGACTCTGTATATACTGCATGACATAAGTCCTCCCCCTCCGGGACCACTAATCTCCCATTAAATTTCAAACCTCCATCTCAACTCACTGAGTAGGACTCTACGCCCTTAGCTAAAAGTCGTACAATCTGATCCTGGCAGAACGAATCATCTGCTTGGGCCTAGATTACCCTCGTAATAATCTCTAGTGTGACTATCCTGACAGACATAAAGGATCGGGCCACTGCCTCCTGATGTCCCAACTCTTTCCATTTCACCTTCCACGTTTTGGCCACCTCACCTACTGGCTTACGGTTCTATGCATCAGTAACTACGTTATCCTTCCTCGGGTGGTACTGTATCTCAAATCGATAATCTTTCATAAACTCCAACCACTTGCGCTAACGCATGTTCAACTTCCGCTGAGTGAATAAGTATTGCAGTGACTTGTGGTCTATAAACAGGCAAAACTTCTCCCCCAACAAGTAGTGTCTCTAAATTTGCAAGGCAAACACGACCACCGCTAGCTCCAAGTCGTGGGTGGAGTAATTCTTCTCACGAGGCTTGAGCTTGCGGGAGGCATAAACTATAGCCTGCTCCTCCTACTGAAGTACTCCACCAAGTACTTGTAGAGAAGCGTTAGTATACACCAGGTACTCTACTTCTGGCCTGGGTAAAGCAAGAACTGGTGCTGAAGTCAACTTATCCTTTAGCTCATTGAAAGCCAACTATCAAGCGTCATCCCATATATACAGTATCCCCTTGCGAGTCAAATTAGTCAACGAACCCGCTCTTTTCAAGAATCCTCGAATGAACCATCTGTAGTACCCTACCAATCCTAAAAAACTACGAATCTCTGATGGTGTCGTGGGTTGCCCCCACTCCCTCACTGCGGATTCCTTTCTTGGATCCACAAATATCACCTTGGCAAAAATAATGTGCCCCAAGAACTAAACTTCTCGTAGCTAAAACACGCACTTCTCATACTTAGAATATAGTTGATGCTCTCGTAGAGTATGAAGAACCCGTCTTAAATGCTCGGCATGCTCCTCCTCGATCTGGGAATAAATCAGAATGTCATCTATGAAGACAATGACAAACTGATCCAGGAACTCTCTAAACACCCTATTTATTAAGTCCATGAACACGGATGGAGCATTGGTTAGCCCAAATAACATAACCCTAAACTCGTAGGATCCATATCACGTCAAAAAAGTTGTCTTCAACACATCCTTCTCCCTAATCCTTAGCTGATGATATCTCGACCTCAAGTCTATCTTTGAAAAGAAGGCAGCTCCTCTCAACTGGTTGAACAAGTCATCGATTCGGGGAAATGGATACTTATTCCGTATCGTGACTTTGTTCAACTCTCGGTATTCCACACACAACCTCAATGACCCATCTCTTTTCTTCACAAAAAACACGGGAGCCATACGGTATGCTACTCCTATGGATAAAGCCCTGTCCAAATAACTGCTCAATCTAATCACGCAACTCTCTCATCTAAGCTAGAGCCATACGATATGGCGCACGGGCTATCGGCAGAATGCTCGACATCAAATCTATAACAAAATCTATCTCTCGGCTAGGCGGTAGTCCCGGTATCTCCTGGAACATGTCGAAAAACTCATGAACTACAGGAATTGAATAAATGGGAATCACTATCTCCTTAGAGGTCTCCCCTTCTATATAATATAAATGGGTGGACGATCCTCCCTCAGGATGAGGCATTACCACCAGAAACATCTCCTGACCCGGAATAGCAAAAATAATACTCCTACTGAAATAGTCTATCATGGCTCTATAAGCAGCAAGCTAATCCATGCCAATAACGGCATCATGCTCGTGCATATCTAAGATTAGCATATCTGCAGGCAAAATCAGGCTCCCAATCTCTATACCTACTCCTCGACATATAACGAAAATCAACAACCTATTACCCAACGGTGAGTTTATACATGTCACTGTACTCTCTACCGTGTCTAATAACCCCGTGGCCCGTACAAAACTAGTGGCTAAGAAGCAGTGTGATGCCCCAGTGTCAAATAAAATGTCCCCCATAGTATCATGGATAGGAAACTTACCCTCAACTATGGGTGGCGCCTGCGGTGCTGCTGCCTGGTGGACGTTATAAACATGTCCATATTGTAATTATCCCTGCTGAACTAGGATGGCTGGTAAGGCTAGCATCTAAGGTGGTGCTGGGAGGGAGACTGGGAAGATCGTTCTATGTGGCTCTTGACGGCCACCCTGATATTGCGAGGCCTTGTCCCCCTCAGGGAAATCCTGACGTCTATGGCCATTCTTGCCATAACAAAAGCATCTTCCCCTAAAATCTCCTCCCCTCTGCCCTTGCTGTCCTTGTCCCTGATGGTTGTTACCACCCCTACATTGGCCCTGCTGATACCACTGTTGGCCCTACTGGCCCTACTAATAACGATGTTGGCCCTGCTAACTGGAGTGGCACTGTCTATATCCTCCTTGTCCCTGCCTAGAGTAGCCAAATAAAAATCGCTTAGCAGGGTCCCCCTGATGGGAACTCTACTCACCCTGATGGACCTGCCCCTGAGCTGTTAGTGCCTCACTGGAACTGCTACCTCCTATATGACCCTGCTGGCTGGACTCTCCAGCTCGTTTTCTCCCTTGCTGATGGAAGCGTTGGTCCTGAAAATGCAATAGGGCGGCGTTGAGTACATTAGTATAAGTACCCAATGACAGATTACCCAAGAGGTGCTGGCGAATCCTCCATGTCAAACCATCCATGAACATCTGAATCTTTTTATCTTCGGTAGGTACCTCATCTCGAACAATAATAATCAATCTCGTGAACTCCTCTGCATACTCCACAACAATCATACTTTCTCGCTTGATATTCAACAATCTCTACCTCATCTCAGTCTGCACGATAAAAGGAAAGTATTTACGGTTAAACCCCCCTCTCCTCCAAAGTGGTAGTGGACTCCCACTAATGTAAAGCGGCCCCTACTAGCTTGAAGGAAGCCAGTACTGTCTATGAATGTCCATGCACTCGTACATGCGAAGATGCCTCTATATGTCTTTCTTCCATTAGCTCGCGATGACAATATCATAACTGCCCTAGAACTCTAGCGGATGTGCCTTCTAAAAGGCATCCCTAACTCTCTCCCATGCAGTGGGAAACTGAGCATGAACTGGCGCCACAGCCTGAACCTGGGGTGGGGCCTACTGCACCACCACTAAAGTTGCACACACCACCTAAGCAAACATGCCGATAACCTCGTCTGCGTTCATTATTCCCTGAACCTGAGCAGTTGGCTGCTATGGTTGGGCATTCTTGTCCCTCGAGGCTCATCTAGGAGGCATCTGAAAAGAGAAAGAATTTACCAGTCCATAGTTATTATTAAATCTAAAATAGTGTAATACCCCGTATTTTTATGCTATATTAACTTGGAGATTTATTAAATTTCATGAGAATGTTTATTTAATAAAAATCCGGAAATTAATTATGTTATAATTATTAACGTGTCGAGAGTTAGTAATTATGGGAAACTTGTTGGATATTACTCATGAGCATAGTGATATACTATATTGGTTATATTGAATGTCATACGTGAATTAAATGACTATTTCGAAAATTTAAGTTGGGACGTGCCTGTGTCACGTCGGGACCAATTTTGTTAATTAAAAACTAAATATTTTATAAGTTGTTCGTATGGTCATTTTGAGTGCACCAACGCGTTCGGAAGGGTCGAGATAGTCAGAAAAGTGTACCCGGGGGTTTAGTTTGGGTCTCGGGGTGTTTTTAGGCCTAATTAGTGACCCGGGAGGGTATTTTGGTCATTTTACAAAATAGGGTAATTAAACCCACGAATTTTAGCAGCCTTTATCAGCTGGTCATGCTAGCCATTTAGGGTTAGAACATTCAGAACCCTAGAACGTCCATTAGAGAGGAGAGGAGAGACCTTTCAAGGAGATTCAAGGCCGAAACACCACCGTTTGCACCACCGTCACCACCAACGCGTAGATCGCGAGGAGGAGAGCGCAACCACACCATAATCAACAGGAAATCAGACTTCTGAAAATCCCAGGCAAGTGTTTAACTTGCGTATTTCGTTAGTGCAATGTTCATATTAGTTTAGGATTAATTAGGAATGTAATCCATGTAAGAAAACCCCAAATTTTGATAGGAAATTGCATGTAGAGAAGATTAAAACCTTATGCTGGAAACTTTTGATGATATAGATGTATTACCCACGAACTTTTGATGTTTTATTAGGAAGAAATTCTGGAGAAAAACTAAATTGAATCATAGTTATGAAAACTTTAGGGTTCTTGATGATTAGATGAGATTTTGGGTTGTTTAACCATGTTTAATGATGAATACACGCATGCTGAACGTTAAAAACATCTGGAATTATGTTATTATGTTAGTAGTAGAATTTGTGGGTCGGTTAGTGTTGAAAAATATGGAATTTGATGAAGAATAGTGGTAGAACCCGTAACTGCAATTTTGCAGAATTTTACCCAGACCTGCTTGATCGATCGATCGAACATAAAGCATCGATCGATCGAGCCCCAAGCTTCGATCGATCGACCCCTCCTGGCAGACTCTTATTTTTCCTTGTTTAATTAGTTAAATTAAGTTTATCGTGAAATAATTCTTGGCCATTCGTGAGAAATTGATTTGGGAGACATTGAGGACCAGTAGGGTATATGAATAAATGTTGGAACCTTTAACGAAAATGGTAATTATGGGATATTTACTTTAGGTTAGTGGATTTATGAATTTGAAGGGTGAGGTGCGTAAGAGAGTTACGTTGGAACCTAATAAAGACACTTACTGAAATTCAGATTTGTGAGGATGTAGCCCATGAGTGTTAGGTAATAAGTGAGAAAACCCTTCGAGTTAAGGTTAGGAATAGAACCTTATACGAAATTCTATAACTGTGAAATTTAGAATAAATGGTATAATTACGGGTGATGAGAAGAACCCACATTAATATGATAAATTGGTATATTTATATGATTGTGTGTACATATATTATATGCATGTGAAAATCATACCCACGCTACTTACTATCCCTGAGGTTTCCGCGCTGGGACAAGTCTTATCTCGATGGGACCTTTATGGGGGATATTGACTTGTACCCTAGGAGATAGATATCCTTGGTACAGGCTATCGATGTGATAGTTCAGACGGTCCTAAGAGACGCCGGTATGTGCCATCCTCTTAGAGACTTGGAATCTATGCTTCGCCTCAATATTGTTTGTGTATTTCTGTTAATACAATTCGAGAGTGATTCCGAATGTATTCCCCTTAATATGAGTGATATGGGGCTTTGGATAGTAGAGTATGCACGCACCATAGTTTTATTCGGGGTGCTGTTATATATATATATATATATATATATATATATATATATATATATATATATATATATATATATATATATATATATATATATATATATATATTATACGAGTAGTTAATATATATATGAGATTTTGATATTTGAAACTGTCTACTGAGATTTGATAAGTAGGACATGGTTGTTAACTCAAATCATTAAATACTTGTTTTGAAAAAGTATAAGATGTCACTGAAAAACTTTATTGATTTAAAATGGAGGACTTTGATTACTGTTTGGAACATTCTTTTTAAAATGGAGTCGTGAATTATAAATCTTGCGAGTAATCTAAGTTAAGTTAAATCTTTTAGAAGGATAGTGCGTTAAATGATAAGAAACCGTGGGGAAAGTTAGTGCGATAGGTGTGCACATTAGAAGAGAGGTGAGTATTTTCTCAAGAGAGTGACGTACTAATATGTTATTGCATTGGCCTGTATCAATTTAAATACTTACTAAACGTATTTTAAAATCAAACACACTTTCGGGCTCTGACCCGTTTCTTTTCCTCTCTCTCTCTTGTATATATATGTATATATTTCAGGTGCCCAGCCACAGGGGCGTCTTGCTTAGGATCCTTTGAGAGGAACGTGCTGCAGCTTAGGTGGGAGTTGCAGGTCACTTGCGTAGACGGCTTCCTTTATTGACTCCACTTCTAGCATTCTCATTAATTGGGCATGTGTCGCCCTTTCCATTATTTCATTTGTTGTTGGGACATTTATATTTCAGTTATTTCCAGTATTGTTCCATGGGATTTATTTAGGATGGATTTGTGATTTTAGTTTTATATGTTGACATTCGATTGATGAATGGTTTATGTTATTTGGTTTATTGTGGTGTGATTCTTAATTGTAGAAATGTTGTATTAATTAAATAAATCTTTTTCGTTAATTAAAATTTGGAAAGTTGTATGAAAATGTTTTTGACACTTAGCTTAATTATTTAGGGTGTTAAATTGGAAAATTTATTTTTTATCGACAGTGATGCTGAGAATCAACCAACTGTTTACCTTGATTTAATTTAATAAAGGAGTGATCGCACGATATTTAATTAGGCGGGGTATCACATGTGGTATCAGAGCATCAGGTTCTAGAGTCCTTTAGGATCTGTGCGGTCTATTATGTTTCAGCGTTGCTTTCTTTGATATAGAGCCCTACTACTAGGAATGTTGTGTCTATCTCTATACTTTGGAATTTCGTACTTCTGCGATTTGGTTATTTGAATGATGAACTCATCCAAATTTACTTAAATTTTCAGATGGATCGTCAAGAAGAACTAGCTAAGACGGTTAAGGGAGTCATCGAGCAAGATCGACTCACACCTCAGGTATCCCCAGAGAGAGTATCAACCGCCGAGTTAGTATGTATCGTGGCACAAGCAGTTACCACTGCAGTTCTACAATACCAAGAACGCAGCCTATAACTTAAAGGAGGCAAAAGACCTATAGAGGTTAACCTAGTGCATGTGACTGACGTTGAGAACTGTGCGAAGGCACCGTATCTGCGACAACAAAATAATTAAGATAGAGTCAGTTCCAGTAGTAACGAGATTTATGTACAGATACAAAAGTGTCAGGGACAACGAATCCAGGTTCAGAATGAAATCACCAAGAGGTGTTTCGGTTGTGGAATGGAGGACCACAAACGTAAATCTTGTCTGAATCAGACTGGGGATAAACTACAACCTGACCGGCAAAGAATTTCGAAACTCTGATATAAATGTGTACAACCGGGCCACAAGTGGATGGATTGTCCTCGCCCTGACATAGTTTTTCCGCAGATTTCCCCTCAAGGCCAGCAAGACCAGGGAAAAAGAGAGACTAGTCAATACCGTAAGGAAGGGAAGCAGTTTCGGGGGAGGTGTTTCCAATGTGGCAGGAATGGCCATAGGCGTCAAAATTGTCCAGAGAAGAATAGGGCCCCACGGCAGGAATGTGATGACAATATACCTCAGAAGCCAACTCCGCCACCCTTTCCAACAGCCTCAGTTCAGCAGAGAAAGCTACAGGGCGGACGTGTCTATAATTTCCCACAGGCAGCAACCCCGCAGGCACCACCCGCGGTTGAGGGTATGTTTTTCTATCCATGTTACTATGAGTCGAGATTTGTTTGTTATAAGTGCAACGCACTATTTTATAAGCTAATTTTTTTTTGCGAAAGCCTTAGGGTTGTTAGCCACAGTAGTGAGCTCAGTGACGTGTGTAGACTCACCATCTTGGGAGTGGGTCTTTTATTTTTTCTTTATATGCCCGGGAGTGGGGGTAGAGATTGATAGCTTGGTATTACCTGTATATATGTTAGTCTTAGATATGCATTAGCATGATGTTATATTCAGTATGGATTGGCTCGCCGCTTATAGAGCCATGATTATCTACTTCGGTGGAGTATTGTTTTTGCCATTTCGGGGCAAGAGATGTTTGTAGTGGCGATGCCTCGCCCAGAGGGAGGTTCGACCGCTCATTTGTATTACATAGAGGAGGATACCTCTAAGGAGGTTGTGATTCCCTTAGATTCGATCCCTGTTGTCAGGGAGTATTCCGATGTGTTTCAGGAGATACCTGGCCTACCGCCCAGTCGTGAGATAGACTTTGTTATAGATTTATTGCCAGATACGAGACCTATAGCACGCGCACCGTACCGTATGGCTCCAGCAGAGATGCGAGAGCCACGAGATCAGATTGAGCAGCTGTTAGGTCAGGGCTTCATTCATAGGAGTACCTCACCTTGGGGCGCTCCAGTCTTGCTTGTGAAGAAAAGAGATGGTTCACTAAGATTGTGTGTGGACTACCGTGAATTAAACAAGGTCACGATACGGAATAAGTATCCGTTGCCTCGAATCGATGATCTGTTCGACCAGTTGAGGGGAGCAACTTTCTTTTCGAAGATAGATCTGAGGTCGGGGTACCATCAGTTACGTATTCGAGAGCAGGATGTTCCAAAGACAGCCTTCTTATCGAGATATGGGTCCTATGAGTTCAGGGTGATGCTGTTCGAACTCACAAATGCCCCAGCCGTTTTCATGGACTTGATGAATCGAGTATTCAGAGAGTTCTTGGATCAGTTTGTAATCATCTTCATAGATGACATCTTGATATATTCACACTCCGAGGAGGAGCATGCCGAGAACTTAAGGCAGGTTCTTCAGACTCTACGAGAGCATCAGTTGTATGCTAAGTACGAGAAGTTTGGATCCTGGTTGCAAGAGGTACAGATCTTGGGCCATGTTGTTCCTAAGCAGGGGATTGCAGTTGACCCGAGCAAAGTGTCAGCGGTGAGGGAGTGGGGACAGCCCACGACACCGACAGAAGTGCGTAGTTTCTTGGGGTTAGCCGGATACTACAGGAGATTCATTCGGGGATTCTCCAGCGGGTCCATTGACAAATTTGACTCGCAAAGGGGTACCATATGTTTAGGATGACGCTTCTCAATTGGCTTTCGATGAGCTAAAAGACAAACTTACTTCAGCGCCAGTCCTTCCGTTACCGAAGCCGGGTGTGGAGTACCTGGTTTACACCGATGCGTCTTTATGGGGACTTGGAGCTGTGATCCAGCAGGAGGAGAAGGCTATAGCTTTTGCTTCCCGCAAGCTTAAGCCGCATGAGAAGAATTACCCCGCCCACGACCTGGAGTTAGCAGCGGTCGTCTTTGCATTGAGAATTTTGAGGCACTACTTATTGGGCAAGAAATTTTGTTTGTTCACAGACCATAAGTCACTGCAGTACCTGTTCACTCAGCGAGAGCTGAATATGCGTCAGCGCAGGTGGTTAAAGTTTGTGAAGGACTACTAGTTCGATATACAGTATCATCCGGGGAAGGCCAACGTAGTTGCTGATGCGTTGAGCCGTAGACCGGTAGACGATGTAGCGGTCATCTGGAAAGTAAAGTGGAAGGAGTTGGGTCACCAGGACACAGTAGCCCGTTCTTTCATATCCGTGATGTCAGTCACACCCGAGATTATTACGAGGGTGATACAGGCACAGACCACAAACCCGTTTTGCCAGGAGCAGATTGTGCGACTTCTAGCCGAGGGTGCTGAGTCCTATTCTGTTAGTTCTGATGGAGGTTTGCGGTTTAATGGGAGATTAGTGGTTCTAGAAGGAGCGGAGTTACGTCATGAAGTGATGACTCATTCTCACGGGTCCCGATTTGCAGTACATCTGGGAGGTGATAAAATGTACCAGGACATGAGGCGTCAATACTGGTGGAGTGGGATGAAGAAGGACATCGCCGAGTTTGTGTCTAAGTGTTCTACCTGCCAACTGGTGAAGGTGGACCACCAAAAACCGTCGGGATTGCTTCAGCCGTTGGAAGTACCCGCGTGGAAGTGGGAGAGTATTTCCATGGATTTCATTACAGGGTTGCCTACATCGCAGCGGGTCCACGATTCTATCTGGGTGATTGTAGACCGTTTGACCAAAGTGGCTCATTTTCTGCCAGTGCGGACAGATTATACTACGGGTCAGTATGCTCAATTGTTCATTACTGAGATTGTCAGATTACACGGGGTTTCCGAGTTGAGGTTGAGTTCAGCTTACCACCCACAGACAGATGGACAGACAGAGCGTACTAATCAGATGTTAGAGGATATGCTACGCATGTGTGTTCTTGATTTTGGAGGAGGTTGGGAGCCACATCTTCCACTGGTAGAGTTTGCTTAAAATAACTCTTATCAGTTTACGATTGGAATGGCCCCATTTGAGACTTTGTATGGCAGGCCTTGTCGTTCTCCAACTTGTTGGCTCGAGGTGGGGGACAACAAGTTGCTAGGACCAGAAGTGATTCAGGAGACCTCCGTAAGGATTGAGATAATCAGGAGTCGTATTCGGGTATCCCAGGACAGGCAGAAGAGCTACGCCGATGCGAAACGGTTCTTCCGGGAGTTTAATGTGGGAGATCAAGTGTTATTGCGTGTATCTCGTATGAAGGGAGTGATGAGGTTCGAGAAGAAGGGGAAATTGGCCCCGAGGTATGTGGGACCATTTCCCATCATCGAGAGGATTGGGCCGGTTGCATACATGTTGGGATTGCTAGAACATTTACATCGCATCCACGCTGTATTCCACATCTCGTCGTTAAGACGATATCTTCGGGATGATATGGCCTATACTCACATTGCGATAGATGAGATTGACTTACAGTCTGATAGTTCTTAAGAGGAGAGACCAGTGGCTATTCTAGACTATAGTGAGAGGAGATTGAGGTCGAAAATAGTTCCACTTGTGCGAGTTCAGTGGGAGCATCATAATGTGGAGGAATCCACTTGGGAGCGTGAGGCAGATATACGCGAGAGATATCTAGAGTTGTTTTTATCAGGTATGCCTTATTTTCCGAATTTCGGGACGAAATTCCGTTATTAGGGAGGAAGTATGTAATACCCTGTATTTTTATGCTATATTAATTTGGGGATTTATTAAATTTAATGAGAATGTTTATTTAATAAAAATCTGGAAATTAATTATGTTATAATTATTAACGTGTCGAGAGTTAGTAATTATGCGAAACTTGTTGGATATTACTAATGAGCATAGTGATATACTATATTGGTTATATTGAATGTCATACGTGAATTAAATGACTATTTCAGAAATTGAAGTTGGGACGTGCCTGTGTCACGTCGGGACCAATTTTGTTAATTAAAAAGTAAATATTTTATAAGTTATTTGTATGGTCGTTTTGAGTGCGCCAACGCGTCCGGAAGGGTTGAGATAGTCAGAAAATTGTACCCGGTGGTTTAGTTTGGGTCTCGGGGTGTTTTTAGGACTAATTAGTGACCCGGGAGGGAATTTTGGTCATTTTACAAAATAGGGTAATTAAACCCACGAATTTTAGCAGCCTTTATCAGCTGGTTAGGCTATCCATTTAGGGTTAGAACATTCAGAACCCTAGAACGTCCATTGGAGAGGAGAGGAGAGACCTTTCAAGGAGATTCAAGGCCGAAACACCACCGTTTGCACCACCGTCACCACCAATGCGTAGATCGCGAGGAGGAGAACGCAACCACACCATAATCAACAGGAAATCAGACTTCTGAAAATCCCAGGCAAGTGTTTAACTTGCGTATTTCGTTAGTGCAATGTTCATATTAGTTTAGGATTAATTAGGAATGTAATCCATGTAAGAAAACCACAAATTTTGATAGGAAATTGCATGTAGAGAAGATTAAAACCTTATGCTGGAAACTTTTGATGATATAGATGTATTACCCACGAACTTTTCATGTTTTATTAGGAAGAAATTCTAGAGAAAAACTGAATTGAATCATAGTTATGAAAACTTTAGGGTTCTTGATGATTAGATGAGATTTTGGGTTGTTTAACCATGTTTAATGATGAATACACGCATGCTGAACGTTAAAAACATCTGGAATTATGTTATTATGTTAGTAGTAGAATTTGTGGGTCGATTAGTGTTGAAAAATATGGAATTTGATGAAGAATAGTGGTAGAACCCGTAACTGCAATTCTGCAGAATTTTACCCAGACCTGCTTGATCGATCGATCGAACATAGGGCATCGATCGATCGAAGATTGGATCGATCGAGCCCCAAGCTTCGATCGATCGACCCCTCCTGGCAGACTCTTATTTTTCCTTATTTAATTAGTTAAATTAAGTTTATCGTGAAATAATTCTTGGCCATTCGTGAGAAATTGATTTGGGAGACATTGAGGACCAGTAGGGTATATGAATAAATGTTGGAACCTTTAACCTTTAACCAAAAGGGTAATTATGGGATATTTACTTTAGGTTAGTGGATTTATGAATTTGAAGGGTGAGTTGCGTAAGAGAGTTACGTTGGAACCTAATAAAGACACTTACTGAAATTCAGATTTGTGAGGATGTAGCCCATGAGTGTTAGGTAATAAGTGAGAAAACCCTTCGAGTTAAGGTTAGGAATAAAACCTTATACGAAATTCTATAACTGTGAAATTTAGAATAAATGGTATAATTATGGGTGATGAGAAGAACCCACATTAATATGATAAAGTGGTATATTTATATGATTGTGTGTACATATATTATATGCATGTGAAAATCATACCCACGCTACTTACTATCCCTGAGGTTTCCGCGCTAGGACAAGTCTTATCTCGATGGGACCTTTATGGGGGATATTGACTTGTACCCTAGGAGATAGATATCCTTGGTACAGGCTATCGATGTGATAGTTCAGACGGTCCTAAGAGATGCCGGTATGTGCCATCCTCTTAGAGACTTGGAATCTATGCTTCGCCTCAATATTGTTTGTGTATTTCTGTTAATACAATTCGAGAGTGATTCCGAATGTATTCCCCTTAATATGAGTGATATGGGGCTTTGGATAGTAGAGTATGCACGCACCATAGTTTTATTCGGGGTGCTGTTATATATATATATATATATATATATTATACGAGTAGTTAATATATATATGAGATTTTGATATTTGAAACTGTCTACTGAGATTTGATAAGTAGGACATGGTTGTTAACTCAAATCTTTAAATACTTGTTTTGAAAAAGTATAAGATGTCACTGAAAAACTTTATTGATTTAAAATGGAGGACTTTGATTACTGTTTGGAACATTCTTTTTAAAATGGAGTCGTGAATTATAAATCTTGTGAGTAATCTAAGTTAAGTTAAATCTTTTAGAAGGACTAGTGCGTTAAATGATAAGAAACCGTGGGGAAAGTTAGTGCGATAGGTGTGCACATTAGAAGAGAGGTGAGTATTTTCTCAAGAGAGTGACGTACTAATATGTTATTGCATTGGCCTGTATCAATTTAAATACTTACTAAACGTATTTTAAAATCAAACACACTTTCGGGCTCTGACCCGTTTCTTTTCCTCTCTCTCTCTTGTATATATATGTATATATTTCAGGTGCCCAGCCACAGGGGCGTCTTTCTTAGGATCCTTTGAGAGGAACGTGTTGCACCTTAGGTGGGAGTTGCAGGTCACTTGCGTAGACGGCTTCCTTTATTGACTCCACTTCTAGCATTCTCATTTATTGGGCATGTGTCGCCCTTTCCATTATTTCATTTGTTGTTGGGACATTTATATTTCAGTTATTTCCAGTATTGTTCCCTGGCATTTATTTAGGATGGATTTGTGATTTTAGTTTCATATGTTGACATTCGATTGACGAATGGTTTATGTTATTTGGTTTATTGTGGTGTGATTCTTAATTGTAGAAATGTTGTATTAATTAAATAAATCTTTTTCGTTAATTAAAATTTGGAAAGTTGTATGAAAATGTTTTTGACACTTAGCTTAATTATTTAGGGTGTTAAATTGGAAAATTTATTTTTTTATCTACAGTGATGCTGAGAATGAACCAACTGTTTACCTTGATTTAATTTAATAAAGGAGTGATCGCCCGGTATTTAATTAGGCGGGGTGTCACAAATAGATGAAGACTTAATCGCATAAATAAGAATATAACAGTCCTAAAAATATGGCTCTATATCAAAGACGCTAAGCTGGAAGCACAATAAGCCGCACAAATGGTAAAAAACTCTAGAACCTGATGCTCTGATACCATATGTGACACCCCGCCTAATTAAATACCGGGTGATCAGTCATTTATTAAATTAATTCAAAGTGATCGGTTGGTTCATTCTTAGCATCACTGTCGAAAATAATTTTTTTATTAATCACCTAATAAATAATTAAGCAAAGTGTCAAAACATTTTCTTTTATAAATTAAGTCCTATTGTTATGATTTAATATAGGAAACAATTTTCATGAACATGGATAATAATATTAAATACCAAACAATTCAAGTCGAATAAACATACTAGATTAATCATCCAAATAAAATATCCCAAATCGAAGGACTATGTAATATTCAAAAGCAATCCCAACTAATGACAGAATACTGAAATAAATAAAGAGTACAAATCTCTCTGAAATAGATGAAAACTGGAAATGGGCGACGCATGCCCTATATAATAATGACTAAATAGTAGACTGAGAAGACAAGGATGAAGTCATCTACAACAAGGACCTGCAACTCCCACACTAGCTGTAGTACGTCAATAGTCCAAAGATCTAAGCCTGACCCCCCTGTGGCTGGGCACCTGTAATATATATATATATATATATATATATATATATAAAGGAGAGATGATAAGAAATGGGTCAGAGCCCAAGTGTAAAATTGCTTTAAAATTGTTTAGCAAGTATATAAAATGCTTACCAGTTGATATTACATACATGTTAGTACTTCGACACTCGCTTGGAAATTTTCACCCCTCAACTAGTGTGTACGCCTAACGTACTAATGAGCTAATCTTGATAAAGCTAACCAAATTCACTAGCCTAACCCGATTTCCTTTCACTAATATTAATTCGAGTGATCGCATGACTGTAGTTTATATCTGATAACCCTTCCATATAAATTAATTAAGCCAGTTCTGTTCATCTCAATATAGTCTTAAGTTTACAACCACTTAATTCATTTAATATTAATTATTCCATTTTATATACTTATGTATATATATTTATCACTCATATAATATATATATTAATCAGGAACCCCACATAAAACCTATGGTGCTGTCATACTCTGCTATTAAGTCCCCGTATCTCTTGTACAAAAGGGGCACTAGTTCGGAATCACTCTCGAACTGTATTAACACAAAACACACATATTGGAGGTGAAGCATAGTTCCAAGTCACTAAGAGGTCAGCAAATACCCTCACGTCTCTTAGGACTGCCTAACTATCATTATTAGATAGCCTGTACCAAGGATGCTATGTTCTAGGGCACAAGTCAATATCCCCCATAAAGGTCCAATTGAGATAATACTGTCCCTGCGCGGAAACCTCCGTGATAGCAAGCAACGCGGATATAATTACACACAGTTATTCACATACTATATATATATATATATATATATATATATATATATATATATAGAGAGAGAGAGAGAGAGAGGCAAGCTCCTGTGCACACTAAGTTTGCACAGTGCTGGTGCACACTAATTTTTTTAAAGTATTAAAAAAATATTTTTGGGTTGATTTTTTATATGATATTTAAACATTTCAACGGACCCATATAAAAAAAATCAACCCGAAAAAACTTTTTTTGCTATTTTTAAAAAATCGGTCAAACTTTCACAGCTTTTAAAGTGCTTAAAAGCAGCGAAAGTTTTACCGATTTCTTTTTTGAGCTGATTTTTTTTACATGGATCCGTGAAATGTTTAAATATCACACAAAAAAATCAACTCAAATATTTTTTTTACTATTTTAAAAAAATGATGTGCAAACTTAGTGTGCACATGAGCCTGGCTCTCTCTCTCTCTCTCTCTCTATCTATCTATCTATCTATCTCTCTCTCTCTCTATATATATATATATATATACATATATATATATATATATACATATATATATATATATATATATATATATGTATATACACACACACACACACACATGCACTCGTATATATTCACACTATTCATCTAGGTACGCCCACGAACCATAATATTCTAACCATACGTGGCACATAATGCCCGAGTCCTACGTATAATTAAATCATTCTTTTATTTTCTCAATTATCGCAAGTTCTTAAGTACTTCTCGTCTCTCTAAGTGTTTCATCTTGATAAGTACAAAATCAGTAGGTGTACACTCTATATCCTGATGATTTAAGTCACTCTTAATTCCCACAAGACCTAATTTAACGTACGCATAATTTTCACTCCATTTATACCCCTGAAATCCCACGGTCAGATCTCATATAAAGTTGTATTACCCGGACCTTGCTTATACCCTACTGGTCCTTTTCAAGTCCCATTATGATATTTAAATTATGTCCAAGGGTCCTTAATCATTGGGATCAGATTAACATTAAAAGGGGAGAAGTTTCAATTTCCAGTAGGAGTCGATCGATCGATGGAAAGGGTCGATCGATCGATCCAGTCGATCAATCAACATTCTTGAGTTGATCGATCGATCGAACAGTTATTACCCAGAATTCAGTATATTAAGCCTATGAGTTTCTTCCAATTTAAATCATCAAACCTCCATTAACATGTCCCAAACTCCCAATCAAACATCATCAACGTTATATAAACCAATATGGATGATTTCTAACGTAAAATATTAATTAATTCCTCAAGAATCATCATCAAATGGATTAATTCACGAATTTATCATTTAACCCTAGTTTATCTAATTTTCTCAAGAATTCCATTAGTTTCCAGATTTCTATATCTATTGGGCATCATATTTTGTGGTTAATATTCTACATATAACAAAATATTCATCCTAACATGGTTTCTACTCTAAATTGCAGTAATAATCTCCCAAACAACATTATATTTTCACGAGACATAAAATCATTATTTGCTAGACTAGCACGGATATGTTATCAACTAAAGAACATCAAGTTAGAAACTTGGCTCAAGAATGAAAGTCTGAATTGTAGAAGATGATGGGTATGATCCCGCTCCTTGTTCCCCGATCTATGCGTTGGTGGTGAAATTGGTGAGAATGGTGTAGGGTTGGTGGTTCTCATCCTTCGAAACCTTATTTCTTTTCTCTTCCTTAGCCTCTCTACAATTCCAGTGTTTCTAACCCTCGAGTAATCCTACTTTCATCAGATATAACCTCTCAATTTTCGTCATTAATTGTGGCCTAAAATTGAAAATTATCAAAATGCCCTCCTGAGTTGCTGGTTAGGCCTAAAATCGTCCTGAAACCCAAACTAAACCCCCAGGTACACTTTTCTGACTAGCTCGACCCATCCAGAGACATTGGCTCACTCGAAATGACTATACGGGTGACTTAGAATTAATTTACTTTTTATTCCATTAAGTTAGTCCCTACACGACACACGTGTGTCCCGACTTAAGTTCTATAATTGTCGTATTATTCACTCGCGACAATTTTAATAATTTCAATCTCATATTTTGCTTTACCCATTAAGTAATATTCAACAAAATTTGCACCAATAATTACTGACTCTCACCACGCTAGTAAATATCTATTTTTAAATTCGGATTAATATTAAATTAATTTATCCCAATTAAATTTAATCCCATAATTAAAGGCCATAAAAATATAGGGTATTACATTCCCTTTGAGATCGAATTACTAACACTCAAATAAAAAATATTTGAAGATGGCCAGAATGATGATCAAATATCCCACGAGTTGGACCTAGATGAAGAAAGGAGGGAGTAGGTCGTAATACATTTGGCTGTGTACCAGCGGGAACTAATAAAGCACCATGACAAGAAAGTCAAAATCATATAATTCCAAGTCAACGACTTAGTTCTCTAAAAGTTTTTGTCCACTGTAAAGAAACCATCGGATGGAAATCTGGCACTGAACTGGCAGGGATATTATTACATAGATTCAAAAGGGTATGGGGTTCATATCATTTAGAAGAATTAGATGGGAAAATAGTCCCAAGGTCATGGAATACCATGAACCGTAGGAAATTTTATCATTAGATAACAGTCAGCTAAATTCTTTTATTTATGCACAATAAAACAACTAGCATTCAATTATCTTGAATTATATAAAATTCCTTGTATAAAATACCTCAGTAATAAAAGACACTTGCATGAGTGGTACGATTTGGTAGAGGTCGATTAAAACCCATTCTCATGAATGGTATGATCTAAGTTAAATTGGCCTAGAAGAGGCAAAAAACCCACTTACAAGAGTGGTACAATCTGAGAAAGGTCAGTTAAAACTCATTCTTATGAATGGTATGATCTAAGTTAGATCGACCTAGAAGAGGCAAGAAACCCATTTGTATATGTGGTATGATTTGGGAAAGGTCGATTAAGACCTATTCTTATGAATGGTATGATATAGTTAGATTGGACTAGAAGGGACAAGAAACCCACTTGTATAAGTGGTACCACCTGGGAAAGGTCGATTAAAACCCATTATTACAAATGGTATCATCTAAGTTAGATCATCCTAGAAGAGGTGAGAAACCCACCTTCATAAATGGTATGGTTTGGGAAAGGTCAGTTAAAACCCATTCTTATGAATGATATGGTCTAAGTTAGATCGACCTAGAAGATGTAAGAAACCAATCTATATAAGTGGTATGATTTGGGAAAGGTTGATTAAAACTTATTCTTATGAATGGTATGATCTAAATTAGATCGGCCTAGAAGAGACAAGAAACCCACTTGTATAAGTGGTACGACCTGGGAAAGGTTAGATAAAACCCATTCTTATGAATGGTATGATTTAAGTTAGATCGGCCTAGAAGAGGTGAGAAACCCACCTGCATAAGTGGTATGATTTGGGAAAGGTCGGTTAAAACCCATTCTTATGAATGGTAAGATCGAAATTGGATCATCCTAGAAGAGGCAAAAAACCCATTTGCATAAGTGTTAGAACTTGGGAAAGGTCATTAAAAAACCACTCTTAGGATCAGCAACCTAAATTATATCGGCCTAAAAAAGGCAAAAAAATCCACTTATATATGTCAAATGGCCTACGGATGGTCAATAAAAACCCAGTAATGGTATAGCCTAAAATGAATCAGCCTAAGGAAAAGATTAAACCTCTCTACCGATCACTAAAAATAATTTAATCCGCTTCTTAATGGTTTAAAGACTGTGTAAAGGTTAACTCAACCAACCGTTTGAAATGGATTTGGCCAAAATCTTAATTGGTTGTCAATTCTGGTCGAACACTTGGAATAACTTTAACCAACTACTTTATCAGATAAAAATTACTTAAGATTAATTAAGTTGATCACCTGAATTGACTTCAGCCAACTATTTTATTAGTTAAAAATAGCCTAAATTTTAATTTGTCCAGTCAACTAATGTGGCTTTTTCCAACTAATGACATTCAAGGTTTTAGTTGATCGCCTAAACTGGCTTTAACTAGTTGGCTTGGTTATTAAATTTTGTTTTAGTCACTTGATTTGGGATGGTTAGGGCCAATTAACTAAGAATACTTTGTTTTTAGTGAAGAAAAAAAGCAAAGAAATAAGAAAGAAAAACACAACACTAGGAATCAGAAGGTAATTTTTTATTGATAATAAGTAAAAAACCACTGAGGGTTAAGAAAAATACTAAAAAGGGAAGAAAAAAGACCCTAAGCCTAGTCAATCTGGCCAGTTTCCATCTCAGCAGGAAGATCGATTGAGATTGAGGGATCGATAAAGGACGGGGCCGACGTCTCCCCAGGAAGGACAATCAGGGGTTGTCTAGGGGAGGGTGCTTGGTGTAGGAAGGGTTGTTCTCTTCAATGTTGTCCCTTTTGAGCCTTGATACCCATCCTTTGTTAAAGGTAACTAACTCATGATAGTCCAACTGGCAGCCATCTCGTGGATGGCCGCATCACACCCCTCATTAAAGACTTTGTCCAGATCGACCTTCTTGGTCTTCTCCCTTTGTGTCCTCAGCTTAGAAAGAATGATCTTCTCTAAGAGGGTGCGTTGGTGGAAGACCATGAGTGATAAGCACCCAAAAGTGAATATTTTATAGCCTAAATAGTCTCTTTTTTATCGCTAGTTCTCAATAAAATTGGACCTATATTGATATTTATTTGTTTTGTAGGCTTGTACACATTCGCAGTTTTAAAAGATTTATTTCAAGACGATTGTGCAGAATTTGAGCTTATTCAGAGCTAAACCTAATCCCCGTACCAAACCACCAACCCGAAACCACTTCCTGCTCGGGCCTTCTTCTCCACCATCCAACCATTACCCATTTTAACACAAGACCCAAAACCCATTTCATCATTTCAACCAAAATAAAATCGTGCCTGCTCATCCAAAACCAAAGTCAAGACCAAGTCAACTTGTCCCAGATGTTTAATACCCCTTTTTTAACTCTTTCCCAAAAATACCTCTGCAACCCCAACTAACTTTATTTCCATTCTCTTGACCTCACTCACCCCATGTTCACTCTTATCTCTACCCAAACTACCCTTTAGCTCCATGTGCATTATATAAAAAGACCCAAGGCCATAAAAAATGGGAGATCACCTAGAAACCCTAAGAGGGTTTTGAGGGAGGATTCTAGAGAATTGTAAAGATAATTGAGAGTGAAATAAGTTTTTTTAGTTTAGTTTTTTTGTAAATTTTTTTATTATTTTTTTCTTATTTTAATTTCAATTTGTTTTATATTAGTAAGTGATCAATTTGTGAGAGATTCAATTGAGTGTATATATTTTATCAAAAATCATTTGGATGCTCAATTGGAGGATTATATGCTTCTCATTCAAGGATTTGATTCCAATTGGATGCCAAGAGATTTGGTTTGATTGTTCTCTTCTCTTCTCTACTCTTATCTTATTGCCTTTGTTCATTTGATTATCATATTTCATATTATGGTAGGCTAAATCCCCCTTCAAGGGGTGGGATTATCCATTAATTTGATTTTAATTGAATTTAATTAGTTTAATTAAATTAAATTTCCCTTTGTTGGTTAACTTTGCACTCTTACATTTTAATTTACGCCTCGAGAGAGGGTAAATGATTTTTCGAGAGAAAATCGAGGTTCTAATCTTAATTTCTATTTTAAAATCGAACTAGAGATAGATTTTTCTAACATATGAAATCATTTCTTTGAATTTCAACTTTAAGCTTATTTTTATGATTTAAACTAATTTAGCCAATCGATCATAGTGGGTGATTTGTTAGATGATGTTTGGATCTATGTTTCAAACATCATCTAACAAATCACCCGCTAGGATCGATTGCTAAATTAGTTTAAATCATAAAAATAAGCTTAGAGTTGAAATTCATAGAAATAATTTCACATTTTAGAAAAACCTATCTCTAGTTCGATTCTAAAATATAAATTAAGACTAGAATCTCGATTTTCTCTTGAAAATCATTTACCCTCTCTCGAGGCGTAAATTAAAATGTAAGAGTGCGAAGTTAACCATCAAAGGGAAATTTAATTTAATTAAACTAATTAAATTCAATTAACATCAAATTAATGGATAATCCCACCCCTTGAAATGGGATTTAGCCTAACATAATATGAAACATGATAATGAAATGAACAAAGGCAATAAGATAAGAGTAGAGAAGAGAAGAGAACAATCAAACCAAATCTCTTTGCATCCAATTGAACTCAAATCCTTGAATGAGAAGCGTATAATCCTCCAATTGAGCATCCAAATGATTTCAATAAAATATATACACTCAATTGAATCTCTCACAAATTGATCACTCACTAATCTAAAACAAATTGAAATTAAAATAATAAAGAAAATTAAAAAAAATAAAAAACTACACAAAAATACTAAACTAAAGAAACTTAATTCTCTCTCAATTCTCTCTATAATTCTCTAAAATCCTCCCTCAAAACCCTCTTAGGGTTTCTAGGTGATCTCCCCTTTTTTATGGACTTGGGTCTTCTTATATAATGCACATGGAGCTAAGGGGTAGTTTGGGTAGAGATAAGAGTGAGCATGGAGTGAGTGAGGTCAAGAGAATGGCAATTAAGTTAGCTGGGGTTGGAGGAGTATTTTTGGAAAAGGGTTAAAAAGGGGGTATTAAACATGTGGGACAAGTTGACTTGGTCTTGGCTTTGGTTTTTGGATGAGCAGACACGATTTTATTTTGGTTGAAATAGAGAAATGTTTTTTGGGTCTTAGGTTTAAAATGAGTAATGGTTGGATGGTGGAGAAGAAGGTCCGAGCAGGAAGTGGTTATGGGTTGTGGTTTGGTATGGGGATTAGGTTTAGCTCCGAATAATCGCAAATTCGCCACAATCATCTTGAAACAAAGCTTTTGAAACTGCAAATGTGTACAAGCCTACAAAACAAATAAATATTAATATAAGTCCAATTTTTTTTAGAACTAACGATCAAAAAGAGACTATTTAGGGTATAAAATATACACTTTTGGGTGCTTATCACACCACCCCAAATAGAACATTGTTTGTACTTGAGAAAAATATATAAAGAAAGAAAGATAAGAAACCAAAACTGTACCACTTTCACAGGCACTGCGATTTCACTTAGCATGTACATCAAATCGTTAAACCTATAGGTTTCCCTACAGGTTGAGTTTTGTCTCGTGAGGGTTTGAAGGGAATATACCCTCAAAATTATTTATTTACAAATGGAAGTTAATCTCTTATTAGACGTAGAATAATCGCACAATCCATTTTGAGATCAATATTTTGAGAAATACAAGCTACAAGTGTGAAACGGTTATCTACGTAAATGCACAAGGCACATCCTTCCTAGAACTCAACGTCCGTGTGTGAATCAGTCAAAATGGGTCAAGTATCACAAGAGTAATTCCTTGATTTCCTTTTTGGAATCAACGCTTCAACTTTAAAATCTCACGACTATATCTCTCTCAAACGAACTCACGAGATTTGGGTAAGTGTATCGCTCTTGTGTATGAGGAGGTGAGTAAATGTAATCAAGTTCAAACGTCTCACACACACATAAGGTAGAACGAACATTTATAAAGAAAAATGATCTCATGAAAGAATGCTAATCACTATAGTGATAACGTCGAGTTATTCACCACGTTGACTTTCATTTGCCCGAACACCTAGGGGAGAACATGGATGTTTATGCGTGAGGGGGAATAAAATGAGAAGGATGGGATGATATGAGGTAGGATGGTGATATAATGGATGGATGGATGGTATATGTTTGAGAAGAGTTTATTACACTTTGACGAACAAATGTCTTTATTTCTTGACTGCAACTTTTCTTTTCCAAATACTCATCAATGTATGAGATAAATATGCTAAAAATACAAATAACCCCAACATAGATTTGTATTTAATTTTTCTCCATCTGAATCGAACTTTGGGAGAGATATTCACTAAAAATGCAAACACTATCTATAACAGATCTTCTCCTTTTAATTTTTTTCTCTTTCTTTTCGAAATACGCATCAATGTCTGAGATAAATCTGTTAAAAATACAAATAACCCCAGCATAGACTTGTGAATCGACTTTGGGAGAGATATTCGCTAAAAATGAAAACACTCTCTATGACTAATCTTCTCCTTTTACTTTCTTTTTTTTTTCTTCTTTTCCGAATACACATTAATGTCTGAGATAAATCTGCCAAAAATACAAATAACCCCTAAAATAGACTTGTATTTAATTTTTCTCCATCTGAATCGACTTTGGGAGAGATATTTGTTAAACATGCAAACACTCTCTATGACGGATCTTCTCCTTTTACTTACAACACTCTTCCCATTTTCAACATGGTGCATGGAAAATGGAATTGATATGCAAATGAGGGGTATGATATACGGTGATGATATGGAAAATGGAAGGTGTATGGATGAGGATAAATTTATGATAAAATGAAATTTGATTAGTGTATGGGTGAAAGTATGATGATTGGGACAAACTTCAAGACACGTGTTTCTAACAACTCGGAAGTGATGTCGTTCTCAGTGATCAAGCCAAAAATTTAGTGAAGAATGATGAGATCATACAACAATTTAAGTGCGTACCCAAAGGAAGTTGAATCAACTTGTGACTCGGAGATTGCGTAAAACACTCTAAAAAAGATTAAAGGCACAAATCTAACATCTAAAGTCTCTACTAGTGATCCTTAAGGTTCTCTTGAGCATTATAGTACTCTTCAACTCTAAACCGTATTGACGTGATAAGTGCACAAATTTTGTTGAGTCTAGAAATTCATGGTGGAAAGTGCCTTGTTATGTATTACATAAGCTATAGAAAAAATAAATTCTCTAGATTGATTCCTAGACTTAAAAGGTGGATGATAGAAAATTAATGTTAATGAGTGAGATGAAAGAAACTGCACGAAAAATTTAAAAATCAGGTTTAAAAATCAAAAAAATTCAAAAGAGGTAAAATTTTGATAAAATTCCCCACTCCCAAACAAAAAGGAACATCATCCTCGATGTTAGGTAAAATGATTTTTAAAATTGAGAGCGGAAGGGAGGAAAGAGATTACCATAATCAACCGCTAATGAAGTGGACAGATGAATCCAAGAAGAAACCTGAATAAGTGATAAAAAAATGTGTACAAGTGTATAAACATGATAAGGCATTGGGTGGTGTAAAACACCACCCCCAAACAGGATGAGACTCATACTAGAAACTGCGATCTACCTTCGCTAGCGCTAAGTTTAATGTCTTCATCCAGACCGAATGTAACTCACCCTAAGGATAAGATCTAGGAAAGTGCGGGGCGATAGAAAAATTAGGTGATGATAATCACCCCCAAACAAGACTGAAGCGTCAGTCTTGTTGTATGAAAGCTAAAAATGATCAATGCACCTGTATGGAAAAGTGAATCACACATTGCAAAGCATCGATGGACCATGGACGGGTGGGGATTAAGGTAAGGGTAAGAAAGAAAAAAGTGAATAAGCATCAGTCAGGGGTCGTATTGATCCGTAAGGTGAGGACAACGAGGGCCCTATAAGCGTGACGCTCCCATTGGTGAGGAAGGCAAAAAGGCTTGAAAAGTGGAATGGAATTGGCCTCATAAAAGTCACAAGACCATTCTATGAATGGAAGATGATAATGGTCGCGCCGTAACACGCCGAAAAAATAACACCACAAGAGCGTGGTGGGCATGGGGTAACAAGATCACTATCATGGAAGTAGAGAGTAGCACCACATATACTCTCATGGAAGGTGGAGGTTGGTTTCAGGTGAGGATATAAAAATGTAGATAGAAACATGAAAGATGTAAAATCAAGATCCAAATCAGGTGGTGGGGTGGAAGGGACAATGGGTGGGTATGGTGGAATAAATGGTGAATCGGGTGGGGTAAAAGGTGGATCGGGTGGGATAAAGGGTGGGGGAAGATGATCCAACTCAAGTTTAGGGGACACACACTCGTCATAAGGCACATAGTGATCCTCAAGGTCACTCGCAGGAGGAAGTGTGGAAATAAACGAGTGAGTGATCAACTTATCTACCATTACGTCACCATCTGAGGTGGTTGAAAAATAAAATGAGGCATCCAAATCCGAGAGAGAAGAATAAACATTAATATATGACTCAAATTGAGTCAAGCATGGTGGAACATGATCCATATCCAGAGAGGTAGAAACCAACTCGGAGTCAATCTTAAGAAAATGGTGAGCACTCATAGCCGGAGCTAACCTATGATAAAGTGGTTCCTCGGGAACACAAGCAGTGGGCTCAATAGGTGTAGAATTGGGCATTTTTTTGGATTCTGCGGGAAAGGAAAGGTGAACCTCAATGTTGGGTTAATTTAGACATGGTGGGATGTGATCAGGCTCACGATCTTGGGATAAATCAACACAATTGTCAACTTGAGGCCCAAACCACGAAGTGGTCCCATGAACGAAATTCTCGAGGTGATAGTGTTGGTCACACTCAAAGTCAGTGGAAAAAGAGGACTCATCATCACTCTGGACAATAATAGGTTGACTTGGGATGAAATTCGACTCTCTCTTACACTCAATTTCATTTAATCTTTGTTCAAGCCATTGGAGGGTCGCATTATGAATTTGAGTAGCGTGCTCTTACTCGACGATGAACTTTTGTAAGAGGCCTTCGAGAGTGGAGGTAGATGATGGTGGTGGAGTGATGGGTGGCAGAGGTGGTTGAGGTGGACATAACCCGCTATGGACAGGACTATAGGAGAATTATCAAAGAAAGTGTGGAGAAAGGGGTCAAGTGTGTCATACACGAGAGAATCATCTCCATGAGAGACAAATGGTTGATAATCGTGGGTAGCATAGTGAGGGAACGGATCAGGATAGGGTGCACTTGGTGGTCATGATAACTGTTGGAACGTGCGAGGATCCAGAACATAAGGTTGGGATTTATATTGCGTGGAAGAATGATCAGGCCTCCACGAATATCTAGGTTACTCACACAACTCCGAATTAGATACATAATGATAATAAGTCGGAGTAGGTTCCAAAACAGTGTCATATGGATACACTTGGTCCATGGTGGGTTCGTATGGATATGAAGATTAAAATTACATTTGCAACGAGAGTTGATTTGTACTTTTGATACTAACTTGGGATGTTTAATTTGAATGAACTAATTAATAAAATTAACTAGAATTTATGCTATCATCCCATATCTTGTTTGCTCTCACCTTGATTTTCTCACTATCTCATATTTTACATGTTCATTTAGTTATAGTTCACTTTATTTTCATCACAATTTTTAGTTAGTATTTAGATATTTGGATTTAGTTTTATCTTATTTCACAACTCCTAAAAATTGTTTTAATATTGAAAAAGCTTGAAAAAATAGAAAAAGCGAAAAGTCCAAAAAGAAATTAAATAAAAATGAATTACATTAGTTTTCCTCTCGTTTCACTCCTTTGATTTGGATTGATACCTCACTTACCACTATTCTCTAATTTTTTATATATTTTTATAGGTAATTGAATGGTTTTGATTAGATAGGCTTTCCATAACAATGACATATACAAAAATCTTATCTATCAATGAGCTTGATGAGTTGATTGTTAACTCGGTTGAACTCGTTTTGAACTCGCTCAGCCTCCTCCACCACCTTATTATGGGTGTCGAATTGCTCCTTGAACTTCTTATTTTAGTCATCCACTTTATGGGCTTGAGTTTTTATTTAATTTTTAAAGGTGGTGTTCTCCTTCTCAGCTGCCTCAAGTGATTTTCATTCAAAAGAAGCTCGTTTAGCGAGCTCCTGCTGGACATGCATGTTTTGTACCAACAAAGAGAGAAGTATTAAAAAACTTATTAAATGAAGAAACATAAGAAAAAGAAAAGGAAGAACTTACCAGCATAGTATGGAGAAGGACTTCTTTATGGATCTTCTCTAAAGTGAAGCTCCCCAGCTCTGTCATGTCAGATGACAGCTTGGCAGCCTAAAAAATAGAAAAGGCCACCTCCAAGTCTTTATGGGCCGAATCGCTGGTCATCATAGTCTCATTTACCTTAAAGAAGGCAGGTTATCATGGGTGGTTTCGGTTCACATATAGGGGTAGGGTCCTCGAATGCTGTTGTTGATCGGCTTCGATAAAAATGACTGGTCGGCTGGGTGAAGGGGCCGTTTTAGAACCACCATGGACTGGAGTTTTATCAATTTTATTCTTTTTGGCCTATTAGGCCTCTGTCCTTTGGTGCCCAAGAAAAAGATACCCCTTCTCCCCTAGGGAGACCAGCTTCCTCTTCCTTTGGTCATCGCAAGAGAAGTTCAGTCGCCCCTCTAATTGGTGGTCGATTATTTCTTCAAGTTATCCCTAGAAGTTGCCAGGTCAATCGGACTTCTGTTTAGGCTTCTTTTATCGTTTAAGGAGGATGGTATTAGAAGGAAAATGAAGTCTTAGAAGGAAAAATCCTATTCGACCTCTACCTCCTCCCAAGGCCGACCTGACACACTCGCCTCGTAAGAGAAGATGGGATCAAATTCATCCAATAACGATTGAAAATCTACCTCTATTATCTCACTTTCCTCTTACTCTTACCCTTCATCTCTTCTTTCCTCTTCATCCTCTTTGCTCTCAATGGAATCAGACTTAGTAGAGATCACATAAGGAGTGGTAGGGGATGGTTTTCCACAAGTGACTAGTGCAGCAACCTGGATAATTAGGGTACCAACAAGAATGCCAATGAAATTGGAAAAGGATTGGTAAGTAAGCGGGTAGCTAAGGAGGATGTGGGTCGCTTTCTAATAGGGGTGAACTTTTGCTGGGGTCAGTCATTTCCAAACTATCTCTAAATATCTAAGATTTGGTTTATAGTTTGAAGGCTTGGTGTTTAGGAAGTGATCTGCACGCAAAAGGTCAGATCGGTTAGTAATAAGTAAAAAATAAAAAAAACAAAAGTAAAATGTTGGTGGGCAACCTACCAGGAGACCCCTTGTGGAAGGAACTCCAAGAGAATCATAGCATTTACTATAGATTTCCCCAGAAACCACAATGATAATTTATCATTTTGGGATCCAGGAAAATAAGTGACCAAATTTTGGGCCTTGTCCCTGACCTAAAAATGGTAAAGTCCGGTGTCTGAGGAAGACCTCAGGTTATAACATTATCTAATCTCCTTAATACCAAGGTTGGTCCCACAGATTTGGTTTATCTCTACTATTCCTATTACAATACAGTAGAAGTTATTGTTTGCTTGCGTAGGGAGTATTTCGTAATAACGGATCACCCTTACTAATAATGGGTGGAGGGGAAACAATACTCCCACCTCAAGTATTGCCATGGTCAAGAAATCCACTTTCCCATGGGAAAGATCAAAGATGTCTTCCTCCTTAGGGTAAACCCTCAAGACAAAGTTATTAGGAATTCCATATTAATCACAAAATTCTTGAAAGTTATTAGTAGAAGAAACCTCATACTTTCTAAATATCCTAGACATGGCAAAAGATGATGGAAAAAGTAAAATGGAACAGTGAAAATGAAGAAAGAGTAAAAGCTAAAATTACCTTGGCAACTGATGAAAGTGCCAGGGTATATTGGATGAAAACCCGTATACTCCCTCTGAAGAAACATTCCTTTAGAGTCGTATCAATGCTTGGGAGAGCGTGTCATACGCTCACGCACCATCATTACTTCTAACGATGGCACTAAACACGCTATACGATGTGGAAAATACGTGTGTAAACCACAATAGCAATGATTGATTCGCGCGATTCTAAAAAGAAATGCAAATAAAAAAATGCCAAAATAAATGTACACCCGGCAGATAAAAAATTAAGATGGCAGGCTAATTAACCTAGAAGGCCAAGCACTCATGTAACAAATCAAGGTAAGGCCGATTAATGTTTGAATGATCGCCCTCACCTTGGGGGAAAATGAAGTGACTTGAATTAAGTATTATGTAGCCTAAGCCATGTGGACAAACACGTCGCAAATTGTGGAGGAGAAGCCTATGGATTTATCAGCTACAATGGTCTTTAGTTATAATCAAATCTAATAAGATTGCAACAAATAGAGATAAGTACAAAGCAACCTACAAATATGGAACTTTAAGTCTATAAATAGAGGCGATCTAGCCCACATTATAAGGTAATTTGTAAGTAGAACGTAATAGTTCAGACTCTCAGATAGAAACACTAGCAGTCCGACTATTGCCATTCCCCTTCTCTAATAAAAAATACTCCCCCTTAACCCCTATGGAAGTAGGCCGACCTCACGGTCGAACCATGTAAATAGCTATTTTTTTCTCTCTTTCTGCATTTATATTACTTCTGGGTTATTCTTGAAATTCTATTAAATATTGGGGGGAATATTTCCTATAGGTGTCATAAATATGATAGTTTCATATAGACGAAGGTGAGGGAGAAAACCATAATACCCCAGACCTTTCATTTTTTATTTGAGAAAATACATTTTAGTGAATTTAATAGTATGTAAATGCGATTTATTTCTATGAGAAATGTATAAATTAGTGGGACTAAGTGTATGATGACGAAAACAATGCTTTGAAGACATATATGATGAGGGTTTGATATAGTTAAGTGAAACTAAGTGGCATAAAGAGAAAAGATTATTGGAGACAAACTGCGATTTTTAAAATAATAAGTGGCAGTATGATTTCATGCTTCAGATTGGGTTGAGTTTTAAGAATGTGAGAACTATGTGCTTAAAGGTATTAAATAGGTGTAACCTTAGCTATTTTTCACTGTGTTAGCACTTACTAAAAGCATTAGTTTTAAGACCACTATAAAATTATTGTAAAATAAAGAGGACATAGAGATAATTTAAAGGGAGTGAGTCTTTCATTTCATTGATATATCAATATTAAAGGGGTATGAGACATATTTATAATATAAAATCAGGTAATCAAATAGACCACTTAATAATTGTGGAATACTAGTGGACTGGAATAAAAGTGGACATCCACTTAATACACATTTTATAACACTCATCCTTGGATGTACATTGTATCCACCATTCAATGATTGTTGTCTCATTAAAACCTCACTAAGGAAAACCCCAGTGGAAAAAAAAATCAAAGTGGAGGAAAAAGAGTAGAACTTTTGTGATAATTGATTCAGTGTTGGACGCGTTTAATGTTGCCTCGTTAAAACGTTTAACTGGAAAATACAACGCGCATATGTTCAAAATATCATGTTCTTATATTCTCCCCCTGATTGGATGCCCCCTGATTATGATATTTCTCTAATGATTGAGTTGATGCATATCAGTTTTATACAAAACTTTCTAATTTTCTTTGACATGGTGAATAGATTTGATAGGTTATTACGTGAATTTTATTTTTCTTCATAATCTTGACTTCCATAAGATTTGGGTGAAGAGGGATGAACATGTTTCTTTGTTGGATCTATTTGACTTCAATAGCGTATCTTCTAGAGTTTTTGTGTTTCGTAACTCTTCTTGATTTCATGGATGTAGAAAACTAAAATGTATTAGCCATATATCCCTTGATGTATCCTTTTTTACTGTGGTCTATAAAAGAACTCTTGGCTTCCTAAGTAGTAGTAGGGACATATTTTGTTTGGGGCAAGTCATAAGTTCTTTGATTGTTCCTTATGAGGATATCAGAGATATCCTTCATTTATATAAGTAACTGGATATATATGGTTAGATATAAAAATATAATATGATATGATTTATATTAGTCCCATGCTATGGAAGTCAATGGTAATTATTTATTTCCAAGATATTGACTACAATTATAATATATATAGTATCATGCATTGTGTTATATATATCAATATACTAATGACATAAATAATTCAACGAAAATATGATAATATAGTACTTCTGGATCAAGTATTTATGAAAATGGACATATGGTACTTCGGGAACAAATTTACATGTGTCAAATATCCAAATATCGGAGACCATGTGTATACTAAAATTGTATGCTTAATATATATTAAAGCATTACAGGATTTTTCAATCCATTTAATCAATGGATAAGTGTTTTACATAAACAGTGCTTGATCTGCAGGCCGAGCCAATAAAAAATTAGCCCTATGTCATTCTTTTTTTTTAAATTCCTAATTTGCATATTTTGCATTTCAATTGAGCTCTTTAGAAGTACATCCATATAAGGATATTTTATAATGGTACATTTTCATATATGATTGTTTCCATACCCTTATTTCAACAAATATTTACTAAGATGGCTGTACCTATATCCATTTGGATTGCCTATAGTACAATGAACGTTTTATCTTTGCTTCAGACGAAGAAAATCCTTCTAGGATTTTTATATGTATTCTTTGTCTAAGTCCTATATATATATAAGCGATTATAATATTGAGGATTCTCATATAATATATTTAAAAAAAACATCTATGCTAGTTAGTATTGATGGTTGTAACAGGATGGTACGTTCGTAATCAATCTTCAGTTTATTTAAGAAACCTTATGTTATAGGTCGTGCACTTTTTAATGAGTTTATCACTTCGCTTTCTTATTAACACCTACCATAACCTTCAGTGTTAACATCTTATGGGGTTTCTACTACAAGTCCAAATCCACCACATATATTAAGAGACTTGAATTATGCCATCATGGCATTTTCTCATTTTGGCCAATATATTATTCATCAACATTCATTCATAGTACGTGGATTTGTAGTATCATTACTCCTTAATTTTTGTGTAGCTATAATATATATAATTATATTAGGGTTGGAAAATGGTCAGGTGTGGGTGGATTTGGTCGGCTCATTAATGAGTTAGGGTCATAAATAGGCAGATTAATAGTTGGTTGATAGTTGTTGCGGGTAGAATTTGGGTCGGATTAACTTCCGACCCATTTTCTCATTCAAAATTTTTAATTACACATCCTTAGTGTAGATCCCTAGTTTATATGAGTAGGAAGGACAACGGGTCATTTCCCAAATCGTTTAAATTCGCAAATCACCGGTGAGTTTTTAGTGACCCATATACTATCCGCCTAAAACAAGCATGATGGCACTCATTCTCAACCATTGCGGGTAAAAATGGGTGGAGGATACTAGTTGAGTCCATTTTTTCGGCCCTAAATTATATCATCGATGAACATCTTGGTTGATTCAAATTTTCTCTTATATATGTATAAAACATAGAGATCTCATTTAATATTAGGTACATTTGTCAACTTCAGGGGATTTATAGTCACTTCAAGAACTTGTGTCTTTACATAGACAATAAACTCTTCTGGGATTTTAGAGAAAGTTGATCTTTTATTAATAGCCTCTTCTGAAGCGTTATATATAACATCTTTTGGATCATTATTTGGACATGATTTCATTTAAGCTCCACTTGTAGAGAGTCAAGTAGTTGGGACCTATAGTTTTGCACTCTTTTTGGCATGTAATAAATTTACTTGCTGTCGAATTTATTTTGTCCTACTGGGACAATTATTATGGATTTTAACCGCTCTATGTGATTATATTTCATTTAGGTTTCGTAATCATCTTTTGTTACAGTGTCATTGTATTTTCACACTAGCCATACATAAATTAGATGAGACAAGTGGAAGTATTCCACGACATTTCTCGATGTTCTTTTGGAACGGGTCTTTCTTTTAGAACAATTTATACCTTTGGTACGTTCTATCCTCCTCCTAATGGCAGGAAGAGTGTCTCATCTTATTAATATAGTAATTTTGCCCAAAACACTATTTATATCAATGGCTCGATGCAAACTAAATTATAGGCAACATAATTAATGTATATAAACATTAATTGGAAATAGGAAGCTTCAGGTTCCGCATAAATTATAATTCAATAACAAAAGATGTTATATTCAATTTCGTTAAATAATAAATTCGTATTTGCTAATGTAAGCTTCTGACTTTCAACACTAGAAGTAAACCAATTTTACATTTAATTATTTATTTCACTATAGTATCCATGTATTCTTATGCCCATCGAACAATGTAAATTTCTTTAGGATTTACTTTCGTATAATTTATTATATACAAGTGTCTCTAAATAATGATTATGCGTAACGATTAATTACAGAATTCAAAAATGAATTTTTATGTGTGAGTACAAGTGTATAAATGCTACATAATACTTATATCAAACCATTCGTCAACTTTTACAAGGGGAAATTGACTAAGTAAAATGTAAATTTGAAAATTTCTCAAATCTAGAACTTCACGCTCTTGTGATGGCATTCAAGTGCAAAAATTGATCCGCTATAGTTAAACTTCAAGTTTTATATGATGTCATATTTATTAATCTTGGGGTTCATATAAAATATTATATTAAATGCTAGGAATTTGGGTCCTGAATAAAATAATTCATAAAACATCATGTGTGGCTTTATGTAAAAACTTCAACTTCTATCACTGTGTGATAACTTGTGGTTCTATACAATTATTCTCATTTCAAGTTAAATAAGATCAATGTCCTTTCCATTAAATATTTTACCCTTTGGTATCAAATTTTGGGTTTAATAAAGGACCAAAACATTGTTGGAGCTTCAAGTCCAAATAATTTTCTTTAATATGAGAGCTTCAGGTCTCATACTTAGTAATTAGAAATATTATATCTCAATTACAATAATATTTTGTGAAATTATAGTCACAATAAAGATTATGGATCTTCTTATCACATATTTATGAGAATATGGGAGCTCTTAGTCTTATGCCCTTTTAATTGAAAAATCAAAACTTTAAGTTTGATAAGTGATGAAATCATTTGGATCATCAGGTCCAAAAATATAGATATTGGATCTTTGGTCCAAGTTAAAATGATAATGATGGGGTTTTTAATATCGTGTGCTTTATAAGAATATTCAAACTTCAGGTTTGATTTTGGGTCATAGCTTTACTATCTCAATAATAATAATAATAATAATAATAATAATAATAATAATAATAATAATAATAATAATAATAATAATAATAATAATAATAATAATAATAATAATAATAATAATAATAATAATAATAATAATAATAATAATAATAATAATAGCAACTAAAACCTTCAATCTCACTCTTAATTCATTTTGGAACTTCTAGTTTTGAACAAAAGTCTCCATATGGGAGCTTCAAGTTCCAAAATATATTACAAATGAGAACTTTAGGTCTCAACAATGTTTATTCCACTTATTTGCGGATGGTCATCACATGCAATTTAAAGTTAACAAACACAAATTATCAATTAAATAATTTGGGACAAAAACTTAATTCTAAATTCAATGATTTATTAAAAACAATATATCTATTTAAATTGATCCAATAAAATTAAAGGGTGTTGATACATGAGTGCATATCTCACACAAAAAACTTCAGATCCAAATAAGAGCCAATAATGTTGTAAAATTCAATTACTAACATCTTGTCAAGAAGATTAACAACGAAATTTTTAACTACAATTAACAAACTTAAAAAAACCATATCTTACTCATTTCTTATCCGAAAATAACAATTTTAGTAAGAAAAGAAAGGTAACTTAATTATCTATATTAAAAATATATATAAAATAAATCATTTAAAATCATATAGATGGGTCGAAATCGAAATGAGAATTCGGCATACCTATTACAACTAAAAAATGCTTTAATTCTCATTAAAAATTCATTTAGTTGCTATTTATTTGTGTATTTCGGGTACAACACACAGATTTATTGAACTTTGGGATCAATTAATATTTTAAAATTTTAAAATTCACACTCCATTGTGTCAAAGCTCCAGGTTTGATCACAAAAATAGATTTGGAACTTCAATTCCAAATTACAAATTATATGAGTACATTAAATGTCCCGTATAAATAATCAAAACTTTAAGTTGTGATTTGGAGTATTTATTTAGAACTTTAGGTCCAAAAATTAAATAGCAATTCGAAGCTTCAATTTCGAAATTTAAATGTAAATTAGAAATTTCAAGCCCTAATTTTAGTTAATTATTGGGAATTTCTTGCCCAAAAAATTTAATGAATGTCAATTGGGAACTTTAGGCCCCAATAATCAGATAGTAGTTCACCGGCTCAAAAATCGTTTCATTGGAAAAATTATCACCGGATCATCGGAAAAAAGTTATTAGATCTATACCAGATGTGCACAAAATATTTAGATATATACCGAAAATGTTATATTTATATAAGATATGTACATAAAATACCGAATTTGTATACAAACAATAGATCTAAACCAGGCTCGTTAGATATATACTAGATCTGCACACATAATATCAGATATGTACAAAAACATTAGATCCATACCAAAAATGTTGGATTTATACCAAATATGTATACTCAACAGCAAATCTATACACAAAACATTCAGATCTGATAAGGTCAACAAGAAACAAAGGGAAAATAACACATTCAAATGAAAAAAAATTAGAATTGTTGTGTTGAAATATTAGGGAGTAGATAAATAGGGATAAGATTTTTTCTATCTCTAAAAAGACATTAGAACTAAAAAAAGTTTAGAAAAGAACATGCGTTTACGATACCTTTGCCTCTATCTCTTACGATACCTTAGCCTCTAATACTAACCAATTGATGATGAACAATATATTGGAGCACACATGGTGATAACGTGTTGTAAAATAAAGAGGTCACAGAGAGAATTTATAGGAATGAGTCTTTTGTGTCATTGATATGTCAATATTAAAGGGGTATGATCCATATTTAGAGTACAAAATAAGTTAAGCCAATAGATATCTTAATAATTGTGGAATACCAATAGACTAGAATATAAGTGGACATCCACTTAATATACATTTTAAAACAAAAATTTATATATGTTCTAATTATAAATCATTTTTTATAATAATTGTAAAGTTGAACTTTTGCCAAAGTGGTGCATCGCAAAGCTACCATCTTGACATTTTGATTATAGATTAGTGTCGATCGACATTACTTTAAATTATTTTATCAATGACGAGACAATATGAAATGTTAATGAATTTTAAAGGCCCCCAAAATACTATTTTGTTCTTTTTTTTTAAAGATTTTTTCCTATGGAGTTTTAAAAAAATTCCAAAGAGGGAAATAAATTTTATAAAGCCTCGTTTTGTAACTATTTATACATCCTCAAACTTTTACGAATAATGTTGTGTGAGGTAGCTAGTTATGGAGTAAGATATGTTATAAATAGGTTAATAAGATGGATAATCTAGTGCAAAGTGTATGTGAAAGTGAGTAGGAGTGATATGTGCACAAGTATAAGAGAAAATGAAGTTAGCTAAAAGGATGGGAACCTTATATGCATAAGTAAAAATGTAGGGTTTCTTAAACATAAGACTTTATTCATTAACTCTTCTAGGTGAGATTTGAAAGTGTGGGGGCTTAAAAGGCACTTGATTCAAATAATGCAAGATAAACAAGAGTTAATTGGTGCACATTGAATCAATTATATAGGGGTTTGATATGAATTAATAAATGTTAAATTTGGAACAAGGCTTTTGTACAAAAATCTTCTTAATCTTCTGGTCCTCGAGTGTAATACCCATGCCCTAAATTTTATCTATTTCCCTGTAAATCTGTACTTATGAATGAATATTGAGATTTAACCATCATCGTGGCCATCGTGCTTATCGAAATATAATTTCTATGGCTTCGAGTTTATATAGTGGAAATATGAAGTTGTTCGAATGAGGAGCATGTCGTTTGAACGAGGATCGAATGAACTTCTAACGACTAAGATAACGATCGATTTCCCTCGCACTCTGGAATCTCGTTGGAAGCCTACGTCCAAACGAATTGATTAGTCATTCGAACGAAATTGTGTTGTCATTTGGACGAGGTACTTCTCACATACCATTTGAAACTAGATTTTGGCCCTGTTAGTACCTTATTAGATGCCTTCCGAATGAATAGGGATCTCGTTCGAATGACTAGACCTGAACTCGAAACATTCTACATATTTTTAATGTTTTGTCAACACAGATGTGTCAACATCTGGTGCTATAGATCAAATAAAGCATGATTTACATGAGGAGACCATAGGCTAAAGGCATTTTTTAGGGTTTTGTGGGGGTGGGGGGGGGGGGGGGGTGGGGGGGGGGTTCTTTCACCCATTTTGTTATTAGCTATGGTTGATAGGGCACAAATAACTTATGCATTTTTAGGCCCCTCGGGTACCGTAATTGCTATAATTATGATCGTTAATCAGACAACGTCCGCTTTATATGCTAATACTTTATTTGAGGTATTATTGAGCGTTTATAGGTGTTACGGTGCTTAGTGTGATGTTTCATCATGTTCCGATAAAGTTTCGTAAGAGTTCGCATGTTCAGAGGAATTTTCGTAATTTCACACTTCGTAATTTTTGGCCCGAAGTCTTCACGGAAGTTGTATCCCTCGGGCCAAACTTCACTGGTCACGAATGGTGCTCGAATTAGAGTCCTAACGAAGAAAACACGAACTTTTAATTGGGGAAGAAATATAAGATATAATTTAATTACTATTTTATTTATTAACTAACAATATATTTAATTCCATCTATGTCCTTTTCTCTTTCATTTTATCGCAAGCTTCCATGGGCAATTTTGATTTGGCTCGGGTTTTGGTTTCATCCGAAATTAGAGTTTTTCGTTCGATATTGGAGCTTAGGTCGTGTGTGGTTATAGTTGAGAGTCAGTTGGCTCGAGTTCTCGGATTTTTTTGGAATACCCATTTTGACCATTTCCATGCTTTGGCCAACAACGGTAAGTTTTGGCATTTTTATGGTTGGTTCTCGGGTTGGCCACACTCGTACCATCGCAGCTCACCCATTTACGCAGCTCGAGTCTTCGAATTGTTGCCATGGTGGGTTTTTAGTGGATACCCATTTGCGATTTTGGTTTCGTTTTTTTTATCGTAAGTTTGCACGACCCAAATGGGTCTTTAATTTGTGGGGGTTCAGCAGCGTCGATAGACCGGCGACTAACTCTTGGTCAGCCGATAAATTCCATTTTGCCTTTGATCCTTGGCAATGTGCCCTTCCCCTGTTGACGCGATCGATCGGCCCAAGCCGCGGTCGACTGGTCCCCTGTTATTTTGGCCGCCAGCTACTACTTTCTTTTCATTTTCTTTTTCATTTATTTTTTGTTCCTTTATTGTAACTTACTATAAATTGAGGTTTTATTTTATTTGTAAAGGTAGAGCTTTGTTTTATTTTACCTTCTCTTTAGTTTTTGTAACCTAGGTTTAGAGAACACTTTGGGGTTATATGTTTGAGCTTCCCCTCTCCTCATTTGTGTTTGTTTTTTTCTCCATTAATGCAAGGTATTTTCACTATTCATGTTCTTCTCCCCATATTTATGCTTTGTTTCATTTATTTCATGCTTAGTTATTATTTCCATGCCTAGATAAATTAGTTTAGCTTATTTATTTCTTGTTTTAATTATTAATTAGTTGTTTAATTAGTTTTTATTCATGTTTTGTGAGTAGTATATGGGTTGGGATTGCGTTTCCGTCATTGTTGGGTTTTAAGCTCCGAAAGTTAGGTTTCACGTAAAATTGCATTTAATTGAAACCTCGCGTATTAAAGTCAGGTTATTATGCATTTAACTTTCTTTGTCATGCAATGTTAGTGTTTATAGCAATAATCCGCATGTGACCATTTTATGTTAAATGTTTAATCTTGCAACTTTGGGTTAAATTTCTTAGTGTGTGATGTTTATGCTTAATTGATTATGTCGGTTAAATAGTTTTCAAACAGGAATTCTAATTAGTAGTTGTTTTGCCCGTGTGGTGTGAATGCGAACTCGACTCTCGTTTTTAAATTGTTTAGTCTTAACTTCTTCCTTTTTCCCTTTTTCACCATAACACCCTATCACCTTTTACATTTTTCTTCTTGAAAATAAATGAATTAAAATATATATGACATTCCTTGTGGATTCTCGATACCCGACTTACCGCTATACTTGTATCGCAAGTGTAGTTGTAATTTAGGTTTTTGTATTAATGCGTTGAAACGAATTCAACAATTAGCGTTTTGATGGGACACTACTTTTTACACGTGGGATATTCTATCCATTTCTTTGTTTTGTCCATGGATTTGATCACATTTTATTCAAGCTTGATCAAAATGTCATCGTTGCGAGGGAGTGTGTTTTAGATTGTAATTGTTTTATTATTTCGTAGTATTTTTTCTTTTGTAAGAATCTTTTATTCGCGGTCGCTCACTTTCTTGCTTGGATTCTCCATCTACAAACAACAAGATAATCATGTCTTATTATTATAGTTATTATGGGCATTCTAACGATTCTTAATTTGGAGATAGTTTTCAAGTTTTTCATTTTCAAGATTTTCTTGAGAATGAAAGACTTGAAAACATTTATCGGAATGAAAATCTTTATTAGGAGCTTGTTTTGGATTCATTATTCGAATCCAATGATAATTTTTATTTTGATAATTTTGAAGACGAGTTTCAACCAAATGAGGATTTCGAGGTTCTAGAGCCGAGGAAGCCAACTTTGGAAGAAACCTTTCTTCTTTACTCCCAAGGCTTGGAAATCCATATTGGTGCTTGATTGAAACTTGAATCACTTTTCTATGAGAAATATTCTTTTTTTCTAAACCAAGAGGAGGTGGAAACTTGTGTTTCACCTTAATTTTTCAAAGATTTTCTCATCGAATGTGAATCTTCCTCCTCGAAAGTTCAATATCCTTCCGACGGTATGTTGATTGAGATTGAATTTATTTCATTACCATATTCTTTTTCGGTTATTGAACTATTGATTTATCGGTTTATTCCTATAAGTCGATAGAAACTTTTAAAACTGCTACACCTTTTTCTGATGAAGACTCTTTGTCGGACTTATTTTTTATGGATGTTATCCCCACGTGTGCACCATCTCCCATTCCAGTTGAAAAACCTTTGGGAGATGTGACGATTTTTCTTAGACCTCAAGTGTATCTTTCCCCTTTATTATCCAAATCCCCCATCGTCAGCCCAAAATTTCAAATTGGTGTTGGTTCACTTTTTCCACCACCCTCATGCCTTCCGTTGTTCAAATCGAATTCATGTCTTCCGGGAGGCATGCATTCTAGGGAGGGTCCCCCGTTGATCCTATAAAGTCAAATCCCATTTTGGGTGGACCGTAAACTATTTAGACTTCTAGTGTATAGTTAGTGTGAAGTCCAAATACTAGGTTTTAAATAGTTAACTTTTTATTATTTCTTTCTTTAGTTTTTCTTTCTTTTTAATTTAGTCTAGTGTAATTAGTTAAAATTTTTATTATTGATTTTCGTTATGCTTGGTGCTAATTTGTTTTGTAGATTCAATGGACGCGTACTTATCGGGGATCGCTCTAATTTTGGGTAATATCATTTTGTTCCTATCTTGATGTTGTGTTCTTAATGCGCATTGAGGACAATGCAACATTTAAGTTAGGGGGTGTGGGATATTCTATCCATTTCTTTGTTTTTTCCATGGACTTGATCACATTTTATTCACGCTTGATCAAAATGGCGTCGTTGCCGGGGAGTGTGTTTTATATTGTAATTATTTTATTATTTCGTAGTATTTTTTCTTTTATAATTTTATTATTTATCTTATCCTTTCTTTTCAATTGTGCTAGATTGTTTCGAAAAATTAAAATTTTAACGCTGGTCATTTTATTGAATTAGCTTACTTTGAAATTTCTCGCTATAACTCTTTAGATAACTTTAATTGTTCTCAGAATTGGTTTCTTTGTTATACTCCCAAAACAATGAGAGAATGCGTACAAATTCTTGAAAATGAACGCTTTGAGCATAAAGTCCAAGAAGTTGTAAGTAGTCCCTCGTCGTCTTGGGAAGGTAATTTGGATAGCGGGGATCCCGTTAGCTCTGAGCAAACCTCACAAAAAGATGTTATGTCTTCTTGTTCGTATGATTATGATTTAATGATAAAGGAAATAAATGACCAATCAAAAAGTTATCAATCTTGGTTTTTGGCAAATGATGCCATGCTCGATGAGATCATTTCTTCACAAAATCGGGTTAAGATTAAAATTTGTGTTTCACCTCCACCCATTGTTGATGAGGAAATAATTTAGAGTGATCCAAGCTTTAGCACTTTTGAATTCCAACCTCTTATTAATTCTTCTGATTGTATTGAGGTTGATGGTCCTTCTTTTCCTTTATTCCTTACTATTCTAGGACAATTAAATTTATCACAAGAATCGGTTGAAAGTCTTCAGGACGTTGACCCAATTCTTGAACGAGAATGTTATTTTGAGATGATTCATCTCATGGGCTATTCACTTGCACAAGTACCACCTCCCCTCCCAATTAAAAAACCTTGGGGATGTAATTTTGATTTTCCCGATATCAATGTGGTCTTGGTCTTGTCCCCCATTTTATCCAAATCCCCCATCGTCCCCAAAAAATTGATAATTGGTGATTGTTCATTTCTTACACCTTACACATGCCTTCCATTTTTCAAACGGAATTCCTATTTTTTGGGAGGCATGTTCGCTTTGGTGGGTCCACCGTTGATCTTTCAAAGTAAAATCATATTTTGGGTGGATCCTCAATTATTTAGACTTCTTGTGTATAGTTAGTGTGATGTCTAAATAGTAGGTTGTAAATAGTTAACTTTTTATTCTTTGTTTATTTTTAATCTTCTTTCTTTTTAATTTAGTCTAGTGTATTTAGTTAACTTTTTATTATTTGTTTTTGTTATGCTCGGTACGAACTTGTTTTGTAGATTCTTTGCACTCGTGCTTATGGAGATCGCTCCAATTTTGGGTAATATAGTTATTTTCCTCTCTTTGTGTTGTGTTCTTAATGCGCATTGAGTACAATGCAACATTTAAGTTAGGGGGTGTAGGATTTTCAATACATTTCTTATGTAGTCCATTGATTTTCTTACTTGTTAGTTACTAAATAAAACTTTTTATTAAAATTTTAAAAATTTCAAAAACATTTTCTTCCTTTTTTCTCTTTTGTTGGGCATTTTGCCTTTGTTTCTAATGATAAATTTCAATAATTGCCCGATCTAATAGACCATTGAACAATGCATGTTCTCAATTATAGAAGTTATTAGACTTTAGTCCTCAAGTCGTTGATATTATGAATAACTTCATAAATTAAACTTTATCCCATGAGCACATGCGTTTTCTTGTTCTATTGACTTGGTTTAAGATTTTTATAACTCGGTAATCTTTTGTTGCATTGTATATACTTACACCGAGTAAGCTTTGTACCTTTTGTCGTTTGTGCGTGTTATACACTATTCTTTCCTCTTTGAAAATGTTGAATTCATCGGTAATCTCTCTATTATTTCATTGATCGTTCATTAATTGAGTTTATATCTTGAAATGTATTACTTGAGCACGATTTTTAAATTTATTTTGACTCGAGAATTGCGTAAACTTTAGGAAATTATCACAGGCTATCTTTGTTATATCTCCCATATTAACCTTAATCTCACCTTATATGTTTTCCCTAGTCAACCCCTTTGAGCCTTAATATGGCCTTTTGTTTCATAACCCAAAGTTACATAACCTACTCCACATTGGAATTATAAACCACATATATTACTTTCCATACCTTTGTTTGAAATGTTACTTGGGATTGAATGATGTTGTGTAGTGTGGTTGCAATTTAAGAATATGAAAAGTGTGAGAAAAGAAAAAAAAAAGGAGTGAAAAAGAAGAGAAAAAAGCAAAAACAAAGCAAAAAAACATGAGAAAAGAAGAAAAGAAAAAGAAAAAGAAAGTTTATATATGTTGTATGTATAGTTTAATAATCCTTGTTACGCTCCAATTATTATATTTAATGCTTGATTTTGGAACTTGCTTTCGATTTTTGATACTGCCCACATTTTTCCCATTATTTCAAGTTTTCATTTCGAACACTTTGAATACATACATACGTATCCTTCGTTACGTACCCTAGCCTAGCCTACATTATAACCCTATACAAGTCCTATGTGATCTTAGGGTGAATTTAATTTAAAAGTTTAAATAGTATTAATAATCTGTGAAAATTCATTTCGCCTCCTTTAATGAGCGGTATATTTCATTGAGATTACATATTTTTATTTCCTATATGGTGTTCATCATTTGTGAAATGTGTGCGGCCTAATTCCCATTTACATTTACTCTTTATTCCCGCATGTTCCGTGTGTTACCTCCATATTTCGAGTGAATTCATTTGATGAGCGTAATGCCCGTGAGGATTGAATATATGCTTGATTTAATGTTTATCCGGTTTATTTAAGTTTTTTGCCAAATCATACTATGCATGTGCTCTCCCCCCTCCTACTTTTAAAGTTTCAATTCTATGAGGTGCACTCAACCTGTTAATAACAACGGACTTTAGCTTGAATTCGTTCAATATGCTAATAACACGTTTGAAATCTTTTTCGTTGTTGTGGAGTTTGTCGCATGTTGGGTTGGGCATATTTTGTGGAAACCGTATGATGTTTGTGGGTTTCATCCCTGAAAACCCTCACTAGACGACACTCGTCCACTAGGGTAACCAGGGGGTTTAACGGCTTATTGCATATGTTAAATGCAATTGTTCGCCCATGAAAATGGCATTTATCCCTTTTGTATATATATCTTATTTCGCGATTTTCTTACAGTTCTTCTTGCTTTGAATTTCATTGGTAGGGACCAGCAATGTCTAAGTTAGGGGGTGTGATAGGGCGCAAATATTGCGTATTTACACCCGTTAACTTATGCATTTTTAGGCCCCTCGGGTACCGTAATTGCTATAATTAGTCTTGTTAATCAGAAAAAATCCGTTTTATATGCTAATACTTTATTTGAGGTATTATTGAGAATTTATAGGTGTTACAGTGCTTAGTGTGAAGTTTCGTCACGTTTCGATAAAGTTTCGTAAGAGTTCGCACGTTTAGGGGCATTTTCATAATTTCACACTTCCGAATTTTTGCCCGAAGTTTTCACGGAATTTGTAGCCCTCGGGCCAAGATTCGCGTGGCCATGAACGGTGCTCAAATCGGAATCCAAACAAAGAAAACTCGGACCTTTAATCGGGAAAGAAATATAAGATATTATTTAATTATTATTTTATTTATTAACTAACAATCTATTTAATTCCATCTATATCCTTTTCTCTTTCACTTTACAGCAAGCTTCCATGGGCGATTTTGATTTGGCTCGGGTTTTGGTTTCGTCCGAAATTAGAGCTTAGGTCGTGTGTGGTTATAGTTGTGGGTCAGTTGGCTCGAGTTCTCGGATTTTTTGGAATACCCATTTTGACCATTTCCAAGCTTTGGCCAACAACGGTGGGTTTGGGAATTTTCATGGTTAGTTATCGTGTTGGCCACACTCCTACCATCACAGCTCACCCATTTATGCATCTCGGGTCTTGGGATTGTAGCCATGGCGGTTTTTTGGTGGATACCCATTTGCGATTTTGGTTTTGTTTTTTTTGCCGCAAGTTTGCACGACCCAAATGGGTCTTTGGTTTGTGGGGTTTCAGAACTGTCGATCGACCGATGACCAACTCACGGTCGACCGATAAATCCCATTTTTCCTTTGAGCCTTGGCATTGTGCCATTCCCCTATTCATGCGGTCGACCGGTCCCCTGCTATTTTGGCCGCCACCTAATACTTTCTTTTCATTTTCTTTTTCATTTATTTTTCCCCTTTATTGTAACTTACTATAAATAGAGGTTTTGTTTTACTTGTAAAGGCAGAGCTTTGTTTTATTTTACCTTCTCTTTAGTTTTTGTAACCTAGGTTTAGAGAACACTTTGGGGGTTATATGTTGGAGCTTCCCCTCTCCTCATTTGCGTTGGTTTTTTCTCCATTAATGTAAGGTATTTTCACTATTTATCTTCTTCTCCTCATATTTTTTTCTTTGTTCCATTTATTTTATGCTTAGTTATTATTTCCATGCCTAGATAAATTAGTTTAGCTTATTTATTTCTTGTTTTAATTATTAATTAGTTGTTTAATTAGTTTTATTCATGTTGTGTGAGTAGTATATGGGTTGGGATTGAGTTTCCTCCATTGTTGGGTTTTGAGCTCCGAAAGTTAGGTTTCACGTAAAATTCCATTTAATTGAAACCTCGCATATTAAAGTCGAATTATTATGCGTTTAACTTTCTTTGTCATGCAATGTTAGTGTTTATAGCGATAATCTGAATTTAATCTGCGTGTGACCATTTTTCGTTAAATGTTTAATCTTGCAACTTTGGGTTAAATTCCTTATTGTGTGATGTTTATGCTTAATTGATTGTGTTTTTTAAATAGCTTTCAATCCAGAATTATAATTAGTGGTTGTTTAGCCCATGTGGTGTGAAAGCGATCCCGACTCTCGCTTTTAAATTGTTTAGTCTTAACTCCTTCCTTTTTCACCATAACACCCTATCACCTTTTGCATTTTTATTCTTGAAATAATAAATTAATTAAAATCTATACGACATTCCCTGTGGATTCTCGATACCCGACTTACCGCTATACTTGTATCGCAAGTGCATTCATAATTTAGGTTTTTATATTAACGTGGTAAAACAAATTTAACAATTACCGTTTTGACGCGACGCTACTTTTCACGCGTGATTAATAGCTTCTCTCTCTCTAGTCTCAAGACCACTTCCTCTTCCCCAAGCCATTTCCTCCATAGCTATACAAAACCTCCACTATAATACACCATTCTCACCCCCATTTCAAAGCTCCATTCTTCCAATACAAGCTTTGTTGAGGATATAATTGGGTTGTGTGAGCAAATAGGAGCATTCAAGAGGACTCTTGGAGTATTTTGGAGTCAAGAGTGTGTCTTCATCTTCTTCTTTGTCTTCTCTTAAGACCTTAAGGTAGGGTTCTCTCTCTAAGTTTTCACTGTTTAAAGCTATGAAAAGTATGTAGGATGCATGCTAGAGATGATTTAATATAAACAATGAAAATATTTTCTAGTATGTTCAAGTCTTGAGAAAATGGAGATTTAAAGAAGAATAAACCTAAATAGGTTTGATGAATAAATTACATTTTAACCTTGAAATATAGAGAAAAAGCATGAAAAATATAAACCCGTGTTAATATCTTGTTTAGTTTCATATATAAGGATTTATAGGTTTCAAATCGTCCCTAACATGTGTTGAAACATATAATATGTTGGTAGAAGACATTTAGACTTTATAAATGACGTTTAAAATGGGTTTTACGAGAAAATATTAAAGTTCGGGAAAATAGCCCTAAATGTGTTATAAATATTGTTAAGAATGAAGAAAAATAATATTTGAGGCTATATGTGATAATAGGGAAAATCAGTTAACAATTTGCTAAAATGGTCTTCAAATGATTAAATCTATTTTATGTAGTGAAACATAAAACAATGAAGCGTATTTTTTTAACATAAAATCATAAAAAGATAGTTTTGAAAGGAAATGGTAAAATGGTAATTTTGATTAAAAAAATTAAGGTCCTAGTGATTGGACTTCTTCGTTAGACCTTTTCGATTGATTTTTGTGAAAAAATGATAAAGTAAATGAAATGACATATTATTAAGATGAAATGGTGATATGAAACGTAGAAATTATATAAATGGTAAAATGATAGAATAATGTGGACATTTGCAATAGTATTAAAACACATTAATATAGACTCGAATGACACCGAAAATAATGAATAAGAGCTCGGAGCCCTAGGGTGAAAGACCTAAAATCACTGGCCAAGGAATATGGTAGCATAGTCGGCGGCATGTAGCCCATTAAAGCATGTAGATATTAAAAGATTTCGAGAAAAGATAATGAAAAAGAAAATGATTATGATTGTGCTCTAAAACGTAAATAAGACAACCTAATGAAGTAGAATAAAAAAAGGAGACTAAAGAATAAAATATGGTTAATTAGTTTCTTGACCCAGTAAAGGGTGGTATAAAATGGTTAAGCGTGAGTATGAGCACCTCTCTCGGGTGCATTTAATAGTAGTTGCATTAATACTAGCTAAATTGTTAAACGTTTTCAGAATTATTAATGTACTTGTTATATGTATAGTATTTTGTAGAAAACGTATAACTTAGTATTACCTACCCTGTTGAGCGTTCGCTCACCCCTTCTTTTTATGTAAACACTCCCACCCTCACCTCAGGTACATTGAGTAGAGACGTCAGGAAGGACACTGGTAAGAACCATAGGGCAATCCACGTCATTAGTGGCTCTGTAATTTTATTTAAATTATCTCTGGAAATTTTAGTAATTTAGTACACCTAATCATTTCATTCGAGCCTTTGGCCATGCGCTGTAATAATACAGTGGTGATTATGATTTATTTCTTATTTAATTAATATTGTGGATTAAATTGAATTTTCATAAATAAACCTTCTAAATTAACTTAATTACTCAAAGTGGTCACTTGTTTTCTCCAATTAGAATCGGTAATTTATTCTTTAATAAATGATGTAAAAGGATTTTTCTTAATTAATAAAATTGGACTTTTCCCCTCCCCTATTAACTCCTTGATCCGGTGCGGGTTAGCCCAATGGTGATCCATACCCGGGTAAGGGTATTAAAAATAGTATCCGAGAAATTTGATCCTTGAGTGTGATAGAGTGTTTACGCTTTCTTAGCACACTTTCCTTATACGCATATGTGTAGTTAATGTTTTAGTTATTGTTTAAGTGAATCCCTTCCTCTATCGTTTTCAATTAGTATCATATTGTATTGAATTTTCTTTCCTTGTGTAGATGCCTCCATGTCATAATTTGGCTAGTGGGTCGGGCAATAGCGAGCTTAGACGCATGGAGCTAGTTGTGCGCCAGCTTACAAACTCCCTCTCACAGAAACAGAGGACCGTTGAGAGTACTACCTCTGTTTCCATCCTGAAGGAGTTCAGGAGGCTACACCCACCCACCTTTAACGGGGCAGTTGGCTCAAATGATATAAAGGAGTGGCTCGATGAAGTCACTCGAGTCATGGAGATTCTTGACATGTCAGCTGGGCACAAAGTCAAGAAAGTTACTTTCTACATCACAAAGCAAGCACAACGTTGGTGGAGCACCTGCTTTTCCAGTACTATTGAGCCCATAGACTGGGGTAGCTTCAGAGTTGCCTTCCTCAACATCTAGTTTCCTCAGGCTTTTAAGGATGCTAAGAAGGACGAGTTCCTTCATTTGATACAGGGGAAGACTTGTGTGAATGAGTACCTGGTAAAATTTGAAAGCTTGTGTAAGTATATCGATGTTGTGTAAAGAGATGATGCTAAGAAGACGAGGTTGTTAGTTAAGGGCCTCAATCTGGATATTCGGTAGATCCTAGAAGGTATTAATCTGCCAAACTTCAGGTCACTGTAGACCTGGCAACGAGTCGTGTTGGGTCGTGTTTGTGTTGTGTTTTAACATTTTTGTATAAAATCATCATAACCCGAACACGACCCATTAGCTTAACGGTTACATAAATTTAAAATTGAAAACGACCCAATAATTTTAACGGGTGACACGATCCGAACTGTTAACACCTATTAGTTAATGGGTGAATTTGGGTCGTGTCTTAATTAACCCATTAACACCTGTTATTTAAACCATTACCCGTTAAGAAAATTGTTTCCCAATAATTTAAAAAATTAATTTATATTATTTTTTTAAATCGAATTTTACATTTGATACCAGTTTTAATTTTTTTTAACTTCTACAAATTTGAACACTAAAATAACACACAAAAGGTGCAGCAGCAAGAAACTTCTATTACCACATTTCATATTATAGTTAAACTTTTGAACTTCTATCATTAGCAGCAGCAAGAAACTTCAAATTAATAGTAGCATAGCATTAGCAGCAACCTATTACCATAATAGATGCTATAGTATGTCCATTTATTCAACACTAAAGTTCCACTTTTGAACTTCAAAAGTAATAGTAACTTCAAATTACAATAGTATGTCTATTTATTCAACATTAAATTTCCACTTTTGATCTTCAAAAGTAACAGCAACTTCAAATTACAATAGTAGTAGCAGCTACTTCAGATTACGATTTCAGTTTTGAACTTTAAAATTGTTGAACTTCAAAACAACATAAAAGCAGCTTAAGCTTTCTTACATAATCATAACCCAATATCTAAGATAAAATAGATACAACAGAATTTGGATATTAAATATTACAAGATTATCAAAATTAAGGAGCATGTGTCCTTGTGTCAACAATATTTGCACCTCCTTCCTTTTTCAACATATTCCTCCTGCAAATAGCAAAATTACAATGAGTTATCTAACATACTTAATACTATATGAAATTGATAAATAAATATTAATGAAAATTTTCTCACCATAAATCAAAATATAGGAAAAGGCGGATGTCATGAAATGACCAAAATGCGCACATCTCCTTAAAGTAACAACAACATTTTTCAACCATGTGAAACTGTTTAAAATGTGGACAACAATGGATCATTTATTTCAAATATATATAAAATACTAGGTGCTAAAATGAAATGGTAAAATATATGGAGTTTACTCGCCAAAAAAGTGGATTACTTAGAAGATCTCTTGCAATTCAAAAGCGCTATAACTGCATATATCTTGGATGAAACTTAGAAAGTAGAAAATTAGAAAATGTATATACACCAGAAATTTAAAGAAGAAAAAGCAAATTTATGTAAAAATTAAATATAAACCTTATTACTCGTCGATAGAAATAGTGTTAGAATATTGGGTTGAACCAGATTTTATGCTTATGTGCAAATTAAAGATATCCTCCGTCAACTCATCCACATCAGCAGCTTCTTCTTTACCTAGAGCTGCAGAAATAAAATTTTAATATATTATAGAAGGTAAGGCAAAAAAATGAAAATTTATATTTGAATATGGCAAATTTACCAATTTTAACAAAAAGCCAATCCCTAGTGCATAGCAATGCTTGGACAGTTTCAAGCATAAGAGAACTACGATATTAGTCAAGAACTCTACCTCCAATACTAAATGCAGACTCGAAAGAAAGAGTTGATATTGGAATGGATAATAGATCCCGAGCCATACAAGAAAGTATGGGGTAGCGAAATTGTTCCTCCTTCCACCAAGTAAGAATATCTAGATCTTGCTTTCTACCCAACTTTTTCTCATCAAAATATTTGTGCAACTCATTTTTTTATCAGAAGCACCCTCTTTATAGAAATTGTCAAAGTCCTATATTATTTATTTTATGAGTTAGATCAAAATAAATAATATGAAGTATGAAAACGCATTAAATGGAAATATGTACCTGAAATATAGAATCCCCATAAGCGTTATGGGAAAGATGACAAGTATCAAAATCAGAGTTACGTGAACTTACAAGATGCGAGTAATTCAAACTATAGACATCAAAAAGATCAAATAAAGTGTCGCGTACACGGATAAACTCATGAGAATCGATGCCATGTAACCTCGTATATACGACCTCCACAAATTGAATTTTGAATCGCGGGTCCAACGAGACGGCAATAGCAAGAATAACACTATATTCCGCCCAATATTTCTCAAATTTTAAGTTCATCTGTACTCCCATTCTACGTAAAAAAAACTATTTATCCCTTCCACTGCTTCTTTAAGCTTAAGTTGAATGATAAAAACTTGAGTGAACAATAAGTTGGCAGTTGCATATTTAGTTCCAGAAAATAAGCGTGTTACTTCATAAAACAAACTCAAAAGGTTGGAAAGTTTTTCGATTATATCCCATTCTTTTAGAGAAGGACAATGTTTATAGTTGGAATCACTCAATTGTAAATGAATGAAAGCAAAACGATAAAAAATCGCACTTTTAAGCATTAGATAGGTTGAGTTCCATCTAGTCGGAACATCTTGTCGTAACCCCCTACACTTGAGATACACAATCATAGAATTTATATTTTCTTTGGGGTGAACTTTAATGTATTTCACACTCTCCCTAACTTTAATCGCAGCCTCATCAATTTCTTTGAGTCCGTCTTGGACTATAAGGTTCAAAATGTGTGCACAGCAACGAATGTGACAGAACTCACCATTCATTACAAGGGCACCCTTTAGATTCAACTGAATTCTTAAAATATCGATAAAAGCAATGTTAATTGAAGCATTATCTAATGTGACGGAGGACAGTCTCTTTTCAATCTCCCACACACTTAACAGTGTATAATTTGTTTTTTGACAAAACAACACCCGTGTGGAGGAGGCATGAGACAAAAATTCAGTATCCGTTTGTTTAACTTCCAATTGCTATCAACAAAGTGAGCTGTAAGGGTTAGGTACCCATCCGTGTCTCCGAATGTCCATAGATCAAAAGTCAAATAAATTCCCCCAGAAACTGAATTTAGTTGAGCTTGAAGTTTAATTTTCTCTCTTTTAAACAATTTCTACACTCCTGCATCAGTTGTATTTCTAGAGGGCAGCTTGATATCCTCATAAATGTATTTAAAAATATCCCTAAGACCCTCATACTCGACAAAATTAAAAGGCATGTTATGCTTGATAATTGCCTCAATTAGTAAGTTATAAAACACCTCTATGTAAAATGTGGAAGATTTTAATGACATGGAACCTTCAGTTTGGGACAAAATAAGTTAGCCAATGTCAGTAGCTTCATTTTTAATACAATTTTTCATATGAGCCAGCATATTATCAGTGCCATGCTGATTGTCACACAAATAAATTGTGCCACATTTATGACATTTAGCTTTTCTTTTGTTATCCTCACCTACCGATAATTCTTGAAATAAAGTCTAGCAATGGGATCTTTTTTTACTAGTTGGGGGAGTAGTGGATTTTTTTTCACCTTTCCAGTAACTTGTTGAGTAGAATATTGTTGTTGTTGAGTAGACTCTTGTTCATTCATATCCAATTCAACAGCTTCACCAATATCATCTTTAGAGAGATCCATATCCAAAGAATTTCCAGTATCCATTTCCATAGAACCTGAAAAAATATAATATATATATATATATATATATATATATATATATATAATAAATTAGACATGTTTCTTGAAAAAAAATGAAAAAATAAACCAAAAAACTATGTCAAACCATTTAAGAATCGTTTGTCAGTCATATATAAAAAAAGACTTAGACATGGATCTTGAAAAAATAAATCAGAAAGGAGATTAGAAATTATTTTATCAAACATATATAATAAATTGTTTGTCAAAAAATTGAAAAAAACAAATCAAAAAAAAAATTACTTTATCGGAAGATTATCTGGAAAAAAAATCGAACACATGTATTGAAATCAGACACGGAGTAAACAATAATGGAAGAAAAAATCGAACACAGAGCAGACGACAATCGTTTGTTGGATCTAAGAAAAAAATCAAACTCGATTGAGAAAAAACCAAGTTTGAATTGTTTATAAGTTTGAATCATATCTTGGATCTAAAAACTACCTAAGAAAAGATGGAAGAAAAGATAGAAAATCGTTTTGGATCTTAAAAATGTAAATAGATTAGAAGAAGATAAAAGGGAGAAATACATACCACTGTCGCTGCGGACTTGCGGTTAGGGTTTTCTCTCCTAGGCTCTCTTCTCTCTCTCTCTCTCTCTCTCTCTAGATATGCGACTGGTGAGGAGTAGTAGAATGAAATATGTTGTGTGAGGATAAGAAAAGTAGGGTTATAACATTATATATAATCTCTAATTTTTTAATCTAACAGTTTAGATTAACTTAGCGATATATATATATATATATATATATATATATATATATATATATATATATATATATATATATATATATATATATATATATATATTAATTTTTATTTGTTTACCTACTGTGACACCCCGCCTAATTAAATACCGGGCGATCACTCCTTTATTAAATTAAATCAAGGTGAACAGTTTGGTTCATTCTTAGCATCACTGTCGTAAAAATAAACTTTCCAGTTTAACACCCTAAATAATTAAGCTAAGTGTCAAAACCATATTTAAACATTACTTTCCAAATTTTTTATAAAAAAAAATGATTTATTTATTTATTAACAACATTTCAACAATTAAGAATCCACCACAATAAACTTGGAACACAATGCAATTAATTTAGAACATTCGTCAATCGAATGTCAACATGCGAAATATAAAGTAACACAATTCAAACTGAATAAATCCCATAGTGACAATACTAGATATAACTGAAATACAAATGTCCCAATAACAATGAAATAATGGAAAGGGCGACACATGCCCAACAAATGAGAATGCTAGAAGTGGAGTCAATAAAGGAAGCCTTCTACGCAAGTGACCTGCAACTCCCACCTAAACTGCAGCACGTTCCTTTCAAGGGATCCTAAGCAAGACGCCCATGTGGCTGGGCACCTGAAATATATACATATATATATACAAGAGAGAGAGAGAAAAAGAAACGGGTCAGAGCCCGATAGTGTGTTTGATTTAAAATACGTTTAGCAAGTATTTAAATTGATACAGGCCAATGCAACAACATATTAGTGCGACACTCTCTTGATAAATTCTCACCTCTCTTCTAATGTGCACTCCTATCGCACTAACCCTCCTAATGGTTTATCTCATCATATAACACGCTATCTTTCCCCAATGATTTAACTTATCTTAGGTATTTCGCAGGATTCAAAATTTAACGCTATAATTGTTTGAAAAGAATATTTCAATTAATAACCAAAGTTCTCATTTTAACTTTATTAGTCAATAAAGTTTTCCAGTGTCGTATTATACTTTCTCAAAAACAAGTATTTACAATTTGAGTCATCAACCATATCCTACATATCAATTCACGGTAGGTAGTTCCAAATTTCAGAATTTCATATATATATTAACTACTCGTATAATATATATATTATAACAGCGCCCCAAATAAACCATGGTGCGGGCATACTCTACTATAAAACCCCATATCACTCATATTAAGGGGAATACAATCGAAATCACTCTCGAATTGTATTAACACATACACAAACAAAATTGAGGCGAAGAATAGATTCCAAGTCTCTAAGAGGATGGCACATGCCTGCGTCTCTTAGGACTGTCTGAACTATCACGCCGATAGCCTGTACCAAGGACATCTATCTTCTAGGGTACAAGTCAATATCCCCCATAAAGGTCCCATCGAGATAAGACTGTCCCAGCGCGGTAACCTCAGGGATATCAAGTAGCATGGGCATGATTTTCACACATAGATAGCTTATGCATACACAATCGTATAACTATACTAATATTGCCATATCCATATTAGGTGTATTCTCATATCCCATAATTACGACTTTTATCCATATCATCATATTTTAGTAAACACTTATAACGGTTCGTTTCTAACCTGGATTCGATATTATTCCAACGTACCACACAACTCTCGTGGCTTTATTCTCTAAATTATAAAATTCAGTAGGTATACACATTTGTCCCAAAGTAACTCTCTTACGTGTCTCTCTCTTTAAATCATAAATTCACCGGCCTTTATGTAATTATCCCAAAATACAATCTTAGCCCATCATCAAGGGTCCCAAAATTTATTCACATGTCCTACTGGTCTTCCCTATCTCCCAAAATATTTTATTAAGGATGCCCAAGAATTATCTCACAATAAATTTAATTTAACTCATTTAAAAAGGGAAATAAGAGTCTGCCAGGAGGGGTCGATCGATCGAGGTCTGGGGCTCGATCGATCGAACCTTCGATCGATCGAAGCTCTATGATCGATCGATCAAGCAGGTATTTTGATTTCTGCAGAATTGCAGTTACGGGTTCTACTAATTTTCTTCATCCAAATTAATGTTTTCCAACCCCAACGTCCCAAGAATTCTACTACTAACATTATAACAATATACCAGATGTTTCTAACGTAAGGCATGTACATATTCATCACTTAAACATGGATTTTCAACCCAAAATTATATCTAATTATCAAGAACCCTAGAATTTTCTTAAACAGATTTCTAACAAATTTTTCTCCAGAATTTCTTTCTTATAATCATCAAAATTTCGTGGTTAATTTCCTCTACATGGAAAGGGTTTCCAGAATCATCATATCAACCAATACTACATGGATTTTCCTATCACAAATTGGGTTTTCTTCCACATATTTCATCCCTAATCATTCCTAAACTAATATAGAAATTGCACCAACGAAAATAGAAAGATAAACACTTGCCTGGGATTTTCAGAAGTCTGGAATGCGGATGATTTTGGTATGGTTGCGTTCCCCGTCTCGCGATCTACGCATTGGTGGTGGCGGCGGCGCAAACCGTTGAGTTTTGGGCCTTGAAATTGCTTGAGAGCTCTCTCCTCTCTTCTCCAATGGCCGTCACTTGTGTTTAGATTTTGTAAACCTAGAAGGTAACCTAGGTATATGATATAACTCCTCTAATTTTCGTGGGTTTAATTACCCAAAAATGTAAAATGACCAAAATGTCCTCCCGGGTTACTAATTAGGCCTAAAACGCCCCGAGACCCACACTACACCCCCGGGTACACTTTTCTGACTATCTCGACCCTTCCGGACGCGTTGACGCACTCAAAACGACCATACGAGCAACTTATAAAATATTCACTTTTTATTTATCAAAATTTAGTCCCGACGCGACACGAGCACGTTCCGACTTAAATTTCTGAAATTGTCATTTAACTCACTCATGACATTCAATATAACCAATATAATATATTACTTTGCTCATTAGTAATATTCAAAAAATTTCCCATAATTACTAACTCTCGTCACGTTAATAATTACAACATAATTAATTTCCGGATTTTTATTAAATAATTCATTCACATTAACTTTAATAAATCCCCAAATTAATATAGCATAAAAATCCCAAAATTAATATAGCATAAAAATATGGGGTATTACACCTACTAACCGGTTATAATGGGTGTAATATTAGTTCGGGTCACATGACCCAATAAAACCCGATACCATTAACGGGTAATAATGGGTATAAACGGGTTAAATCATGTGAGAGTACAAACCCAAACCCGATCCATTATGACAACGGATCTACCATGTTGACTTGTTAATGACCCAAACCCGATAAGACTAAACCCATTAACTTATAATTTCATGTCGTTTTGTGTCCTGTCGTGTTATCGTGTCGTGCCTCATTTTGTCAGGTCTAGGTCAGTAGTGAAAAAGGCTATTTGATTGGAGTTAGATGCTTAGGATGTCTAGTCCATCAAGAAAAGAAGAGGGACCCTAATGGGTCCCAAAGCGACGTTCATAAAAAGTCTAGGGGTGGGTCTTAAGGCTTCTTCATGAAGCTAAAGGCCACTATGAGGGTTAGTTCTTCATCTGCCCAGTGCACTAGCGATCAGGGCCCTATAGCCCCCAGTGAGAAGGCACATTTTTCTTATGGTTCCCCCAGTCATTTTAAGAGAGATTAATCGCAGAGAGATTTGAGTAGCCAAGAAGGCAGTAAAAAAACTATCAACTATATATCGGGATAGAGTTTCAGTTACACAGGTCCCACCCACTAGTAGCAGCAGTAATTTTCCTTGAGTTATCATCAGTCTACAAGGCATAGTGTGGATAGTTCATGCTTGAGTTAGGAGCAGAGTATCTGTGGGCCAGGTCAGGTGCTTGGTGGCCAGAATAGTAGGTTTAACCCCGGACGATCCTATGTTCTGTCATAGTTTGCTATACCTTTTGTTGATCCATCCATAATAGAAGGTACGATTCTTTTGTTCAGTACAAGGGTTAAGGCATTATTTGATTCAGGTGCATCTTATTCATTTATTTCGAGCTCCTTAGCATTCAGTTTGGGACTAGAGGTAGATTCGTTTCATCCTCCTATCTTCATAAGAATTCCAGTTGGTAGCGTCATAGTTCTTAATAGGGTCTATCGTAGTTGAATGGCAAAGTGCTACACTTGTCAACAGGTGAAGGCCAAGCATAAGAAGCCAGCAGGGTTATTACAACCATTACTTTTGGCAAAATAGAAGTGGGAGCATATCATGATGGATTTTGTCACAAACTTACCATGGTCTGAGCGTGGTCATGATGCAATGTGGTTTATAATTGAATAACTCACAAAATCCACACACTTTTTATTGATTCAGGTCACGGACAACGTGGCTAAGTTGGCAAGACTATATGTCTGGGAGATAGTCAGACTTTATGGTGTCCCGCTCTTAATCATCTTGGATAAGGATATCCGATTTGTATTACAGTTGTAGAAGAAGTTTCAATAGGAGTTGGGCACCGAGTTGAATATGAGTATGATGTATCACCCTGAGACCGACGGACAGTCGGAACGAACCATCCAAATTTTAAAGGACATAATGAGAGCTTATGCACTTGACTTTCAGTGTAGTTGGGCAGAGAATCTGCATCTGGTAGAGTTTTCCTATAACAACAGTTATCAGGTGAGCATCAAGATGTCTCCCTATGAATCCCTTTATGCGAGGCCATGCCGCTCTCCGGTTTGTTGGGATGCCGTTGGTGAGAAACATCTTACTAATTCAGAAATGATTAGAGAAATGACGGAGAAGGTTTGGATAATTTGATAGAGTATCATGACGGCACATAGAAGATAAAAGAACTATGCTGATAATTATCTAATATCCCTGGAGTTTGAAGTAGGTGACCATGTGAGGTTAAAAGTTAGAGCGCGAACCGACAATCAACGGCTTGAGCAGAATGGGAAGTTAGCCCCATGGTATATCGGTTCCTTAGAGATCCTGGAGCGGATTGAGAATGTATCATACCGCTTGGCGTTACCTCCATAGTTATCCCAAGTCCATAATGTGTTCCACATCTCTATGTTGAAGAAGTATCTTCACGATCCTCAGCATATTATTGATTGAAACCGTATTGAGTTAGAGGAAGATGTTATGTTTCCAACGATACCTATATCCATCTTGGACTGCGAGGACAGAGTCCTGCGCAACAAGGTCATTACCTTGGTGAAGGTTATTTGGGAGTTTAAAGGTGTCGAATATGCGGCTTGGGAACGTGAGTCAGAGATGTGAGGGACGCACCTGAAACCCTTTTCTTATTTGGTTGTTCTGATTTCGCGGAGAAAATGTCCCAGGGTGGGGAGAATGTAAAACCCATGAAAGGGATGGTTCATCAAAAAATTTAAAATTTTAATTTCAAAGGGATGGTTCACAAAATATTCCAAAAATTTTAAACTTCTTTCAAAATCAAATTTTCTCTTCTTTAAACAAAACATCAAATCATGTTCTAATTTTATATAAACCAAATTTAAACAAACTTAATTCAAGATTAACATGAATTTTGCCAAATTAATAATTCAACCTCGAGGAGTAAACTAAATTATCCAAATGAATTAAGAACCAATTGCACAATTTTTTAGGTTAGACCAATTATATCTTGTTAAAGCTAAGCATGAATCTAGGTGAGAATTTGCAATATAAAATACACAACCACAACGCCGATATGTACGAGGAAAACCAACAATGAAAAAAACCTCGGATAGTCCAGTCACAAGTCCACTAAGTACTGATTTAATACAAGGACACGACAGACAACTTATTCAACGACTCGACGCCCCTGCAAGCCTTAACGCTCTTCGTTCCTTCCAACTCTACCTACAGACAACGTAGGAGTCCACCAACGTCTCTGATTCGGCACGAATATTGTATGTTTTATCGCTTATACTTATGCATTTTTTCCCCCTTGGGTACCTTAATTCCTATATTTATGCTCGTTAACTAGAAAACCTTCATTTTATATGTTAACCTGCTATATGAGGTATAATTGACTTTTGTAGGTATGTTGGTGCTTAATGTGAAGTTTGGCCGCTTTTCGGTGAAGTTTCGTTGACTTTTGCAGCTTCGGGGACCTTTTAGTAATTTTTGCATTCAGGTTTGAAGCCCTTTGATTTCTCTTCGCGCGTCCACCGACGGTGCATGAATCTGAGTTGTAATGAAGGAGTTATGGCATTTTTGGATGGTTTTTACTTCAAAATCACATTCAAGGGCCTTTTTAGTCATTACATATTTTAGTTTTTTGGCTTAATGTCTTCTTGGATACGGTATCTCTCTGAGTTATCTTCATGTAGCCTCTGATCGTGCCTCATTCCAAGTTATAAGGAAGAAGTTACGGACCTTTCCATAAAGTTGGACAAAGCTGAGAATACAGCACTGTCAGGTGCGAATCGATTCGGCTGAAAGTCCGCAAATCTCTATTTTTAAGTGGGTTTTTGGTGGGGTATTTTGGGGTAAAAGAATTTTATTAAGTGGGAGATCATTTTTAGACTTCATATCTTACATTTTACAATATATTTAGGGTTTGTAAGGGAGCTTAGCCCTACTCCACCATTTTGGGTGTTTTGCCCATTTTTATATATGTAAGTTTACTATTCCTTTGTCTTCCTTAATATATTAGCTGTTTTACTTTTTTTTCCTTGCATTTTAGCTAGTTTTCATGTTTTGTAGTTAGTTTATTTAGTTTAATTAATGTCGTGCCCCTAGATAAATAGGGTCGGGTTTGTGTTCCGCCATTAATGGGCCTCGAGCTCCCGAGTGAATTAAAGTTGTGTTGTTATGCATTTAACTTTCTTTGTCACGCAATGTTAGTGTTTATAGCAACAATCCGAATTTAATCCGCGTGTGACCATTTTTTATTAAATGTTTATTCACGCAATGTTTTTGAACCGGAATTCTAATTAGTAGTTGTTTAGCCCGTGTGTGAGGCGAATTCGACCCGATCCTTGCTTTACTTTTGTGTAGCGTAACTTATTCTTTTTCCTTTGTCACCAAAACCCCCTTTCACCTTTTACACTTTTATTTTTGAAGTAGCAAAATAATTAAAATCTAAAAATCAATCACTCTCTGTGAATTTCTTACGATACCCGACTTACCGTTGTCCTTGCTTGTCAAGTGTAGTTGTAGTTTAGGTTTTTGTTATTGAGTAGGTGAAATGAAAACAACGATTAGCATTATGACGCGACGCTAATTTTCACGCTCGATCAGTCTCGGAGTCTACTGATGGGGCATTATTACCGTCATGCATACGGAGTCCATCGTATATACACCAACAAACACGAAATCCCCCGTAAGAAACTATGATCATGAAACTATTTGGAGAAGCTTGGATCTCAAAACATATATTATGGAGAAGCTTGGATCATGAAACCATTTGGGTGTAAACATGTGTTTTTTTTTAAGGATTAAACCATAAGTTTAGAACAAAACTATCTTGGACTTTTTTTAAAGGCTTCTCTCTTTTTGGAAGATGGAAAAAGTCATCTAAAGAAAGTTAACTTCTGCACTACATAAATAGTTGGGAAAAGTAGTGGGAGGTTATAAGAAAACTACTTAAAAAAACTGTCATTTTTTTAAAAACTACTCAGTCCGTTCGAACGACATTCGCTCTCTTTCGAACGACATAGCCATCTCATTTAAACGAGATAAGAATGAAACTTCAAATGAGAAAGCAGTGCAAGCTAAAAGTAACCTCATTAGATATCTCGTTTGAACGACCACAAAACTTGTTCGAATGACTTGAGAAAGTCGTTCTAACGAACTCGAAAAATTCAAACTATTTTTCTTGAAAAAAATATAAAGTCTGTTTAAAATATTTTAGCAAAAATTCTTAAGCCCAATAATAAATTTCCAAGGCCCAACTAAATATAAGAATTCATACCTGAGAGATCCTTCGACTATTGATGACGATAAACGAGGCATGAAATACTGTATAGGATGTGAACGCTTCGACTTGGCCGCTACATCTTCAACAAAAATTGTTTATTTTTAAAATAGACATTATTACCAGATACCTGTAATTCAACACTGTTTTGTTGTTTTTCAGGAGGTGGTTCTGTTATTTGGGGTAGTATCCATTGTTTTGGGACTTCCAAATCTCTCCAATTGATTAATCTGGGCTGTATTGCCGAATCAAATGGTCGAGGTTCAAATATTTCTATAATATTTATATCCACATTTTGTGTGTTTGTATGTGGTAGAGTTGTCAATTCATGAATTGTTTTCCAATGTATTGACATATTTCGTGAGGTATCTTTCATTCCTATTCCTTTGGTTTGGATTTTTATAATGAAAGATTCCTCAATGTTTGGATCATCAATAGATATGAAGAAATTTGGTTTTATGTTAAACCAAATAACTCCATTTACCAAATTGGATTGGACTCCTCCAATTATGGCGTTCATAGGATTACTGAATCTTTTGTCTAAGACCAGTATAGCTACGGGTGTATCCATACCTTGTCTAAACAGGGCAGTAATACATATTTGAATAAACCCGATGTGTATATATTTAATATTTGGGTGTTTCTTCTTCCATCTTTTGATCTTTTTTAGGGCACAAACACAACTTCTATCCTATGACTCAAATAATTTTTTCCGAAATTAAGCCAACACATACAAATTGACTCAATTGAAAATTTGTCCTTACTAATCTCCCCCTTTGACTATTCCGGGACAAGACCAAAAATAAAGTCCTATGGGCCCTCAGGCTCATCTAAATGACTCAATCCCAAGCCAAAAGAAAAAATACGCATATATTCTGAGAAGCTTTGAATTAAAAACTTTGTCGCATGGATGAAAACCTGCACACTTAAACACGCCATACAATCATAGGGGATACAACAAAATAAATTGCATAATTAAATATTTCCCCTTTGTCTAATAATGTCTACCTAAGAAAGATGTATCCCCCTAATTTAGATATTCCCAAATGAAAAGATTTAGACACCATTTCTCCCCCTTTTTGTTCAGAAATAGACAAATATTATTTGCATAAAGTTTCTCCTCGATTGAAAACAAATTCTCCCCCTAAATTAAACAAGGGATAATCATAAAGAAAAAAAACATGCAATGGTGTATAGTGACACAAGAACAATAAAGCAACATAGCAACATAAGAACATAAGAACAACTAATCCACATAAAGCACAATAGATACCAACTATGATGCGATAGTAAAATAATATCAACTATAATGAACTATGATAAGCAGGGATATCAATGAGAAATCACAACAAGATAGATATCAATTTGAAAAAATATCATACAAGGACTAGATGCAAAAGCAAAGACTCAAAGAAAATGATATCATGTGTGTGTGTGTGTGTGTGTGTGTGTGTGTGTGTGTGTGTGTGTGTATAAGCACTAAAATATATTAATGAAGCATAATAACACACATATATAGGTATAAAGATCACACTAGACACTAAACACGATAAGCTTTCCACACTCATATGGCATAAATACGTGTAAACCAAATGTGGTTAATGGAATGGATGGGTGTGAACTAGAGATAAAAGAGTTATGAACCAATCACTTAAATATGTTCAAGCAGTTCTATTTGATTATAAAACTTTATCAACTAAGATTTAGCCTCATGTTACAAGATAACGCGAACTCAACACATGCCTATAATTTTGATGATTCTACAAATTAATAGAGTCATGACATAATAAGCATAACTAGGATTCATTGTGAAACCCCATTGATCTTCAACTAAGCACCCTCAAAAGATAAACATATTACATATTTTCTTTTCTTTTATTTACTCAATTCTTTTGAAGTTATTCCTTTTGAATGATTAAACTAAACTATGTTGGCCTTTGACAATTTTTTTTATTTTTATTGCATAGGCTCTTGCCAACGGTGGCTTTCACGCAAAGGAGATTTTCTCCTTTCATAGCCATTTCCCGTGCACTATCTTTTCTTTTCTATACTAATCAAATAAATCTCACGGGCGACGGTTCTTACATGCATAAATCTCCCACAGTAATAAAACATATAGATGATAAAATTGATGGGAAAACATCTCATTCAGCTTAAACATACATGTGAAGTTAAAGTTCAAAAGAGCTCGGGCATGTGTGTGTGGAGGCATATACAAAGAAAATCTATTAAGCAAATCAAAGTCAAACTACTCTATGCATGCATGATAAAGAACAATTTAAGAAATGAAATTCATAACCAAAAGCTCTAGCCACATGGATATGGAGTGATATAGGATTCAAACACAAGGATATGCCACATAAAATATGTGAAACTAAAATACACACAAACAAAAAAAATCTTTTTGATTTTTCAAATTTTAAAAAAACTCGGACAACTCAACGGACAAATAAACTCTTTTCGTATGCTTCAATAAGACTCAATAAATGCAAAAACAAAATACAAAATATATGCTTATCATGATTCTAGCAAAACATATATGATGAAGCATATACTAGAATATGACTAACAAACATACAACTAGCAAAGATATATCATGAAGCACAACTAGTGTATGTAAACAAAGCTAACACAATCAACCTTTAGATCTAGTATGGGAAGCATTATGTGCAAGCAAATGAAAATCATAAATACTATCATGTAAAGCCTCTGAAATGGATCTCCTAACCCACATAGGTGTAAAGTGACGCTCTCGGGTTATGGTGACCTTAGTGACTCTAAACTTGGACTTCCTAGAACAACTTCTAAGATCGAAACAAAACTTCTAAGGTGACCCTTCCTACCATAATATTTGAAAGTGAAAGCACGTTGAGAATTATTACCCAAGGGTAGACTTTTTATAAGGTTCCTAGATGATTCTCTCAAAATCATGGTTTCGTCTTTATTAGCGGAAGCATTTTAAGTATCAAAGCCAGTACCATATATGTCATTTTTAATATGGATGGTGCCTAACATATTATCCAATTTTTTTGACCTAGAACCCAAATCAAACTTGACTCGACTCAAGTCTCCTAATCTCTCTTCCAGCTCCAATATTCTAGATACAAGCAAACTCCTAGTCTTTTGAAATTCAAGAAGCTCTTTCTTCATAGTGTCCAATAAATCTCGAAGACTGTCTCTCTCACTGTAACACCCCGCCCGCCCGGGGAAAGCGAACGGAGCGCTACTATCGATAAAACTAAATTAATCCACAAATAACAAGGTATAGAGCATCTAAATCCCATAATAAAACAAGAAACCACTATTGTCATCTTCAAATCAATACAACAAATCTCTCGAAATAATGACAACAATCTAACTATCTCGAAAATAAAATAAATCTCCAAATGCTCTATACATCAAAATAAATACAAGTCTTCTCATCTCTTGTATTAAAAATCCGTCCCAATAATAATCCACGCTAAAATCCATCTCCAAAATAAATCCAAAGCGCCCAAAAATCAGCGCTAACCTGCCACTAAAAGAAAATATGGGGAAGTACACAATACGACAGGAAAGATGCTGAACAAATATTAGCGGTGAATAAAACGTAACAATACGAATACGAATATTCAAATCAAATGCGAAACTCATAAGCAATTATATCAATATAATTTCTCAACAACACATTAACTGGGTCACCAAGCCTCACCACCGTACCGCGCCTATGCATTTTTCTAGCATATTCGGAAAAAGGAATATTGGCAGGTGCCCAACCTCCATGCCATATTAAAATATTCATGACAACATGCTCAACACAATAATAATATCGCGTGAATCATAATTAGATTCCAACAAAAATCTCCAGATTCCAATGAATTTAGCAATTCAAATATGAGTCAATAATCACAAGAAAACAACGAGAATAATACTCGCGAGATTAAGGAGCATATTGTGTAAAACCCCATACCTCAAAATCATTAAATGAATCATCGCATAATTCAGCCTCAAAATCTAATCACACCATCACGTTCCTCTCGCGAAAATAATCAAATCTCGTTCTAGCCCAAACTCGAGAAAACATCAAATAAGCTTTCTAATCTAAGGTTCAAATCTTGAATAGGTTTGGCGCTATGGTTTGTAGATGAAAGGGAGTAATTTTGGAGAGGTCTTCTGGTTGAAAAGTTTGAGAAAAAATGATTTGAAAAGCCAAGCCACGAATTTTTTGATATATAAAGTATTAAGAGTTTGATTAAGAAAAGAGTTCTAATCAGATACAAATACTAAATTTTTTATTCCAGATGATCTGACCATTGGAATCACTTGAAATTTAAGTATGTTGTAGCGAACGGCGAGACAGGACTGCTGACAAAAATTCATCTTGATCGGACGGTCGAATTTCTAAAAATATTATTTTTACAAGAAAGTTTTATGTTCCGAGGACTCTTAGAGAGTTTTATGTTTTGAGGACTCTTCTAAATAATAAAAATTCAATTACAACTCCATTTTAATTCCGATTTCGAAATCGTTTGAAATTCTCGCCTTTAAAAGTAATAATCAAAATATTTAAGCAGTACAAATAATTTTATCTCAAAATTTATTTTTCCTCTTTATTTCGAAAATACCCCAAAATTACGCGGGTTGTTACACTTCCCCACTAACAATGGAATTTCTCCCTCAAAATTCGCCGAATACCCAACTCTCAAAAATCAGGCCAACAAACTTCAAAAATAATCTCGTCACCAAAAAATAATTTTCTCACATCTAATCTAGATGCCTAACGCAAAACGATTCTCTAAAAATTTCTATCTCCAAATTCGCGTCACAAAAACGCAATAGACCCAAAACCCAAGACCCGAGGGTGGTCGTATACCTAAGCTCTGATACCATTCTGTAACACCCCGCCCGCCCGGGGAGAGCGAACGGAGCGCTACTATCAATACAACTAAACTAATCCACAAATAACAAGGTATAGAGAATCTAAATCCCATAATAAAACAAGAAACCACTATTGTCATCTTCAAATTAATACAACAAATCTCTCGAAATAATTACAACAATCTAACTATCTCGAAAATAAAATAAATCTTCAAATGCTCTATACATCAAAATAAATACAAGTTTTCTCATCTCTTGTATTAAAAATCCATCCCAATAATAATCCACGCTAAAATCCATCTCCAAAATAAATCCAAAGCACCCAAAAATCAGCGCTAACCTGCCACTAAAAGAAAATATGGGGAAGTACACAATACGACAGGAAAGATGCTCAACAAATATTAGCGGTGAATAAAACGTAACAATACGAATACGAATACGAATATTCAAATCAAATGCGAAACTCATAAGCAATTATATCAATATAATTTCTCAACAACACATTAACTGGGTCACCAAGCCTCACCACCGTACCGCGCCTATGCATTTTTCTAGCATATCCGGAAAAAGGAATATTGGCAGGTGCCCAACCTCCGTGCCATATTAAAAATCTTCATGACAACATGCTCAACACAATAATAATATTGCGTGAATCATAATTAGATTCCAACAAAAATCTCCAGATTTCAATGAATTTAGCAATTCAAATATGAGTCAATAATCACAAGAAAACAACGAGAATAATACTCGCGAGATTAAGGAGCATATTGTGTAAAACCCCATACCTCAAAATCATCAAATGAATCATCGCATAATTCAGCCTCAAAATCTAATCACACCATCACGTTCCTCTCGCGAAAATAATCAAATCTCATTCTAGCCCAAACTCGAGAAAACATCAAATAAGCTTTCTAATCTAAGGTTGAAATCTTGAATAGGTTTGGGGCTATGGTTTGTAGATGAAAGGGAGTAATTTTGGAGAGGTCTTCTGGTTGAAAAGTTTGAGAAAAAGTGATTTGAAAAGCCAAGCCACGAATTTGTTGATATATAAAGGATTAAGAGTTTGATTAAGAAAAGAGTTCTAATCAGATACAAATACTAAAAATTTTATTCCGGATGATTAAACCATTGGATTCGCTTGAAATTTTAGTATGTTGTAGCGAACGGCGAGACAGGACTTCTGACAAAAATTTAGCTTGGTCGGACGGTCGGGTTTCTAAAAATATTATTTTTACAAGAAAGTTTTATGTTCCGAGGACTCTTACAGAGTTTTATGTTTTGAGGACTCTTCTAAATAATAAAAATTCAATTAAAACTCCATTTTAATTCCGATTTCGAAATCGTTTGAAATTATCGCCTTTAAAAATAATAACCAACATATTTAAGCAATACAAATAATTTTATCTCAAAATTTATTTTTCCTCTTTATTTCGAAAATACCCCAAAATTACGCGGGTTGTTACACTCACCTTTAACATACTCTAGACTCTCTCGAAGAGTCCTCTCACGTGCCCTAAGATCTTTAACTAAAATACTCTCATCATTTCCTATGGCACGTTCTATTATCCTAACTTCTAACTTTAAGTTTGACTTTTTTCAATTTCAACCATTCCACATACAACACATGGAAGACAACTTGGAGATCACTCACTTCCGCTTCCTCTTCTACATTCTCACTCTCTTCTCCAGTCTCTATACCATCAATTACTTGGGATTCACAAATAATGGCCTTGTAAGTGTCATGCAAAGAAGTATCTTCATGGTAAGATTTGTCAACAATGCTCACATGACTAGCCATGAATGCGGTAAAATTGCGCTAAATGGGGGAATCAGGTCTATCTCCCGATTCACTATCACTAAGGGTAGCATTATATGAAATAGGTTTCTTTCCCTCCTTCCTTAGTTTAGTGGGACACTAGGCTACCCTATGGTCATAACCCTCACAATCAAAACATCTATTCGACTCGTCCCATTTGAGATCATCATTACGATTTTTATTTTTTTTAGGGGGGGGGGGGGGGGCGGTGGCTCGGCTTAATTATACTTATATTTATCAAACTTCTTTAAAGTTTCTCTTTATTAAACTTTAGAAATTTTCTAAACTTCTTAGCAAACAAAGCCACATCATCCGAGTCGATGTCAAACTCATCATTCGAAGCATGTCCTTCTAAGATTTCAAAGCTATGCACTTATCTTTTATCTTCACATCCTTGGAGGTAAACATGTCAATTTCACAGGTTTGTAAGTCACCTACAAGATCTTTAAGTTTCATAGAGTTTAAAGTGTCTAAAGAGTTCAAAACATTCATTTTTGGATTAAACATGTCGAGTAATGGCCTCAAAATTGAAAAAGTACCACTTGAGTCGTTTAAAAAAAGATTAAACTATCTAAATGGCTCCGAACCGTTTGTTCAAGAAACTCTTTTCTTAAAACAAATTATAAACACAAGATGTGTAAAACAATTATGAACGAGTAATTTCAGTTATAGGTTTACAAGTTTTGAAAAACAAAACTTTAAGCAAAATAAACCAACACAACCTCAATAAAGGGATGAGAGTAAAAGGAAGTGTACACAAGTGATTTTAACGTGGTAAAAACCCAACCAATTGGTAAAACATCCACGATAACCTCTACGCCACAAAAGTAAAAAGTCCACTATAAATGAGTAACATATTACAAGCTATAAAACAATCAAGACACACAAACAAACCTAATTTAAGTTCAGAAATGTACCAACTCCTCTGGCGTGTTATGACTTCTCCTATGGTTCTGATTGTTGTTGATGTTCTCTCAGCTTCTTTTCTTTACTCCTTTTAGCTTTACTTCGACTCTAACAGTCCAATATCTCAACACCAACACGTTTCAGTGTAGTAGTGTGAAGGTGTATGTGGTGTAGTGTTCTAAACTCATGGATGCAACACACACATGCTTAGATGCAGACAATATGAGTTATCAAATTACAAACATCTCTCAAAATGCAAGTGTTTCTAAAATGAGCTAAGTCAAATAATTCAGACTTTGGATCTTTCAAATAATCGCAGATCAATAAGGAATCTTGCTATATGAACTAGCCAAGATCCTATGCACTTTCTTTGTTTTGAAAATAGTAATTGAAAGTGAAAACCCTAATCAAGATCTCAAAACTAGATCTAAGTCGGATAGTTTGAGTAAGTAGAAATCAGAAAGGGTATTGTTGGTTTAGGGTTCGAAAACAACATTTATTTTGAAAATAACCAATAAAGAAATGATTTCTCGAAACAAGAAATCAGATCTAGCAAATAACTACGTAGTCTGTATCACAGAAATCAAATCTCATATTTCTATAAAAATAAATAGAGATTTAATCAACGTGATTAAGTTGGCAAGGAAATATTAGACAGCAGAGGAAAAATTCTCAAATCACAAACTATAAACATTCAGAAAATGTTTTCTGGTTTGGATTTGGTTTGAAGTTTGAGTTAGGGTTTGTAAAAATTCTTCGAACGCTTTCTCTCTCCCTCTCTAACTCTTTCTCTCTTTACTCTTTTCTCTCTCTTTTCTCTCAGAGGAAACAAATGACCAAAAGTTACAAAATTGAAGATGAATTTTCCTTATATACTGAGAGAAGAAGGCTCTGGAAGATCGAGGGAAATAAATGATCAGGATTGAGTCGAAATCAATCTAAGGGCTGCTAAGTCACTGCATTGAAAATAGATATGATTGGTTCAAAATCAAATATTGGGATTATAAGAAAACACATGTAGATATTTGATTAAAATAATCCAATGGTGCACAGTGAGTTTCAAGAATGTGAGTGTGAGAAAACACATATTAGGCCGTTATAAACGCAACACGTGTAAGGCTGAGATTGAGTGAAAAATGTGTGTTTTAAAATTTTTAGAAATACAAATTGCACCCACAATATTCTCAAGTGCTTTCGGATTATACCCAACCATAATTTATGCTATAAAAATAATTTATAAATCTAACCCCAAAGGTTTTAAAGCCAACCAAATTAATTCCAAAAAATCATTTTAAATCCTTAAAAATTATTTTAAAATTCCCAAAAATAGTAGAAAGTAAATTTCAAGGGGATTAACTCACACACAACCAAATATAGCATGGTATGATGTATATATGCAATCCTAGAGTGTGGTGTTGGTGAGCTACCTTTAAGAACTCATAGAGGAATTAAATAAAGAGTCTGGGGTTCTTTGGTAACTAGAGATAGAACTCAAATTTTATCACAATTTCCAACTAGATGAGAACCTATATAGTATAGACTTAAGTAAGTCAAGGATATAGGGTGCTTCAATCTCTCCCTTTGGAAATATGAGACAAAATCTCCGTTGAGTCAACGAGGACTCGTAGGGATACAAAAGAAATAAGGAAATCCTATTCCTATACAAAAGTCCTATCTACCCAATATCCTAGAAATATAAAATTACATAACTCAAATAGATACAAATCAATACCCTAATAAAATTCTGTTGCAACCGATGGTACTGATTCCTGAAAGTAAAATAACTAAGATCAAGCTTTTTAGTTGATAATATACAACAATGTCCAAAAAGACTCAAATTTATACCCCATTTTGTCTTAAATGGACGAAAGGTAAAGAAAAATAGTCAATAATCATCTAACATTATTCTGTAAAAATCATGCCAATCGACTTGTGTAAATATTCAAAACGCGCATTATCTAAGGGTTTAATGAATAGATCGGCTAATTGTAATTCAGTATGAAGATAATTAATTTCCATCTCCTTAAATTCAACTAACTCGCGTATAAAGTGATATCTGATTTTAATATGTTTAGTAAGAGAGTGTTGAACGGGATTTTTAGAAATAATAATCACGCTTTGATTGTCACAATAGAGATGTAACTTATCTTCAGTAATACCATAATATGTTAGCATTTGTTTCAACCAAAGTAATTGAGAGCAACAGTTTGCTGCTGTAATATATTCGGATTCTGCAGTAGACAAGGAAGTGTAGTTTTGTTTCTTACTACTCCATCCTACTAAGTTGTTATCGATGTAGTAACATGCTACTGAAGCACTCTTACTATCATCGATACATCCGGACCAATCAGCATCGATGTAACCTATAATAGTACTAGAGGTGTCTTTAGTGTACCAAAGTCGTAAGTTTAGAGTGCCTTTGATGTATTTAATAATTCTTTTAACACACAAAAGGTGACTCTCTTTAGGATTATTTTGATCACACACACACAGACAGAGTACATGATGTCAGGACGGGAGGCAGTATAATAAAGTAAACTTCCTATCATACCACAGTATAAGGTGGTATCAATGGATTTTCCATTCTCATCTTTGGAGAGTTTGACAGTGGTAAACATCGTAGTTCTAGCATCTTTAGCTGTTTCTAGGTCAAACTTCTTAATAATTTCAGAGGCATATTTAAATTTCGATAGAAATAATCCTTCTGAATTCTGTTTAACTTGGAGTCAACTGTAACTCCCCCATAAGTGACATCTGGAATTCTTTGTGCATAATATCAGAGAAGGCTTTAACTTCTAAAGGGGACGTGGAACCAAAAATGATATCGTCAACATATACTTAAGTAATAGTAATGTTGTTGTCAAAATCTTTCACAAACAAGGTTTGGTCATTTCCTCCTCTCCTAAATCCATTATCTAAAAGAAAGGTGGATAGACGCTCATACCAAGATCAAGGAGATTTTTTAACCCATAAAGAGATTTCTTAAGATGGTAAACATAATTTGGGTGATGAGGGTGTAGACACCTCATTCTAATACCCCCTAACTTCTCCTAAGGTCCCTAGCACCTCCCTTAATCATTTCAAACCTAAGTCACCCCTCGAGTACTGACCTAAAGACCATCGGGCGCTCTCAGGCTCCATTTAACCAAAGTCAAACTATTTAGCTCGAACGAGACTGAATGAATCTTTGAAGGGCACTGAAACCCCTTTCCAATGGTCCATCCCGTACGCGATTCTGACTTACGTTGCAGACGAATGACCCATTTACCCCCGAAACTTGATCAGGAGGTCATCGGACACTCCCAGGCTCCGTTTGATCAAAATCAACTCTACATCTCAATTGAGACTGAATGAATCTTCAGAAGGCAATAAAACCCCTTTCCAACGGTCTGCCCCGTGTGTGATTCTGACTTACAGTACGGACGAACGATCCGTTTTACTCTAAAAGGTCACTGAATGCTTCAAGGCACTGGTTGACCAAAAGTCAACTAGGCGAACTGATTCAAACTCTTTGGAATGTCGAATTACATCTCCTAAACTTTCCAATGGTCTGCCCCGTGCACGATTCTGACTTACCATGAGAACAAACGATTCGTTTGCGTCCGACGATTCCCCGTACAAAGCACCGACGAACACTTTCGAGTCACATTTGATCCAAAGTCAACTCCTGAACCTGGGAGAAGTCCAAAATTCTTTCGAAGGTCTCTGAATTACCTTTCCAATGGTTCACCCCGTGCACGATTAGGATCAACGGTTCACGCTCTACAACCAATTTTTCGAAGGAACCTGAAAGAGACTACCAACCGGTAGGTTCCAAACCCTGCCTATCGGCAGTGTGCCTAAACACACCTGCCGATGCTGATCGGCAATGCCCTGGGCCTATGATAAGGAGGGCCTAACCTCATTTCAAGAAAGCAAAAGATCTGAAACCTATCACTCTCAGCAAGCTCAGAAAACCCCTCTTGAAGTCAGCGTGATTTCTGGATCCAAATCCCTTTCCAACCTTCACCTTTCATCACCTTCTTCATCAAAATTGGTGAATTAAGTAACCTCCATCGTCATCCAAGTGCAAGGGCTGCTCTCTAACATCCAAGATCAAGATCAAGCTCAAGATCTTCAAGAAGGTCCAACTTTCTCCACTCTCTCCTTAAATTCTCCTAAATTCGCATTCATTCGTTTTATTACTTAGTACTTTTATTCTCTCATCTCACATATCCTAATATACTTTTTATCAAGTATTATTGCACATCTCTTATTTTCATATAAATAAAACCCAAAAAATAAGAAAAATAGGGTTTGCTCATAAATTCCAAATGAGAATTCTCACAACTAAAACACTTTTTTACACACACACACACACACACACACACACATATAAAAGAAGTCCCCGATTGGATTTATGGGATAAATCCCACCCCTCATTTTTGCATACGAACTATGTGGAATTTGATGCCTCTATAGGATACGTAGGCATCTCGGGGTAAAAGCCGAGACTCGAGTCCTTTTTCCACTTTTTTATTTTATTTTTCCTATATTCTTTAAACTCAACTCTCTTAGACTCTCTCTATATATATATATTTGTTCTTAGTGGCGTATTATCCCGCATGCGTTAGCATCCCCTTATAATGATCAAAGCTAGGATAATCGCGTAAATCCTATTTTTCAAATATTACTTTTAAGAACATTACTACGGATGACTCGCTTATCTCTTCCATGATACAAGTCGATGATTCCTATCTCCACTACATATACACATGCACACATATCACGAGGAAATAAAGGAAAAAGCAATAACCCATGAGAGACCGTAAGGGCGGAATGGGTGCCTAACACCTTCCCATTTCGTAACTTAGCCTCCGAACTCTTTTCGAATCATTTTTGGTTTTGTATGTATGTCTTTGGATGCCGTCTTTCAGGACGGCCCCCTTTTCTTTTGTCTGTTTTGAGTAAAATAGACTGGCGACTCTATCTCTCTACATTTTTCACCTCATCATCGACGTTGGCCGAAGCGCTCCCGAAAGGGATGCGCGGGACCAAGATTCTCTCGAGATGAAGGGGACACCCCCCACCCCCTCTTCTTCGTCTCTCCCGCCGTGAGGATCGGAAGGGATGGCCACAGTGGTGACTCTGCTCGGGACTTTATTTTGAGGGCTAGACTCTATTTACATGGGTGTTATATATATTTATATTTCCCCCTATTTTTCATGTTCCCCTTTTCTATTCATATTTACCTCATGCTTATGCTTCTATTCACATGCCTGTAGAACATTCTCCATGTACACTTCACACCACGTGAACCTAGGATCACATATATCCACATGTTGCGTGCATCACCCATCCATACTTAGTATACCATTGGTACTCGTACTTTTCTCCCTGTTGGGCATGATCAAGAAAGATACTCTCATAAGATAATCATGCATGATTCACACGATATCACCAAAGAGCATTATGATTGACCAAATTTTGTCCAGTACCTGGAGGGTCACTTCGTAATGGGCCCTGATCTGGCAGGACGCAGTTAGCCTAAGCGATATGACTCTTACCTTCCATCAGCCAAGTATCTTCGACGTATATCTAACAGTTCCCCCACATCATACCGCTTGACCAAAGTCATGATGGGAGGTATATCGCAGGGAACTCGTTCACGTATGCCGAGTATATCGAATTCGCTCTCACACGTATCGTCCCCACGAGGTATATAGTGAGGCAATTCGCGTACACTCAGGTATATCAAATGGCTTGTCCACACGTACCGATTGCCCTCAAAAGCAAGACGTATATCGTGGAAGCCACGATAAAGGGGGAACCCTTTCCGATTCACCCAACCAACTGCATACCCGCATATAAGTGTCAAGCCTAGGACACACATGTTAGATTGCCGGTTTCAACCCGAAACTCTGCCGAAATTTCGAGTCGGCCTTCCACCCAATTTTTTGTGCACTTTTAAAATGAGACCCTGCCCGTGAGCCTGGTCACAAGTCCAGCCATAGCTTTGCATATGTTACAAACCCAATTTTTCCAGGCTCGGGTCCTGTTCGGCATTTCATTTTGCATTTAAGAGAATTTAATACAAGTGAAAACATAATAATAATAATAATAATAATAATAATAATAATAATAATAATAATAATAATAATAATAATAATAATAATAATAATAATAATAATAATAATAATAATAATAATAATAATAATCATGCTGAGACTTGTCTCCCAAATATTTCTCCTTTCTTTATAAAAAAATCCAAAAACATTTATCCCTTCTTTATCAAAAATCCAAAAACATTTCTCTTTTCTTTATCAAAAATCCAATCATATTTCAATCTTTTCTTTATCAAAAATTAAAAAATATTGTCTTTCAATCTAAAAAAAATGTCAAAAAAATATTTTCATCCTTTTTTGTCAAAAATAAATCCCATTTTACGCCTTCTCAGGTCGATCACACGCCCTTGGCCTGGCTCCTTATTGGTTTAGGTCTTCAGTCAAATCACCCCGTAGCTTCGCTCGTTCCCCTGCTACTTCTTCCAAGTTCGGTATCCATCCATTTTCCATGGAGAACCCAGATCAAGTACCAGTTGCGCAACCAAATCTAACGGTAGTTTTATCTTAGCTCGCGTCCAAGATTAACAACCTTCAGACTAAGGTCCGAGAGATGCAACAAAACCAGGTTCCTATTCGTCAAGAGCTCAAGGACCTATTTCCTTGTGCTATGGGTCCACCTGAGCCTATCTGGGTTCCTTAAGAGTATAAGCACGCTCCGCACGCCCCTCCTGCTAATGGGTCGCCCCCTGCCCATCTTCCTATGGTGAACCTTGCCCAGCTTGGGGCTAACTTCCCTATGATCATTGACCCGAAAGAGGAGGAATTGAATAAGGTTAAAGAAGATCTCAAGATGCTAACTAAGAAGTTCGACCAAGTTCGAATCTCTGGAAATTATATGAACTACACCCACATATCTCCTTATCCTAAGGCAAGGTTACCCGAGAAGTTCAAGATGCCAAATATCGAGAAATTTGGAGGAAGTGGACCCCCAATTGTTCATCTTCGCAGTTATCACTGTTCCATGACTCTCCTAGGGGCTTCTGAAGAAGTGATGGCCAAATTGTTTCAGCAAACATTGAAATATAGCGCCCTCCGATGGTTTTTGTCTCTCGAGGAGTCCAGAATCCGTAGCTGGGAGGATGTGGCTCGTGAATTCATTTCGCAGTAAAAATACAACGAAGAGCTTGAGTTCACATGCCGTGACTTAGAACTACTCAAACAGAACTCTGGGTAATCGGTCAGTAACTTCATAGCTCGATGGAGGGAAAAGGCATCCACTATGACCAATCATCCATCCATGGAAGAACAAGTCAACATAGTAAGAAGAACTTCTTACACCATGTCCGAGCAACCATGGGAGGACAATATTATCCCCACTTCTGAGCCCTCTGAGAAGTCGGAGTAGAAATCGAGGAAGGTCTTGCTAAAACAAAGGTTGAACCAAAGAAGGTGTTCGGACAGTTCACCCAAAAAAAATATGGCAAACCTGCCAGTGCTGCAGTCTTACCCATCAATAACATCTCTCAACCAACCACCTCGTGGGCACCAGAAAACTGCCCAGTCCCAGTCCAAAAGGAATACACCGAGATCCATGCCCCCGTCTCCAAAGTTTATCAAGCCTTGTTAAGACAAAACCTCGTCAAACCCTTGGACCCCCGTCCATTGCCAAATACACTTCCAAGAAACTTCAAGGAAGATGCCCATTGTGCCTTTCACCAAACTGCTGGCCATACCACCGACCAATGCTTTCACATTCGAAACATAATCCAAGGTCTAATTGATCGGGGTACCATTGCCCCACCAAGCAATCCTAAGCCAAACACTACTCATAACTCACTCCCAAATCATACCAATGGTATCTTCCTATAAATGGACCCATAATTTAATCCATCAACTCAAATCACACCCATATACACTCTCCCAAGCCTCTCCAAATTTGTCTATATTTCCTCCTACACCATGTTAGACTCGCTATTCAGGCACTGTCACTCCTCACCAGAGTATGCATCGTTATCCGTACCCATTTTAAAGAGGGAAGTATGGAATTATCATAAGTGTTAGACCAACTCTTAGAGTTCAGGCTGAAATTTCGCTCACAGGTGATCATTGATTACCAGAGGTTCGGTACACTATTCTTGGAAGCACGGAAATGGGCCCAAAAATAAAACAGTTGGGTGGTACCAACCGATGAAGTCAGCCTAGATGACGTTGTCCAGATCACGGCAGAATTATTCAGGCAAACCAACGATATTTGCAGTATGACCGAGTTACTTGATACTCTAAAGTTACAAGGGCATCTGGTCCCTTCACCCTTACATATCCCCACACAATAGGATGACCTATATGAAGAAGCCATTGAAGTTATGGAATGCATTGACTTTACACGGAAAGACAAAATTATTACCATCGAATGGGGGGAAGAATTCGAAGATTCGAATGAAGAACAAGCTTTTGAGAAAATTGGCCCGGTAGCCGACATGTGTGGGATGATATCATTTAAGGAGCTCCTCGAAGAAATAAACAAAGTGGCAGAACAACTCGAGATTGATGAAGATACAGGGTTTATATTCTTCCCTTCTTCAGTAAATCACATGACCAGATCAGTGAGGCATTACTAGATCCCAAGCTCACTACCAGCCAATGACAAGGGGAAGGGCGTTGAAAACCTTCATATGCCAGAAATGACCCTCGGGGAGAGAAAGATCCTCGATCAACTGAAGAAAACTCAAGCTAACATCACTCTCTAGGGGCTTTTTATGTCTTCCTAGCTGCACAGAAATATTTTGATCAAGTTGCTCACTGGACCCACAGTTCCTCCTTCTATTACACTAGAAGAAATGGTAAATTTAGTCGGATCCTTGACCTCTACCCGAATGCTATCATTTTTCAAAGAAGAAATCCCCAGAATTAGGCCAAACCACAATCATGCACTTAACATCTCCGTCGAAGTTATGGGGAAGATCGTACCACTCTCTGTTGTCAATAACAGATCTGCCCTGAATGTCTGCCCATTAAGAACCTTCAAATGCTTAGGCCTAAAAGAAAGTGACCTCGCTCTAACTTTCGCTGTTGTACATGCCTATGATAATACCCATCGGGAAGTGATGGGATCTATAAAACTTGTAATAGGGGCTGACCCTATAAACCCTGTCGTTAAATTCCAAGTTATTGATATCCCAGCTTAGTTCAACCTATTACTCGGACGACCTTGGCTCCATAATATCAAGGGTGTGTCTTCGTCACTCCATCAGAAATTAAAATTCTTCCAACGGACGAGTCATCACCATTTTGGGTGACGATGACAATACCGAAGGTGCAAGCACCAGCAGCCCAATCCTTAAGATACAACACGGGTCAAATGATATGCTCCTATCAGGATTTCGAGTTAAGCCACTTCTACTCCCGACAGGGGATAATTTCAAAGAAAGGGTTTATCCGGAATACGACCCTCATGGTAACATCAATGTGATTCAGATGTTCAGAAACATGCACTTCATGCCTGGGCTAGGGCTAGGGTAAAGACAGCAAGGGATACTTGAGCCCATTAAACTGAAGAAAGCTTTCCCTCCTTGTGGTTTGGGGTATCAACCATCAGAACAAGTGCTCAAAATGATCCTCCAGTCTCGACCAAAGAGAAGACTAGACTGCATCCAGACTATCCCAGGTGACTCCTTGAATGGATGATTCATTAAAGAGGGCGAAGACTTCCTCTTTTGTGGCTTTTAGGAACTATGGTATGACCATACAGACAAGAAGATGAAGCCTAGAATGGAGATCTTTTTCCAAGACAGCTAGCCATGGGCCAAAAGTTCCCAACACCATGTACGACCTCTCATTAGAGATACCGAAGAGACTGAGGAAAGTGACTCCGAAGGCTCCTTCAACTTACAGACACTGGTGCTGACACTCTGCATGGTTCATTCAAGCACTACATCATTGGATCCCTCCCACCTGATTAAATTTGCTGATACACCTCTCCTTAACTGGCATGCTGCACCAGTTATACCTGTTGAAATCCCACCTAATCCCAATGTTTACCCCATTTCTTCTTTTGTTGTCTATCCTTGTTCAAATGTAATCGAGACCTCCTTTGATGAGGTTCTCAATGTTGTTTTTCCTATCAATGAACTAAATGAAGATTTTGAGTATCTTGTTGTGCCTTATATTAATTTTTTAGATTCTTATCAAACTTTTAATGATGATGATTTTGCAAATGAACAATTCTTAACTGATCTAAATAAGGTTAATAGCAAACAACATAATCGCATTCAAGTTAATAAAGAAGAGACTGTTATTGTTAACCTCGGTTCTAGTAGCCAACTGCACGAGATTAGGATAGGGGTTACCCTTGATGAGCATGAGCGCGCACAACTCGAAGAATTATTAAAGGAATTCGTGGATGTATTCGCATGGTCCTATGATGATATGCTCGGAATCGGTCATAAAATTCCTTAGCATGCGATCCCCACTCTTCTAGATTACAAGCCAGTTAAACAAAAGCTCAGAAAGCTCTGCACCGAATGGTCACTCAAAGTCAAAGAAGAGGTGGTCAAATAGTTAAACGCGGGCTTCATTCATGTGATCGAATACCCCAAATGGCTAACCAACATAGTGCATGTGTCGAAATCAGGAGGGAAAGTTCGGATGTGTGTAGACTATCGAGATTTGAACAAAGCCTCTCCAAAGGATGACTACCCGCTACCCAATATCGACATGATCGTGGATAACACAGTCAGTCATGCTCTCAAGTCATTTATCGATGGGTTTTCCGAATATAACCAAATCAAAATGCACCCAGATCATCAAGAAAAAACAGCGTTCATCACCCCATGGGGAACCTTTTGCTATACTGTTACGCCATTTGGTCTCAAGAATGCTGGGGCTACCTACCAGAGGGCTGCCACAACCATCCTACATGATCTGATTCACAAAGAAGTCGAGGTCTATGTGGATGATATGATTATCAAATCCAAAACTAGAGAAGGTCACGTTCTCGCTCTCCGAAAGTTCTTCGAACGACTGCGATAATATCAGATGAGATTCAATCCACATAAATGTGTCTTTGGTGTTACAAAGGGAAAACTCCTAGGATTAATGGTCAGTAGGAAAGGAATAGAAGCAGATCATGCCAAGCTAAAAGCCATAGTTGAGATGCCACCTCCCCAAATGGAGAAAGAAGTTCGTAGTTTCCTTGGGAAATTATAATACATCATTCGGTTCATCAGCCAGCTAACCTCCATCTGTGAACCGATTTTCAAACTCCTCCAAAAGGATTCAACCAAAGTTTAGAATGAGGCTTGCCAAGAAGATTTTGATCGAATTAAATAATACCTGACTCAACCTCCGATACTCATGCCACCACATCCTGGTCTCCCCTTGCTTCCATACCTAACCATAACCGACAGTGCAACTGGGGCTTTACTAGCCCAATACCTTGAGGATTTACGCAAAGAAAGAGCCATATATTACGCCAATCACAAACTGGTCGAGTACGAAGTACACTACACCGCTTTGGAAAAATAATGTGTCGCGCTTATTTGGGTCACCCAAAAGTTACGACACTACATGCTCGTTTTCCCTGTTAATCATGTATCCCGAATGGAACCTATCAAGTACCTACTTGAGAAACTCGCCTTATCTAGCCGAATGGCTCGATGGTTGATGCTCTTAGCCGAGTTTGATATCGTGTACGTCACACAGAAAACTATGAAAGGAAGAGCCATCTCTGACCACCTCGCTGACTACCCCATGGAAGAGGTCGACAACTGAATCTCTGAATTCCCAGATGAAAACATCCTCTACACTGCTCAAGACGACCTGCGATGGCAAATGTTCTTTGACGGCGCTGCCAACAAAAAGGGATATGGCATTGGGATACTTCTGATCGCCTCAGATGATTCCCACACTCCCATCGCCATCAAATTGGATTTCCCCTGCACCAATAACATGAATGAATATGAAGTGTGTACGGTAGGCCTCAAAGTTGCTCTCTAGAGAGGTATCCAATGCCTAGATGTCTATGGGGATTCTGCCCTCATCATTGGTCAAGTGCTCAAAAAATAGAAAGTCAAGGACGAGAAACTTCAACCCTTCCATGCCCACTTAGAAGAACTAGCCTCCCAATTCCAAGACATCACCTTCCACTACCTACCTTGAGCAAAGAATAACCTAGCCGATGCCCTTGCTACCTTAGCCTCCATGGTCGACATGCCCGAAGGAATAACAATGGCCCCCTTCCTGGTCCAAAAGCAAAACAAACCAGCCCACTACTACCACATTGAGCTCATCACCAAAGAATATCCTGAGTTAGCCAATTACTGGTATCATGATATCTGGAACCTCCTCAAGCGTGGTAAGTATCCTGAGGGTTCCAACAAGAAATATCAGGTTACCCTCCAAAGACCGGCCGCCCAGTACATCATCTGTCATAAAGCATTATTTAAGAGAAACTTCAATGAAACCCATCTACACTGCATCGCAGGGGCTGACATTGAATAGGTAATGCAGAAAATCCACAACGGGGAATGCGAGCCCCACATGAACGGTCACATGCTTGCCAAGAAGATCATGCGATAAGGCTACTACTGGACCACCATGATCCAGGATTGCACCACCTATGATCGGAGATGCATCAAATGCCAACAGTTCTCTAACCTTCAGCACTTACCTCCGCATGAATTATACAACGTTGCTCTCCACCTGGGGCATTGACATCATAGGGAAGGTTACACCCAAAGCCTCCAACGGGCATGAGTTCATCCTACTTGCCATTGATTACTTCATCAAATGGGTTTAATTTGAGTCATACGGAGTCCTGAACGCCAAGAAAGTAGCCAAGTTCATCAAGAAAAATATCATCTGCCAGTATGGGGTCCCGCACGAGCTAGTGTCAGATAACAGGTTGCATTTTGAGGCAGAAGTCACAGAAGTGGTCAATGAGTACGGGATTCAGAGATAAAAATCTTCTCCATACCATCCTCAGACCAATGGTGAAGTCGAAGCCGCCAACAAAAACCTCAAAGCCATTATCATCAAGATGACTGAAAGTTGTCTAGATTGGGTCGATCGAATCCCATACGCCCTCTGGGGCTACCGAACCTCTACTGGGGCTACCCCTTACTCTCTAGTCTACGGCATGAAAGCATCCCTACCCGTGGAGCTGGAAATACCCTCGTTATGCATCATGCTTGAAAGCAAGGCCAGTGAGGAGGACTGGCATCAAAGTCGTCTCGACGAGCTGTCACTCTTGGATGAAAGGATATTAAAAGCGTTGTATCATATACAAGGGTACCATCATCGAATAGCGCGTTCATTTAATAAGAGATTCAAGGACCGCGGTGTCTGAAAAGGGGATTTAGCCCTCAAAGAAATAGTAGAGCCCATTTGGGACCCTAGAGGGAAATTCAAGCCCAATTAGATCGGCCCATACATCGTCAAGAAAATCTTGTCCGATGGTGCCTCCATGATCACCGACCTATAGGGAGAAGAAATGACTCGTCCAGTCAACCTGGACCGTCTCAAAAACTTCTATCCCTAGTCCAAAATTTCGGCGTGCTACGACTCTTCTCATCTCCCTTCTATTCTTAAAAAAAATCTTCATTTCCCTCTACCCAGAACTACGTGGGTCTGATCCTCTGCAAAAATAATTTTCGAAAAAATTTAAATTTTCAAAAAAAACTAGAGGTACGTAGGCAGCTCATACATCTTATGTGAGCACGACCCTTTCTTTTTCATAAAAAACTATTCTTTTCTTATCTCCGAGAACAACAGTTTATTCTAACATATACTTGAACAAAAGGATTATGTATGCCTTAGTGATCGGTATAGATAATTCAAAATATAAAATTCATCAAAAGGTACAGCTGGATGATCAAAAACTTGTTTATTACACTAATAAGAAATTACAGTACAATTACATAAAGGAATGGATAACTCCCTTCCCCCTACCTTCCTAAAAAGCCAAATAAATTCCCAAATTTATTCCCCATTACAAAAATAAACTCTCCAAGAGCCCTACCCACAACTACCAGAGGAGCCCTCTCCATCATCATCATCATCATCTATATCCTGGGGTCCCCAAGCTTCCCCTGCCTGAATGGAATGTCGCAGACGCTCCATGAACCGATAAGCACGAACCACTCTCGGAAAAACTACCACACCTCCGTCTATGGTATCAGATTGTCCAGTCTCCACTGCCAACATCTTGATGACTACTCTTCTCCACAACCACTTCATATAATCCCCAGGGATGTGCCAAAATCTCTCAGCAGACTGAGAGGGACAGATCGACGGATGTCGACTCTCCCACAAAGAGCCAAGCCGCATGCACAGACGCTCTATTAAATCCTCTAAAGAAAAGAAGTCCAGTGTCCGAGGTGGCACGATCTACTCCCAGCCAAATTGGAGCATAATCCGCCAAGGGAAATAGAAAGAGGTCTATTTGAGACCAACCAGTCGGACATACGAGTATTCTCCCAATTCCAGAATAAGCAGCAACTTCCCCCACCAAGGCACTGACCAGTACAGATTTAGAGCCCCATGCTCTACGAACTAGTTCTCCCAGCTCTCAGTATCCAAACCGACACTGATGAAATGGAGAGAAAAGAAGTTGGGTATAGCCGATAAAGGGTATTACGGAAGAGTCACCAGGATGAATCTTTCAGACAACCACATGAACAACATCATAGGGCTACCCCTCAGAAAGTCAGAACGGCGTTCTCTCCAGGCATCCAAGCCATTTAGGGTCTCCGCTGGTATCACCGCCACAGGATTGCAATGATAGGACATCCATGAAGTAATAGCTGCCAGTTGCGGGTCCACCAGCAACTCCCCGGTCACCAATAGTAATTTTGAAACCAAGCCCAAAACGATGGCTCCAGCATATCGAGCATCACTAACCTCCTGCAAATGCACGGACCGCAGCACCACCGGAAGGGAGATCATACCTCCAGCCACCAGTGATCTGGACACCGAGGACGAAATACAAAGAAACCTGTCTAACAAATCCCTGGGAGAACGGGGAAACTTAGGTAGATCCGCAGCAACAATAGGGTTTATCCCCAGCATGGCAGAAAATTCCTCGTAAGTAGGACAAATCTCATCCAACCCAAAGCGGAATACATGATCCTCAGGGTACAAAAACTCGACAGCTTCCATTAGCATATTCCACTATATGGGCCGATTACGCCATAAAGAAACTCGATGTATGTTATAAGCATCGTAGTCGACGTTATAGGAGCACATCGCCTCCAAAGTCTCGAGGTAGTTGGCAAACTCAACACTACCAGGGAGAGCCATCTCACAGAATAACAAAGATAGAATGTGAAGGTGTGAGGAAAACACTCCACCCTTACCCCCTTTTATACTTGAAAACCCTCACAAAAGACATAACCCCTATAGAAATCAGAGGAAATCCTGCCCCACAAGGTACCAAAGGCTGAAGAGGGTACCAATCAAAGCTTTGAATTGATGGGATTAGACTGACCTGCCAATAGGCAGGATAAGGTGCTTGTCGATCGACAATCCCCTACTTCTGGATATTTTCCTTTTTCCTCTTTTGTCAAATTCAAAAAACTCAATAAAAATCAATTGATATTGTCAAACATAATTTTAAATTCCCTTTTTCATCTTTATATAATTCCTTGTTGTGAATAAAACTTCTTTTCAAAACTTTCAAAAATATTTCTTTTTACGGTCTTAACAGCAAAGTAAAAAGCGTGTGTGCATGCATTCATTCATTCATCATTAACAGAAGATAATCAAAAAACCTCACTGCATTGCATAGATATGTTTTTGTGTTACATCATTTTGCAGGAAATAAAGAAAAGCAAAAAACAACGAGACTCAACCCAAACCCACATTCATTCTCTTTTTTTCTCTCTCTCACTTACACTTACCCCTTTCTCTCCTAAGATCTTCCACCCCTGCGTTGTACTCTCTTTCCTCTATGACGAGACGACGCACCACCTCTACCCGAACCAGACTCCTCCCCAGATGAGGCCGACGGCACCAAGAAAGATGGAATAGGAACCGCATCCCAAATATGGACAGTCGTCCAAGATATCAAGTCCCTAATATCCCTCAGCCAGGTGGTGGACACCTGAACGCGCTCCAAGAAAAGGCAGAATTGGTATCAAGCAAAAAATATCAAAAGAAACCAAAGGAGAAGAGCAAAAAGATATACCTCAGGACGAAGGACCTCCTTTGTCAAGCCTAACTCCTCTGGGTCCATCGCATGAGGACGATGCAACATAGGCACCATCCCTCTATCAGCCCGACGGATATTGTATGAAGGGGTATGTAGTCGCACAAAGGGAACTTTCAAAGTCGCCACAGATGTTGACGGACCGCCACCACCGTGAGAGGACCCCATTGGCCGACTCGAACCCGTGTGATGGAAGGGAAGTGCATTATATATGCTAGGCGCCATCAGCCAGCTCGTCATAAAGTCCATATAATCATACGGCACAACCGTATCGCTGTACATCAGGTAGGAATAGCCAATCACCGTCGTAGTCCTCGCATCCTCTGGCAGCAGCCGCTCCCGCCTCATAGACATAAGGGGCCTCGCAGGTGGCACCACCACCTCCTCCTCAGCAATCTGTCAGACCACCCTCTCCCCAAGATACCAAGAGTGGTCAAACTCATGCGCCAGCAAACGCCTCATCTATGCATTTACCCCCGTCAACCCCGTGTATTGAACGGTCGTCCCCCAAGGGTAAAAAGTCACCAAAAAAATCCCAAGAAAAATATAAGAAAATATGGAATCAGAGCACCCAAAGGTTTTAAACTGAAGAAGAAAAAGAGTCTTACCCTATCTGTGACAACCCGGATATGATTATGATAAACCATGTGTAAATCATGCTTACCGTATGGGATGGGGATAATGAGTTATTAGAATATATAATGTTAAGTTATTGTGTTTAGTCTAATCCTACCTTCATAACTTATGAAATATTGAATTAGTCACAAACATAAATTTGTGAAGTCTTCGGTAGGAATGTTCGAGTTCGGGACTAGTGTCGGCCACTATAATATAATAATTCACTTGAGGTGAAAACTAGATAGTTGTACATATATGAGCTAAGTCTATAACAAAATAAACGGTGTGTAAAATAGAGGTCCGAGAAAGAAGTTATTTTGGAATTACGAAGCAGGGGAAAATATGTCCATTCGTTAAGTGGTATTTTGTCTTATATGAATAACAAATTGATGAATTTTAGTGGTTGGAAGGGGGGGGGGGAAATCTAGGCCGACTTAAGTCCCTTGAAATAAAATTCTTCTTCAACCAAACTCATCCATGAGAGGGTTTGGCCTGAACAGAGAGAAACGGGAAGTTTAAGAAGAGAAAGGCGAGGAAAAATTGGAGAAAAATCCATAGGAAATTACGAAAACATCACTAAGGTAATTCTACGTGTAAATCTTGTATATTGTTGGAATTATTGATTTAAAATGATATAAATAATCATTTTTTTCTAAAATTTCGTGTTTTGAGGGATACGTATGGATAGATGCGGGTTTAAGCAAGGTTAAACGTGTAAATCATGTATATTGATTCGATTGGAAACCTGTGTATTCAAACTCCTATGACTTTTTATATATTTATTTGGAATTGGATAACTACAGTTGAATATAAAAATATACTCATATATGTATAACATATCCGAATATTATGTGAAAATACCAAGAAATGAATCTTTGGTGATAGTTTGAAGTTCATATATCAAATCTGCCCCAAAGGTGTAAGTATGCACACGAGGTGTTCGATATTTTGCTTGACATAGCAAATGAACCTTAAAAATTATGAAACTTTAATTTTGTATTGTTCAATATGCTTATGGATGTTGGGTGAAATATCAAAGGAAGTTATGATGCAGAAAAATTATGAAAATTATTCGAAGTTAACTGAACGATAAAAGAGTCTATAGGGCAGATTTGATATGTAATAAAGAAATGGACACATCTTGCTCTAGGAAACTTGAAATGATGTGTTGTCTTTTATATTGGGAACCTAATATGATTAGAATCGGATTACCAAGAAGAAATTAAAGTATGTTTGGGCTATGGATTAGATATGTTAAATATTTTAACATGAAATTGGATGAGACTTCATTTATGATAAATGATTAGAATGGGATGATATGACGATTATGAATTCGGTTAAGGTTAAGTTGATGATACTAATGTTTTAAGACTTTATATCTGAAAGGGAAGAAGAACCGGTTGAATAAGTGCAATACAAAGGCAAGGGAAAAATACGCGAAGTGGCCAAGGTGAGTGTACTCACTGGAGAAAGATGTATTATACATGGCTATGGAGATGATTTGAATACCACTCACGGGTAAGATGTATTACACATGGTTATGGGTATGATCTGAATATCAATCATTGGTAAGATGTATTATACATGGTTACTGATATGATCAGAATAATACTGAATGTGAATTTGTTCATTGCGGTTTACCGAAATGGGTGGTTACTCCCCAACCCGGAATGGGGGAGATTTGTCTATTAAGGACAAGGGGTTACTCCTCGACCAGGAATGGAGGAAATGTGAATCATGATTCAGATAAGTTGATCATTCTTTATGAATGAGCCGAATAAGTATATAATTGATCATTCTATATGAATGATCCGGATAAGTATATAATTGATCATCTTTATTAATGAGCTGGATAAGTATATAATTGGTAATTCTTTATAAATGGGTCGAATAAGTATGCATATATCATCACGGGGATATGATTTATTACATTTAATTTTATGCAATAGTGTAGTAGTGATGCATTTGCTGAGATATTTTGCTCATGGTTCCTATGTTTATGTTTTTCAGGTATTGTGATATCACTGCCAAATCTAGGAGTTCGGTGGGGGTTAGCAATGGATGCATAAAGCCATGATTTGGTCAAACATAAATGGGGTAATTTAAGCCTACTTATCTTTTCAGTAAGTTAGAATAAGCATAATTACCTAAAAAATGTGAAAGGCTTTTAGTTTTATTGATTCATGTTAATAATTGAATAAAGATACTCATGTTTATGGTTTGATTTAGGTAATTATTATTTGACTCGCTTTGACTTTCAAACTTAATTATAAGTAACTGGGTTAGGGTGTGTCAACTTTGGTATCAGAGCCTCGGTTTTAGAGGTTCTGGGGTGAGGAGCGCCTAGATTTGGCAGTGGAAGTAGAAATCGTTTTGAGTCATAAGCAAATTGGCTTTATTGACTAACATATGTTAGTTATACATATCTATTATTGTTTGGGATATAAAATATAAGGATCTTGCAGGAAAGGTAATTAGATGTTAAGGTTTATTCGGGGATGACAGCGAATACAGGTATTTTAATTTGAATCATTGCACTGTTTTATATGTGGTATCGACAAACATGTCATTGAAGGGAAAATTTTAAAGACAAATTGTGGTATACCAAAATTGTGAAGTATTGGAAGTAATCTCTTCTTATACTGGAATATGTAGACTTGAATTGTGTTACTTATTAAACCATGGTTTGGTGTGTTCCCATTTATGTGGGAGAGTGAGGTATGGGAACCCATATTCCGTTAAAGGATGATTTAGTAAATTGTTATAGTATGAATAAAATGAAGATTCACATGGTAAAGGTGAAGCAAGGATTAATAGTTGTATATGTTTAATTTTAATATGTGAAATGGTCTGAAATTCAATTACTAGTCAATATATAATAATTGATTCGAATATGGGTTCATATTGAATTATGGTTTGAAATGCTAATATGAATAATAAAGATGAAACAAGGTGTTAAAGAGTTGGAAGTTTAAAAATATTAGGGAGCCCTTTTAAGAGTATGTGTTGTGTATGAGTATGGGAAAGATGCTAATCGGGTTGGAATCTTGACAACTGGTTTGGGTGGATATTGAGTTATATTTTTCATTGTACGTACGTGTTATCGTTAAGAGTATGGCATATAATGAATATGATTGACATTATACGGAGTCACCAAGAAGTATGTGTAAGGATAAGATATTATGCGAGATACCATAATGTGATACATTAAGGTATTTGTTCAAGTTATTTGAAAGAAACAAGATATATAATAGTTAAGATAAGTATTATGGGGTTGGTATGTGTGGTTAAAGTTTTCAATGGTGATGTTATGTTTAACATCCATGTTACCAAACAGGTAAGGTGAGTGCATTATTAATGTTACATAAGACTAAAATGTTAATAAGGATTGGGGTAAGATTATGATTGTAAAGTAATTGTGTTGGATAAATGACTTATTAAGTCCATTGCATGTTTAGGTAAAGAACAATCAATTGATAATGAAAAAGCGAATATAGTGAGAAGTTAGATTGAGTTCATAGTGCATGACTGCATAATATACATGAAGGTGAATATGAAATCTTGGTTAAGAATAAAGATTGAGTGAATGATTGTTCAGTTTCGATATATGAATAGTAATGAGGCTATATTTAAATTAAGAAATTGTAAGGATGAGATTTAACATACTCTTAGACTTCAGAAATGATATGGATAGTAGTTAGGGTCAAACACATGTATTTGATGTTGAATGGAGGATGAGAAGATGGCATATAATAAGCTAGTCTTATAATATGATATTTATGAATTAAAATATTGAATTGGAGTTGGAGAAAGGAAATATAAGAAGTTAGTCTTGTAATAGAATATTTATTATTTGAAATATTACACGATATAAGGATGGACCATATGAATGAAGGTATGAAGTAATATATGAGTTGGGAATTGACTTCCATTTATAAGAAATAATTAGATGATTATTCTTATGTGTAAGTGATAAATAAAATGAAGATGATATGAAAGAATATTTGTTGGGCATGAGGAAATAGTATTCCCAATTGGTTGGTAAGTGAAGTTCCTCCTAAATTTCGGGACGAAATTTTCTAAGGGGGGGAGGTTGGGACGACCCGGATATGATTATGATAAACCATGTTTAAATCATGATTACCGTATGGGATGGGGATACTGTATTATTAGAATATATAATGTTAAGTTATTGTGTTTATTATAATCCTACCTTCATAACTTATGAAATATTGAATTAGTCACAAACACAAATTTGTGAAGTCTTTGGTAGGAATGTTCGAGTTCGGAACTTGTTTTGACCACTATAACATAATAATTGACTTGAGATGAAAACTAGATAGTTATACAGATATAAGTTAAGTTTGTAACAAAATAAACGGTGTGTAAAACAGATGTCCGAGAAAGAAGTTATGTTGGAATTACGAAGCAGTGGAAAATCTGTCCATTCGATAAGTGGTCTTTTGTCTTATATGTATAACAAATGGATGAATTTCATTGGTTGGAGGGGGGGGGGAATCTTGGCCGACTTAAGTCCCTTGAAATAACCTTATTCATCAACCAAACTCATCCATGAGAGAGTTTTACCTGAACAAAGAGAAACGGGAAGTTTAAGAAGAGAAAGGCGAGGAAAAATTGGAGAAAAATCCATAGGAAATTACGTAAACATCACTAAGGTAATTCTACCTGTAAATCTTGTATATTATTGGAATTATTGATTTAAAATGATATAAATAATCATTTGTTTTCTAAAATTCCGTGTTTTGAGGTATATGTATGGATAGATGCGGGTTTAAGCAGGGTTAAACGTGTAAATCATGTATACTGATTCGATTGGAAACCGTGTGTATTCAAACTCCTATAACTTTTTTTATATTTATTTGGAATTGGATAACTACAGTTGAATATAAAACTATACTCATATATGTATAACATATCCGAATATTATATGAAAATACCAAGAAATGAATCTTAGGTGATAGTTTGAAATTCATATATCAAATCTTCCCCAAAGGTGTAAGTATGCACACCATGTGTTCGATATTTTGCTTGACATAGAAAATGAACCTTAAAAATTATGAAACTTTAATTTTATATTGTTCAATATGTTTATGGATGTTGGGTGAAATATCAAAGGAAGTTATGATGTATAAAAATTATGAAAATTCTTCGAAGTTGACTGAACGATAAAAGAGTCTATAGGGCAGATTTGATTTGCAATAAAGAAATGGACACATCTTGCACAAGGAAACTTGAAATGATGTGTTGTCTTTTATATTGGGAACCTAATATGATAAAAATCGGATTACCAAGAAGAAATTAAAGTACGTTTGGGCTATGGATTGGATATGTTAAATATTTTAACATGAAATTGGATGAGACTTCATTTATGATAACTGATTAGAATGGGATGATATGATGCTTATGAATTCGGTTAAGGTTAAGTTCATGATACTAATGTTTTAAGACTTTATATGTGAAAGGGAAGAAGAACCGGTTGAACAAGTGCCAGACAAAGGCAAGGGAAAAACTCACTAAGTGGCCAAGGTGAGTGTACTCACTGGAAAAATATGTATTATACATGGCTATGTAGATGATTTGAATATCACTCACGGGTAAGATGTATTACACATGGTTATGGGTATGATATGAATATCAATCACTGGTAAGATGTATTATGCATGGTTACGTGATAATATTGAATGTGAATTTGTTCATTTCGGTTTACCGAAATGGGAGGTTACTCCCCAACCCGGAATGGGGGAGATTTGTCTATTAAGGACAGGGGGTTACACCTCGACCAGGAATAAGGGAGAATTGTCTATTGCAGACAGGATATGTGAATCATGATTCAGATAAGTTGGTCATTGTTTATGAATGAGCCGGATAAGTATATAATTGGTCATTCTTTATGAATGATCTGGATAAGTTTATAATTGATCATCTTTATTAATGAGCTGGATAAGTATATAATTGTTAATTATTTATAAATGGGCCGGATAAGTACGCATATATCATCACGGGGATATGATTTACTGCTTTTAATTTTATCCAATAGTGTAGTAGTGATGCATTTGCTGAGCTATTTTGCTCATGGTTCCTATGTTTATGTTTTTCAAGTATTGTGATATCACTGCCAAATCTAGTAGTTTGGTAGGGGTTAGCAAGGGATGCATAAAGCCATGATTTGGTCAAACGTAAATGGGGTAATTTAAGACTACTTATCTTTTCAGTAAGTTAGAATAAGCATAATTACCTAAAAATTTGTTTACGGTTTGATTTAGGAAATTATGATTTGAGTCACTTTGACTTTCAAACTTAATTATAAGTAACTGGGTTGGGGTGTGTCACTATCACTAGTCAGGCCATTCAAGACCTGACGCACCGCCTCGAGAGAGAGAGACCTCCTCGACTGCCGATTGGCCTTCCGCCATCGATACAACCGGTAAAAATCCCCAATAGTCTCGTCCTTCAAAACAATCAGCTGGGTATTACACCCAATCACCTCATAGAACCACGTCTACCAAAGACAAGAAATCCACAATCAAAAGAGGTGCATAAGGAAAACGCAAATGGAAGAAAGGAAAATGCGCAAATTAAAGAATACCTCAAGAAGATACATGGCTCCAGTGAAAGTCTGTCGGCAGCACCGGCTGAACGCATCCAAGGAAAAATAAAGGATCACCAAAGTCAGGCTCCCCCAATCAAGGAGAGGGATGTTCGAAAACATCCTCATATATGGTAAAAACCATAAGTGGACGCCGTCACCGCTCGACGCCACCAGAAATCCCTCCAGCACTAGCAAAATGAATAGCTGGGCCATCTGCCTCGCCTAAAGCCCGTCCTCCACGTCAATCACCCTGCCCAATAAAACATCCTTCAGCAGCGACAGACGAATTGAATCCCCATACACTATCCTCCCTACATCACCAAGCGTCGGGCGCACCACCTCCGGCCTCACCCACAAAGAGCGATCCACCTCTATCTACTCTCCATCGCAATCCAGCCCAAATAACAGCTGCACGTCTATGGGAGTCACAGTCATCTCCCTGAAACCAAAATGAAAGGTGAGGGTAGGTCCCACCACCTCTCCCCAGAGCGCATAAGACCACCGTCGAATGAAGCATCTCATCCAGGACAGACGCCAACATCCCAAAGCCTACTGAGGATACCACCCAACTCACCACAGGTGGAAGATGCTCCCAGACATCCTTAAGCCCCATCGTCCCATAGACACGCATAGTCGACAAAGAAACATCAGACTGCCAAAAGAGTAAAACCTTGTCAAAATTCAAGAAAAAAAAAAGAATGCCAAAGGACATTTTGTACTTACATAACCACCAGGGTTCACCAACCTAGAAGAGCGATGATGCGACGGCTCCCGCGGCAAAGTTCGCTCATCGGCTACCGGCTCAAATGCATCGAAAGAGTTCTCACTCCCCAAAGCAAGAGGCGCCATGTCCCTCCACTCCACGTTTGCTTGGTCGTCAACAGTCAACCACTCCCTGTGTACTGCAGTGCTCACAAAAGCGGCCATT